>JAQFVV010012394.1:7294193-8024250 GCA_028023455.1 Epiperipatus broadwayi | reverse complement strand
GAATACTATATATACAATATATATATATATATATATATATATATATATAGCATAATTGATAGAAATTTTGATTTATGTTCCTTTAAAGCAATGGCTTTCATGTTACATTTTAAATGGTTATACTTTTAAAATGTCCAATTTAGTTTTTAATATCATCATATTCATCATCATCATCATCATTATCAACCATTATCAATCCACTGCAGGATGAAGGTCTCTCCAAGTTTAATCCATTTTCTCCGATCTTTAGCTTCTCTTCTCCACATCACCCCTACACATTTTCTTATTTCATCCATCCATCTTACATGTGGTCTTCTTCTGGGTCTTTTACAATCTCTTGGAATCCAGTTTAAAATTTCAATTGTCCATCTATTATCATCTCTTCTAGCAATATGTCCAGCCCAACTCCACTTCAATCTTTTAATTTTTTCAATGAGGTCAGTAACACTTGTTTGTTCTCTTACCCATACATTGCGTTTTCGATCTCTTCTTGTTACTCCCAACATACATCTCTCCATACTTCTTTGAGTGGTCTGAAGTCTCTGTATTGATCTTCTATTAAGTGTCCAAGTCTCAGATCCATAAGTAAGAACTGGTAAAACACATTTGTTAAAAACCTTTCTTTTCAAACACATAGGCATATTTCCTTTTAATATCAAGTTATTTCTACCAAAAGCACTCCAACCAAGTTTAATTCTATGATTAATTTCCTCTATTATGTTTAGATCGGAAGAGCACACGTGTGCTCTTAATAATCTGACCAAGGTATTTGTAACTCTTAACTTCTTCTAATTCATCATAATCAATCTTTATTTTCATATTTTGAGCAAATCGATTAAACATTACTTTAGTCTTTTTAACATTTATCTTTAGTCCTACTTTCCTACTTTCATCTGATAACTCCTGCAACATTTCCTGCAGCTCGGAAGCATTATTTGCAAAAACAACTACATCATCTGCGAAATCTAAATGACTTAAATAATCTCCATTTACTTTCACTCCTTTAGTTTCCCATTTTAATCTGCAAAATACTTCTTGCAGCACTGCTGTAAAAAGTTTTGGAGATATGGAGTCACCTTGTCTTACACCTTTCTCAATGTTGACTTTCCCAGTATCATTATGTAATCTAATTGTTGCTGTTGCATTTTTATAAATATTCTTTAAAATATGACAATATCCTGGATCTATACCTTGATGATCCAATGCTTTAATCACTGAAGAAATGTTTATAGAATCAAATGCCTTTTCATAATCTACAAATCCAAAACATAATGACAACTCATATTCATTTGTCCTTTCTATAACTTCTCTCAATACTTGAATATGATCTACTGTACTAAAACCACTTTTAAATCCAGCTTGTTCTCTTGGTTGGTGAAAATCCAAGGTTCTCTGTAGATGAGTTGTAATTATCTTGGTAAAAACTTTATATAAAACTGATAAAAGGCTGATAGGTCTGTAATTTCTAATATCTTCTTTATCACCTTTTTTGAATATTAATATTATTACTGCATTCTTCCAATCATCCGGTACATCTTTATCATTTAGACATTTGGTATATAACTTTGCTAATATTTTTTCTGTTTCTTCACCTGCTTCTTTTAATATATCAATTATAATTCCATCATTACCTGGAGCCTTTCCTTTTTTCATACATTTAATTGCATTTCTCACTTCTTCATTTAAAATTCTGGGCAATTCGGAAGATGTAATAGATATAGGAGGTACTTGTTCTTTATTACTATATAATTCTTGATAAAATCTTCTACCAATTTCATAATGTCATCCCTCTTTTTAGTAATAATTCCATCTTTTTTCCTTATTGCAGATATAAATTTCCTACCAATACCAAAATGTTGTTTTACATTCTTAAGACTTTTATTTTCTTCTACAGCTTTTCTTGCTAGTTCACAGTTATACTTTCTTATATCATTTTCAACTCTTTTCCGCACCATTTTACAAAATTCGAGATATTCAATTCTTTTTAATGCATCATTCTTGCATATCTTCATATTCCTTCTTTTCTTCATAAGTTCTCTAGTCTCAGTAGAAATTTTATTAGTCAATTGCTGCTTTTTTCTACCAGCTATCTTTGTTGCAGTTTTTAAAAGTGTATCAGTTATTTTCATATTAATTTCATTCAAATCTGAATCATGTTCAAAATCTACTAATACTTGAAACCGATTTGTAAGTTCTAATTTAAATTCATTAGAATGTTTCTGAAGATTAGGACTATCAACTGTAAATATAGTTTTTCTTAATAATTTTTGTCTCTCTAGTTTTACATTAACATGTATCTTACCCCTTACTAATCGATGATCACTTCCTGTGTTAAATTTATTAAGAACATTACAATCTTGAAATATGTATTTCCTGTTAGTCAAAATATAATCCAATTCTGCTGTACCTTCATTTGGATGCTTCCATGTCCATTTCCTTCTAACATTTTTCTCAAAAAAAGCATTCATAATATAAAGTTTTTCCTTCTCTGCAAACTCCACAAATCTATGTCCTCTCTCATTTCTATTACCATAACCAAAATTACCTACAACACTTTCATCTTTCATTTGTTTACCAATTCTAGCATTAAAATCTCCCATAACAATTTTAAAATGTTGTTTACTCTGATCAAAAGCCTTTTGTACATCCATATAAAAATCTTCTACTACTTCATCACTGTGAGAACTTGTTGGGGCATAAACCTGAATTATCTGCATTTGATATCTGCTATTAAGTTGTATAACTAATCTTGCCACTCTGTCTGATACACCATCAATCTCCACAATATTGTTCTTCCACTTTTTATTTATAATGAATCCTACTCCACTTGTATTTCCAATATTTGTGCCTTTATAATAGAGCATATGTCCACTTTTTAAATCAATTGTCTCTTCACCTTTTCTTCTAACTTCACAAAGTCCAATAATATCCCATTTAATATAAGAGAGTTCTTCTTCTAATTCTTGCAATCTTCCTTCACTTGAAAGTGATCTGCAGTTGTAAGTACCTAAATAAAAAGTCATCATCAAATGGCAGCCTGGGTCTGCCTCCAGGATATTCTTAGCACCCTCCGCCTTTGGCCACCAACCGCTGCCTTGGTTGGTGACTTTACAGCCTCCTGGGATTAAGGGCCATGCTTTATTTTTGTCTGTCATAATTGTATAATTGGGAAAAACTTTATCATTTACACAAACATTCATTCTGCCTTATCAGGCACTGAGAAGAAAGACCATGGTGTTTCTTGATCTTAAACTCAGAGGTAAAAAGCCAATAAACTCACCACGCTGGCTAATGCGTGTTGGTGAGCAGCCCATCCATGTTCGTATACTATATAAATAAACATATAGTAATAACAGCTGCAACGACAAGAACGTATGGAGTGGACATTAGGAATTTGCCCTGCTCGGTTCCTTTAAGGCCTCCAAGAGGAATCAAAGGGTCTCCTTTCAGTTAATAGCAAACTCCTTTCTGCAGCCATCATCATATTACTGAGATGTATTATCTTTCTAAGATATTCAATAGATTTTCATTTTTTTGAACTGTTTATATTAAATAAATTTTTAAAAAAGAGAGAAAATACTCAAAATGCCAGATAATTTAATAAAAAGCAATATGAAAATAGTAAAGAAATGAATTTTTGAAATTTATGTTACCAAGATGTAAATATCTCTTAAGAAGTTTATGTGGATCATTAACAACTTGATTTTAAATTATTTAGCATTCTCAGTTTGAATAAACAACTAAATGTATACAGAGTTTTAAAAACAAGAAATAGATTTTCTGGCAGAAGTTCACTTATTAACAAGAAAACAGGAATAACTGGTGCATTAAAATTTTAAAATAAATGCCATCATTTGTTGTTTATAGTTGCTTTTAATTATTTTTTGATAAATTAAGAGCAAGTTGTAAACCTAAAAATTATATAATTTTAATATCACGATCTCAGATATGTGGCCATTGATTACAAGTTTAAATAATCAATGGATACCAGAGGTGAGCTCTAAAATCCCCATTTCTGGACTAATTGGTTTCTAGATTTTGCCTCTATCAATAATGACTAGGATAAAAAACTGGAAATAATGCTCGTATACATCTGGAAGCAACATTTTATTCATATTAGTCACACTTAGAACCTGAAATTTAAAAGGACTTGAATAGCTTAGGTTGAAGTTGTATTTTTTCAAAATTTCAGGTTATTATCTTGAAAGCAATAAAGAATGGGTGCTAGATATTAGATACACATGTGCATTAGGTTTGCCATAAGAGCAATAGTTAGAAATCAATCAGTTTTTATGTGGAGATTAAAGCACTATACCATCTGGTTTACATTGATTTTTCAAGCTTTTAATAGATGGTTCTAGAGTATATGGCTTCCTTTTATTATAATCTTATTAAATTAGTAGAACATCTTATTTAATATAGTAGTATTTAAACCAAGTAGAATAACATTTTAATGAGAGATTGAATAATGACACAAAAATTCAGATCATTTAAGCATTTATCTACCTAATTAACATTTAAAGTCCAATTGATGTATATATCCATCTGAGAAAGTTAAGCAGCTTTTTTTAAATATAAAAATAAAAAAGAATTCAGATTTTAATTAAATACCTGAAAAAGTTTCAAGTTATAATGATGGATGTTAACTGTGATTATTTTAAAGAAAAAGGTGAACTGATGAAGTTATTATTCTAATTGTAAAAATTAAAAAGACAGGAGAAAACTTCAAAAGTTAGTACAGAATATAATTTTTATTTATTAAAGCATAAAAGAGTTTCAATACTTTTATGTTAGAATTTTTCTAATCACAGATGGTTTCCAAAAATTCATTGTTTCCGGGCATTCTGGATAGAGTGTCCGCATGAGAAATTGTCTTTCTTTTTTGATATTTTAGATTGAAATCGTAAGCAGTAAGTGTATTAGCCCATCTGAGCATGCGTGGACTTAAATGCTCTGGCATCGGACGATCTTTTCCTATAATCCCTAACAAAGGTTTGTGATCTGTTACTAATGTTATTTATCACTTATAAATATAATTTTTCTTTTTCTGCAAACTCCACAAATCTATGTCCTCTCTCGGTTCTATTACCATAACCAAATTTACCTACAGCATTTTCATCTTTCATTTGTTTATCAATTCTAGCATTAAAATCTCCCATAATTTTAGAATTTAGTCTGATCAAAACCTTTTGTACATATGTATAAAAAATTTCTACTACTTCATCACTATGAGATGTTCATTGTTGGGCATAAACTTGAATTATCAGCATTTAGCATCTGCTGTTAAATTGAATAATTAATCTTTTCACTTTGTCTGATACACCATCTATCTCCACAATGGTGTTTTTCCACTTTTTATTTATAATTAATCCTACTCCACTTGTACTTCCAATATATGTTCCTTTGTAGCAGAATACATATCCATTTTTTAAAGTAAATGTCTCTTCACTTTTTCTTTTAACTTCACAAAGTTCAATAAGATCCCATTTAATATGAGACAGTTCTTTCAATTCTCGCAATCTTCCTTTACTTGAAAGTGACCTGCAGTTTTAAGCACTTAAATAAAAATTTATCATTGAATGGCAACCTGGATCTACAGTCAGGAGATTCTTAGCACCCTCCATCTTCAGACACCAACTGCTGCTTTGGATGGTGATATTACAACCTCCTATTAATAGGGGCCATGATTTATTGTTGACTGACATGATTGTTTATATCTGCTAAAATTAAAACACAAACACATTCATTCTACCTTATCAGACAACTGAGAAGAAAGACCATGGTGTTTCTTGATCTTAATCTCAGAGCTAAAAAGTGAATAAACTCATCACACTAGCTAATGCATATTCATGAGCAGATTATTTATGTTTGTATACTATATAACTAACACATAGTAGTAACAGCTGCAATGACAAGATTGTATTGAGTTGACATTAGAAATTTACTCTGTTCAATTTTTTAATGCCTCCAAGAGGAATCAAAGGGTCTCTTTTCAGTTAAGAGTAAACTTCTTTCTGCAGTCATATATATATATATATATATATATATATATATATATATATATATGACTGCAGAAATGGGGTGATGGCAAATCTTCATAATAATTGGGATGGGGGATCTGGGGTGAACCTGGGGTGATGGCAAATCTTCATAATAATTGAAAATTTTTTAAGATATTAAAGTAAAGTATTCCAGATATTTAATATTTAATATCAAAAAAAATATTAATGTTATATATTAAAAGAGCATGAGATCATAAAATCTCCGACAGATCAGCTAGTTAACTCCTTAGACCAACTAAAATTAACTAAATTCACCAGCATTATCAATAAATAAAAGTAAGTATAAATAATATTCATCATTATGAGTGATCAACAATCAAATAAATCAATTGTCCATTTTGTGGCTGGATTTGAAATGGGTCTATTGTAGATCAGGCCAACTATTTAGCCTTTGCCAGCTTGAGGCAATTATTTAATCATTAATTTGGATACACAAACTTAAGTGCTAATCCATTAGAATATACAACCATAAAAACAATGCTGGGACATTAAAACATGCTGATCATCATCAATGCTCCGGCCACTTAGTACCATTAATGTGCTGGCCAATTATAAACTTAAATTCTAATAGAGATTAAACCAAAATTAAATATTGGGCATGGGCTTTAAATAATATTCTCTTTGTACCAACCAGGATGATGATGATTGATGAGAATATCATCATCATCAATGGATAACCATAAATACTAATATAATGTACTTTTATATATCAGACCATTATGCTCAAATCTAGCTCAGAGAACATGAGATCTATTACTGTTACAGTAATCAAGAGATAATTTACATATAATATTCTAAACTCTTTAGAATCAAGTCATTGAAATAATTTATAAATTATATATAAGTTTATTAATAACAATAACAAAAATATTAAGTTCTGTAGAAGAAGTCTATACACTTATAACCATTCTGATTTTGATTGATATAAAAAATTCAAATTATTACATTGATTACAATACTTCTTGGTAGATTTTCATACAACACATATATCACTATGCGAATAGACACATGTTTATAATATACAATGAATACATATTTGAATTGACATTAATTTAAAAAATGATTAAAATTTACATATGTAATATTAGACAAGCATTGATATATATATATTTACATATGTAATACTAGACAAGCATTGATATATATATATTGAACCGGATTGATATCTGATTTAAAGATTTTATTACTAAAATTTAAAGAAAAGGGAAAAAAAAACTTAATTTTCATTAAATGTCTAATGTTAAACTTTTTTATTATTATTTAAAACACATACGTGTTTATATTTAAATAGATCATTTTAATGTTTATAGAATTGATTTTAAAATGGTTTGCTTTCACTGCTTGTTTTTAATCCATTTAATTAAAAAAATAAGCAAATGTGTGATTACATTCCTGTCTCTTATTTTTATCAGTGCTAATTTAATTCTAAAAGCAGAGATTTAATTGTGTCTTGTTTTAGTTACAAGAATCCCTGGTTGAAATTCTTAAATTGGATTGAGCAGGAAATTAATATTTGCCCTGCCTCAGTCATAGAATTTGACAACAAGGAAGGTTTTTTGTGGGAAATGTAGCAAAGAAATAAATGGCCCTGCCAATTTTTAGAGAGAGGATAGTGGTGACTAGATATAGAGAGCCTTGACCTAGCAAATACTCTATATTCTAATTAATCTGTGGAACTTCGTACCATTAGCAGATTGGACATTTAATTTCTTCAAAAGCAAAATTTACAGTTATTATTAAAACAATTTTGCTTCCTCCAATGTCAAAATACGCTGCTATACTTATTGAAACCAACAATATGTCTTGCTAGCTTAACTCAAAAGATGGGCCCATGCCTGCCAACTCTCCTTCCGTCATACCATGACCATCTAAAATAAACACTGTCTCTACCTTGCCACTGTCAAAGGACCTGAAAATGAACTAAAATAAATGTGCGCACATTACTAGAACTCTGTCTTACCATAAGGTAAACTTTTTCTTATTCTAGCCAGGGTAAATAAATTGTATTTAATTAAATCTCCACTCAATCTAATGATAAGTATGTTATAAAGTTGTATTAATTATTTTAATTATTTATTATCTGTATTTATATTTTCTAGTATTTAAAGTGTGTCTTGGAATCTTAGTTTTAAGATTCCAAGTTTGTTTTCAATTTTCATTTATCAGGAGGTGCATTGTGAGATTGTATTTTATATGTTTAATATATGCTTAATTATTTCATTAACTATTGCAAAATGCTTTGGCAGTTTTCATAATTTTTATTTACTCACCGGCCCTTAGTTGTTGTTGTAAAATAATGAATTTTTAAACACGTTTGGTTTGCACTTTTTGCAAACAACAAAATCTTTTTGCTGGCTATTCATAAGGTTCTTTCTTCTGGTTTGCTGAAAGTAGTGATGTCTTTCTAGATTACGTAAGATCGTGATCATATATCTTTTTGCTGTCTTGTATGTGAGATCAACCACGTTTGCTTTAAAAGTAGTATTACATGCAGCAGTCCTGTGGCATTATAAAGTCAGTAGTTAGAATGCTACTGATCGATCATCCACACTTGTTTCATTGATTTCCTACAAGACCATAACTGTTGTCATATCTCTGAATCAAGAAGCTAGAGTTGTTTTTTTTTTTTTTGTAATTTTATAAATTGCCAGCAAGAAGATATTATCCTATCCATTTCTTATATTTTTAGGTGAGAGAATTTTGTTGCCAAAATGTTTAATGTCTTCATGTTTGCCGTACTCTTGTGCACTATCTGGTAAATATGCGTATGTTAATATAAGTCACTTTTGTATTCATGGCTAAATTTCTTTACTGTATTGCCCAACTTTTAATAAAATTATCAAATTGTTTAAATTTATTTGGCTGACATTTGTCTTGGTACTTTTATTTCTCAATTGTCTAAACAATCCATAAGATCTCTTGTTTCTCCCTGAGTTTAGTTCGGCGCATTTCGGTTCACATATCCTGTCCACTCTTAAAATAAATGTCTAGTTCTGATTTTTGGACTAGTGGTGCCCTTGTGGTCAGTATATGTGAATCTACAAATCTTTCGTCCATTACAATATATACACATACATGTGTGTTGGTATAATTTCTTAACATATTTGACTTTTTACAAAATAAACATTTTTAGTTGTCATTTTTAAATGATATAAAATACATGGTCTTACATATATGTTCGCATAGGTTTACTTGAAGTGCTATATATATATATATATATATATATATAAGTTCCAACCAGTAACCACCTAAACATTCACAGTAAAATATAGTAATCAATATTTCTCACTGCTGTCAAGGCAACCTTCACACCTTTTAATAGCAAGAATGGAATCCATTCTTACTAATGGTCCATTGAATATATATGGACACTTAAAGCTTGCAATTTGACTACAGAGTATGAAATATTGATACATTGAAGTTTAAATAAACACACATATATATATATATATATATATATATATATATATATATATGCACAGTTGTGCATTACATTAATTTATTTGCATAACATATTTGAATTTGTCAAAATAATAACCAACATTATTTTTTTTTATAACACATAATTACCATGTATATTTATTTATTCACATAGAAATTTATGTGCATATTTCATTTTGTCAAAATAATAAAATTATTAAAATACAATTTTCCTAATTAATTTCATTTGAAAAATATACATAAATTTCATTTGTTATTTTATAAGTTCTATTCTTTATCGATTAGTTTCTTTTAAAAAAAAGTATTATCAACTTTTGCTTTCTTTTAAAAAATATAAAGTCAAAGAATTAAATCTTTACTCCTTAGATTTTTAATCCAAGCAACATTATTACTTACACTTTGAGTTATATTTTTACGTCATTTTTATGAAAGAAATTATTTAAAATTTCATTATCATTATATATAACATTACTCACAATTGTATATATATTTATCTGTGTTTCTCTGCATATAGATACATTAGCATTACTCACAATTGTATATATATTTATCTGTGTTTCTCTGCATATAGATACATTAGCATATGTATAATTACTTCTTCAGCAAGCTGGGGTTCTCTTGATAAGGGTCAGTCCAGGATTGTCTCATCAGGAAAGATATAATCCAGGTTTTGTTAGCATCAGGAAAGTATAATTCAGGTATGGTTGGCATTCCATCAGTTCCTTCTGTCTAGGTTTGATAGACTTTAGGCAAGCAAACTGTCTAGGATTTAATAGATTTCAGGCAAGAAGCTGTCTTGTCCATATTTGCTCAGGCTAATAAATACAGAGAGCTGTTTCAGGCTTCATGAATCAAAATGCGAGGATAGTGAACTAGCAGCCTTTGGACTTTCCATCTTGCAGTATTCTATCTTCATTGTAGTTTTCTGTATGATCTGCTAGTCATCTTTACTGCTGCCACTCTCTTCTATAGTTACCAACAAACTATTAGCCCACTCTTTAAAAAACTAAAAGCCAAACTGCTTTTCAAAAATTTTACTAGCCCAACTGAACTAATCTTTCCATTCAAGCTTTTATAATTAAATTGCTGATGTGACAAAAACACTAATTTAAAAAACTGTTTTTATCTTTCTAATCCTTTTGCAAACAAGTTTAAAGTTTTATAAAAAGTAAGATTGGGAAAAGTTGATTTTAATTAATTTTAATCATTTGAAATTTTATAATCTACAAAGATTTTTAACGAAGTCTTAATTAAAAGATTTCAAAAATAAAGTATGTTTGTTTTTAAATTCAAAATTAGAATACAATATTAATATTTATTTAGACCTTTTTAAATGTTTAATTTATAATAAAATATTATTTTAAATTCATAATTATTTAATCTTTTATTTATTTGTTACTATTTCAGGAAATGTAGAAAAATATCTACGAAAAATTATATCTATGTTTATTTCTACTTTTCCTTTCAACTTTAATATGTATTTGTGCACACATACTATATTATTGTGTACTATATAACAGAACTGTTATAATATATATTAAACAAGATTTGTAAAAGCTAGATGGTTTTACAATGTAATCACATAATAACAGCCCAAACATATCTAAACTATGAATCTTCGGCCTGTTGTAAAAGTCACATCTATAATTTAAAATTGGTTCCTCACCTTTCACTATGGTCTATTATCCTAATACAGATAAAAAATTTACACTTGGCCTATTATCAATTGAGATTTTTTATATACATTTAATCCCATGAAACAGGAAAATATAATCTGTTTGAAAGCAGACTAACAAATAGCTATTTTTCTGTAACAAAATATATAATGGCTTTATTAAATTATTCTTCAAAAGTTGAACTTATAACATTTTCCACTAGTGAAAAAAATGGTGATTTTTTCCATAAATGTAAAAAGAGAGTATTTTTAGAATATCAGGATATTTATGACATTCCATATTTATAGTACTCAAAAAGATATGTAAGTCAATTCAATAGCCATATTAATGTCAGAATTAAAAAAACACAAAAATGCCTTCAACCAGAATACATCAGCTTTTACTTCACATTTTCTAGAAATCAGTTACAAATCTGATTTTGATAATGCTAAAATACTTGCTAATTTGGAAAAGTATGATTTGTGAACCATGAGGGAGTCTGCTGATGTACTAAAAATACCAACTAGTTTAAATAAAGCTGATGATGCAAAATATATTCTGGCCTTCTCTTTAAACTTGAAGTCAATTAATGATGAAACTGAAGAAAATAAACATTTTGTTAATCTACATATTCTGAATACTCAATATTTCATGCTACCTCACACTCAATCTCATTACTACTTAAAATTGAACAATTTTTATTTAAAAACCTGACCTTAAAAGTGGCTGATATTGTTTTGTTGAAACATTGGGAAATAATACAAAATAATGCATGGTTTAACTCCCAAAATACTTTGCTTGTACATAATTCCAATCTTTCTTTCTTGCATTTCCAATTTATCCATATTAATATCAATCACTTTTTTTTATATGTTCATACGAAGATTTTCATAGGTTACAGATATAAATTATATACATTGTGGGATCATCTGTGTATGCTTTTGATAATGCAAATACTGAATTTTGACTTGGTTACACAAGCCATCCACTGGGTGGTAAATAGAATATTTTAAAGATGGTTTATAATAATGTTAAAATTCCATCAATAGATAAAACACGTATATAAAATTGTATCAATAAACATAATGACATATGCAAACTTCCTCCTATTTGGAAGAATTTTTAAAAAAAACATACTATTCTAAAAATTTGCTGGCATTTTTGTTTTAAATTTTATATAGCTGTTTTCTATTGGTGGAACTCTAACATTGTTATAAATCATTGTTACAGCTCCTCTACAATGAACTTTAAAATTTTATATTTATCATTTAGCTGATGGGTTGTGTAATTAAGTTAAAACATCAGCATTTTTATTATTAAAGTCATACATCAATGATCTTGCAAAGTATATCACTTATATATATATACACACACTCTTTTTAGTTAGATAAACCTAGCAGTGAAATATAAAATCTTTATATTGTTTGTTAGAGCATGTTTTAAAAGATTAAACATTTATTAACCATAATACATTATTTTATATTATTTAAATAGTTAAGATTTTACTTCATTAACGCTTAAAATAAATTAATATATATGTGCTCTGCGCACAGATAATGAAGCTATTAATTGTCAATGAATTATTAAAATTTACCGCCAAGCACTTTCGGGACAGTTTACAGTCCCATATTTATAGCGATGTAACATCTGCACATAAATTTGCATAAAATTTGCATAATTTTATAGTTAATTATAGAATAAGTCACCATGAATATGGGACTGTAAACTGTCCCGAAAGCGCTTGGCGGTAAATTTTAATAATTCACTGACAATTAATAGCTTCATTATCTGTGCGCAGAGCACATATATATTAATTTATATTATTCAATATATTGATATTTTTTCAGACAACATAACTATTAACAAAATGTCATAAATAAATCTGTAGAGATTTCAACTAAAAGACATATTCACTAGTGATTTTACTAGAATTTTTAATTCTATCACATTAGCGTTAGATTCAACAACCATTAATTGTATGGTTCAAAGATCTACCTAGATCAGTGATTGTTAAATTCCAATTTTAAAGCAGATGAATACATATATTGAGATTTCAAAAACTCCTAGAAAAATCGAATCATGATGACTTCATTGATGGATATTCAAAGTCATGATTCGTGAATAGATGTTTGATTAAGACAGATATAAGTACATTGTCATAGCATTTAGATGTACTATTTAACAGCAATTTATATAAGAGTGCTTTATTCCCTGTAATTGTATCTTTATATCTAATATATTAATTTATTTACTTAACCGTATTCATTTTTTTGCAATGTGCTATGATTTCAAATGGCGTATAAAAAAATTCTGCTTAATAAATCAAAATGCATTATAAAATTAAGTTTGGTAGTTATAAAAATCAAACATCCATTCTTATCTCTTTACCTGAATTATAAAAATTTTCAAGTCGTAGATAAATAAATTAGTAGTATTCTAACTGTATTTAAATCTGCAATCAAATTATAGTTGTTATAGCCTTACCATTTTATATAATTAAAATTTTTGTAGTAACATTTCTATCCATACAATAGTGTCACCCAGTGTAAGTTATAGTAATTAATAGAAATTTGAAGGTTTATACATTTAAATCCCTGTATAATGCCTACTTATCCAATATCTTCAGATAGTTTTTACCAAATGGCTGTCATCAGTAAGGAGCTCTCAAATCCAAGGCTTCTCACTGATCGAAAGCTCCTCACTGGTGATATACATAATCTAGAGACTAGCCTGGATATATTGGATGAGTAGGCACTAGATAACAATTTAACTGCACAAATCATCTGGCATCTACTAATTACTATATTTTACACTAGGTGGCATTATTGTATCAGAGACTTGAAATTGAATAGTAAATTGTTGGAGGATATTAATAAAAGTGGAAGAGATGGAAGTAAAAAATTTTGGAATTATATTAAAAGGAGAAATGTAGGGGAGAGAGAGTTAGTATTACTAGATGATGAGGGAACTGAGTGTAGTTCTAGAGAAGATTTAGAGAGAATCTTAAATAGTTATGTAATGAATATAGAAAAGATGTTAGATGTGAATGATAGAATATTAGAAAATATGAAAGAATATAGTAATGGGAATATTAGTTTTTCAGAAAATGAACTAAATGAGGTAGAGAAAAAATTGAAAAGTGGGGAGGCAAGAGGTTTAGATGGATGGGCAGCAGAGATGGTAATGAATTTAGGATATAGGGCAAAAGTAAAGTTATTATCCTGTTTTAATAAAAAGGCACAGAATAAAGTTTTCCCAAGTAGTTGGAGTAATACAAGAGTAAGGTTATTATTTAAAGGAAAGGGTAAGGATCATAGAAAGTTGAATAATTATAGACCGATAGCGGTAACATCAGTTTTATATAAAGTTTTCTCGTATATGGTGGCTAGTAAAGTTGTAAAATGGATGGAAGGGAATAATGTAGTGGGTGAAATGCAAGGAGGTTTTAGATTAGATAGGCATATAGGAGATAGTTTATTTGTAGTTACACAACTTATGGATATGAGTAGGAATGCAGATAAACAGTTATATATGAGTTTTATAGATATAGAGAAGGCATATGATAGAGTAAATAGAAATAGATTATGGATAAGTTTAGCAAATTTGGGAATGGATGAAGATTTAATAGATATTATTAAGAAATTATATGAAAATAATTATTATATATATCAATTAGAGAATATAGAATCAATTAAAGTTAAAAATGGTGTGGGACTAAGGCAAGGATGCCCTATGTCACCTATTTTGTTTGTGTTGTATTTGAGTGAAATGGAAAGAGCAATAGAAAGATTAGGAAGAGGGATAGAGATACCGTTAATAGGTAGTAAGGGAGTATATATTTTGTTAGGTCTTTTTTTTGCAGATGATATATTTTTGTGTGCAGAAAAAAGAGAAGATATGGAAGTTATGTTGAGGACATGTGCAAGGGTGGGTAAAGAGATGGGGATTAAATTTAGTGAAGAAAAATCAAATATAATGATGGTTACTACTGAGGAAAGAGAAGGTGTAGAATTTTTATTGGGAGATATTAAGTTAAGTGTGGTGAATAGATATAGTTATTTGGGAATTATTTTAAGTAATCAGAAAAATTATTTGGATGAATGGGAGAAAAAATTGATAAATGAAGCAAAGAAAAGAAAGGGATTGATAAAGAAATTAACAGTATTTTCATATAATAAATATGATGTAGCTAGAATTATATGGAAAGGAGTTGCAGTAGCAGGGTTAACATATGGTAATGATGCATTATATGTTAGTAAAAGGATATTAGATTATTTAGAAAAAGCTCAAAGAGAAGTAGGAAGACATGCATTGGATGCAGAAGTATGGACAGCAAGGGAGGCAATTCAAGGAGAAATGGGATGGTCAAGTTTTCATATGAGAGATGCAAAAAGTAAAATGAAAATGTTTGGTAGATTGCAGTTTATGGATAATAAAAGAATAACTAAAATAGTATTTAATTGGGTTATGAGTAAAGGGCAGGTAACAAGATGGGTGAGAAAGGTAATGCGCTATGCAAAAGATTTGGATAAAGAATTTATATCAGTATATTAGTACAAAAGATGGGATGATTGTGTTAGGAGGATTGTTGAGTGTTATAGTGGTAAGGAATGGGATAAAAGAATAAATTTATTAATAAAGACTAGGGAGTTAGAGAGATGGAGAAATAGTATGGAGAGTAAAAAGAGTTTAAATATATATAGAAATAAACAGAATATTAGGTGTGAGTTAATTTATGATAATAGTAAGGAAAGTAGTTTATTGTTTAAGGCTCGAACGGGATCTTTAGCTACAAAAGAATATACATGTAAATGGAAAAATATGGGTGATTTATTTTGTAAATTATGTAAGGAAGGAATTGAAAATATTAGGCATTTGTTAATTGAATGTAAATGTTTGAAAACAGAAAGGGTACATATAATGAAGTTGTGGAAAAATAAATATGAAAAGAGTGATTATACAGAAAGTGAATTATTGGTTTTTATGCTGGGTTTGGGAAAAGATAAGGGGGATTTAGATATAAAGGTTATAGAATTGACAAAAATTATGTTGTGGAAATGGGATAGAGCAGATTATGGGTAAATTTAGAGTGGGGAATGTAAAAGAAAGTGGCTAACAGGTTTATCTGGGCATAATTGCTGAGATATTCTTGACTTCGTTTAAGGAGAAGCCATAATACATCACATCACATCACATCATATTGTAATAGCTTGTATAAGAATAAGAAGTAGTGGTCTTGTAATAATATAATGGTTTAATTATATGAAAAATTATTGGTACAGAAATTGTTTGTTTATACTTTAGTTTTTCATACTCATTAATGTTTTTAGTGATTTACAACCAATCTTTGACCATTACAAATCAAAAGTTATGATTTAAACATTTCTCAGATACAGTATACTTTCTGATTCTGCAATTAATTGCTTATAAGCCTTGTCATGGTTTCAAAAACTACATGTTTAACATATATCCATGCATACACCTGTCAACATAATTAAAGTATTTACCAAAAAGGAGGATAATGTGGCTAAGAAAAATAACAAGGCAGTAGCAGCTGAATTTGATCTTCAATGGAATCTCAGTACAACCATAATTGTTTTGCCCATATGCCTCATATGTAATATGGCTATAGTGGAAAAATTGAAGCAGTTAATAAAGCTATTAGTTAATCTATTTCCTGAGTTCAAATGTCTGTTGGTTTCTTTATATTTTGTTAAGAGTTAAGCTATCAAAGCACTCTGCACTAAATAAATAATAATAAAATGAAGAGAAAAAGAGAATATCCACATTAATGAACCACCAATTTGTGGAAATATCTAACAGAGATAATTCATAATGAAATTCACATAGATGTGTGCACTTATGAAATTTATAAATTCAAACTAATCAATTTCTATGCAATATTTGATCTAACTGTAAGTGAAAGTACAAGGGTAATTTTACACCACAAGTATTAAAATGGCTAAATTCTGATACAAAAGTAATCATCCTTCATATATGTGCTGTATTAATATTCAATTAGCAATGTTAAATGCTAGTAAACTCTCAATCCAAGTCACAAGATAAAGTCTTTTGAAAAGGTAAGAATGGCCTTTTTATCTTTTGTACGTATATTGCAATTATATATCCAATCTTAAGTATCTTAGACTGAGAGTATGAATATAATACATTATTCACTTACATTTCAATTTTATTATCTATTAACATTTGCAAAATCTAGAGATTTTTTTATGTATTAATATTAGAAGTTGTTATACTTTAGTGTAAATAATTTTAAATTTTTTTACTAGTAAAGTGTCAAACTGCACTTCTGATACAAAGGTAATCATCCTTCACACAAATGCCATCCTTTCACATGGCATTAGTAAATTATTAAAGGAACATGTAAAGTTGAAATCTTAGATTTTCTAGAAAATGTAAAAATTGGTAGCAGATACTTGTTAGAATATGTTGTTGTTTAGATTATTTAGTAAGCATACATGTGATATTTTAAATTTTCATAGTTTAATTGCTGACTAATTACTGTAGAATAAAATATGTCAAAATATCTACAGAAAACTCTACAAACAAGCTTTATAAACATCAAAAAGTTTCGATATCAAGATGAAACAATACAAAATATTAATATCAAAGATGGTGATATCAACCAATATAGAAGAAATTAAAAAAAAAACAATAATAGAAATTGAAGACAAAGATAAACAATTATATCAAGTAAAAAAAAGAAACAACTGATGAATACTCATGGATTAGATACATATATTATAAGTTTAGAAGAAATCAAGTTACCTTGAATTTAATGCTAATACATTTCCAAATTAAATAACTATTAGAGTGAAACATTTAACAATGTAAAGATTGATCATTCGTCAATATGCACACACTTGATATAGCATATGAAGATTTTTTATTTGTACATATTTCATATTTAGATTACATTGAGAGCCTAGATAAAGCAGGCTTTTTTGATAAAAGAAACTGCTTAATGACATTAATTCACTAAATGTTTCATTTTATGTTTTGATAGAAAGAAACGTTGAAGTATGTTGCCTTTATTTATCGATATTTATAGACTTATTGCATTTAATAAAATAAAATCGTTTTAAAATAATAGATAGCGTAAAATAATGTAACTTCTTTATTCAATTACTATTAATTTTTTTTTAAAAATAAAACTTTAATATTACGATATTTAATATAAAAATAATACATTAGTACGACAAAAGCCTCTTTATTATCTCTCTAAAGGATGTCAATAAAAGAAAACTCAAACTTATCATACTAAATGTTTTTTCAGCGATAAGACAATACTTGTTAACTGATCAATAACTTAATAGATAGATGTTTGATCATAGAGTGGGTTATCTTAAAATATTCTTAGCTGGCTTTAGAAGTTTTCAATTACATAAATTAATTCTCATCTGAATTTGAATTCAGATTTGAGCATGATCAGTAGCTGAGCTGATCCCTAAACCATATGGACTTACAGACTCTATTATACAGCAATTTATTTTTAATTATCAATTACTGTAATTCCTTAATTATTATTTAAAAATTCATGATAATGTATATAATGTAAAGCTGAACATTTAAAGCTAAAAAATCAATACGCTCAGATATTTATCCCTTGAGATTGTTCCGCAAATAAAAGAGCACTGTTTTTTTAAAAGACAAGAAAAACATTTCATTTTCTTATTTTTTTTTTAAAAATAAAAAAAATAAAAAATTTGTTGCTGACTGAGTATTGTTTTTTCCTTCATTGTTAATCTTTAGAGAAACGTAGAAGAGGTTTTTGCCCTGCGGTATGCTAGAATTCTGCAATACTGAAATATGATCTATACCCCTACCCCACTACCATCTATTTTGCAATCAAATAGTTTTTCTTATTGCATTTACGACTAAAAAAAATATTCTCTCACATTTATAAGTATACATATGCACATATAACAGCTACTTGTAAACGCGTATGACCAAAAAATAGTACTATTGCAATGAGTTTTGCAATATTTATATGAAATAGAAATACTTCCACATATAGAACATGCTGGTCCATTTTTCTATTGGTTTGATATTTTGCGATGCCTGTCTTTTAATTTTATCTAATTGTAACTCTCGAAAATATTATATTCTCTGTCATATCTTCTAAGTGGAAACAATCACAATCGCACTTGTTATGAATATAAACCTGCATAGAATATAATAAGAAAATTTATAATTTCATTTTAAAGTTTAATGATGTAACAATAGTAATTCTTCCTGTCATGCCTATAACGTGGGTTTTCATAGAGCGTTGGATCTACGAGCACTGCACCTACACCTAGATGCAGTGGTCTCAGATCTAAGGCTCTGCACTGATAAAACCACATGTTAGAATTTAGTCTGGGGATATTGGATAAGTAGGCACTAGATAGGAATTTTATGCACAAACCTTCTTGCATCCATTGATTATTCTGTGTTGCGCTGAGGGGTGCTACTGTATGGAAAGTTTTGCCTCTGTGAAAAATAGCTTGCGTAGGCATAATTAGTGATCATGTAATATTTTATGTTGTTAATTTTTACAAACGTTTCTGAAACAAAGAAAACACTTAATAGGATGTTTAATACATGTAAATTTTAGGGGTCACATAATAATCTTTGAAAATTATTAAAGATCACTGAAATCATTATAATTTCTTTCCTACTTTTTTTTATTATTAATTCAAACAGAAGTTTAACAAATTTCAAATGCTTCTTATTTCTTAATGATGGTATATTATAAGATATGATATATTGGACTATTTCCATCATTTATGAGTGAATGTTGAATGTATCGAAAATTTTAAACTTTATATTTAAACTTTCCAAATACATCAACTTGTTAGTAATAACACACAGACAATACAGGTTAGTCACTGTGCATATAGGCCAGCAACACCTGAAGAAGAGTGGAGAATAATACTATTCGAAACATTGTGTAATTACCAACCTGTACTGTCTATTTGTGTGTTATTACTAACAAGTTGATGTGTTTGGAAAGTTTAAATAAAGTTTAAAATTTTAGATACATTCAACATTCACTCATAAATGATGGAAATAGTCCAACATATCACAACTTCTTATTTCTTGTCTTATTAAAACAAATGATAAATAAAATAACAACAAATTACATCAATTTTAAATTAATTGGACTAAATAAATCCTCACTTTTATCAAAAAGTACTACATGATTTTAAAATTGGACTCATCGAACCTTTTCACTATCATATCCAATTCTACTCTTAATAAAAATAAAATGTTTTAACAATACATCTAATTACATAAGTAAAAAAAAAATGGATAATAAGCTTCTCTGCTTGAAAATTTCTTTATATCTATTATTCTGTAAAAAGAGTGTATTTTTTCTTCTGTTCACATATATACTTTCAATAAACATTTTTTTCTCAGCTTTTATCTTTTGTTTTCAATTTATTTCCCAAATTAGCACAATCAAACTTTCAAGATCAATGAAACGAATAGCCTTGTATGATTTAGTGCACTGATAGGATAATGGACTGAAGAGTCCCAAACTGTCACTTCCTGTAATTAAAGGTCACAAAACTTCCTGACAATTAATCCATTCAGTTACTTAAGATAAATAAACTCTATTTTAAACACAATTCTTTCATCAATAATTCTCACCATACAGATAGAAAAGTTTGTCCTCCATTTTTCCCATACAGAAAATGCTTTTCACATGGAATAATGTCCAATCTGTTAAAAATATTCACTTTTATTTATGACTTTTTTTATCATTATGAAAGATTACATCAGTTGTTATAAAATTTGCAAATTTCATTAAATTATAAGTATAAGCTAATTCTTTCAAATCCGAATCTTTTTTTCCTCATATGCCAAAGCATTGGCTGGAAAGCGAACCCACGACAACTGTCTGCATGCAACTGCTTGCTTGCAAGGCGAGTGCACTGATCTCTCCACTACCAATGCTTGCCAAATCTTTTTTACACCATTTTTACTAATTCACCAAAAACTTTATCAATATATTTTGGCAGTCTTCAACCCAGTCAAATTTTTTATAACTTTATCCTTTGTATTGCACATTTATTTTTATCCTTATTTGGTTAATCTTTTTTTTACAGTTAACATAGATCATATGTTATGATCGTATGTTATTTCTGTCACACAAATTACTGGTGAATATTTGGATCTATATTCTTTACTAAGTATTTACAATTTTCTTATTCAATCACAACTTCTTATCAATGTGATACCTTTGCAAGGTATACATAGAGGTCAAAAGTATGCTTTTTTGTATTTTTTAATATTGTTTTCAGCTACATTCTTATTTCATGGAATAAGCAAATCTGAAAATATATTACTAAGTCAATTTACAAGCAGAATCTCCAAAGAATTATTTAAATGTACTTTTAAATAATACCCTCTTTTTCTTATATCAATGACAATCTATTTTATCAGATAAAAGACAATGATTTTTATCTGTCCTTCAGTTTGTTATATAGTAATAAATTATGCATGGATATTTCAAAAACGTTAAAACTTTTTATTTATGGAAATTATTGTTTTTACATTTAATTAAATCAGTTTTTACTTTCAAAAATTAATTTGAATTAATATTTCATGTATATTAATATTTTAAACTGTATGCCAATTTATTTAATATATAACTAAAAATTGTTGCAAGTAAAATGTTTCAGTCCTTTTAAATGACTAATGGATCAGGTAAAAATGATCGTCTTTTATTTGAAAAAAGGTGGGCATTATTTACAGGTTTATTTAAAAAAATCATTTGAAGATCTTGTTTATGGATGTCTTAGTAATGTATTTGGACTTGTTTGTTCCATGAAAGAGTTTTCTATTTGTAACTTACATATTTGATAAGCCATAAAATTATTTACATGTTCATTATACTCTTTTTTATCAGTGTCTATGTCTCAATTCACTGTTGAGATTTTTATATATATATCCACCTTCTGTAAAGTATTTATTTCATTTGATTTTCTTTATCATTTCATTCATAAAGGCATTTTTTCTTTTGTATTTCTGTCTTAGTGAACTGTTTTTATTACAACTTCACATGATCACTTTTCTTTATGCTCACACAAGCTGAGATTTCTCACTGATGAAAGCCACAAGTTAGAAACTAGTCAGGGGATAATGAATGAGTAAATCCAAGATAGGGATTTTATGCACAAACCTTCCTGCATCCATTGATTACTCTGGCTTTCACTGAGTTGTGCACTGTATGGAGAGTTTTGCCTCTGTGTTTATTACAACTTCTTAGATTTTTCAATTCCTATATTTTTAAAAAAATTATATTATCAATGAGCATAATATGACTTATGCTTACTTAGTCCTAAAATGTCAAACATTTAATTTTAATATTATCAATTAATATATCATTTATCTTGTTTTTTTTTAAATTTTAGATGTCTTTACTTTAATAAATCTCAATTTTATCACAAGTGCAAAATATGATCTTAGTATATATATCACGTTAAACAATGGATTTATAAACCCTTAGTAGCATTCTTAAATATAATGTAATTTAAATCTATTCCTAACAATTAAAGCTGTTAATATTATGTTCTCACAATTACAGCACTACATTTTAGCCATATATCTATTATATTTATTTTAGTCTACAGTATAATCAACTTTTTTTCTAACTTAATGCAGCACATCAGAAATTCCTTTTTTATTACATAACCATCATTATGTTTCTTTTTTAACGACTTATCAATTTATTAATATTTAATTTGTATTCATTATCATTGTCATTTTGTTTGGCTTAAAATGATAAAACCTTTGTTTATTATCCTTTTAGTTTTACAATCACCTACATGTCATTTATTGAAAAGCTACCTATAATTGTGTTTCATCTATGAATCTAAATCTATACTAAACCATTACATCTTCTACTTGTAGTTTATATTCTTCAAAAGTCATCCATTTTGTATTATAAAACACTACATTACTTAACTGTTATTTCTTGAGCTTTGTAAATAAATTTTGCTTTTGCTTTGTGGTATTTTTAATCTTAATACTCCACATACACATTCTTGAACAATACTTTTTTTATTTTATAAAATGTTCTCCATTTTTTGTGTAAATATCTTTATAGGATTTATTTTTTATTAGTTTTCTCCAACCACCTAAACATAAATATATTGTTTCCCCTTCATACATATTTTTAATTCAAATTTGCATTGTTTGTTTATCTGCCTAATGAAATAGTTTCTTTCTTCTTTATAACATAATGTTATGCACACTTTCGGTGAAGTTCATTATAATCACGGAGTCATGATTATGGTGAAGTTTACTAAAAGTGCACTTAGCATTAGGTTATAAAAAAGAAAAAAAAACACTTTGTTAAGCCAATGAAGAAACATTTACAAATTTGAATTTTAAATATAAATATATTAATATATTTAGAGATTGTTAAAATTTTAATAAAACTATTTGGGTTGATACGTCTTAGCTAATGTTACATTAAGAAACATATTTTAGAGTATAAACTTATGAAAAATAAAATATGTAGATAAATAGCCATTTAAAATAAATTTATGTATATAAACATTATAATATGAAATTATTTAATATGTGAAATTAGCCATTTATAATTGGTTAATTAGAAAGCACTTAACTTAGAATAGTAGTTAATGAAAACAAACTGCCCAAGGTAATTATTAAAGTAAAACTGACAGCCTTGGTTGATTTCAAAAGGAGATTTTCATTACTTTGGGTGCAATTTGAAATTTATAATTGCAGTTTGTAATGTTATAATTGACTATTTATTAGTCTGCATTAAGAATAGGTTTTATTTTTTGTTGTTTAAAGAGATTTATTTAAACTTCTTTGTATAAATAATTTCAATCTCTGTGGTCATATTTAGTGTCTATATAAGTATATTATATCATTGATGGGGGGGTAAATTTCATCCTTATTGTTAAAAGGAGGTTGCCTTGACAACAGTTAGAAATTGTTGTTATTGGGATTGTCTAAGTATTGACTGACTTTTAATGATTATATATATATATATATAATATTGACTGACTTTTAATGATTATATATATATATATATTATAATTTTAACAAAATGTTAAAAAAATTAAAGCCTATCAAGTATTTACTATTGATATTGTACCAGTCAAAAAGAAGCCACCACATCAACAAACCCAAACTCAAAGTCGGATTCAAAGTCAGCCGAACAAAACTGAATTCAAACTAAACTCACGAGCTCAGATCAAATCAATGGATGACATATATCGATGGTACATGACTATGCGCCAAGGAACTAGCTCAATGGATGATGATGATTAACGAGATCCCTGATCTAACTCTAATAAAGTATAATAAAATAAATAAGAATCTTTATAAGTCAACTCATATATATATGTTCGGGTTGCCAATACAGCCAGTTAGCATTAATGTTAAAATAATTTGAATAAAAAAAAAATTAAAAAAAACCAAATGTGTTAATAAAATGTTTAATAATAATAACAATTTTGTTCAACTTTTAGATTGTGATTATATAGATTACCTCTAGTCTTTAAACAGAATTTATATTTACAATAAAAATGGCAGTCCTTATTATATGCCAATACTATTATGCAATATTCTAGGAGAATTATATATATCTATGCCCCGATGAGAAAGTAAAGGTAGATAAAGGTATTTGGCTGTGACAGAAATTATGATTCAAATTCTAAAAGAAAGAATGTGAGATTTATTTTCACATTCGTAAATCAATTCACAAAGAGTAAGATATGTGTTTAGGGCATAACTTTAATATTTAATAGAAAACTTACTTAATTATAAATAAATATGAATTTATTTGACTTTAATAAAATCAATTCATCACGATTTACGAGCATGAGAGCGGGCTTTACTGGAACTGAAAAATAAACATTACTGATGACTTATGAGCTATAAGAATAAATATGGAAAATAATGGCTTGTTTGTGATTTGAGAAAATAGCAGGGTGGCTTGTATTTGACAAGTCTTTGATGCCCTATATGAAGGATACATAGAACACAGGGAAAACCAGGTCGGGTCGTAGCCTCGAACCTTTGGTGTTCCAAATATAAAATGAGCAAGTGAGGAAGTACTTTCTTCCTATGTAATTTAATGAACAGTAATATCACTGAGGACAAGCCTGTGAAGCAGGATATGGCTTGCGTCAGCAACATTAGGAAAAATGATGACTTGATAATCATCGTTTAATTAATAAAACCCATTTATATAAAGAATGCTCTACGTGATGACCTGATCAAGTTGCATTAAAGTCAAACAAGCTTTAACTGAAAAGTACTTAATGCAATTATAGAATCATATTAATTATACCCCAAACATCATGCTCTCCCTGAATATTAATACAGAAATACAAATTTAGATTAGAATATAGAATATATTCGTTTTATTCCCTTTATCAACCTTTAGCAAAACGTTTTAATATTACTAATGTGAATAAATGGATATTATAAACTCAGTAAAGTGGCCGGGAGCATAGGTTAAAAATTGAGCTAATAATTTGTTGTTATTAGCCATTAATAAAAATAGCAAAAATTGTATAAATCCTTCAACTCGATAATTAATAGAACTGTATTAAATTAGTTCTAGTGGGAAGAATTACTATAGAACTTGATATTATATTATTTTAACTAGATAAGGGTAATGAAAGGAATTATTATCGAGTTGAAGTTTTACTGGCATATAATAAAAATAATAAATGATATTAATAATCATCTAGCAAATAAATAATAATATAATAAATGAACCGCCATCATAAGAAAAGAGAAAGTTAACAAATATTAAATTTAAAGACTAGAGATTAAGATAGAGAATTACTACATAATTTAAACTAGCATTAATACATTAAGGAAAGAGAAGAGCTTTTAACAGTACTTAATTTAAAGGTAGTGTAAAATAAAGTTCGAAGACTGGCCAAAAAGTAGCGGTTCATATAAGAAAGATATTACCATTTCTTCATGGTTGGCTCCTTAAATTACACACAGCAGAGTCCAGTTGGATGAAACGTAGATGTGCATTTTGGAAAATCATTTGAATGACATTTTGAAGGATTTCTCTAAGGTTTTGCAGCTTACGATTGGTATATACATTTTTATATTACAGCCACATTGAAGATTTTCAGGGGACTTCAGGAACCGTAGTCAGGCTCCTGAAGTTAAGCCCCCCCCATGGTAGAAACACTATTTTACTTTATAATTTAACTGGGCAGCTTCTTCTCTAATGAAATATATATGGCTTCTCTTAATGAGGAATAATAGCTACTTGGAAACTTTTTCTGGGCTCTTTATACTGTATCTGATGCCTTCAGGCTAGCGCTTCTTTCCTAATCAATCTTACAAAAACTTACTGGTTGTTTTTAGATACATTCCTTCGATAAAGCTTTCAAACTCATTAATTTGAATTCATTTTCTAATTAGAAAATGAATTTTTAAAATCAGAAAATGATTTTAATTAGGACCGTCCTTACATTTTAAATACTTATCTTTTTTCTAATTAATAAAAACTTTAACCATTGTTTTGGAAAAGGAAAATCTGAAAGCTTATCGAAAGAATGTAGCTTTTAATCACTAAAAATTTAACATATTATTTAAAAGTAAAATAAACATTCCCGACGCAATGAAACTTTCGAACAATTATATATATTTAAACATTTATAAATATATACGCACAATCCATGCAGTTATTACATATAAATTCATGAATAATTTTATCATGAATTTATTAATAGCATTGATTAATTTAAACTCAAACGAATCAATTTTAACACATATTTATAATAGTTTTTCTTTAAGGAAACTAGTGTGGACCGAATGTATAAAGCCCCATTGCATCGGAAATTCAAGGTTAGTACAAGGGTTTGAAGTTGGTTACATGTGAAAGATCATGAAGCTAGGATCGAACTTAGATCCGACTGCTTCATTTTTTACCACTTCAAAAAAAAAAACAATGAAAAAAAATCTTTTTACTTATATTTGATACATTTATAAGTGTACTTGATTAATTGGTAGACTATACAAGTAATTAGTAACATACAAATATTGATATATTTTAGCAAGTATACTAGTAATTCTCTATGTTGGATCCATTTGGTTTTTATTATTTATTTAGGCAACTCACTCTCTGCTGTACTGACAATCATATTTGCTGACAAATTTATTTATATGGGCACCAGTCAGCAATATGAGATCAATAGGGCACGTGAAATAATCCATTGATCACCCAAACCATATATAATTGACATAATTTAGGATAGGACAATTTAATTGATGAATATTTATTATTTATTAAAACTGACAACACGTTTTAAACATAGGAGTTCAACTATTTCATTTCAAATAAGCATGAGGCTTTTACACAAAAAAATGTTAAAATTAATATTTTACAAGAACTTTTATTTGTTGATATCATTTTTAATCTTGCTAGCATAAGAGTGTGTAAACCACTGAAGCATTTTACCAACTGCATCTGGCTGCTTGGTGTTACACAAAAGGTCTTCACCTACTTTGAGGTTACTCTAGAAATTATTGTCATTTAAGCATATCGTCACACTGCATCGGACCATTTGACATATAATTCCCAGTCAGAAGGTCTTCACCTGCTTTGAGGTTACTCTAGAAATCGCTGTCATTGAAGTGTATTGTCCACTACATCGGACCACTTGACATGCAATTCCCAGCATGAAGGTCTTTACCTGCTTTGAGGCTACTAATAAGGAGCGATCATTTAAAATAATGGCTAGCAAGCAATACTTTGAAATTAAGACTTTTAACAAGATATCGATATTGGATATTTTTATTTATAACGACTGAGATAAACTAATTAATTTTGACATGGGAAAATTATTTCATCTAATTTTACCCCTTGCTTTAATCTATAGACTCTTTCTACTTTTCTAACACTAATTTTCTTACTGTCACAAACGCATATAAACAAACGTATAATATATATATACTGAGATACATTTAATTAATTTATATACATATTCTATCTTATTACTTTTTCTTTTTCGTTAAATAATTATTTTGACTAACAAATCTTTTAATGAACGAACATTTACATAATCTTGAAAACATTTAAGCATAACAAATAAAAAAAAACTGACATTTTAAAAATCATTTCAGTTATGCGTTATAAATCACATAACTATTCTCTTAAATATATATAACACTCTTTAAAATATCACTCTCTACAGAAACATTTAATTTATCGAGGCCTCAATGACTGAGCAACTAAAATCATAATTATTATCTACAGGGTATGTGGGGTTTATTAAATCGAAGCCCCAACGATTGGTCGGCCAAAAACATAACCTTGTACCGGTCAAAAAATGTCCACCACCTAAACTGCAAGTCGGATCCAAACTCAGCTGAAACAACTGAATTCAAACCCAACTCACCAGCTCAGATTAGTAAAAATCTAAATCGACAGCACAGTGCTATGTGCCAAAAAACTAACTCAATGGTTGGTGAGGATTAGAGACCCCTGAACTGACCCTAATATCGGATAATAAATTCTAAAGATAATTTTAAATCGAATCATATGTATATGTACGGGTTGCCAACACAGACAGCGAGCATTAATGTTAAAATGATTTGAATAAAAAAAAAATGTCTTAATAAAATGTTTAATAATAATAACAATTTTGTTTAACTTTTAGATTGTGATTATATAGATTACCTCTAGCCTTTAAACAGAATTTATATTTACAATAAGAATGGCAGTCCTTATTATATGCCAATACCATTACGCAATATTCTAGGAGAATTATATATATCTATGCCCCGACAAGGAAGTAAAGGTAGATAAAGGTATTTGGCTGTGACAGAAATTATGATTCAAATTTTAAAAGAAAGAATGTGAGATTTATTTTCACATTCGTAAATCAATTCACAAAGAGTAAGATACATGTTTAGGGCATAACTTTAATATTTAATAGCAAACTTACTTAATTATAAATAAATATGAATTTATTCAACTTTAATAAAATCAATTCATCACGATTTATGAGCATGAGAGCGGGCTTTACTGGAACTGAAAAATAAATGTTACTGATGACTTATGAGCTATAAGAATAAATATGAAAAATAATGGCTTGTCTGTGATTTGAAAAAATAGCAGGGTGGCTTGTATTTGACAAGTCTTTGATGCCCTATATGAAGGATCCATAGAACACAGGGAAAAACAGGTACCGAGGACAAGCCTGTGAAGCAGGATATGGCTTGCGTCAGCAACATTAGGAAAAATGATGACTTGGTAATCATCGTTTAATTAATAAAACCCATTTATATAAAGAATGCTCTATGTGATGACCTGACCAAGTTGAATTAAAGTCAAACGAGCTTTAACTAAAAAGTACTTAATGCAATTATAGAATCATATTAATTATACCCCAAACATCATGCTCTCCCTGAATATTAATACAGAAATACAAATTTAGATTAGAATATGTTCGTTTTATTCCCTTTATCAACCTTTAGCAAAACGTTTTAATATTACTAATGTGAATAAATGAATATTATAAACTCAGTAAAGTGGCCGGGAGCATAGGTTAAAAATTGAGCTAATAATTTGTTGTTATTAACCATTAATAAAAATAGCAAAAATTGTATAAATCCTTCAACTCGATAATTAATAGAACTGTATTAAATTAGTTCTAGTGGAAAGAATTACTATAAAACTTGATATTATATTATTTTAACTAGATAAGGGTAACGAAATAAATTATTATCGAGTTGAAGTTTTACTGGCATATAATAAAAATAATAAATGATATTAATAATCATCTAGCAAATATATAATAATATAATAAATGAACCGCGCCATTGTAAGAAAAGAGAAAGTTAACAAATATTAAATTTAAAGACTAGAGATTAAGATAGAAAATTACTACATAATTTAAACTAGCATTAATACATTAAGGAAAAAGAAGACCTTTTAACAGTACTTAATTTAAAGGTAGTGTAAAATAAAGTTCGAAGACCAGCCAGAAAGTAGCGGTTTATATAAGAAAGATATTACCATTTCTTCATGGTTGGCTCCTTAAGTTACACACGGCAGAGTCCAGTTGGATGAAATGTAGATGCGCATTTTGTAAAATTATTTGAATGACATTTTGAAGGATTTCTCTAAGGTTTTGGCAGCTTACGATTGGTATATGAATTTTTATATTACAGCCACATTGAAGATTTTCAGGGGACTTCAGGAACCGTAGTCAGGCTCCTGAAGCCAAGCTCCCCCACCATGGTAGAAACACTATTTTACTTCATAATTTAACTGGGTGGCTTCTTCTCTAATGAAATATATATGGCTTCTCTTAATGAGGAATAATAAATAGCTGCTTGGAAACTTTTCCTGGGCTCTTTATACTGTATCTGATGCCTTCAGGCTAGCACTTCCTTCCTAATCAATCTTACAAAAATTTACTGGTTATTTTTAGATACATTCCTTCGATAAGGCTTTCAAACTCATTAATTTGAATTCATTTTCTAATTAGAAAATGAATTTTTAAAATCAGAAAATGATTTTAATTAGGACCGTCCTTACATTTTAAATACTTATCTTTTTTCTAATTAATAAAAACTTTAACCATTGTTTTGGAAAGGGAAAATGTGAAAGCTTATCAAAAGAATGTAGCTTTTAATCACTAAAAATTTAACATATTATTTAAAAGTAAAATAAACATTCCCGATGCAATGAAACTTACGAACAATTATATATATTTAAACATTTATAAATATATACGCACAATCCACGCAGTTGTAATATGTATAAATTCATGAATAATTTTATCATGAATTTATTAATAGCATTGATTAATTTAAACTCAAATGAATTAATTTTAACACACATTTATAAAGTTTTTCTTTAAGGAAACTAGCGTGGACTGAACGTATAAAGCCCTATTGCATCGGAAACTCAAGGTTAGTACAAGGGTTTGAAGTTGGCTATATGTGAAAGATCATGAAGCTAGGATCGAACTTAGATCCGACTGCTTCAATATTATAAATCTTTTCACATAACAACCAAATATGAAAAAATGTAATTCACAAGATAGATTACCAAAGAATCATTTAAATGAACTTGAAAATAATACCTCTTTCTTATATGAATGTCTGTCTATTTTTGTCTGATAAATTGATTGAAGTTGATATAAGAAAGGGGTATTATTTAACAAATTTATTTAATGATAATGATTTTTGGGAATCTGGATTGTGATTTATCATAATAATGTTTCCCGATATGATTGTTCTGACAATAGGTTTATATATAAAGAGCATATTTAAATTATAATAAAAGTAAACAATTATAACACAAATATAAAATTTAAGCAGAAATACTTTTGTCTATACATTGGCAAAAATAAATGTAATGGGATGTTCAAAAATAATGTAAATTAATGTTAGTAAATTGTCTATTTTTTAAGCTAATCTTTAGATTGGTTTATAAGAATTGCCTCTTTAAAAATATGGTGAGAAAAGAAAGAATTTGTTGCTGCCTTTCTTCATGCAATTTTTTTATATAATCTGAATTAAAGATAAATGTAATGTTACAAGATTTTTTATGATCAAAGAAAACTAAAGAAGTAACAGATTGATGTTTTGTGACAAAACTGTATAAAAAATTCTACAAAAAATTAGTCTACTATTTCTTTAGTTTTTTTTTCAATCATGAAAAATCTTGTAACTTAAATTTATTTTTAATTCAGATTACTAAAAATATTATATAAAAAGGGACATGAAAGTAAAAATTACAAATGCAATTAATAAATCAATTTAAAAATTGTATAATTAATAGACGGTCTGCTAATATTAATCAACACAATTCTTGGAAATTCACCTGACTTCTGTTTTTGTCTATGAAAAATCTGTTGATAATGATTAGAAGGTAATCAAAAAAACTTTTGATTAAAGTTCCATGTTATAACTGTGATTATTGACCATTATTATAATTTAAAACTGTTACACATAGCATATTTTTAAAGGGTAACCTATTTATTATACATTCTAAAATGAAGATTTTAATGGGCTACCGACATGAGACATATTTTGACAGTTAACTATGTATGATTCATAGTACTAAAAACTGATATTTCAGTTGAGTCACATTGGTTATTAATTGGATAATAAATGTTACTATAAAAACATTGTAGAGGTGTTGTAAACATTGATGTATAATAAGATTAAAGATTTGACCCATGAAAAATAGAGACAGAAAAAATAAAAAAAAAGTAGGGTTGGAATGACAATACATAAAATAAAGTAAGCAGGAATTCTGATTAACCAGTTTAAAAAATTCTTCCAAATGAAAGTTTATATGCATTATCACATTTGATGAGACAATTCTCAATGTCTTCTGATCTTATCTTGGTGGAGAATTCCTCATTTGAATATTATCATGGTGTTAGAGATAATTATATTATGATTTATATACATATAATATAAATATGGGTTATATAATATAGATTTCTCAATCATCATGATCCTGTAAAGAAGTGACACTCGCCCCCAATATATGATCAGAGAAGCGTGTTGGGGTCTTTAAAGTGGCAGATTGTATCAAAAAACACGATACTAAATATAAACTTCTTCCTTTGAAATAATTTTTTTTTTTAATTCATCAATATGAAAAGCTGAATTTTTTTATATATCTATTACACCCTCATCTTTTCACTTTTAAAATATTCTGTTCTTGTTTCCTATTTGGTACGTCAATGTTTGCAGCAAATCTACAATATTTTTATAATAATATTTTTTACTCAAGTGATGGCTATTGTGACCAAGCTGAAATATTGGTATGATTGTATTATGCATCATACATGGTCAATATAAATTATATCATGGTTGAAGACAGATAATATGCCATTTATATGTATATAATGTAAGAAATCTGCAATGATTTTTTATTCACTATATATAAAATATAATAATGCTGCACCATGTTATCACCTAATGATGTTGTATGTAAACAATTTACAACAATATACTGCAATAATAAACTTGCATCCATTGCACATAAAAACAATACTCAAATGTCCATTGTTTTACCTTTTTTTTTTCATGTGCGATAGCATTGACCGGGAAGCGAACCCGCGCTTGTAAGGCAGTTGTGCTGACCACTCGACCACTAACGCTTGACAATTGTTTTACCTTATTTTGTTAGGGCAGAAAGTATTCATTTTAATAATCTTAAGAAAGACAAAATCAACAGAAATATGTGAATGTTATAAATTTATGGCAGCAAATGTAATGTAGTCTTGCATTGGTGGTCGAGAGGTCAGCGCGACTGCCTTGCACTTGCAGGCAGTTACCCGGGTTGCGGGTTCGCATTCCGTCCGATGCTATGACACTTTAAAAAAATATAATGTATTATATTAAGAGTTTCAATCTTTCTCATTTATTGCATATCAAATAATGTGAAAAGTTTTGCAATGTTATGCCAAAATTATTTCCGAAACAAATTTATAATATTTAAATATTATTTTTTATTTATTCTTTTTAAAAAGATTCAAAATTAGTTCTTACTTTTTCTATCTTGATAAAATGAAGTCAAAATTAATTGAGCACGTTTTATATTTGCAACAAATACGATTTCATTTTGGCAGCTGGTTATTATCTGCATTTACTTTTTATATTATTATCAGATATTAATAAAAGAATAATTTTTTTTTTTTTTTTGACGAAAAATGTTTTGGGTGTTAATATTGAGAGATTTTCCATTTTATGTAATATTCAATGAATAAGAAAGATCAAGGCTCTTTGTTCGTTACATTATATTTCATGCTACAAATCTATAATATATATATATAAATGCAAAATAACCTTTTTAAAAGTCTCTTATTATGTTTTCTCAATTTATAAACTCTCAAAAATTATAAAGACAAACTACTGTATTTTTTTGATAATATATATATATTTATAACATCAATAAATGTTTTAAATCAAAAACGCTGCTGGCCATCTTCAAAAGTAACTATATATGTAAATAATTACAAAGAAAAATTGAATAAATGAAATTGAAAATTTTATTTTCAATTTTTTAAAGATTTGTTTGTAATTTTTTTTTTTTTTATAGTTAATTTTGAAGATGGCCAGTAGGGTTTATTTATGATGTTTATTGTTGTGATTATTTAAAATAAAAATAAAAATAATGAAGTTTGTTTTTATATTTATAGTTTGTATTATATATGTATTTTGATTATATATTTATTTGTTGATATAAAAACATGAAATATCTTGATTTATATACAGACATTTGAATCTATTCATAGCAAAATATCTGACATTTAGCTAACGTCCTAACATAAGAGAATCTATCACATACATGGACTTTATTCTATCTCACTGGTTCCATTTGTTAAGAATGAAAATATAATCATATTCCAAAACCTCAGACCCATATCAAGAAGTCCATTTTGGGATTAAGAACCTGGAATCAGTAATTAAAGATATAATTGAATCTTATATTTTGCCATTGCTATCAAAAATCCAGTTTGCAAAGAAAGTCTAAACAACTGAGTAGGCAGCATTTTATATGAGATGATAATCAATATAATCAGAAACAGCAAAAAAAATATGGACCAGTTGTAGCATTTGAAATGATACCAATTGATATCTTAATTAATGCATTAGCAAATATATCAATACCTAAGCCATTAATTTATTTGGTTATGAATCTTTTAAGTCAAGAATTTTAGATAACTTTTAGTGGAAAGTGCTCACCGTCACTCATTACATTTAACTAGATTCAACAAGGTTCATCATTGAGTGCTCTTTTATTCATATTGTATATTGATTCTCAACTTAAGGCAATTGAAAATGAGATGACAGAAATATTTATACCTGGAATGAAGGTAAATTTTATGTTATTGCATATATGGATGATATAACAGTTCTCCTTACAACTAGAAAATAGATACGAAAATTAATAAAAAATCTAAACAACTACTCAGATAAATATAAACTGGAGTTCAATTTAGAAAAAATCAGTGCATGTTCTATATACTCACGATGACATCATGAGTAAGCCTAGCTCATTTGTGGGATTTCCTTTTCATTTAAATAACTCTGAAATGCATTTGCTACAGAGAAAATTAACAAAGTTAACAAACATTGAGAATATAATTAATTTTCTTTCCAAATCATATTTATTACTTTATGCCAGAGTAGCCCTTTTCAATCTCTTAATAATAACACAGGTCACCTATTATATACTTATAAAATATACACAAAAGCTCTAATATTTAAAATTTACTCATTATGTAAGCAAATTGTTAATGGGATGGCGGAAATGGCACCAATATCTCTAAGCAAGACTCTGCACTCTCTATCTCAAAATGGATAGGGTTTACATTCTATAAAAGTTTTCTAAATTTTAAAAAAACCCACTTAATCTAGAAATAGTTTTTAAAAGTACACCCACAGATAAGCTACCACCCATATGAAATTACTGGAATAAGTTAATTTCTCTTTTATTATGCAATCCCCATTTAATATGTTGACATTTCAAAAATAAAATGAAATACTGGGATATATATATTCAGTCTGTGCTTCCCTATCCAAGATAATAACAAACCTCTTTTAAACATAACCAATAACTAGTTGACTAAAAAATTCAAATATTGGTTGTTATAACCAAAATAGTTCAAGTTTCTCCTAAAATTAAATCTGAAAACTTTTACCACCCTTCATTTCTACAAATATAAAAGGAATTGCACTACCATTGAAGATATATTCAAACTATCCTGGAGGGAGCCAGAAACAATCAGATTTTCTATTCACATGCCTTATGTTTAATAATGTCCAGTTGGATATGCATAAAATATTTAAAAATAAAAATCCAATATACACACACATTTTAATACATTTAAAAAAGATATATAGCACTCATTAAAACAGCATATTTACACTATTCTCATTATGGTGTATCAGATGTACATTTACATAAGTTTCAAACACAAGAAGACACCCTAATTAATACATTAAGGAACAAAATAGATATTATATGCATAAGGGATAAAAAAATTTCATCAACTAATATTTATTCAGATACATGATCCTAATACAACTTCACTCAAATTTATGATATGACTCATTATTATAAAATGATAACTAGATAATTAAAAGAAAAAAGACATTAATGCAGTACTGTACATAGAAAGAGGTAAATCCTATTCAGCAGTCAGAAAATGCTGAGCTGCTTTTAACACTGTATTTTTTTCTGTTCCACTTAGATTTGTAATATTTCTCATCTCTAGTATGGTATAATAATAGAGTATATAATGTAAACCACATATTCCCTTTGTTTAAAATCTCATAGTCTTTTCTTATTCTATCCTATGTATATGGTATTAAGTACTATTTTGTAAACATAGTTTAATAAAACCCATTTGAAACTAAATTTATTATAAAGATAAAAGAATTATTTTGTGAAATTAGTGATATATCAGACAAAGTGGCAAGATTAGATTCAATTTAATGAAAGACATCTAATAAAGTTTTATGTTCCAACTACTTTTTAGTCCACACAAATGTATGAGACTTTTTATACAGAGATATAAAGTACAGTGATCAAACTAATCAAGATTTTAAAGGTGTTGTAAACAATTTAATACTAAAATTAAGAAATGTTTGAAGGAAATTATAGATTTATGAAATATTAAATAAAAATTACAAATTATGTACTATAACACACATAAGCTAAACTCTCCATATAATAGTCCTACTCAGTGCAAGCCAAAGTAATCAACAGATGCAAGAAGGTTTTGCATAAAACTCCTATTCAGTGCATACTCATCCAATACTCCCAGACTTGCTTCTAGCTTGTGCCTTTCATCAGTGATGTACTCTGAATTTGAAAGCACTGCACCTAGATCTTAGGGTCTAATGGAACCTTCCAGCAGCCATCTTGGGGATATTGGATGAGTAGGCACTAGTTAGAGATTTTATGCAAAAATCTTCTTGCATCCATTGATTACTCTGGATTTTACTGAGTGGTGCTACTGTATGGAGAGTTTAGCCTCTGTGAAACAGCTTGGGTAAGTATAAAGAATGGTAATCCATGTGATGCTTAGTGGTTTAATATCAATCCTACTCAATAGGATTATGGTGTCTGCAGTTATTAATAAATTAAAGATACCAAAAAGTATGGATCCTGAACTGAGTTCAGATCTATTCAACTATACAAGTTAATGAGCTTGAATTGAAAACATTATTGTTGTTATTTTGAACCCAAAGCTTTATAGTTAGCTAATATGGTAAAAGGGGGCTGCTGTAGGGTTGCATTAAATCCTAAAATCTAGATGCAGTGCTCTTAGATCCAAAACTCTTCACAGATGAAAGTCACAAGCTAGAAAGTAATCTGGGGACATTGTATGAATAGACACTAGATAGGCATTTTATGCACAAACTTTCTTGCATCCATTGATTACTCTGGCTTGGATTGAGTTGCACTACTGTATGGAGAGTTTACCCTCTGTGTAAACAGCTTGTGTAAACATAAAAAATGGTGATCATGTAATATATACTATAATTATTATTTAAAAAGTTAAAAAAAAATAAAGATGAAAGAATCAAAATAAAATTATATAATATTTGAATTAGTTTAACATAAAATGTGAAATTTAAGAATTCTGAAATAATTGATTGAAGATAAAAGTGATCAATGGTAAAAAATGTATTAATGTTAAGTTAGAGAAAAGAAATACTATTAAGAATGATTTTGACAACAGTTGATATTGCTAATTTTTAGAAATACTCTAATTAATTAAGTTTAATGAGTATTGCTAATGTTAATAAAGCTTTGCTATTAATACAGTTTTTGTATTTGGATATGTATTAATTAAGTTTAAATAATATTTTAATTTGTGAAGCACAGATAGTTGAAAATTGAAATAAACTGAGATGCTGCCAAATCTCTCAGTGCTCATTACAATACTTATCTGACAACCAATCAGATGTCATGATAGCTGTCCAAATAACAACCAAACCTAAACATATGACAAAGATTTTACAAGAAAAGGGCGACCACCCTTTTCTCTACTTTTTTTTCTATATATCTAAACCAGTCATAAGTATTTAGGTAAGTTATTTGTGAAGATATTTAAAGCTTCAAGCTTTCAGACCTAAATACTTTTGACTGGATTAGATATATAGAAAGAAAAATAGAGAAAAGGGTGGCTACCCTTTTCTCATAAAAATCTTTGTCATGTGTTTAGGTTTGGTTGCTATTTGGACAGCTATCATGACATCTGATTGGCTGACAGATAAGTATTGTAATGAATGCTGAAAGATTTGGTAGTATCTTAATTTATTTTAGTTAAGTTTAAGTAAAAGATAGCAAGCATTCTGAATTTATAGCCAATACAAAACAGTGCAATATATATAAAGAGTTTTGAGACTATGCAGAAATAAAAGATTACGATAATATTTAAAACTAACCCATTTAAATTAGTGTGATATCTAAATTTTAGTAAAATTTACAGAAAATGTTAATGGTGACATAAAAAAATGGTAATTATAAAATAAAAAAGTTAGATAATAAAAATAAAAGTCAAAATGTTACACAACAATTGCTTGACAGTAGAAAAAAATGATGCTAGTAAAAAAAGCGAATATTATCAAGAAATTTGAATGAATTGTACAAAGAACTATTTATAAGTAGTAATAAGAAAATAAATAAAAATAGATCTTGAAAATATATCAGAATATTTTCAATGAATTGAAGATTGTATTAATATATTTTACTGATAAAATTATCATTATTTTGACAAAACGTTTTGAAATGTTTCAAATGACAAGTAGTTTAATTAAGATTTCCAAAAATTACTTTTGTCTTATTGCTTTCATTACGTCTTTTAAAAACACTTCTCGTTATGCATTTTCCACAATGTTCTATTGGCAATTTTGACACTTTGATCTAACTAGAAAATCTTACAACTTCTGAAAAAGATTACTACTCAGTGAAATGGTTTATAGGACATTATGAAAAATGCATAATGGAAAAAGTGTGACTTTTATTGCAAAGTTGCTTTAAAATAAGGGATGAATTATGCATTTAATGTATAAAAAATACAAAAAAGCTTTAAAATGAGTAAAGCATTATAAGAGATGAAATGATGAAAAAAAATTATCAAAAAGTTAAAAATCATCATTAGAAATTGCTTATGAGAGAATATATGCATTCTAACTTAAGAAGCAATATAAAACATGTAAGTTAAGGCAAAGATCCAGACGTTATAGATGAATTTTATTTTAATTGTATAAATTAATCTGAAATGTAGAAATATCTTTATTACATTAAATATTTTTGAAATGTTTTCCTTTAACTATTTTTTGTGAGTAACATTTATTTCTGAGATTGCAAAACATTGCCTAGTTATCTCCCCACTGTATTTTGGATTCAGTCATATCATTTCAAACATATATATATGTGTGTGTGTGTGTGTGTATCTTTTATGATTCTGTAAAATAATGTTTTCAAAAGTAAACAGTATCTACCTCGTCTGAATGCAACACCATATAATTAAGATTAACCACAAAATACTTTTTAGAAAATATGTTTCCATAAAATAAACTTTATCATAGCAGAAATAATATTATTACATCTATCAAGTTGAAGGATATACTGGTTAATCTTATAAACTTGGTGTTTGAAATACTATAGAGGAGTCTTAATAAAAATTTCTATTGTATTTATGTTACAAAAATAAAGATACATGATTCAATTTCATATAATTAATCCAGTTACATAACAACTTATATATACTTATTCAATTGAAGTAATTATATTAATGGAATGAATTGCACTATCTTTTAACGTGTTATATAGAGTGCATTAGAGTTTGTGTTGTACTGCAGCTTTTCTAAGAACGAAGTTGTCAATATATCTAAAATAGTTATCTTAATGTAAATTGGGCACTGGCTATATATATATCAAAAATGTGGAATCACCAAAACAAAGGCCAGTTGAATGTTTGTTTTAATTTATATAAAAAATATTGAAATTACTCCCTTCTTTTCCTCCCCCCACTGGTGTTTTGTGGGGGTGTTTTTTGGTGGGGGGGATGGGGATAAAAATAAAACTTATTTGTAAATTTTGAGATTTCATTAAAAAAAAAATATATATATATATATATGGAAGATGATGATCTGGAACATATGAATATTGGAGATCATTTATCTTTTTTCATATATGTTGTTATGTGTATCGGTAATATTGGATAGAGTGAATGACTATAGAGAGCCTAAAAGTCTGGGTTCAAATCCTCATTATATACCCTATACTTGTATTTCAATATTTAAAATAATTAAAATTATTGTGCTGATACCCATCCAAGCAAAATGTTATTAAGGATTTGCTTTTCTACTAGTGGCTTTATTACCATCAAAGTTCTTACATATTGAGATAATTTTTAGGTTATTCGTTCAATTGATAACAATAAAACAATCATCATTTATTATAAGTCTAGGAGTTCAGTTTAAAACTCTGCTAAATAAACTACTTGATGGCTTATTTAAGAATCCACTTATAAGTTGTTTTAAAGATTACAAACAGTATTGAAGCTAATATGTATCTTTATTTAACTCCAATTTTTATTTCCAATGTTCTATATTTCTATCATCAGTAAAGCATTTCATCTCATATCACTATGAGGAAGTTGCAGATGAAAAATAAATATCATTGGATACCATCTAATTTTATATGTATCCACAAATGTTAAATAAGGTATTACTTACTACCATAAACCAATTAAGTCCATTATAAGTTTAGTGTATTCTATTTAAGTAATTAATGTTCATTCATTATATTATGGCTTGATTATTGATATTACTATTTGTACAAAAAAGTAGCACTAGTTTTAATTTTGTATGCTGTAATAATGACATTGCAAGATAATATATATATACCAAAATTTATTAACATAATAATTGGATAATTATCAACATAATTGTGTAGAATTTTATTTTTTTAGATATTATCTGTGGTGTGTATATATATATAGTCACATCTTTTTTCCTTCTTATTTGATTTTAATAGTGAATACATTAACCTGGAGATTATTGAAATATGTTGCTATGATAATTTATAATATTGAAAAAAAAAGTGTTTTTTATTAATTGAAGTGTATAAAAATTATGAATTGACTTGATTCATTTTAAAAATGAATGTGTAAATAATAAAATTATTATTATTTCTTTATTATGAATATTTTCATTACTGCATTCACAATAGTAGATTGATTGCAAATAATACACCTAAATCTTTATTCTTTCTGGTATTTTTGTTATTTTTTATTGTATAATATTATATTGGAAAGATATGAGTAAAAAACACTTACGCTGTAGTATGGTAATATATATATTGTGCTTGAAACTTACATATGTTAAGCAATCTTACAAATTAGTAATTGCTTAGAGCTTTTGGGAGCTTCATGTTCCCATATTCACAGCTTATATTAATGATTGTTGTAGATATCTTTTTAAAGAAAGATATATGTGAATGTATGCGAATAGCCTAGACAACCCATTTTTTTGAAATGGAGAAGCAGGCATCTCTCCAATTGATGGCATTGAGATAATCTGCAATGAAGCATGCTTCCTTAATCTTGTGCTTCACATCATTGCACTCAGTGCATACCATTTCAGCCGTAGAGGGTTAAAACATATGGCCTATGAATTTTTGATGTTCAAAAAATATAGAGCTGTTCTCAGATTTGATACAAGCCCTACTATATAAATATTGATGTTGTGAAACCCTGGTGGCTATTGCAGGATGTGTTTTTCCATAATATACCACATCGCAGCCATTTTGGGGACATGTGATTTTGTAAATAGCTTGGGGAGTTTGGTCATGTGCAAATTTGTCTTTTGAATTATTAATTAATCTGTTAGTGGTTGATGGTATGTGAAAACTTAAATAAAAATCTATATTAAGTGTTTTAACAAGTTTTTTAGCTAAAGTAAGTATATATGGTAGCAGCATACATGGTTTATTCTCTTTGACTGGGTTAGATCTTAGTTTGTTATTGTTTGACTTTCCTGTTGATGGTTTCCTGCTTAAATTCACATAAAAAAAATAAGAAAAGAAAGTATGACTAATAAAAAATTTCAAATATTTAAAAAAAATTGATACAAGACAAACTTTTTTAATTAACTATTTTATTTTAATCATTATCATTATTTGACAAGAGGCAATACAGTTAGCATATTAAATTGTTTTTTCTGTCCATTTCAAATCTTCAGAAATGATGGTTTCTAAACAACAATGCGGCCAAACCTGCTAATTTATGTGTACATATATAATAGTATATTTTTATTGTTTTTTGATATATTTTAATATGTAATAATAATAATAATAATAATAATAATAGTAATAGTAATAATAATAATAATAATAATAATAATAATTTATGGTTGGTCATTCTAATATGTAAACTGTTTGCTGACTCACATATATAATGACTCAAGTATCTATTACATTCTATTAAATATATCAATCATATTTTTACAATTGACATCGTAACATTAATATTAGATAAATCATCATTGAAGGTAAGAACCAGTGGTATATTTATCAACTGACTCTTTCTCAACCACTGCATGATCATCAAGCCACTTGAAGTATGCAGCTACACACCTGAAGTCAAAAGTTTTGTAAATATTTTTTTATACAAAGGTTTGTAAATTTAACATTTCAAATATTTTCATTGCCAAGAATTATGACTTCTATTGATTTATGAAAAATTTTTTCAGATAAAAATTCCTTGAATTTTGAATCTGAACATGTCCAACAATTGGTTTTTTTTGCACATTACATTCTATAAGACCCATCATGAAAAAAGTTTTCCCATTTCTGAATAAATTCAGAAATTTAGGACAAAACTTCCATTGGAAAACTAGATGACTTTAAATGAACATAATAACAATTTTTGTGTTTTATTTGTGAAAAGACTAAAATATAATTAAATAGATTTTATTCAGAATTGACTTCAGAAATTATATGGTGCTATTTAAGATACATTATAAAAAATGAATAATTTTGACAACAGACTTATAAAACAAATATATATATATATATATATATATATATATGATCACTAGATGGAGCTTTACCAATAGCCCACTATCAAGCTTTATTTACATAAATGCTGAGAGAGATAGAATTCAATATCTCTTTCATTGTCTCCAACCTTTAAACCATGGTTTTGAGCTAGTTGGCTCATGTCAGTAAAGGGTAGGAAGACCAGAAACTAGATCTAAACACCAACTCTACAAACAGCATCTATGAAACACATTTCTATCAGTTTGAAAGCACGAATTTTTCAGATACGTAAATATCTTCAAATCCAGTCAAACAAACTAGATAGCTATATGGGTTTGAATTTAGTTCAGTTTCACCATATAGTAAAAGCCTCTGCAATCTATATCATTGCAAAAACCTTCAAGGGTACATTTATAATAAACAAAACAAGTGATAAATTTCATAACTTGCTTATAGCTTGCATTTTATGATCACTAGATGGAGTTTACCAATAGCCCACTATCAATTTTGTTTACATAAACACTGAGAGAGATAGAATTAAATATCTCTTTCATTGTCTCCAATTTTTAAATTATGGTTTCAAGCTAGTTGGCCCACATCAGTAAAGGGTAGGAAGACCAGAAACTAGATCTAAACACCAACTCTACAAACAACAGCTATGAAACACGTTTTTATCAATTTGAAAGCATATATTATATATATTTTATATATATATATATATATATATATATATATATATATATATCAGATTTGCCATGTCAGTTCAAACTATATTTGAATAATTTATATAGTGATTTATTTCCCTATTTATATAATAATAGTTGTCTTGATCAATGATGAGTATAATGATCAAACTACTGTTTCTATTTTATAAAAATCACAATATATCAATACACTACAATTGCTTAGTTAGAATTATTGAGTCCCTTAATAAAATTCAAAAAGGGATGTTTTAGTGCTCATAAAATATACCTTAATACATTTGCTATCATTCCTAAATTTATTAATTAATGGTCATAATCTCTAAAATCCAGAGGTTCTAACTTATTGCTTTGTTTTGCTTTATGAGAGTTATGCAATCTAAAATCTTTCACTTCAATCTGATGATCATTTTTAAAACTATTGAAAATCCTATTGTTAACTTACTTAACATGTTTAACTAACATATGTAGTAAATAATATAAAAACAAAAAATTATAAAATCAAAAAAAAAAATGGGAAAAAATATAACAAATGAATTAAAACAAAGTAAAAGATTCACACAAATACCTTGATAATATTTCTTTAATTTGTATAAGTCTTTGTTAAATAATAAATAATAATGTAAACTATAAAAAAATCATTATTTTAATCTTGTTAATATGATTACAAGTGCATCATATTTTTATTATTAGTAGTATTACCACTTCCATCCCATCCCCGACCAGAAACACCACTATCACCACCAAAAAAGAGAGGGAAATATTGCACTTTAAAAAATCTAGATGTTACTATGTGGATGCTCTTAATAGTGAATATATGTAAACTGAAAATTTGCAGTGAAATAGTGAGTGATGTGAAAATTATACTACAGAAATATTATTAATTATTGGATAATTTGTAGCCTAATGAATGACTAATAAACATTGGTGGTAGAGAGGTCAGCGATGGCTGCTTTGCAAGTGGTTGTCCCAGGTTAGCGGGTTCACTTCCCAGCCGATGCTATGACACATGAGAAGAAAAAAAATTATTAGTACTAAAAAAATTCTGTATATATTTAAAAATACAATATTTGCTAATGGATGTCTTTTTCAGGTTTATTAATTTATTGTTTTAGGTATAATCTTTTGAAAATAACTTATTGCTATATCATTTGACAATCTTGGGCCATTGGTGTTCAGAAATAATTTTTCTTTAATACTTGTTTTACTCAAGAATTATTTTGAAAATTTTTTAAATGAAAAAATTCATTTAGAAAATTTAATGATTTTTTAATAAAAGAGAAGAATATTTACAAACTTAAAAAAATATTTAGGCAGTTTTATGCTATTAATTTAGTAAAAAAAATATTTTCATAATACTATTATCATTTAGACATCTATTTTAAATCAGTGTTAAAGCAATAATTTCTCAACTATGAAACTGGTTCTATGTAAACCTTAATTATCACATGATCACCATTTTTTATGTTCACACAAGCTGTTTACACACAGGCTAAACTCTCCATACATTAGCGCCACCAGTGCAATCAAGAGTAATCAATGGATGCAAAGTAGTTTGTGCATAAACTAGTCTGGGGGATGTTGGATAAGTAGGCACTAGATAGGGATTTTATGCACAAACCTTTTTGCATCCATTGATTACTCTGGCTTACGCTGGGGGTGCTACTGCATAGAGAGTTTAACCTCTGTGTAAAATTTAATTATCATAATTTTATTTTATAACTTGTAGTTATAACTTGATAGTGTTTTATTCATTTTAGTATAGTGATAGAGTTGTGGTCTTAAGATTTAACCAAAAAGTATCTGACTCAATACCCAATCAATGAATAGAGTAAAAAAAGTATTACTTTAATCAGCTGCCTAGAACTTTTTCTCAGCCAATCACATAGTTACTCAAAGTCACATGACTTTCTGAAAATTTTATTATAAAATTATTTTGGCATTGTGTATATTAATGTAGGAATAGAATAGCAGATTTAAATAATGATTTCTGGATTGATTATCAGATAAGGAAAAAAATAACTTGGTTAAGTACATGGAACTGTTATTTTCAAAGCAGATACTTTTTTGAAAATTACATGGCATCCTTAGAAAATACCCACGTGATTGTTATTAATAACATTTATAATATAATTATAACAGTTTTATATTTCTGTAAATTAAAAATTGAAGTAGAGCTACATGCAGTAAACAAATTATTAACTATATTTTTAAAAGTAAAAAACAAAACTAATTAACAAGAAAAAGTTATTGGATACAGTGAAATCCAGAACTAAATTTTTATGTGAAATAAGTGTTGTTAATTAAAATCACTTTCAATATCTGTCAAAAATGGAACATCATTAAGAATTATATGATGTTTATGGAAAAATGTTGCTGGAAACAGGCAATTCGTAGTTTCATAACTCGTTTTATAAAAAATAACAAATTAGTTCATTTTTTAATATATATTTTAAATAAATGTATGTATATTTATATTATTTTTTATTTCTAAAATAATTTTTATTTAAATTCTATAAATGAATTACATACATACGCACATATATAAATAATTCACATATCACTATTATGCTGAAAATAAATATAAGAAATCACATGGCACTTAACATTTAAATTTTTAATAGTGCTATATGGATTACATATATAGTGCTGTATGGTTAACTGAAAACCAATTTACATGTGCCACCAAGTTTTTAAGCAGTCAGCAACCCAGAATAATAACCGAAACAGGAATAAAACAAATCAAGCCTAAGATATTATAGCAGTCCTATAATCAACATTATTAATCCATTCAATAATTTTCAAAATTACCTTAAGTGACTAATTTTTATTTTTCTTCTGATTGATTTGGAATATAACAACCAGAGTATTTCTGAAAATGTAAACATTAGATGAGATAATATATATATATATATATAGGAATATATATATATATATATATAATATATATATATAAGAAGGAATTTTAACTCAGATTTTCAAGCTCCCTGTAACTATCGATTCTGTCTTATATAAACAATAAACATAACCACATACATATATAAAAAAGAGAAATGATCTCTAATATCAGTATTTTGTACTAAACCACTACTCATCAGTTGGTCCAGATCATCATCTCCTACACACACACACACATATATATATATATATATATATAATCAGTGCTCACTTTATATTAAGATAGCAAATCTACAACTTTAATGGACAAGCTTCAATCTTCACCACCTTCTATCTCTTCAGCCATCCATCTATTTAAAAATCCAAGGAAGCCCTTGTTGATGCCAATATTACTGTCACACCCATGTTGACTTTAAGTCACTCTAACCCCTGACATTTAGGATCTTAATATGTCCATTTAAATATGCAGAAGAGGGATGGTCAGATAGGATGAGTATATAATATTTAAATATCACATGATCACCATTTCATATGCTTACATATGCTGTTAGTAAGAGTACCAAACTCTCCATCCAGTAGTACCATCAAGTGCAAGCTTTTGTAATCAATGGATGCAGAAGGTTTGTGCATAAAACTTCTATCTAGTGCTTACTTATACAACATCCCTGGACTAGTTTCCAGCTTAAAGCTTTCATCAATAAGGAGTTATAGATTTGTGAGCATTGCACTAGATGGTACAACTGTATGGAATATTTGCTACTCATTAACAGCGAGTGTAAGCATGTAAAATGGTGATCATGTGAAGTTTTGATGGTTTTATAAACTATCCTACCCATAAGATAAAAGTGACTGTGGTTTTTGAAAAACCAAAGACCAAAATGTATAGATGCTGAACTGATCTCAGATGTGCACGATTATATACAAGAGAATGAGCTTGGGTTGGAAACATTATGGTGTTTTCATCTTGAGCTCCTAGCTTTATAGTTAAATAAATAGGTAAAATGGGACATCTGAAGAGTAGCATTATATCTCAAGATCTAGCTGCAGTGGTCTCAAATCCAAGGCTCCACATTGATAAAATCCATAAGTTAAAAACTAGTCTGGGAATGTTGAATAAGTAGGCACTAGATAGTAATTTTATGTGCAAACCTTCCTGAATCCATTAATTATAAAAGTGTGCACTTGGTGGCACTATTGTTTGGAAAATATGGCACTCTTAATATTTTAAGACATGCATATTATCTATACTAAAGTCATGTTATTAAAAAGGGACTTAAACTCAGACTTTGAAGCTCCCTACAGCTATACACTATATATAGTGATCTAAATCAACTGATATGTGCTGGTTTCACACAAAATAGATATATTGGAGATCATTTATTTTTTTCACGTGTATGTGGTCAAGTGTATTGGTGGTATAAGATGGGAAGCTTGAAAATCTGAGCTCAAGTCCCTTCTTAATTACATTATTTAGTATAGATAATATACATGATTTAAATTATATATATATATATTATAACAGGTATGTTCTATGGCACCCAATAATATAGTGGGGGTGTACAAATATATATATATATAAAGCAGAGGAAAAGTAGAAATAAACACAACAATAAACTTTTGTAAATATTTTTCTACATTCATTGTATAAAATAATAATAAGTAAAGGGTTAAATAACTCTGAATTTAAAATAAAATTTTATTATAAATTAAACTTTTAAAAAGGTCTGAATAAATATAAATATTGTATTATTATTATTATTATTATTCTGATTTTGAAATTTAGAAACAAGTATGGTATTTTTAAAAATTTTAAATTAATTGAACAAAATTTTTATCTATTAGAAATCCCCTAAGTGAAAATGTATATTACGCTTTGATAAAAATTTCAAGCTTGTTTTCAAAAGATATTAGAGAGATTAAAAAACCTCTGTTTTCAAGCAAGGTGTTTTTATCACTCCAAAATAATTCTACTAAAGGACTGATAAAAAATATCAGTTCAGTTTGACTTGTACAAGAGCTGGCCAAAAGAGTCTGGTTCTAATATTTTAAGCAGGGGGGCAAATTAGTCAACTGCAATGCTTGGATATTAAATTTTTTTGAAGACAGTTCTTGTTATAATATTTTGGTGAAGCAGTTGGTTAATGGCTAGTTGCAATGTTTGTCTAATATGTTTGTAAGAGTTAGATGCAGTTGGTTGGTGACTGTAGCAGAGAGTGGCCATGGTAAATCTAACTGCAGAGATGGCTGGTAGAATTATACAGAAGACTGTCATGAAGATATAAGGATCCAAAGAAGCAGTTGCCCTAATTTTCTGCTGAAGTTTTGAATCATGAAGCTGACCCACTTCTATATTCACTAGTCTACTTTAATATGGAGAAGACAGTTTGCTGGCCAGAGGTCTGCAAGTTTGAGACAGAAGGAAACTTAAATCAAGACCAACTTACCTGAATTATAACTTCCTGATTATGACTTTTCTCAACTGGTCCCCATCAAGAGAAAACATCAGTTGATAAAGTAGTTATACATATGCTGCTGTCCCTATATGCAGAAAAGCACATATAAACATATACAAAAGTGAGTTGTTTTAAAATTTTTAATATTTAAATTAAAGCCATTATGATTAGTTAAAGGCCACCTATAATAGTGTTATATAATGTGAATGAAATTTTAAATAAGTTTTTTCTTAAATAATTCATTTTTGAAATGACATTCTATGGTGAGATATATCACAATTTTGTTTAAAATCATTTATTGAGAAAACAACTATATATTTTAAAATTTCTATATTTAATTTAGAAATCATTATGATTAATTGGCAATGGTCTGTTAAAGGCTGAAGGTATTTTTTAAAAAATCGAAACCTGATGAAAAAACAAATCTTTTTTTAAAATAATCTGTCAAGAAAAAATTAAATAATAAAATGTACCTGCTGGAGGATTTAACTTTTATCAGTGGTAAAAAAGAAATTGACTTTATTTTGTTTATGGAAATAAACTTTTTATGGGAATGTTTATAATTAATTGATATCATCTATAAATTTTATTTATATACGTTATATGCTTGCATTTGTATGAAAAATATATTTTACTAACTTTTATTATTGTGTCAAATTGAATATGTAGTATAAATGATAGTGTGCACATACATTTCTATGTACACACATATATGTTAATAGATATGTATCATTAAAATGTAGTATTTTAATCATTTATTGTATTTTATATAATGATTTAAAGATGTTTAGAAATTATTGTTATACCACACCATATGTCTGTGTGTGCATATAATGTGTCAAATAGGACTTATAAGTAAATTTTAATCATATTTTTGACAATTCAAATGTATTCATTGTAAACTAATGTATCACACATGTGTGTAAATTATATATATATATATATATGTGAACCCAAGAAATATTGTAAACCATATTAATAACTTGGAATTGTATATAATAATTTTGTAAATCACAATGTGATAATTTTTTTATTATTGTATGTTAATCAAAATCAGAAGGTTTTTAGAGACCTTGATATCATTTTTAAAATTTTTTGTTGTTAATAAACTTATATTCAGTTGTTAAAAATTATTCCAATGGTTCTAAATATTTTTAGAATATCTGTTTCCATCATCTGTTGGTCACACACAATAATAGAGCTTATGTTTTCTGAGTTAGATTCAAGCATGGGATGAATATATAAATGGGGATGTATTTAGTAATTTAGGGACAGCCAGTATGACATTGTTCTGGCTTGGCATGAGGATTATATTCTTCAAAGCTCTTGGACTATATTTTTAGTTTAGTCTTAGAAATTACGTTTATAGTGACCAGTACATTAATGGTACTAAGTGAGCAGAACATTGATGATGATTATAATACATGTTGTAATATTACAGCTTTATTGTTTTCCTGATTTTTTATTATCATGTATTCTGATGGATAAGCACTTAGTTTGTGCCTCCAAATTAGTGATTAAATAATTGCCCCAAGCTGGAAAAGGCTCAATAGTTAGCCTGGTCCACAGAAGACTCATTTCCAATTCAGTCACTAGATGGAATATTGATTTAATGTATTGATGTCTTTTGACTTTGGTCATTCATGATGATGAATGATTATTTTATCTTGAGTATTACTTATGACTATTTATACTTGTTGATAATGCTGTTTGGTGGATTTATGATTATACTTGTAAGTTGCTCTAACAGATCTAACTGTGCTCATGCTCTCACAGAGATCTCATGTGCTACTGAATATATAATATTATTTATATCTTTTTTATAATGTTAAAAATTACTTTAATATTATTTGAAATATCTTGAACTTGGAAGTGATTATGATTTGCCATCATACCAGGTTCACCCCATCTTTTTACCACCCCGATACCCCATCTCATTATAAATATATATATATATATATTAGATCTGGATCAGTTAGGGCCTAGGGCAGTTTGTTCTAGTTAAGTGCTTTCTAATTAAATTAATTATAAATTGGTAACTCCACACATTAAATATTTCCATTTGAAACATCCATTATATTTCACAAACATTTCACTCATCTTCTGTGGACATTTTAAAGCTTTTTAAAATTATTCCTACAATATTTATAGATTTATTAATACATAGTTTTTATAAAATTTATTGTTATATAATAATAAATTTATATGTATTTGCAAAAATAATTTTAAAAACTGAAAATGAGTATAAAATGTGTTTGAAACATTTGTGAATACAAATAACATATATGTATACACTCTAATAATTGTAAAAAGCTGGTAAGTAAATTACAACTTATCAAATATATAATGGTGATAATAGTAATGGTTCCAGATTTAGTTGTTCTGTGTATGTATATATCTATATATAAGTGGTTTATAGAATGATAATAATTATTTCAGAATTAATTCTGTGAATTAGTGTATATGTATATACATTTGATTGTAATATATATTATAATAAATGTCATTACCAACTCAAACCATATTATAAACAACTATGGTGATTAAAATAATTGCATTGTTTATGTAAAGCTTTAAAATTACATTCAGTTAACTGATTTTTACAGTATTAAAGTTTTGCGAAAACTAGCACAAAATAAATCTCTTATTAACCTGGTTTTCATTTTAATGTTTTTAGGTAAGTAATATGATGTGTCCAGGTGGATGATACTTTCAGGCTACTGATAGATCCACAAACCATAGTTAGGGTGATGATCTTCAGATATCAAGGTTATCTATACATAATTAATAAACATTTCCTAACATGCATCATTAGAGAAAGAGATGTTTAATTTGTCAAAGTTCTGAGTAGTGTTATCTCCATGTTTTCTTCTCCAATTACTTAAATCAATACAGGGTTTGGTTATCATGAGCCTCTTATGCATTAGTCACCACAATTTACCAATTGTGACAATGAATTTCATGTTTGTGTAACTAGGATTATATTTTTAACTTATTTATCATTCAGCTTTTTTTTTTAAATTTTAGCTTAAGTTCTTGAGAATTAAAAAAGCAATGATCAAAATCACTCCAATAGGCTGAAAGCACTTATTTTTCATCATTTCTTCATTGTAGTACAATTACTTATTGGCAATTATAACTGAATTTAAGACAGAAAATTATGCTGGCAAATAAAATGTATGTTTAAAGCAGACCTATTTAGGAATTCCCCATGACTATCATGGAAGTAGATGGGACTTAGAACATGTAATGTAAAAATAGGTTTTGATACAATTTGACTAGGTTTATATGCCTTGTGTATTTCTCTTTAAAGTGATAAAAATAATAATATCAGTTATGTTGGTAAAGTAGGAAGCAATTATAATATTAAAAGTAAGAATTCTAATTTCCATTTTTCTCATAAGTATAGTTAAATGAAATGTGCAATCTTTACTTGATACAAATGCTTCAAGTCCAAAATGAAGAAAAGCACTGTTGCCTAACAGACTGCTAAAATCTAAAAATGATATTTCAGCATTTAATGAAAACTTTTGAGAGGAAGCAAATTTAAAAATCAAACAAATAGACTACAAGTTTTTTGGGAAAAGCAAAATAATCACTAAAAAGAGAATGAGTGATGTTGCATTTGTTGTAAAGTCTAATTTAGTATCTTCTATTTTTGTAATTTCTTATTCCGTTAGTGAAAGCTAATGATATTAAAATTTGGCTTTCACAATGGTACCAATGACTATTTTATTAGTGCTTCTTGTTGGATAGTATTCTTGGTGACTTTAATGCATATGTTTGGTAAAAATAGTAGACTTTCACCATAACCTGTCAGAAATAATAGGTATTTTTAAATTGAAATTGGCAGTTGTTATTGAATTTCTGCAAAACACATGGAGTAATTATCAGAAGCACTGTTTATAATGAAAGAACATGGATGCATCCATGCTTAAAATAATGCTATCTAATAGAGCACATCATATTTAGAGTCACAGTACAAGAGAAGTTTATATTACATAAGCACCAATAAGTGCACATTGTTTAACAGATCATAGCCCCCCAAAAATCTGCATTTGTTTTTTAAAAGTATTCCTTATACAAATAAAATTTCAATAGCTATTAAACAATTAAATTGGTAATTTAAACCTTCAGAGTCTTAATGAATGTAGTGTTATTGAAATAAATTTATTGTTGAATTCACTAAAAAGAAAAATTGTAATACTTCATATTATGAAAATACAGATTTGAAAGTGGATGCTCAACAAATAACAACATGGTTTAAAAATGATTTATGGATTAAAACTTAAAAAATATAGATATTCACTAATTGTGTTATTCTTATATAATATTAATATCATCTATGTTCTTTATTACTATTTACAATGTCTTTTTTTTACAATCCACTATTGACAGTTTCAATTGCTCTAGCAATCTTCTTCAGAACTATAACAACTACTTTATAATCATTTTTATATACCCACATATATATTTATATACCTCTCTTAGTTGCTGTGCACTGAAATCTTCATTGCAATCTGAGAAATAATATTACAATTCTATTAAATTTAGCAATAGGAAAGTAGTATTTTGATCAATTGTTGAGTAATAAAAAAAATTGATATGATGACTTTTCATAATGTATACATTTTATCAATATATTTCAATTAGGGAAGTCAATATAGCTCTTTGTAACATTAAAAATGGAAAGATAATAGGTCCTGATGAATTACTTGAATAACTTTTAAAATAAACTGGTTTTTAATTAGCTTCAAAAATCACATGATCACCATGCTTGCTCTTAACAGTTATTAAAATAAGCTGATGTGCTTGGATTGAAAATACTATAGTGCTTTCAATTTAAGTCTCATAGTTTTGTAGTTAAGTAGAGATAAAAGGTGGCTGCTGGAGGGTTGCATTAGATCCTAAGATCTAGGTACAGTGCTTTCAGATCCAAGGCTCCTCACTGACGAAGGTCACAAGCCAGAAACTAGTCTGGGGATATTGGATGAGTAGGCACTAGATAGGGATTTTGTGCATAAACCTTCTGGCATCCATTGATTACTCTGGCTTGCACTGAGTGGCAATACATATAGAGAGTTTTGCCTGTTTTAATAGGTTCAAAAATATTGGAACTTTTATGGAAAATATGTCCTCAAGAATGTTCCAATTTTTAAAAACAAAAGGAATTAAGATTACAATAATTATCATAAAATATCATTATTATCCACTGTAGCAAAGATACTTTCAAAAGTTTTATTGGATAGGTTGCTTTCAATAATAGATGTATGGTTACCAGAGACACGATGTGAATTTAGAGTTTCAAGAAACATTATAGACATGATTTTTGTTGTCAGGCAAACCAGAAACAAAATACTGCTTGCATTAATTTATTCAAGGCATTGGATTTAATTAATTGAACAAGTCTACTTTATTATTTCAAATTATTTGTTTGTTCATTAATATTTATTCACATTATATAGCTTCTACATGATAGGATGAGACGAAATGCTTTTACTACAGGTGGAAAATCTAAGTCATTTAAAATAGCATCTAATATTAAACAAGTATGTGGGCTTGCTAACAATATTACTTTCAATTATTGCACCAGTAGTCATTGCAAATATTTATCAAAGTGTGTGAAAAGGCTGCATGGAAATTTTTTTATTTGAATCATTTACAAGTAAGTGAACCAATAACTTTAGGTTCTTGGAATCTGGATTTGTAGTATGCTATTTTTACTATTTTAAAAAATGAATTTGCAAAATATTTAAATACAACATATAAAGACTTTGGTTTAATAATTAATGTTTTAAAGCTCAAATTCTTTATCAATTAGTGACTAAAGAGAAATCCTCAGAAACATTAAAGCTTGAATAGTTATCAACTTGAGAATGTAAACTAATTTAAATATCTTGGTAATTTTATAAATAGAACTGTTGATTAAGATGTTACAAATAAGAACAATTAAAATAGCTGTATATAAAGTTATTTTATTGGATGGGATATAGTCCATTATTGTAAAATCATACCTTTGTTGGATTGAGCAGGTAAAACAAATTAACAATTCAAGACTTTCTAAATGAGTATTTTATAGTGAATTTGGTTATTTTATTAGGTGAGAGAAATCTCATTTACATATTGAGAAGTTGCAATGCTTATTGTTTTTATTGCAAAGATATGAAGAAAATGGATACATAGTAGAGCTACTATATCTAAGTGTTAGAGAAAGGGAAAGGTTTTTCCTGAATAGAAATTAAAATACTGCAGTGCAAAACATCAAATAAACAGAAGTATGGACTAGTATGATCTATACATGTATTACTAGTTCACAGATAGAGTTATCATCACAAAACTCATCTCTAGTATATTTTTACCTTTATTTTTACCTTTGGATTTAAAATGGGTATACTTATTTATGAATGACAACTATATATATTTTAATGACGTATATATAAAGATGCAGGAATATTTATTAGACTCTCCTCATTTTCGTATATTGAATGCACATATTTTTATATAGCTATTAAACTTGAAAGATTCCATTTATGTGATTACAAATTAGCATAATAATGTTTTCACATGTTTTAATTACTGAAATAAAAGAATCTAACTTTATGTTTGCATTTATAGGTTTCTTTGCATTAGAAAGTTTTATTTGGGTAATATTACAAGTATCATACAAACAAGGATGACATTTACTTTAAAATTTCAAGATTTATTTTAATGAGTCAAATTTCTGAGAACTTTATTTATAATTAGTGAAGTAGCAACAAAATTTCATGTCTGAATTTAGCCGAGTGAAAATAATTGATATATTAATTACTATCTTCCTAATGTTAAATTAATTGTTTAGAATTTTTATTCTAAGTTATGTTAAATAGTTTTAAATTTCTAAAAAAACTATAATTCAAATGAAGAACAATAGAATACAAACTCATTAGTAGTTTTAAATATCTCTTGCTTTTTGTTTTCAAAAGTAAATTATGGTTTTACATGTTTTTATTATTTGTTCTAAGAATGTAAAACTATTATTACTCTATTTAATAATTGCTATTATTATATTAACAGTGGCAAACTATATGTAAGACAATTCTAACTTGTTTTATACAATACAAAATTATATAATTTAATATTTAAATTATTATATATATATATATATTAAATTAAATATTTTTAAGAATTAATACAAAGGAACAAGTGGGCGATATTTCCACGTAATAACTAGAATAATATTTTAGTAAATTCAGTTGATAGGTAACCATCATTTTTTTTATTGACAGCTTTTAAGCTAAACTGTGGCTTTTTTCATCTACGTTTTTCCGTTGTGTTTATCTCTTTTTGTTTCTAAAAAAACCCAAGGCCAAATAATTGTGTACTACTTTATCTTAATGTCTATTACTAATAAATGATTGTTTCAAAGCGATGTCCTGCTAACATATGATCTGATTATTACATAAAAATATTCCCACATATTCATTTGTTTATTATATATATATATATTTCAAATGCTAAATTTTATAGTAATTACTCAGATATATTTACATAATTATCATTATTGGTGGTCGAGAGGTCAGCGGCAGCTGCTTTACAAGCAGTTGTCCCGGGATAGCGGGTTCGCTTCCCGGCTGATGCTATGACACATGAGAAAAAAAAATCATTTTTTGTTTTGTTCAAAAAGCTGCTAAAAAATCCATCAGTACTTCTTCAAAATAGTGCAAACATCCAACCGGTTCCATTCAAATAAATGGAATAAGATATTTTTAATAAAACTATAAATATATTAAATGGAATAAGATATTTATTACTAATCATTCCAGTATTTACATATACTTTAAAAATACTATAGTGATTTGTAATTACCACGTGACATAACATTAATCGAGTATAAAAATATTATTTATTACCATACACGCACGTTCACGCGCCCACCATATATATATAAACACGTACTCAATTTCAAAAACAGTTTATACACTAGTTCTTTTTTTTTTTTTAATACTTTAGTTTTATTTGCATTTTCAGTTATTCTAGATAAGGGGTTCTTAATAAATTTTTATTTTTAATAAGCTGAAAGTAATATTTTCTGCAATATTTTTTTAATTTTCTTTGCTGTGACATTTAAGCACATTTTACCATACAGTTAAAATGATAAGTAGAAGAGCTAAAGAGCAATTCAACATGGCATTTCTAGTGTTTAAATATCACGTGACTTCTGGAGTAACTGACAATTTGATTATATGGTTTCACAATTATTCATTCTCCAGAAAATTCCTTTAGCATAGATTTTCAACAAGTCCAAGCTCTTTCTAATTACAGAAATATTCCTGAACCATAAAGATATGTTTAACAAATCAATAAACAGAAAAGATTTTCCAAATATTTAAAAATATAAGATTCTAGAGAATATGAAAAAAAAACGTACCCACTTTATCAAAAGAATAAATTTATAGAAGTAAAATAGTCTTACAAATTCATAAGCAGAAATCTAATGCTATGTTTCAGTTGCCAAAAGGACCAGAGATGAACAATTAACTAATAATAGTTTTGAATATAGGAATAAATTTGAAAAGATATTAGATCCAATCATTGTATCCAGTACATTTTTACTATGGTTGCTGTACAATAGAGAAAAATTGACAAATTGCTCTGCAGTATAGATGCTATTAAAAAAAAAACTTCCTGCCTTAAGAGCTGTTAGCAATCCATTCCATTATAATAGCTACATAATTTATATTAATATGATGAGCAACTTGGCATCAAAGTTCAAGTATTAAATAGTATTATCATTTACTATATGACTAGGCAAATCTGGGTATTCAAATATAATAATTAGATGATAGTGTAGATTTTATCATATATTAAAATTTGAATAAAGAGTTGTCATATAGAGACAACTTTATATATATATATATATATATATATATATATATATAATATTTACCATAGGAACAACTTCCTTAATAAGAAGACCATTCTTACAAATCGATGTTTGAACATTTTCCCCTGACATTGCATCCAGTTTATGAGTGTAGAACACTGATCTTCATAACACTTATCATACGGATATATAACAGCAATTAACTAATTAACTGAATACCATTGAGATAAGATGCATATACATAGGTAACTGATCAGGAAGTAACTGAAGCTTCCAATGAATATTATAACATAAATACACTCTCAAAAGAAATATGATATGACCTGTCTCTTAGCATTTATTCTTATATATGCTGAGTTATTACATAATTTTAAATGAGGGAATGAATTTGATTATATATATATAAAATAAATGATAAAAATCACCATTTAAATAAGCAGAGGATCAAAGCAGAGTTTTACTTTAAACTACTTTTAAATATGAATTGATAACTCAGTTTTAATATCTATAAATAATAAATGACTCAGATTATATGTAACTGAACAGGAAGTAATTGAAACTTCCAATGAGTTAGATCAGGGCTCCCCAACCCTATGCCTGCGGGCACTATGGCGCCTGCAGACCATGTTACATGTGCCCGCCTCTATCCGAACACGATCAAAAATTATTTATCTGATATAAATAAATTTAATTTTCAAAATTTCTTATAAATTATTGTATTATATTGTAATCAAATTGTAGGGCAAACTATACTTTTACAGCATAAAATAGTCTATCTCTCAGTCCACCAAGTGCATTATTAACAATATCCAACTATAAATTTACATTGAAAAAATAAATGGTGCCCGCCACCTGGCCGGTATTATAGAATGTACTCTTAAGTGCAAAAAGGTTGGGGACCCCTGAGTTAGATAATGTAAATAAACTCTCAAAAATTTGTTCTTATATATGCTTAGTTTATTTACATAATTTTAAATGAGGGAGTGGATTCAATCTATTAATTACATATATTTATGGAATAAAAGAAGCCAAGTTATATATTATTTACATATATATATAATATTAAATCTTATTTAATTATTATAATCAAGGTGTTTAAAAGAGATTCTGTTCCAGCCTTGTATAATTGATTATTAATTTAATAATAATTATGTGTCATATCCCATCTGGCTGATATACAATTTCACTTTTAATTACCAATAATGTTGACAAAAGTGTGCTTATATATATCAGAGCTCTAAGAATAGGTGGATTTATTCTATCTTTGATCATTTGTTCCACATTTAGAATGGTTTTTATCTGTAACCTAAGAAAAAGTGATTTGTTCTCTTTGTTTATCTTTCTTTACTTTAACTCAACTAAAAAGACAAATTAAAAACTTGAAATAATAAAATAAAAGGAGTTAAAACAAATAAATTTATCTTATTTGGTAATTATTGGTAATAAAAAAAACTGAAATGTAGAAATAGAAAGGAAAAAGTAATTTATATTTTTGAGTATGGCATCATCATCATCATAATTTTCAACCATTATTGGCCCATGAGAGAATGAAGTTCTCTAAGAAGTTCAATACAACTTTTCTAATATCTAGCCTCTTTTATCCACATCACTCCTAAACACTTATTTCATCAATCCATTTCACATGTAGTCTCTTTCTAATTCTTTTATAGTCTTTTGAAATTCAGTTTAAGATTTCAACTGTTCATCTATTATTATCTCTTTTAATACACTATGTCCATTCCAATCTACACCAGTCTCTTAATTTTTTCAATGTTGTAAATAATACCTGTTTTTTCTCACTGATGTATTTAATTTTCGATCTCTTCTTGTTACTCTTAACTTGCATCTTTCCATACTTCTTTGAATGGTCAGAAGACTCTGTATAGCTTTTCTGTTAAATTTCCAAGCCTCAGATCCATAAACAAAAACTAAAACACCCCTTTCAAACATATAGGCCTATTTTCATTCAATTTTAATCTACTTCTACCAAAAGCACTACTTTCATCCATTATCTTTCCATTTGGGATAATAATCAGACAAAGGTATTTGTAGTTATTAACTTCCAACTCATCATTTTCACTCTTTATTTACAACTTTTGAGAAAATGAATCGAACATTACTTTAATCTTTTTAACATTTACTTTTAATCCTACTTTCTTATTTTCATCTGACAATTTTTGCAACATTTCCTGAAATCTCTAAAGCATTATTTGCAAAAAAAATTACATCATCTGCAGAATCTAGATGAGTTACACAATCTCAATTTACTTTTATTTCCTTAGCTTCCCATTTTAATCCATAAAATATTTATTGCAAAACTGCTGTAAAAAGTTTTGGAGATATGAAGTCACCTTTGTCTTACACCCTTCTCAATGTTAATATTTAAGTATCATTATGTAATCTAAATGTGGTTGTTGCATTTTTAGAAATATTTTTCAGAATACAACAATATCCTGGGTCTACATCTGCTTTATTCATTGAAGAAACTTTTATAATCTACAAATCCAAATCATGATGGTTACTCTTATTTAATATTTGGATATGGTCCACTGTACTGAAACCACTTTTAAATCCAATTAGCTCTTTTGGTTGGTTAAATCCAAAGTTCATTGTAAACAAGTTGTAATTATATTAGTAAATTTGTATAGAAACAATAAAAAACTGATTGGTCTATAGTTTATAATATCTTCTTTATCACCTTTTTAAAATATTAATATTAAAACTGCATTTTTCAAATAATCTTGTTCATTTTTATCATTTAGACATTTAGTATATAACCTTGCCAAGATGTTTTTATTTCTTCACTTACCTTTTTAAATATATCGATTATAATTCTATCATTATCTGTAGCCTTTCTCTTTCTCATAAATTTAATTACAATGTCTCACTTCTTTATTTAAAGTCCTGGGCAATTCAGAAAATATAATAGTTGTGGAAGGTACTCTTTTTTGTTCTTTATTGCTATATAATTCTTGCTAGAATGCTTCTATGCATTTCATGATATCATCTCTTTTTTTATTTATTCCAGAAATAAGTTTTCTACCAATACCAAGTTATTGTTTTATATTATTGTGATTTTTATTCTCTTCTATACTTTTCATTGCTAATTCACAATTACATTTTTTATATAGTTACCAACTTTCTTTCATACTATTTTATAAAATTTGAAATATTCAGTTCTTTTTAATGCATTATTTTGATCTATTTTCATATTCTTTTTTTTTTGTTATGAATTATCTCGATAGAAATTTTATTGCTCCCTTGCTGATTTTGTGTACTAGCTATCTTTATTGTTGTTTTTAATAGTGTATCAGTTATCTTCCTATTGATCTTTGTCTTATCTGAATCATGTATGAAATGTGTTAATATTTAAAACGATTTGCAAGTTCTAATTTAAATTCATTAAAACGTTTCTGGAAGGTAGGAATATTAAGTGTGATTACTGTTTCTTTTACTAATTTTTGTCTCCAGTTTTGCATTAATATGTATTTTAATTCTGACTAATCAATGATCATATCCTGTGTTGAATTTATTAAGAACATTACAATTTTGAAATATATATTTTCTATTAGACAAAATAACCAGTTCTGTTGCATCTTAATTTGGATGATTCTATGCCCATTTCTATTTAGCAATTTTTCTCAAAAAAGAATTCTTAATATAAAGTTTTTCTTTTTTTGTAAATTCCATCAGTCTATGTTCTCTCTCATTTCTATCATTATAATCACATTTATCTACAACACATTTGTCTTCCAATTGTATATCAATTCTAGCTTTAAAATCTCCCATGACAATTTTTAAATATGATTTGCTTGTGATCAGAAGCATTCTGTACGTCCCTATAAAAATCCTTTATTTATTATATCATAATGATAACTTGTTGAACATAAACCTAAATTATCTGCATTTTGTATCAAATATTAAAGTAAGTAATGTTTCCACTCTGTCTGATACATTATCCATTCTTATAATAGTGTTCTTCTACTTTTTATTTATAATGAATCCTACTCCGTTTGTACTTTCCATATTTATACCTTTGTAGTACTGTAAATGTCCATCATTGTCTTTTTATATCTAACTTCACTAAGTTCAATAATATCCCATTTAATATTAGACAATTCTTCTTCCAATTGTTATAATTTTCCTTCACTTGAAAGTGATTTGCAGTTTTAATGATATAAATCAAAAGTTGTCATCAAATGATAATCTGGGTCTGCATATTCTTAGCACCCCTGATGATTTGAGTCTTCTGGGAATGAAGGCCATAATTTATTTTGGTCTGTCATATTTGTAAATATTTATTAGGAAAAAAATGTACTCACACACAAATGTATTTTACCAGTTAAGAGCTAGCAGAAAACTGAAAAGAAAGACCAGTGTTTTTTGATTTTAAACTCAGTGGTTAAAAGACAATTAACTCAACACACTGCCTAATGCTTATTGGTGAGAAACCTATTCATGTTTGTATACTATATAAATAATCACATAGTAATTTATATATATTATACTCGTTAAATACATGTATGAAAATTAGCTTATTTTAAAGTTAAACCCGAAACTAAAAGATTTTTAAAACTATGCATATTTTAAAAGTTATATGATTATTTATAAGAAGTAAATGTTAAATAAAAAAATATAGTATTAACTTTGAAAAAAATCCAAAATAAAATAAAAACTTATATCTTCCTTTGGAAAGAAAAAAAAAGATCTTAGATACAGAAATAATATGACATGATTATATCATTTGACTTTAGCCTACTCATTGCTGTTACAGTAATACAATTTTTTATTTAATGTAGGTGGCATAGTGGGATGTAGAAAAATTAACATGAAAGTATGAAGACAAAAGTAATTTTGAAGAATAACTATGAATTGTCAATGTTGAATAAAATACATGTAAGTTTCCAAAAGTCAGAAACATTTTTTTGTATTTATAAAAAGGTTTTTTTTTCTTTTTATATATCCATTTGATGTTTTAATTAAAATTAAATCCATAATCACATGTTGATTACAAAACAACGTTAGTTATAATTATCAATTAAAATTAAGCCAGAATGTAAACACAAAAGAAGAAAAATAATTATAAGAAATAATCTAAAACTGAAGATGATAGTGAGATTTGTTCTCATTATGAATTGTCATAGATAAATATACAGGAGAAGAAAAGAACAGAGAAAGAAGACATTAGATGAGAGTCACACTACCCATAAAAAACATTATGCAGTTAAAAACATAAAGAATCCCATCAATTAGTGAAAAGATTCTGCACTTAGCAGATATCTTGTCCCAATAATTCACTACCAGTTATTTCTCTTGAAAAGAATATGGTTATTAAGAGCACTTTCCAGTCATTATTTAAATGCAGCTATGATGATAAATTTCTGTAAAGTGAAAATTAGCTGATATGTGTTAAAGCAAATTTGTTAGCTACAGCCTGAACCATGTAGTTTCTCTATTCCTGAATTAACACTTGCTGCAAGTCTAGAAATAATGGTGCTTTAAGATATAGCTTTTTCCTGCTGATAATGAAAGTGTTTTCTCATTACCCACATTTATCAAGTCTATTGACAAAGTAGAAGATTGCTACTGCTAAGAAAATAAAATATAGCTTGAAAAAAGTCAATGCTAACCAACTAACTTCTAAAAATTTCACTTTATATGGAACTAAAAAGAAGCATGATATAGGATCACTACACCACTATTATTGTGCAGAGATTAAAATACAGTCACATTGGAAATTACTGTCACAATTCTAAAAATACTTTTCTCAGACTAACTTATCATTTTCTCACTGACATGATTAGTGTCTAATATTAGAATCATTTAGCATTTTTATGATTACTTATGTAATGTTCTTCATTTCATTAGGTTTCAAATGAATTATAGGTCCATAACATGATATAATCTCATATTTTAGTAATATCTGCCCAATAATTGTTTCCACCTTCCTAAATATTATTTTCTTTTTCCTGTTATAAATAATCTACTTGCTGATTTTAAATGTTTTCTAAAACTCATACACCAGCTTTCCTCTCTGTTCAGAATATTATTGATAAATATCTTTTCAATGCTGTTTATTAAATGAATTAATCTATTAAAATGAGATGTTAATTTGTTTAGGAAAGATTTATTTATTTTTATTCTTAACAAATTTTTTTACAAACAAATGCCTTTTTAAGCACTTACATTTTTCTTCTTCTTCTTGTTAATTTAGAGTTTTTGTAGGATTTTCAATGCTGTACTTGTCGATTCCTTTATTGTAATAATACAATTACACAAACCAAACCCTATTTTGGATAATAAAGCATGTTTTATTAATAAATATTGCACAGTGTCTTTCATATTCTTTTTTTTATATTTTTGGCCTAGAAGTATTTATGATTATATATTGTGCCCTTATCTATAGGTCATAATAGGGTAGAATGGTCAATTGCTAAAAAATTTTAAATTTTAAAATACGTTTGTGTAATATATTGATAATTGTATGATCGATTAGATCTTATAGTACAATTTAAGGCTGAAAATACCTGGTATATAAAAGTGTAATGGATTATTTTAAAAGAAAACAGTTAAATAAAGCTTAATTATATCCTTGCTTATGGTTGTAAAAGCTGGCCATATAAAATAACACAGCGATAAATAGTTAAAAATATATTAATAATTCGAGTATGATATTTTAAAACTAATAAATTAAATAAATGCTATATGTAGTGTTATAATTATATTTAATAGTCAAAATTAATAGAGTATATTTTAAAATAAACTTTGGGATGGTGAGAATTATATTTAGTTCTACATTTTAAAATTATTTTCCAAATTTTTATAAAATAAATCAGTTTTGGTAATTTAGACCGAGACGTAAATTAAAAAATCATCTGATAAAGTTAGTAATCATGTGACTGTATATTATATACCTTCAAACACATGCTTGTTAGAATATAATAATAAAGTTTGTGGATTATAAAGCTAAATATAATTGCTATCGATCGTTAAAGTAAAAGTTGAAATATTAAATGTTATTTTAATAATTGTTTTAAAGTTTAAATGATTTTGATAAAATTATAATTGAGTTTAAAAATACTATTCTAAGTAATATTTTAAATCATTACGTCATAAATTCTTTATTTTAAAAAGGTTTAATCTATTATAAAACTAAAATGAGTAAATTTGTTCGCGCTAAAAAAAGTCATTAACCAATCAACGAGGTATTTTAGCAGACAAAATATAAGAATTAGACGGAGCGGGAGAAAGTAATGTGTAAGTGAAGGAGGGAGTAACATTTTTTTAGCTGTAAAAAATCGTAAGCTAGAAAAGTAATATAATTTTAAAATTTTGTATTTGTTTTAAAAGTTTTTTAAATATAATATTTTGAACTGCCTTTACATGGAGGGATAATTTTTAAAAGTTTTCTTACCAGGATATTTTATTCAAGTTTAGCCAAAACCTTACAGTAAAAATGGAAATACTACAGAAAACAGTATATAGAAGTTATGAGAAAGGAAAAATATTTGTAAAGTGCCTTGATACAGCTTTACATATACTCAACCAGAAACTTATAATTATAACTCAGAGGAATATAATTTGGACATTATATGGAAAACTTAAAAGAGAAGTTACTTGCCGTCAGGAAAAATTATGACGCACAAATTTATAAGGCTACTCTGAAGTTTTTTTTATTCTTCTCTATGGAAAAATTAAGATGCGTATATTATAAAGAAAAATTTATGTAAAAGTTATAACAGAGAAAGAATGTTTATCTTTTTAAAGGAAACATTACAAAAATATAGTTACCAGAACTTTAAAAGAAAGGAAAAAATTACCGAATAATGATATGAAAGAGCTATTGTGTTTTATGAAAAAAGAACAAAAAAACTTTATCTAAGAGGAATTAAAATATTATAAAATGTTCATTATAAAAACGCTTAATAAAGATAGAGATTAGAAAAATGGAAATTTAAATTACTTAATAAAAATGGATCCATGGAGACAGAAAAATTTACTAAATATTTAAATCAAAGTACTGAGAAGATGCATCATAAAAGTCGCACAGGAAAATATTAGCAGAAAATATTAGAAGAGAATATGTAGACGTTTTTCTTTACGGGATTAACTAATGTCATAATTAATAATTGTATTAAATATTATAAAAAAAAAACCAAGTATGAATATTTATTAAACAGATCAATAATTGTTTTGCCTTAAAATTGAACAAGCAGGGAGAAGAACATTAAGTGACTGAAAAAGAAATAATAAACATTTTTTTTTAGCTTTAATATGAACGGTTTTCAAGAAAGTTTGATAAAGAAGTACAGTAAATATAGTTTAAATATTTTTTACTAATTTATTTTAAAATATAAAATGTTATGTGAGATTAGGGAAAACATAAACATAAATTTAGTAATATTAAGATTTAAATATAATAGCTTGATAAAATTATAGAAATAGTGTTTAAAATAAAGTGTATGGATGTGAATCTTATATCTACAAGGATCAAATGGATGGTGAAGCCTATGGAACGCGATCGAGGAGATAAAGGTCGTTTGGTAATTTTAATAGTTATTTATAATGCATAATGTATTTTTTTAGATCATCTATTGACCTAAGAATGGAGTGTGAAAGTTTAAATTATATGTACACACTTTATACAACATTTTTAACATATTATGAGATAGGAGTAATTCGGAATATGCATGCAATAATTTATTTAAAGTATATTAATAATATAATTTAACAGAACAATTGTGTGATTCTTTTGAACTTTCATGTGATAAAGTATTCAGATATTCAAATAGTTTGTATATGATTAAATATACAGAGCTAAGTAGTAAGCAAGCTGTCCTATAGAACAGTGGAATAGTTTTAAAATAAATGAATTTTATTATTGTTAGTAATGCAGATATGTATTTGTCGATGTACAGTATAGAAAAAATCTTGAGAAATAAGATCGGATAGTGACTTGGAAGTACTAGTGGTGAGGAAACCAAGATGATGTTTTTTTTTTTAAGAAATAGGAAGAATAAAGGATTTGGATCATATTTAGTTTTGTGTGATTTCAGTATAGTTAACTAAGCCCTATGACTGAACACATATAGTTTGGACAGTGTTTTTGCATATCTTTAAACTTTTGATGTTAGAATAAAGCTGAAGAAATAGCTTTAACATCGTTCCTATAATAGAGGTTGGTAGACAGGTAAAGGTCACTCCTCTATAGTATCTTTTAACGCACTGTGCCATGATTGTCAAGGTATATGACGAGTAATATTCTAGTTGTATTTTGATCCTATGCATCTATCTTCACTATTCTTATTTTGTGAATCTGCATCGGTCAGAAAGATATTTTCAAAGAAATAATGAATAAAATAGAACTGAAGATATGTTATCGTTTATGTAAGAATAGTTTATTTGCTGGAATGTATAGAATTGTGTAACTTTAAAATTGAAAGTCCAAAATATCATAAAGAGATAAAGAATCATATAATACATTGTAAAATTAATTCAGAAATGAATATAAGATTTTTTTGAAAGAGAAATCTAAACAAAGTTGTTTTTTTTTTAAAAGTGATAATAAAATTTGAATGTTTTAAATAATATTTAGAAAATAAGTATTGCATATTTATTAAGAAAATAGTTCAATAATGTATAATAAACATATACTTGTGCATGGTATATTAATAGTTGTAATTATATCATCCAAAGTAAGGCTTGAATGAGAATATTAGGATTAATAAACATCGGATAATGAACAATAAAAACCTAATGCCGAATGTAGAACAATGTTTTGACTTTGTAAGATTCCATACAACCAATATAAAACTAAAATTTGTTATTTTGTAGAATTTTATTACGAATGTAAATTTTGTAAAAAAAAAATATATATATAATTTTAATAATATTAGGGATGCAAAGTGTTTGTGATAATCATATAAGAAATGCATTTTGTAATAAGCTAACCATAATAATAAATCAAGTAATAATACTGTATTTTCTTAAGTGTTTTAAAAAAATAAGATTTAACTAGGAAAAGTAAATAATATTTTGATTTCATTTTATAAACTAATAAATTAAGTTGAGATATGAAAGTAAGGGATATCCAATGTATATAGTGTAAAAATATTGTTAATTTATTTATGTTGTTAATAAACTTTGTTTTAAATTTGTTCTAAAGTTTTTGTGTCCGAGTTGTTATTTCTCCACATGGATGCATAAAATCACGGTACATTTATAATTGAAACAGACATATAGGTTTTGCACAAAAGGTAAACTTAAAAGTGTTAATAATAATTTTGAGAATTTATTGGTATGTTAAAATTAAAAGATCATAAATTTATATTATTTATTGGTCATAAGTCGGTTGCCACAATATTACATTAAATTATATGCTAATGTTGCCACATGTATTCTGTTGTCAGATTATTAAAATACTACCACGTACATATTTATTTATTTCATTTAGGAAGAAATAAGATTATATTATATTATTATTGTTATTATTATTTTTATTATTGTTAGTTGCTGTGTAGTAGATTATGACATAAAATTCCCTTTTCATATTTTACTACCGTAATTTTAAATCAGTTAGAATACAATTTATGAACCTGAGATTTTATTTTATTTTACTTCATTTTATTTAATTGAGCTAGATTCTTGTTATAAAGAAGATTAAGATATGATTATTATTTTAATCGTAGTGCATAGAGCTTAGAAAGTCGTAAGAATACTATGAGTTAGTTATTTGGTATAGTAAAAAGTAAAAAGAGGTAATAGTGTTCTTATGCCATTGAGGTAGTATCATGTGGATAATGTCTCAATGTAGTCTATCTCGTTCCCTATATTGTCACTCCATGTCTCATGAAAATAGTAAATATTTGTTAATTCATTTTAAAATTGAACCGTATTTGTATTTTAAAATTAGAGCTAGTAATCATTTTAATTAATGCTGAATATTTCATTTATTTATTTGTTAACTGAGCTAGAACCCGTAATATTCGTAATAAACAGTATATTTTGGGGTGAGAACACGTGGGGGGAGGTTAGATTGTGGCGCCCAACATGGGGCACGATGTGTAGTTGGAACTACAATCGATAGGTTGGATTCAACTAACAGAAGGTTAAATTTTGTTCTTCCAATGAGACTGCATGGTGTGTAGTGGAGTTACATATAGTTTAGTATTTGAATTTGTTCATGTAAATCGGGAGATTGTCAATAGACATATTTGACAGAAGTAGATAATTTCATATTTGATTATAGAAATAATTATTAGGATTTAGTTATTAAAGTAAACTAAGTATTTGTTATTAAAATAATTTCAATTTTATGTGGTAGATAATCTGATTGTTTAAAAAACCGTACTATACTATTGTAGGTCAATTGACAAACAAAATTTAAAATATGCATATGTGGCTAACGATTATTGGTATTTAATATGACCATGTCAATTATTGAAGTATTATTGAAAAATATATTTGAAAGTGTTTTAATTTGTGCAAAATATTTGTGAATCATGCATGTGGGAAGTGATGTTGTGACACATATAATTTTAATTGTTATTGTTATTATAATTAGTTAGATAGTATAAGGTGTATAGAAGGTATTGTCTATAGTTATTGTGGGTGATGGTTAGATGAGATAAAAGAACTGGTAAGAAACTATTTTATGAGAAGTTAATAGTAACATATTATTGGGATATTAAATTTTGAGGAAAAAGTATTATAAAAAAAAAAAATGGATAATCAAGATAACAGTTCAGTAGAGGAAATATCTGAATTCATTGTGGATAGTAGTTGTGAGGAGGAAAGGGAAGTGGAAGAGACAATTAATATAGAAACAATTACAGATATTGTACAAATTACAGATGACGAAATAAAAGGAGAAGAAAAGATTAGGGAATTAAAAATAGAGGAAGAAGAAGTAGTCACACATAAAAGAGATGTAGATAGCTTCTCATTGTCTCAGATAGAACTGATGATGAAAGAGTTTAATGAGAATATAAATAGAAGTAGAGAAGAGAGTAATAGAAATTTTGAATCTCTCAATGAAAATAATAGAAAAACTAGAGAAGAGATTCAAAAGCTTAAAGAGAATATAAGTAAAAATAGAGAAGAAATTAATGAGAATATAAGTAAAAATAGAGAAGAGATTAATGAGAATATAAATAGAAATAGAGAAAAGAGTAATATAAATCATATTAATGAAGAAATTAGAGTTATTAAGGAAGAGGTAATTCAGACTAAAATAAGTAGTCAATATGTTGAAATAATTAATACAGATTTGGAAAAGAATCAAGAATCTATTAATTTAATTAGTGAAAATGTGGTAGATGACAAAGAAATTGTAGAGACTGTAGATGAAGAAAATCCACAATTCATTAAGATAGTTAATAAAGATATTAACTTATGTACTAATTGGACACCAGAAAACATAGATTTTATTAAATTAGGAGATAAAGATAGATATAATGATGTATCAGTGGGTAAGATGGCAGATAATGAGTTAAGAAAAGATGAGTCTTATATTAAATTAGCCAGGAAAGAAATCAAGTTATTTATTGAAAACACTATTATCGATAATGAAATGATTTATGAAGAAAAGGAGATTCATAAAAAATCGATTGAAATAATTAATAGTAGTAATGAATTATATAAAAGAATACTGAACAATCCCAAAGAGTATTTTAAATTGACTAATGAAATGATAGGAGTGAGTAAATCCTATGAAAGATTAGTTGGTGAAAGAACTATAGATCAAATTAATAGTTTTAAAAAATATTATATTGATGATAAAAGATTTGGTAACTTTACAAAGATAATATCAAATTCTTCAGAGCAAAAATATTTAAAGTTGTTGGAACATGAGTTACCAAAAATTATTGATAAAAGTAGTAATAAATTTAAAAATAAAAGGCAAGAGGTGATATTTAAATGTAGTGTTAATGATAGAAATATTCATTTACAATTTGATATTTCTAAAGAAATATTGTTTCAAGGAATTAGAAACTTGATACCTAATAGTGAATTTATAAGAGAAAAATTTAATCGGAATAGAGATTTAAGCAAGATAAAAGTAAGACTTAAATGTCTAAAGCATGAGAAATTCATAACAGATTTTCTTAAGAATAATTTTAATAAAGGAAAAAAGATAGGAAAAGCTAAGGTGAGACTTAAGGAAAGTGAGAGGGAATTAAAGTTTAGATTTAAAAAAGAAAATACCTAATGATTAAGACAAATAATTCCTAAATAAGATGTGTATTTAATAATATATTATAACCTTATTTTTTTTTTACAGAACAAATATAAATTTTAAATGTTAGCAACCTACAAAGAAATCAATTTAGAAAATTTCTAGAATTATATGAAGGTCCGTACAAGATTTTTTTAGAAAAGTGGGAGAGAATGCTTTTGTATTAACTACACCAGATGGTGAAAAAAAGATATACAATGCTAGAAGTTTAATCCCATACCCATCAGAAGTGTAGAAATTTTTTTTATAAGTATTAATAGTTCAAAGTCTGAGTTTAATGTCCAGATATTGTATAAATTTGTATAGCAAACAGTGTATTCTATTGTATTGAGTAGTATAAGATGGAATTTGGTTGTAGCAGATAATAAAATGAGGAGTATTAATGAATAAAGTAGGTATTAAACTAGATGTTTAATTTAAAATTTTTTATTCGAAGGGAGAAGTTATGTGCCCTTATCTATAGGTCATAATAGGGTAGAATGGTCAATTGCTAAAAAATTTTAAATTTTAAAATACGTTTGTGTAATATATTGATAATTGTATGATCGATTAGATCTTATAGTACAATTTAAGGCTGAAAATACCTGGTATATAAAAGTGTAATGGATTATTTTAAAAGAAAACAGTTAAATAAAGCTTAATTATATCCTTGCTTATGGTTGTAAAAGCTGGCCATATAAAATAACACAGCTATAAATAGTTAAAAATATATTAATAATTCGAGTATGATATTTTAAAACTAATAAATTAAATAAATGCTATATGTAGTGTTATAATTATATTTAATAGTCAAAATTAATAGAGTAAATTTTAAAATAAACTTTGGGATGGTGAGAATTATATTTAGTTCTACATTTTAAAATTATTTTCCAAATTTTTATAAAATATATCAGTTTTGGTAATTTAGACCGAGACGTAAATTAAAAAAAATCATCTGATAAAGTTAGTAATCATGTGACTGTATATTATATACCTTCACACACACGCTTGTTAGAATATAATAATAAAGTTTGTGGATTATAAAACTAAATATAATTGCTATCGATCGTTAAAGTAAAAGTTGAAATATTAAATGTTATTTTAATAATTGTTTTAAAGTTTAAATGATTTTGATAAAATTATAATTGAGTTTAAAAATACTATTCTAAGTAATATTTTAAATCATTACGTCATAAATTCTTTGTATTAAAAAGGTTTAATCTATTATAAAACTAAAATGTGTAAATTTGTTCGCGCTAAAAAAAGTCATTAACCAATCAATGGAGGTATTTTAGCAGACAAAATATAAGAATTAGATGGAGCGGGAGAAAGTAATGTGTAAGTGAAGGAGGGAGTAACATATTTTTTTAGCTGTATAAAATCGTAAGCTAGAAAAGTAATATAATTTTAAAATTTTGTATTTGTTTTAAAAGTTTTTTAAATATAATATTTTGAACTGCCTGTACATGGAGGGCTAATTTTTAAAAGTTTTCTTACCAGGATATTTTATTCAAGTTTAGCCAAAACCTTACAGTAAAAATGGAAATACTACAGAAAACAGTATATAGAAGTTATGAGAAAGGAAAAATATTTGTAAAGTGCCTTGATACAGCTTTATTTATGCTCAACCAGAAACTTATAATTATAACTCAGAGGAATATAATTTGGACGTTATACGGAAAACTTAAAAGAGAAGTTACTTGCCGTCAGGAAAAATTATGACGCACAAATTTATAAGGCTACTCTGAAGTTTTTTTTATTCTTCTCTATGGAAAAATTAAGATGCGTATATTATAAAGAAAAAATTATGTAAAAGTTATAACAGAGAAAGAATGTTTATCTTTTTAAAGGAAACATTACAAAGTATATAGTTACCAGAACTTTAAAAGAAAGGAAAAAATTACCGAATAATGATATGAAAGAGCTATTGTGTTTTATGAAAAAAGAACAGAAAAACTTTATCTAAGAGGAATTAAAATATTATAAAGTGTTCATTATAAAAATGCTTAATAAAGATAGAGATTAGGAAAATGGAAATTTAAATTACTTAATGAAAATGGATCCATGGAGACAGAAAAATTTACTAAATATTTAAATCAAAGTACTGAGAAGATGCATCATAAAAGTCGCGCGGGAAAATATTAGCAGAAAATATTAGAAGAGAATATGTAGACGTTTTTCTTTACGGGATTAACTAATGTCATAATTAATAATTGTATTAAATATTATAAAAAAAACCAAGGATTGTCATCTATGAATATTTATTAAACAGATCAATAATTGTTTTGCCTTAAAATTGAACAAACAGGGAGAAGAACATTAAGTGACTGAAAAAGAAATAATAAACATTTTTTTTTAGCTTTAATATGAACGGTTTTCAAGAAAGTTTGATAAAGAAGTACAGTAAATATAGTTTAAATATTTTTTACTAATTTATTTTAAAATATAAAATGTTATGTGAGATTAGGGAAAACATAAACATAAATTTAGTAATATTAAGATTTAAATATAATAGCTTGATAAAATTATAGAAATAGTGTTTAAAATAAAGTGTATGGATGTGAATCTTATATCTACAAGGATCAAATGGATGGTGAAGCCTATGGAACGCGATCGAGGAGATAAAGGTCGTTTGGTAATTTTAATAGTTATTTATAATGCATAATGTATTTTTTTTAGATCATCTATTGACTAAGAATGGAGTGTGAAAGTTTAAATTATATGTACACACTTTATACAACATTTTTAACATATTATGAGATAGGAGTAATTCGGAATATGCATGCAATAATTTATTTAAAGTATATTAATAATATAATTTAACAGAACAATTGTGTGATTCTTTTGAACTTTCATGTGATAAAGTATTCAGATATTCAAATAGTTTGTATATGATTAAATATACGGAGGAAAGTAGTAAGCAAGCTGTCCTATAGAACAGTGGAATAGTTTTAAAATAAATGAATTTTATTATTGTTAGTAATGCAGATATGTATTTGTCGATGTACAGTATAGAAAAAATCTTGAGAAATAAGATCGGATAGTGACTTGGAAGTACTAGTGGTGAGGAAACCAAGATGATGTTTTTTTTTTTAAGAAATAGGAAGAATAAAGGATTTGGATCATATTTAGTTTTGTGTGATTTAGTATAGTTAACAAAGTCCTATGACTGAACACATATAGTTTGGACAGTGTTTTTGCATATCTTTAAACTTTTGATGTAAGAATAAAGCTGAAGAAATAGCTTTAACATCGTTCCTATAATAGAGGTTGGTAGACAGGTAAAGGTCACTCCTCTATAGTGTCTTTTAACGCACTGTGCCATGATTGTCAAGGTATATGACGAGTAATATTCTAGTTGTATTTTGATCCTATGCATCTATCTTCGCTATCCTTATTTTGTGAATCTGCATCGGTCAGAAAGATATTTTCAAAGAAATAATGAATAAAATAGAACTGAAGATATGTTATCGTTTATGTAAGAATAGTTTATTTGCTGGAATGTATAGAATTGTGTAACTTTAAAATTGAAAGTCCAAAATATCATAAAGAGATAAAGAATCATATAATACATTGTAAAATTAATTCAGAAATGAATATAAGATTTTTTTTTGAAAGAGAAATCTAAACAAAGTTGTTTTTTTTTAAAAAGTGATAATAAAATTTGAATGTTTTAAATAATATTTAGAAAATAAGTATTGCATATTTATTAAGAAATAGTTCAATAATGTATAATAAACATATACTTGTGCATGGTATATTAATAGTTGTAATTATATCATCCGAAGTAAGGCTTAAATGAGAATATTAGGATTAATAAACATCGGATAATGAACAATAAAAACCTAATGCCGAATGTAGAACAATGTTTTGACTTTGTAAGATTCCATACAACCAATATAAAACTAAAATTTGTTATTTTGTAGAATTTTATTACGAATGTAAATTTTGTAAAAAATATATATATATATATATAATTTTAATAATATTAGGGATGCAAAGTGTTTGTGATAATCATATAAGAAATGCATTTTGTAATAAGCTAACCATAATAATAAATCAAGTAATAATACTGTATTTTCTTAAGTGTTTTAAAAAAATAAGATTTAACTAGGAAAAGTAAATATTATTTTGATTTCATTTTATAAACTAATAAATTAAGTTGAGATATGAAAGTAAGGGATATCCAATGTATATAGTGTAAAAATATTGTTAATTTATTTATGTTGTTAATAAACTTTGTTTTAAATTTGTTCTAAAGTTTTTGTGTCCGAGTTGTTATTTCTCCACATGGATGCATGAAATCACGATACATTTATAATTGAAACAGACATATAGGTTTTGCACAAAAGGTAAACATAAAAGTGTTATAATAATTTTGAGAATTTATTGGTATGTTAAAATTAAAAGATCATAATTTTATATTATTTATTGGTCATAAGTCGGTTGCCACAATATTACATTAAATTATATGCTAATGTTGCCACACGTATTCTGTTGTCAGATTATTAAAATACTACCACGTACGTATTTATTTATTTCATTTAGGAAGAAAGAAGATTATATTATATTATTATCGTTATTATTATTTTTATTATTATTAGTTGCTGCGTAGTAGATTATGACATAAAATTCCCTTTTCATATTTTACTACCGTAATTTTAAATCAGTTAGAATACAATTTATGAACCTGAGATTTTATTTTATTTTACTTCATTTTATTTAATTGAGCTAGATTCTTGTTATAAAGAAGATTAAGATATGATTATTATTTTAATCGTAGTGAATAGAGCTTAGAAAGTTGTAAGAATACTATGAGTTAGTTATTTGGTATAGTAAAAAGTAAAAAGAGGGAATAGTGTTCTTATGCCATTGAGGTAGTATCGTGTGGATAATGTCTCAATGTAGTCTATCTCGTTCCCCGTATTGTCACTCCATGTCTCATGAAAATAGTAAATATTTGTTAATTCATTTTAAAATTGAATCGAATTTGTATTTTAAAATTAGAGCTAGTAATCATTTTAATTAATGCTGAATATTTCATTTATTTATTTGTTAACTGAGCTAGAACCCGTAATATTCGTAATAAACAGTATATTTTGGGGTGAGAATGCGCGGGCGGAGGTTAGAATATATATATATATATTGTATTTAATTATTGTTATTGTTCTTTAACAGCTATCAATTCTACCCTCTTCCCAGGCTAATGTTTTAATAGCATTGAGAATTAAACTCTTCATGTCTTGATATTTTCCCTTAAACAAATATATGAAATACACATCTTAGACATATATATGGATTATATACTATATATTGTACACACCTAATTTTTATATTTTATTTTAATTCTCTTAAAGCCCTGACAATAATATGCAATAAATCTTGCTGATTTGTTAACTGTATGTTATTTTTCAAAAGTCTTAATTTAATGAAAATATATATTTAATAATCTGATTCATCTAACTTTCTATGTTATTAGATTGTGTATAGTTACTAATATTCATAGATTTCATTTTCATGAATTTTACTATTTATAATCTATCTATCATTTATTAATACAAATAACTCTTTATGTAAATAGAAAACCATTAATCCAAATAGCTATCATTAAAAAACTCTCACTATAGTTTGGGAATAGGGTTAGTCTAGATAGAGATTTTTTAAGTGCTTTTGCTTGTGGCATTTATAGGAAAAGCTTGTTTAGAGCTATTAACATGCTTATTATATTACATATTATTATTAACTTTCATTATCCAATCAAAATTTCAAAAGATTTTTTAACTTTTTACAGTAAATAAATTAATTTATTGCATATTTACAAACAATTTTTTTAAAAAAATACATAATTATTTATAAAAAAATGTACTTAGTTGCAGTGAGATATGTTTTTGGTAACATTTGCAGTGAAAGATAAAATTATGTATTCTTGAAATCAAAAAATTTGGAAATCTGAAAAAAAAAACCTTTTGACATCAAGCATTTGAAAACAATGAGGTTTTATCTGGACAAAGATTATTGTTTGGGCTAATTGATATCTGTGATTTCATTCAGACATTTGCAAAAAATATATTTCAATTTGATAACACTTTTCATAGACTCAAAATTTACCTTATGCTATTGGATATTGCCCTTATTTTTGTTTCACATAAAGCTGTCCATTCAAACTGAATATATATCTCCAATTTCAATAAACCAGAATTATGTAATCAATCTAATATCTTTGCCACCAACAGGATCATAAGACTTAGAAACAAAATAGTTAAAATAATTTTATATGATCATTTTGTAATAATGTATCAAAGACATCATAGGAAAAATTCAAAAATTATTCAGCATTTTCTTCACCATCATTACTATCATAGTAAGTAAAAAATCAAGTCACAAACCACACTCTATACCTTTTTCCCAATAAATTTTTATATCTTTTTTGAAATCTCAGATGTTAGGATTTTTCTTACCCTGATATAATAATTTTTGTCATTGCTGCTTTATAAATTTCCTATATATTTTGTATTTTCTGCAAAATATGATTTTAAATGTCTTTCAATATTATTAATATTTTGACTTGTTAAATGCTTTTATTTAACTTAAGATTTCTATTCATTTAAAAAAAATTTTGTAATTGACTTAAATGTTGGACATATATGCAGTTTAGAAGTTAATACAATATAAAAATTCAATATTCAGAGTGGTTCAGCCAATAATATTTGCAACAGTTTTTATATTCCTTTCAAATCGTTTCATTTTTAGGCTGATGATTTTTTATGGTTTAGCATATAAATTTTTAGAGATGTTTATAGTTAATTAAAATGGAATGAAATGAAGGATGAAATCTTAATGTCCCTTTGGAATGATTACATTAATCTTGTTTTTTTAAACTGCTGATCTTCACCTGATCACTATTTACATATTTCCACTCAGTGCAAGCCAGGATAATCAATGGATGCCAGAAGGCTTGTGCATAAAATCCCCATCTAGTGCCTACTCATCCAATATCCCCAGACTAGTTTCTGATTTGTGGCCTTTGTCAGTGAGGAGCTCGGCATCTAGATCTTAGGATCTAATGCAACTATCCAGAAGCCACCTTTTATGTCAATTTAACTACAAAAATATGAGTCTGAAATTGAAATGCCATAATATTTTCAATCCAAGCTCATTAGCTTATATAGTTATATAGGTCTGAACTCAGTTCACTACCTATACATTTTGGTGTCTTTGGTTCTTTAATAACCATAGCCATCATTATCCTATTAGGCAGGATTGGTTTTAAACCAATAAACATAACATGATCACTATTTCTTATGCTTGCTCATAACTGTTATTAAAACAAGCAAAACTCTCTATATGTATTGCCACTCAGTGCAAGCCAGAGTAATCAATGGATGCCAGAAGACCTGTGCATAAAATTCTCATCTAGTGCCTACTCATCCAATATCCCCAGACTAGTTTCTGGCTTGTAGCTTGCAGTGCTTTCAGATCCAATGCTCCTCACTGACAAACACCACAAGCCAGAAACTAGTCTGGGGATATTGGATGAGTAGGCACTAGATGAGCATTTTGAGTGGCAATATGTATAGAAAGTTTTTCCTGTTTTATTAACTGCTGATCTTGCAATCATTTTTTTAAATGCTTTAATTTTATACTTATTAATACCAATTAGTCATTTTTTTACATTCTCATGTATTTTTTTCACAATTCAATAGTTATACTAAATATTTTCAAAAAATTTAGGGATACATTTCTTAACAAAAAGTTATTTGCAATATAGTTTAAACACTATATATATATACTGGACTTATTTAACACGATTTTGAAGTTATGCGATTCGTGTTTCACTGGAAGTCGAACTCTGATATTGCGCTATTACTTTAAATAATAAATTTTGCACAGTTACGTTATATTGAAAGTAATAGCACATTATTGGAATTCGACTTTCAACTTAGTAATTTCAATATTTTCAGTGCTTTATAATAGTAAGATTTTATGCAATAATGAAATTAAAATCATGATTTCCACATTTTATGTATACACATATTAAATTTTACAAGATTATAATGTAAATTTGTTCAAACATTGTGCGTGTTAATTTTGCATTTTAAATCACATTCTGTTTTTGCTTTTTAAAAAAGAATGTAATCAATTATTAATCATTTAGTGTCCACAAGTTTATTTTTAAAAGGTGAGTAATAGCAGTGGGCACAATTAAATTTGACAATTAAAAATTAAAATCTGATTTTTAATTGTAATTAACAATTTAAAAATTACTTACTGCGACTTGAAATAATCTGATGTGAAATTTGATTTTTAAACGGAATTGAAAATTAAAGACAAAATAAGAATTTAATTTTTAGTTGTTAGTTTTAATTAAATTTTTCCCAGCAGTGGTGAATAAATGTCTTTTTATTATCATAAGTCTAAGTTTATAAACAATTAATAAAATCATCATCTCAAAGATTAATTACTAATTACGTTGTCAACAGAAAAACATTAACACAACAAGAGAGTGCAAACGAACGTGTGTTTCGGCAAATATCGATAATAATTAAAACGTGTATAAAAAAATGTAAATTATCGTACTGTAAATTATGCATAAGAATATATTATTTTGAATAAAATTAAATATTATAGTTAAAAAAAGTTTGTCTTGTATCAATTTTTTTCAAATTTGAAAATTTTTATTAGTCATATTTTATTTCCTTATTTTTTTTTTGCGTGAATTTTAAAGTAATTTTACGTTGGTGCTTTGCTTTTACACTAATTTTGAAAAATCACAGACTGCATCCCCCCTTTTTCAATGTAAGTTACGTCTATTTTTGCGTGATTTCGTTTGCGCGTGTTTTCTGAGGAACCTATCTATCGCGTAAAATGAGACCCAGGTGTATATATATAAGATCTGTTTTAAAAAATGTTCTTATTTAATTTAAGAACTAAGATACTGACATATTCAGGTAGCTATATTTAATTTTGCATTTATGTGATTTTTTTAAACATTCATAAAGTTAATGGACCATAGTGGGATAAGTAAGTGATGAGTATGATTCAGCCTACTTTATTTACATTATAAATAGATACAAGTTTTTCACAAAATAGTGCAGAAAGTAAAATCTGTAAATAAAATGTTTTCCCTTCTTACATTAAATTCATTTCCCCCCTACAAATTAATCCAAAAGTAAACTTTGCATTTTTCATCTATAATGTTGCAATATGTATAGATATTTTAAACTTTTTATAAAACAAAAAAAATTTAAAAATAAATCATAGTGGGTGGATATTGATATAGTCAACTTCCATATTTAAAGATTTTATGGTTTCCTTCTTTTACTTTCAATAGAAAAGTTAACCAATTTTACCACACAATAAAACATGAACAAACTAAAGAAAAGAAACCATGCATTCTACTCCCATACATCAATTCCATAGCCAAACAGTTCAGTAGAAAACTTTTCAAAGACTTTGAAATAGGTTTTCATTCACTGCCAGACACTAGCAGATTAATCAACAACACAAAAGATAAAATCACTCCTGAACTAACCTCCCCAGGTTGTATATAAAATGACATATCCCCATAATAACTTACCATGCAACTTACTATGGAGAAACTAAGACTAATATTGTGACTTGGAGTGGTATAGCACATATATCTATACAACAGAACTAAAAGTAAGACAGAAAGGAGCTCAATATTTGCTGAGCATGAAAGGACTGCTGGCCACATCTTCCAATGAACAACTGCCAAGACGATCTGCACTGAAAGAAATGATGCTAAACGCAAAGTTAAAAAAGCCTACTATATATTAAGAAACCCCACAGTTATAAACAGAAGAGAAGCTTGCTTCTGAATTTCCAAAAAATGGATGCTATAGTCAGTTTGCATAAATTTGCATAAACTTTTATTACAATCATTTCTCAATTGGTAATGAGATATGATTATGGGAACTTGCTTCATTACATGTGTGTAAAACAATTATAGAGATTTATAGCTATTACAAATCTGGTACATTATTTTTATTTGAATTGTTTTATTAGTTTTATTGTAATTTGTATTGAATTTAAAAAAATAATTTATTTTTATGAAAAATAAAAATTTATATCTGACAATAAATTATTTTATCCTTTAGTATTGCTTTCATAAAAGTTGGCACTTAACATTGACCCTATTTTTTTCTTCTCACTTTTTCAAAACCAAATAAGAAATTTAAAGACTTAAAAGACAAATAGTAATAAAAGTTTGAAGTAAATTTAGGTTTGAAACTATACATTTAATATAAAAATTAATTTTGAAATCAGTATTAGGTGCCATTAATGATATTTCAAAATAAAAAAATTCTATTTATTGATGTTATTCCAGTGTGAATTTATTAGCATACAGTAATACATTAAAGATCAGCCCTTACAAGCTATTGTGCATGCACTTTTTACGAGTGTTAATAATAAATACTTTCACTCCCAACAGGAGATATAGTATTTAAGAAAGAATAAAATGAATCCACTTATTCTTTCCAACCCAAATGCTTATATATGGGCAAATCTTAAGTACTCAGTAATCAGTACTTTAAAGTGAGTGGTCTATCCTCACGCTTTCACTTCCAGTACTTAAGATTTGCCCATATATAAGCATTTGGGTTGGAAAGAATAAGTGGATTCATTTTATTCTTTCTTAAATACTATATCTCGTGTTGAGAGTGAAAGTATTCATTTATTATTAACACTCGTAAAAAGGGCATGCACAATAGCTTGAAAAGACTGATCTTTAATGTATTACAATTTATAAAGCAGAGCGCTATAAAAAATAAATGCTTATTTAGCATACAGTAGTAAAAAAATAAAATCAAATGTAGATATGAACCTGTATTGATACCAAGGACTACTGCATTAAAAAGCAAAAAATATTTTTTCCTCACCTGATAACTTTGGTTTTTATATATAACTTGAAATAAAATCATAAGACAGTAATAAATTAATTAATTCAAGCAATAATAGAATAGTTGGTACTGATTTAGGGTGATCTCATGGCCATTTTGAAATCTAAAGACCACCCAAACCACCACTAACACATCTAAGTGATAAATGATATTAGATAATCCATATGTGTACCACGATATGACCATTTATTACAAAATCGCAACTAACATCAATAATTAAAAAATTAAAACACAAATTTAGTACAACTATGCTTGATCGAATCATGTGACTAAAATATAAAAAATGGGGAATAATGAATAAATTTTGAAATATTAAAAGCTTATAATTTCTAAAATATAAATTTAAAATACTTAAAAAAACTAAGAGCAAAAAAATAATGGATACATATATTATTTAATAAACCACTTGTTCAATATATATATATATGTAAAATTAATCAAATCAAACTTATAATTTTGAAATACTGAAAGCTTATAAAATATAAATTTTATTACAATATAGGCCTATAACCATATGTTGAAATAACATAGAAACAACTGCAAAAGCAAATCAATTCACAATTAATAAATCACATTTTATCTTAACATTAGTTGAAAGAATAATTATCTAAAGTAAGAGTTCCCAAATTTTTGTCAGCTGCAGACCCCTTTACCAAAAACCTTTAAAATGATTGACCCCCCTAGTCATTTACTTTGCTTACTCAAATTAATAAATTTGTACAGTACTCGATATTAAATATTTCACTAGATATCAAACTATTCATTTTAATCACTTGTAATTAATCATTGAAAAAGATAAAAGGACTACGAAATATGGGATTATCTTGTGCAAAATTAAACATCAAAACCTGCATTAATGAAAATTAAAGCAAAAAATTATGAGCAGAGATTTTTTAAATTTTTGACATTTATAAAATAAATATGTAAATTCGAAATAAGTACACATATTGAACTCACTTTTTTAAACAAAAATGAAGTGAAAAAATCACCATATACAACAGAACTAAATATCAGTGGCACTTTCCAAATTTTCCCCATACCACTATTTGAGGGCACTTATTTCCAATAGTTGGAGATAATTATATGCTTAAGGACCCTTATTTCCAATAGTCAGAAATAATTATACAATTGCATAGACTAATATTTAATGACAGTCAAAGTAAAAAAGACCGAACAACATTTTTGTATTTTATCATTTAATTAAAGTTAAAAAAAACTCCAAAACTTAAGTACTAACTAATATACTGAAATAAACAATAATTTAGTATTTAATGAAAGAATAAAAAAAAATGTAATTACTAACAAATTGGTAGTATGTAGTATAATCGGGAGTATTTAATGAAAATGAAAGTAAAAAAGACAAAAACAATTTTGAATTCTAATGTTTAATTAAAGTAAAATAAAAATAAAAATGAAAGTAATAAAAAAAATTGTTGCACTTTGTTAATGGCTTCTAAAATTGAGACAAATAAATCTTCGTGCAATTGCCATGACATGAACTAAGCCTAAATAAGAATTCATGCATTTGCAAGTAGTTTCTTACATCTTTTATTGTGCCATTTAACTAGCCCCCAAAGTCTTTCTATGTTTTGGGTATGTGCCCCAGTAGAAGGATTCACAAAATTATAACTGATTAACTTCAAAAGGTTCAAATCCTGCATTTCTTAATTCACCAGTTTTATAGGCATCCCAGTAGTCAGAATAAATTGTTAATCCATGTGCTATATTTTGCTGAATGGCATCAAGTAGAATAGATACTGTCTGACATGAAAAAGTGACAATAAAATACTCTTTAGTTTCTCTGTATAAACAACCGAATAACCACAGTTGTGGGAGTATTTTCCCTTGTTGATTCTTTCATTTTGTAAAGAGACTTTCATCAACTTCTACAATTTTTCCAGGTCTTCCAATTTTGCATGATGGCTGAATCAATAAATTTTCTTTGCATACTTCTCTTAGATAACTGTTCCAAGAAACAATATTGTTTTTGCACAAATCCAATTCATGTTTTTACATTCAATTGTCATGGTATCTCTACTCCAATAATAAATAAATTAGATGGCTGTTAAAAACATTATTTTAGAGCCTTCAAACCATGTGTTTTTATGTAGCACTACACAGCATTGGCAGACTTTTAAATTACATCACCATTCCAGGGTTTGGGAAAAGTACAATTTCATATCATGGACATTAACACAGACTTTTTGAGAGGGCAGAATACAGTTTCTTTGGAAAAATTCCACTGTCTCACATTCTGTGGCTGGCAGATCACAAATGTTCATCATCTTGAGCATAAAAAGACAATCAATGCAGCTTTTGATTTTAGTGAGCAAGTAATCACATATCTGTGAAATGCATTCTGATTTGCCATAGTGAATCATTTTGTTGTATTTTTATACAATAAATTTAAAAGTTCACAAGTCATAATTATGTTGATTCTTATATTTTATTAAGCATTAGTCCCTGTAACTGTAGAATTCTCTCCAACTATTGGAAATAAGTGCCTTCAAATGCATAATTATCTCTGACTATCAGAAATAAGTGCCATCAAGTGGGGGCATGGAGTAAAATCAAAAAATACCATATCAGCAAAATTACAAAAAATAAAGATTTTAATCAGAATTATAAAAAATAAAATATCAAATAAATTTTCTTAAAAAACTGAATTTAATGTGATGGGTGCACCTCATGATCTGTCAACAATTTATCTATGTCTGGTTTTAAATTAATGAGTTGCATTCTCAAATCTCCACATTCATGATATGCAATCGATATCTGTTCTGAAGCAGATTTAAAGTTACATTGAAGCCTCTCTCTACCAGATATGATAATAGAAATGCCTGCAAATACTTTTGTACAACAGTCCATAGAACTGGGTATAAAAATGGAATATATTGTTGCAGCCAAAACTTTTGATAACCCTGTTTGAATTCTACCTTGATATCTTCATTCAAGTTACTGGTTATCAGCTCATCTTGAAAAATTATATTTGTTTCTGCACTAATAGTGTACGGGTTTATTATCTAGCCCAGTATTTCCAATGATAGAATATCTTCAAACCTAGTTTTAAAATCTAAATGAAGAGCCTCCAAGTGGTTAATGTACAGAAAAATGTTTTCTTCATGGATTGTGCCTATCTTAAATAAGTTGGTGATCTGGAAAGCTCAGATCTTGCAATATTTTTCTTAAAACATTAATCTAGAAATATGACTGATTTTGCTTTGATGAGATTCAAATTGCTTCCTTGCAATTTTAAATTAAGATTATTAAATTTGCCAAATAAGTCAATTAAATAAGCAACATTGTTTTTACTTTTATCTAAAATTTCCTTTCAAACTGGAATCCTCATTTTCCAAAAACTCTAAAAAACAGATTGAAAAAGTGCAAAAAATCTTTCCAAGGATAAACCTTTTGAAAGCCAACGGACTTCAGTATAAAGAACCAATTGATAAAAATCTTTGTTAATTCCTCACATAATTGAGTGAATAGTCTAGTGCTCAAAGTATTACTTTGTATTTTGTTCCCAGCTATTATAACAAACTGAACCGATTTATATAATTTTTTGCTAAGGTTCTAGGCTACAAAATGTTGCCTATGGATTACATAGTGAACTGCAAGTGCTTCTGGTACATTGTTTCAAATAACTTATGAAACCATGTAATGACCAACTATAGCTGGCACTCCACCTGACATAACAGATATTATATTTGTCAATGGAATTGCTTTTTCCTTGAAAAATAGCTCCATTAAAGTAAAAATTGATTTGCCTCTGGTGTTAGGCTTTCAAGTTCTAAGCAGTTTTTTATACACTTCCTGATCTCGAATAAAGTGAATGTATGCCAGCAACAAAACTTCATTACCAAGTAATGTGGACTCATTCATTTGGACAGAAAAACTTTCTTTTTTTATAAATAATTACACAAACAGTTTTCCACTTTGTGATTCATTTCATTAATACATCTATAAATTGTGATATTCCTCAAATAAATCCTTTTTATAAAATCTTGTGCAAGTTTGTGGAGTATAGTGTTTAATACCTTCATGGCACCCAGTAGGAACAGCTTTTCCCTTATGGTGTGTGAGTCACCAGACTTTGCGATGAGTAGGAATATATTGTATGATGCCCTTGATCCATCATCATTTTGCTTTGATAATGAAACAAACATATTATCTATTGCATTTCTCTTCAGAATTTTATCTTTAAGTGATTGAAAGTATTACAAATCTTTTTCTTTTTTATTGGTGTGAATAGTGATCTGCTAGTTTTGATGGTTTCATAGTGTCATTGCTAAAGACTCTTTCGCATATGTGGCACATTGATATATGTTTGTTTGACAATGGCAGGATGAATCCTAACTTCAAATAGTTTAAACTGTACTATCTTCATTTCTTTTTTGGTTCAATTATATTATTATTGTAAAAAATAAAAGCTTTTATGAATAAACAATTTCAATAGCCCCTGTAATAAAAAAGCAATAAAATCTATACTTACTTGAAACAGAAGATTTTTATTCAAACTTGTCACATCTACAAACCAATTTATAGTGTTTATGAAAGCATAACCATACAAGACTAATAGATTCTGCTAATATCGAATATAATCTCATCCCACCCCAAGAAAATGCAGACATGCAATGGTTTTTCATGTCCTCACTTGCTTTGATACATTTGATAAGACAATGCACAGACATGCTTGTGCTACCTGTAATTTTATGCATTCTTATGTACGACTCTTTCAATGACACATTTTATCTTTTCGTTTGCAAATTTGATATGTAATTTGTTTTTATCAAAAAAGTGTTTTGTTTTTTAATTATTTTACTTCTTAATTAAGTACCTAAAAGAATCATACATATTTTGAAGTAACAAAAAATAGCAGTAGTAAGGAGGTCTATTTTTGTTATCATCAACCCCCAAATGTTTTTATGGAAACTATTGAATCCTGAAAAAGTTCAAATTAATATGGGAGAGGGGGTCAATATTAACCACTTTGGGAACTCTTGGTCTAAACTAAAAAAAATATTCACTTTACAATTAATAATAAATTAATAAATCAGATTTTTTTACCAGAACAATTAATTTCTCACATCATTATTTGCTGATGGATAGATAAAAAGAATCTGAACGAGACATTTATTCATCAAATTTCTCAAAGATACTAACGCTAACAACCAATGGTGAAAATGTTAATATTTATCTTATTTAAAATTTAATACATGTTTTATATTTGAAATAATCAACAAATTTTTATTTAAAATCTGTAAATATTTCTTTTAAATGTCTTTCTGTGTTCATTTGTTGATGGTAAAAGTCACTTCGATGTTAATCAATAGAATATTACATAAATAATAAAATTTAGATTTGTATCAATTTCAAGTGTCTGTAAGGATCTTACATGTTCAAGAATAGATCTAATATCCATATTAGCAGATCAAATGTGAACAACACTATTTTTTCTTATTCCCCCCCCCCCCCAATTACATAGAACAAAAGGAAGCATGCAACATTAGTTTCTTTCTGGCAAGACAAATGCTATTAATTGTAAAATTAATATGCTTTAATTTATATGGTTATGGGCATATATTGTAATATAATTTGCATTTTAGAAGTTAAAAGCTTTTAGTTTTTCAAAATTATAAGCTTGGTATGATAAATTTTATGTTATTTCAACATGTGCTTTTGGTCATATATTTGGCTGTGATTCATATTTTAGAAGTTATAAGCTTTTAGTATTTTGAAATTATAAACTTGGTTTGATCAGGCTTCTGCATTTTTTGGATGATATTGTATCATCAAAAACATCCTTTCCCCTCCATGCATACTTTAGCACTTCACACTGTCATTATTGTAAAAACATTTATATTTTAGAAGTTATAAGCTTTTAGTATGTAGACTGCGATCACTGCTATTTTGTATAATAAAGTTCTATTTTAGAAGTTATAATGTTTTAGTATTTCGAAATTATAAGCTTGGTTTGATCAATTTTAAATTATTTCATGTGGTTAAGGGTATATATTGTCATAAAATACATATTTTAAAAGTTATAAACTTTTACTACTTCAAAAGTATAAGCTTGGTTTGATCAGACTTCTGGATATTTCATATCGTTGAAAGCATCCTTCCTCCTCCCTGCATAATTTGACACTTTGTGCCAACATTGTAATAACATTAATATTTTAGAAGCATAAGCTTTTAGTATTTAGACTGCACTCACCGCCATTTTGAATTTTAAGGATCGCCCAAAGCAATTGCTGTCACATCCATGTGACCTTGTATGGAATATTCAATGTCATTTATCACTTGGATGTGTCACAGTAGTTTTAGGTGGTCCTGAGAATTCAAAATGGCGATGAAAAACCTCTAATTCAGCACCGAATATTTAGTCTGCTCACAAACTGTATTGCTTGAATTAATTAATTTATGGGTTAAAGATGCTTTTATTTAAAGTTATATATAGCAACCAAAATGATGGTCCAACTGAAACATGTATATTTTTTGTGCATTAGTTTTGAAATTGAATAAAAGCAGTTTTTAAAAATGTATATATTATTACTTTTACAATTTAAATATTTACTTAAAATTCAATAATTTTTATATTTTTTTATTATTTACATTTTAACTAATTTTGTTATAAGCTATCTTCAAATAAAAAAATGTAGACAGAATTAAATAAAATGTAACTTTTTTTAACTTTGTTATTCAAATGTTTTTTTTTTTTTCGTTTTAAGCAAATCTTATTAAACACCTATAGAGGTCCCTACTATCGCATTTTATACGCATATTATCGAGGTTATAGCCTCAGTAAATATTACTTACGTAATCAATGTGCGTTTAATAAATTTATAATTACAACTTTAGATTATTATATATATATTAAAAGCAGTTTTTGTAACCCAAATAAATATTTATTACATTTTTATTTTACCCTTTTTTTGTGAATGTTTATTTTTATGCTAAAAAATACAAGTATATTATTATTATTTTCTTTTTAAAAAAATATTCGCACATCACATTTTATAATAGCAGTGACACTCATTTTATCCATCTTTGCTGAAAACTTACATTTAAAAGATCAATAAATAGTGGCAGTTAGACCGTGAAAAGATTTTTTGGGTGATTGTGGAAGTTATTCTGAGAGTTCTCAATAGACTAAATTTAATCTCATTCAGTTTTCAAACAAACTTGTCGAAAGATATTTTTAACAACAACAACAACAAAAAAGACCAATCCTTCTTTCTAAAGTTACAAAAGAATGGCTAATAATCACATCTTACCACATTCACCTACGGGGTTCGCTAAATATGCGATGAATGAAGTTTTTGCTTCACATCTTTGACTATTTATAGCATGTATTTTATAAAGGCTATGATTTTATTATTGCGCATATAATTTTTTTAGGAAATAAGTAGCAACTATATTATATCTAAAAAAAAAGAAAAGAAACCTGCAAAGATTTATATTCCTTTTTAAAAACACATTACTTTGTAGTAAAAACATGAAACAAAGTTTATTTTTTTAAATAAAAGTTTCTGTAACTTTATATACATAAGTATATATTAAAACTGAACAGGAATAAATATTTTAATACATTATAACATACTGAAACAAATAACAGTAGATGGTATAACCTAAAAACAGGGCTAGTTCTGGTCATCAAACAATTCGAACAACTGCCTGGAGTGGACATTATCTTAAAATTGACTATTAAATTTGGATCAATTTTGGAAGTATTGCTTCTTTAAAATAGAACATGAATTTGTACAAATTTTAAGTTATTATTATTTAACAAAGTTTTTAAAAAAATTACTTGTGATAGGGAATAGTAACAAAAAGTTTGCTTTTACAAGAAGGGCAAAAAGGTTAGCCTGTCTTGTCTGTAATAATATTAAGTGCACTTTACATAAAATATTGCAACGTAACTACAAATAATATTTTAATATGTATATCGTTAATATAATTATTAGGAAATTAAAATAAGTAATATAGGGGAAAATCCAAAAAAAAATTATTTTTTGGATAATTAATTGCTATTATTTTAAAATATATATTTATTGTTGTTAAATATTTCATGAAGCAAGAAATATATTTGTAATAGATTGGATAATTATAGATGGTCAATGGATCGACCAAAGAAAAATTTGTGGCAGTTGTTCATCAAATTGCCCATGTTATTTGGATAAATTGCATATTATGCCTAACTGGTTAGAGTACCACCTTAACTAAATTTACTATTCATGAAGGTCTGATGTTTGATTCTCATGCTAATAAAGTAAATGGTCAGACCAATAACACATCAAAAAGAGAGAAGAATAATATAATTCAAAGTGTTATGTTATATAAAAACCATCATGTGATCACATGATGAATTTTGGGTATTGTTAATAGTTCAGTTTATAATTAGAAGTAAAATGTCATCATCATAGACTTTTAGTCAAACATCTTATACAGTTTATAACCATTTTGAATCATACTCATGTTTTATACGCATTGTATGTCTTATGCTTATTGTTAAGGTGTTGTAAATTTATATCATCACAATTTTATATGTATTGATATTAACAATATTTAAATTTGGAACATTGTTCCTAGTTATTAAATAAATCCCTTATCATCTGTACTTGTGCCATGCAAATAGATCGATTCTAAGTTTTTTAATTCACATTTGTTAGTATGGGGACACTTGAAAAGGCATTATTCACAAACATTTAGAATAGGTATCCATCCTCTATGTAGATTCAGTCCCTGACTTTATTAAGTAAAATTATGTTGTTGTATATATAATCTGAACAGACATTAACAAAATGAAGTCTTTAAGTTTTAATTACAAATTGAATAAATATACAAATTATGGTAGTTCTGGCCTAACTGATACAACATCAATAATATATCATTATGACCAAGCCATCTTTTTATTTGTGGAATCTGAAAAGAGAAATTTTCAGAACCTCATAGAAACCTGTTTAAAAAGTTTCTCATTATACTAGAATGATGTTTACTTAAAGTGAAATTTTATATAATTAAATATATCTTAAGTTTGAAATAACATTAAATTAAGTATCAGAAAATTTGTGGGTAACCAAAATAACATTGCTCTGGGGAATGTTGTACAACACTTAAATCCATCCTTTTAAAATAGCTTTATATCTCATCATATATATTTTCATTCAATTTATGAAGTTAAATCACCTAACTCAAATTATGATTTGTTATCTTGACATATAGTTCAAGTTAAAATCTTTTTAAAAACTTATGCAAATAACTAGATTTTTCAAATTTCAAGAAAGCTATTTTAGATTGCTTGCATCATTTCCAAAAGTAAAGGCATCCACAGTTTTATAAAATTTGTTTTTTAAAATTAAATTTGGACCTAACTTTTGACAGACAAAGTTAGGCCATGGACAAGATCCCTTACAAGATGAACTGATATGTCATATCTTGGCCTTTTTTTTTTGCAAATGGCAATCTTAAGTTACCTTCCTTATTAAACAACAAGAACAACTTGAATAAGAAAAATAAATATGTATTATATATACTTTTATTGAAGTAATATTACTATTAGCAGATAGTTTAAAATTTTCAAAATTTTAATTGACAAATAATATGAACAAATGATAAAATTTCCCCCTCAAACTGCCAGAGTAATTAAAAATACTTTCAATTAAAAAAAACCCAAGCAAACCTTTTCATTGATGGGAGTAATTAGCATCACTGTTCTCAACGAAGGCTAGAAACAGGTTTGATTCTACCACCAGATTTTGTAGCAGCTAAAATCCAAATGGAGCTATAATAGTTCCCGTGATATAGCATTTTTAACTTTGGCATCAGCCCAAGAATGGTTGATAATCTGGATGTGACATCCTGTCCCAGGGTAAATGCATTGCTACTGTTAATATTATTTAGTGCCCTACATGGTTTGATGCAGTAGATAGAACATACAACTTGCGATTGGGAGACCCAGAATCATTTCTGATGTTCACAATTCTGGTACATGAACCTCTTGTAATCTTCTTAGTAATAAAGCCTTTAGCCTTTTGCACTGTATGGATTGGTGCAGTGGTAGAGTATTTAAATTGGGATTTGGAGGTCCCATGTATAATTCTGATGCTCACACTTCTGGCATTCAAACAACTTTTGAACTCAATAAACATCACATGACCACCGCTTTTTATGCATATGTATAACTGTTGTTAAAACAGGCAAAACTCACTATACATATTGCCACACACTGATGAAGTCCACAAGCCAGAAACTAGTCTGGGGATATTGGGTGAGTAAGCACTAGCTGGAGATTCTATACACAAGCCTTCTGGCATCCATTGATTACTCTAGCTTGCTGTGTGTGGCAATACATATAGTGAGTTTTTCCTGTTTTAATCTTTTGAACTCCTAAGTAATAAAGTCATTAACATTTTTTAAAAATACTATTTAATGGAAAATCTGAAAAAATATAAAATTTCCCAGTATTCAGATAACTGTGTATATTCATTGTTGTAAGTACAGTTGCTCTTTGGCATTCTGTCTATTGTTTGGGGTTATTAATATTTTTATTAATTTTATCACTATAGAAAAATAATATCAATAAAGAACTAGAAAAACTACATTGTCAATCAAACCAGATACAATCTCAGTTCAAATGTGAGCCTACAAAATCCACCTGTGCATGCTCCAAGACAAGATTGAATGTGGGAATGCATCAGGCTTGAGAACCTGGCCATATAACACAATAGTGATCTTTGTTTTGGTGTTGAAATTGGTCTGAACTTTTTATAATATTACTGTAGAGACCAAAATGGACAAAGAGGGCCAAAAAACTATCATTTCTGCAATGAATTATTTATGTAAGTCAAATAATAATTATGAGTATTTGAAAATCGGGACATGCAATGATCCTGAAAAGACATTTTGGGGACACTGGGACATCTAATCAAAAATAGGGTTAAATCTTGAAAGATCAGGGCATCTGGTTACCCTAGGAATGCTTAATAAATCAGTTTCTAATTGTTTTTAAATCTGTTTTTATTCATCATTTTGGTATATTGCTGCTTCACCAGTGAAACTAATTCTTTAGTAAATTACATTATTTTAAATTCATTATTTTCAATTCAGTACAAGCAATGTTAAAAATCACATCTTTGTAATAAAGAAGAAAAATGTTAACGCATGAAAAATTCACACTAATAACTATAAGAAATATTAAAAAAAAACAATTTGTTTGGAATTTTATAAAGTATTTTTTTTCATGCATTTTGTCCTCTGTGTATGTTTTTTTAATGGGTTTCTCATTTATGGCTAACAGCAATCATTAATTTTCTTAATAGACTTCCATTTGAATGTATGAGGATATTTAGTTATGGTGACTATATTCCCAAGCCTGAGAAATTAGACTGGAGGTTAAAGTACCTTGCTAAATTGAGGAAACTTAAAAACAAAGGGAATATCCTCAAACAAATGCGTGAAATAAAATTACTGCTACCTGCTAACACTTTTATCGAGGTTATTACATGATTTCGGACACAACTATATAACTTTTTCAAAAATAACTAAAAAATAAAAAAATAAAATATTATTTATATATCTATCTTACATATATATACTATAGATAACTACAAAACTTTTTAAAAAACAAAACAAAACAATGAAAACAAATTTTATCTTGACTAATGATTAAAAATGTACATCTTTTATTTTGTTGGTCTTCAGAATTAAGCAATTCTGTTCTCTATTTTTGCAGTGAGTAGTTTCAAAAATCAGTTTTTTTGCCCATGGTCTAACTAATGATCTCCGACCTTGCTTGATAGATTTCAAAAACAGATTGAAGAATGTTGAAAAAAAAACACTCTTAATTTTATTTCTAGTAATCTTTCTCTGGAAGCACAAATCTCTAAATGACTTGACTTATTTAACCTTTTACTGTCCAATTTAATTTGTAAATGTGCACTTCAAATCTCTCCTCATGTTAACGCATAATGGCATTTTATAAAAATCAAATTACTCACAATAATATAAGAATAAAGTTAATTATTATAAAGGGAAAACCAATCTATGATGAACATACATACATATATCGTCGATATAACCAACTGGCTTCATTTATTATTTCTGATCAAGTTTTTTCAAGTCTATTTTTCAAATGAATTTAAGTGCTCATTCTCTAAGTTATATTAATATTTAGGTTTTTTTATTTTTACAATCGTTATTAATTTTTAGTTGGCATTTATTTTTTTTACTATTTACAATTTTTTTTGTTAGTAATAATAAATCACTTAACTTTAACTTTACATAATATATGATACAGCAACAAACAGCTCTTTATTTCAATGCGATCTATAATAAATGTGATTAATCAAAGATTACCAGTTGTGCGTTTGAATCCTTATTCTCAGACTAGTTTCTAGAATATACTTCTATAAACGAGACTTTGAATCCAAGTCTTATTGATGACGACATGCCAGAAATTGATTTGTTGGGGAAGACATAATGGCATCTTCATGTGGTAATCATTATGTCTCAAGCTTACTATAGTTGGCAATAAAGTAGAGATCTGATCTTGGTTTTTTTTTTATATGTCAAAGCATTGAGCAGTAAGCAAACTCAGCCAGCTGCTTGGAAGGCAGCTATGCTAACTGCTAGGCCACCAACGCTTGACATAGTTCGTTTTATCAATTCTTTTTATCTAATTTTCTAATTCATTGGAAAAATATAAAATGGTTGAAAATGTTAATGGTGAAAGTATAACAGAATTATTTGCCATGAGGTGGATGGAATCCATCATCATAATAATATGGTTATAGAATTCTGGAAAAATCAACAGGAATTGACTATGTGGAACCCAATAGATAACATTTATTATTATTGTGAACTCTAACAAACCCAATCATATTTTTCTAATATTTCACCTTCATTCAGAACTAATCTCCAGTTCCTCTTTTAGTTCCAATTTTTACATTTGCCAAAGAGTAGATTTTTTAAAAGAAAATATTAATAAATTTTATTCTCATTTTATTTTTTCCCATTAATAAGATTAAAACAACAACAACCCATTTATACTGTCTAAACCAGAATTCTTTACATGAATAATAAATTGATATCAGGTAGAAGTATTAATAGATCTTAAACTAGTTTCTGGATAATGAATTTGACCAGTAAGAAATGAATTTCTTCTCAATAATAAGTTTTATACTAATAGATTAATGACTTAAATAAAGTAACATTTTAAGCTAAGTATATTTGCTGTAAATCTATTGGAAGAAATATATGTCTCATATTTGACCAGTAATTATATGATTTAGTAATATATCAAAAAATTAAATAGTAGATTTTCTAATATGATTCTATACTCTCATAAGCGATCAAGAAGTGAAAATGATATTTTATTGATTTCTGTCATTATACATGTATTTGTCAGAAAAATCTTTCATCTTCAATCAACCTAAAAGTTTAAATGCTAGATACAGTAAACAAAATTTCTTTTAAATAACATGGTTGTAAATTTATTGGTATTAAAGCTTGAATATATTTCAGTCAAATACATATGCAGTATGAAATCTATATATTTTACAAGGATTTGTAATGATTCCTGTCCACATTACAAAACCCAATTGATGTTATGTATCTCATTTTGAATATTTTCTGATTATTATTAATATTAGTATAGACAAAATATTTATATTTGAATATTACATATTAAGCTTGTTATTCTGCCCATCAATCTTTTGGGTATTTAAATGGATATATTAAAGTTCTATATGTGAGGTGTCTGAATGACTTAAGTCACCATGGGTATGACAATAATATTGGCATCAATAAGGACTTTAAATGTTCCATCATCAGATTTTCAATGATATTTGGATGGATGAAGAGTAGGAGGATGAAAAAGATTGAAGTTTGCACACTAAAATTTGAAGATTTTTTATTTTAATAAAAACAGCAATGATGGTATACATGGATTAAAAGTGCTAGTCTGGACCAACTGATGAGTTCTGGGTCAGCATGAAATACATATATTGGAGATCATTTATCTTTTTCACATGTATGTGGTTATGTGTATCAATTGTATAAGATGAAGTGCATAGCTGTAGGAAGCCTGAAAGTCAGAGTTCAAGTGCCTATATATATATATATATATATATATTGTATGTAAGTGAAACTTCACTTGGCTCTAACAGGTGCCAGAGTTTATCTTAGCTTAACTATTTATTTGTAATTGTTTGATTTTTTTAAAAAAAATAATGATAAAAATAGAAATTAATTAGTTAGTGAATAATATATGATAATAATGCATAATATTGTAATATTTAATAAATTTTATATGATTATGTGTATAAAGTCAGCAGCATGTAGTAATTAGTTTTATAGGAGACATGAGATAGTAGTTTTCTTAAAGTAAATATTTGAGTTAGTTTAAATTAAATAATGTTAAATGTATTATAAAATAATTTATGGTTTTGTTTATTTCCAGTTTATAACATATAATAAGTTAATATTATAAATAAAATAATGTACAATCGAGTTAAAAGTAGTCTTTAAATTTTATTAAAGCAGTTAGATAATATTTAAATGTTTAATCTAAATTAGCTCTAACCTGTTAAGTTATTTTAAATTTAATATTCCTTAATATTTTATTTGTAGTCATTAAAAAGAAAAAAAGTTGTAATTAATTAATAGAGGTAAGGTTAAAAGATCATCCATGTATGTGTGTGCATGGATGGAGATCTGTGAAGTAAATGAATAAATAATAATTTAACTACAATATTGATTAAAAACAAATGAATGAATAAAAGGTGTTATAATTAAATAATTTAAAAAAGTTTTGATAAATAAAACTAGTTTAATTTTTTATATTTGTTTCATTTTTATTTTATGTAATACAATATTTTTTAAATATTACATAAAAAATTAATAATTAATTTTTGGTTTGGTTATTAAACCACATGAGTTTCAAATAATTAAATCAAAAATTACATCAGTGATCAGTTCCAGCTGATTTAAAAAAGTATTAAAGTTGAATATAAAATAAATTGTATTGATTGGATATTTTAAAAGAAATTGACATGAAAATTGAGAAAGGGGTAGAAATTATCAGGTTATAAATAGAAGATTTTTTAAATTTTAATTGTTGTTGTTAGCATGCTCTTGAATCCTGAAACTTTTTTAAAAAAAAAATATTATTTTCTTGTTAAAACAAAAGTATGTTAAAATTATATCTAATTGTTTTACAATTCCAATGAAAAACTGCTAAATTAAAGGTAATCCATTTTCTTGATATCAACTTTCAATAAATTTAAAGCTGTAGTAACAAAATGTTTAAAGGAAATTTTATGTCTTCTTATTGCATGACTTATATCTACTGGAAAATAAAATTAAGATACCAACAGTTAGTAATCTTTATTGCACTGAACTTTTATAGTTGGAGAATGCGCAGTTATTATCTAATAAGTTAGAACTTAAATGAGGAAAACTGAAAGACATTATAGTGAACTTTATTATAGTTAAAATGCATCAATCTCCTTGTTTTAAAATTTATTTAAAGCTGATTTTAAGTCCGAGATTTTATTAATGATACCTAATATTGACTCCAATATATTCCTATTATAATAATTGTTTGTTTTAAAATATTTTTATCAAAGAGCAAAATATTCTACACTAAATAAAGGAAGGATGACTTTTATCAGTCAAGTGTATAATATAGTTATAGTATTAATTTTGCTCAATGTTCAACTAGAAACATATTATTCATTATAATAAATTAATTATCTACTTCTAAAACAGTTGGACAAAATGCTATAAACTACAATTATTAATGAGGAACTTTTATCTGGCAAATATATAATGAATTGTTATATTTGCATTTATATATACGCAAATTTGTGACAATTATTCATAGCTCCTAAGCAGTTGAAATTTTCCAATTGTAAAGTAATCCTACTCTTATGTTGAGAAGAGTAAAGAAACATTATTTGGAAACACATCTTAAAATATTATATGAGAAAATAATTAAAAAAAAAATTGTTTAAAAAAATGCGTTTGTTTAAAAGAGAAAAATGGAATTAAAAATGACACTGTATTATTGTACATGTAAACCTGGGATCCTATAATAATATCCTCAGCTGAAGAATTTTTCTAATGCTGGCTTATTCTTATTATTTCAATGTTTTATTATCTAGAATATCCTTAAAGAAAAAAATTAAAATATCGTTAAAGAACTATCTAACATGTTTCATTTTAGAAATCATTGTCATGCTCATAAATGTTTTGACTAGAACCTTTGTGCCATCAGATTAATAAATTGTCTTTAATAAATTATATACATGTCTTGAACAAAAAAAGAGAAATATGAAGGAAGCTGAAACTATGAACTGAAATTGCTGTATATATTTTTTTTACTTGCATTTTTTTTATATATTGGTTTAAAAAAAAGAAACCAGAAAAATATCTATGCTATATATTTATTTTTTAAAATATGTGTAATACTATTAGCATAAATATGCTGGTTAATTAATGTTATAATCTTAATCTTAATGGGTTTATTATAATGAACAGACAGATATTCTGCCATTCTCAGGTAAATTTTATACTATTATATTTGTTAAGTGTTTCACAAATTAAAATTATATTCAATAATTTTATTCCTGGAGATTTTAATATCTCAGTCTTAGCTTATTTATATGAAGGATATTTCACTCAGTTTTATTTTAAATCAGCCAAACAGGTTTATCAGAGGGTTTCCATTCATTTGTTTTATAAATGCTAAATCAATAATAACTGCAAATATTTTTCATATGCATTGAGAATTAGTATTCTCATATTTAATTGCAATCTTTTAAATGTCCACTATCACCATATTTTAGTATTTAATATTTTGTTTATGTGTGCATTGTACCTTTGCCTAGAATTTTTAAACACATTTAATTTTAAAGTAATTCTTATATTAGTCGGTTGACATAGTTTACATTGTTGATTTTTACATTGAGCGTACATGTATTTTTAAAATTCTTATTGATGACTTAGTAAGTTCATGTGAAGTCTATATCTTGTTTTTAGTTTAGTATTTGTTAGCTTCATAGCACTAGGCTTTGTTAATTACTATGAGTATGCTTAATGGAGTAGACAAGGTCCTCCATTCTTATTTTATTGCTTTTCCCTGAGGTGATAGTACTTGCTCCCAGTGAGGGTTATTGTATCCCAGATATTTATATTCCTAGTGATTGTGATCACATTTTTGAAGTACTGAAATCCCATGAGAGAGGATCGTACTTTCCTGGGGTGTCTTTCCTGTTCCTGATGTGCTGTAGATAAGGTTCAGGCATCCTATTTTCTACATCAAAGTTAGGTATTTTGGAAGCCACCACATTCTTATTCAGCTCTGTGGAGCATATATGTACTTATTTTGGCCTATCATCCATGATGAATTAATGCTAGTTCCACCACAGTAGGTGATGTTGCATTTGTTTTTAGATATGTGATAACAAGATATGTTTGTTTGAGGAACTTTGCTTTTTCAGGTTGTGTTTAGCTATTTTAATGCTTATTGGTATATCAATGTCTGAATTGTGTTGTTATGATAGTTTTATCATCCACAAAACAAACAACAATAATTTATATTTATTTTTAAGTATGTAAATTATGCATATGGCATAAGTGGCAATTCACACATACTAATTTTAATATGTTTATCCAGAGTTTTCGCTGCTGGATTTGTAAGTTTTTTTTTAATTTTAATTCTAAAAACATTTAGTGTAATAATTTTATGTGGACAGAATTTATTAAGAATGTGTATAAATGACCTCTGATGAGTGAGTGGCCCATATATCTAAATTATTTTAAAGTTAGCTAGAAATTTGCTTAAATACATCACTAGATATAGTATTAATAGTGTTAGTGTAGCTAGTGATAATTTTTAAAAATACATGCTGCATATGCTTATTCCAGCTTAGCATTTGCTTAGCTTAGGATAATGAATATAAACCTATTATTGTGTTATTCTAATATATAAATAACACCACAGTATTATTAAATATGCTAATAAAAATAGAATTATGCTTACTAAAGTTAGGCCATTGTAGTTGAAGTTTACAGATTTGGAATCTCTAATTATTAAAAGAGATTAGAATTTAATATAATAGCCTCTGCTTGCTCTTGTATGTATTTATTTATTTTATTATTTTGTTTGTCAAAATAGATAGTTTTAAAAGAGTTAAAGAGGAATACTTAGTAACTTCTATCAGCTAAATTATTATAATTTTGTAAACCAAATAAAGTATGAAAGTCAAAATGTTTTAAAACAGATTCCAGCACTATCTTGGCAATGTTTATTTTAATAAATTTTGTTTGTAAATATTTTTTTATATTGTTATTAATAAATCATATTATTATTATTTTAAAAAGTTTTGTTTCTGTTTGTTTTACTTTTATATGAAAAATAGTATGGCCTTGAGTTCCACAGTTCATAAAATTTTTAGTTCAAAAGTTCATAAACATATCATAAAGTATATAAAATATATTTTGATACTGGTTTAAATTATAAAGTCATACTAGTTTAAGTGATTCTCAGATTGATTCACAGTAACAGATAATTACATTATATCAGATATTTAATTGAATGCTCATTTAAAACTTGATTTTTCAGTTATCAGTATATCTTCTCAGACAGAAGATTATGCAATGAGATAAAGAATATTAGTGCTTCAAAAGAGTATTTACTATTATTTTAAAAGCTGCACATTATCTTACACTATTTATCATCATCTTATATGTTTAAAAAATTATAATCCATCTGCATTTAAGATCCTTAGGTTGTCTGTAAGTATGGTGAAAGGCATAAAATGTACCCTTATCCTTTTCCTTGCTCGAGTATTATTTTGGGTAATAGGCCATTACTAATATAAATTTAGATTTAATTCATTAAATCTTTGGATATATATATATGTCAACAGATGGCATTCTACCAAAAACACGGTCAAGCGTATTTTATTTACATAAACATCAGAGAATGCATTCACTATCTCTAACTTTAATTCCACTTTCAGATCATGATTTCAAGCTATTTGCTATCTTCAGTGAAAGACAGGAATAAGAACTAGATCTAAACACAAACTCTGAGTGTTTATGAAACAGTTTCTATTCAGCTTGCAAGCGTGAATTTTTTAGACACGTTAATGTCTTCGAACTCAGCATAGCAAGCCAGATAGCTACATGGGTCTGATATCAGTTCAGGCATCACCACATAGTAGAAGCCTCTGCAATATATATCATTGCAAGAAAGACCTCAAAGGTACATTTATGAAAAACAAAATCAAGTTAAAAACTTGTTAACGCTTGTATTTTTGTCAACAGATGGCGTTCTACCAAAAACACTGTCAAGCGTATTTCGTTTACATAAACGTCAGAGAATGCATTCACTATCTCTAACTTTAATTCCACTTTCAGATCATGATTTCAAGCTATTTGCTATCATCAGTGAAAGACAGGAATAAGAACTAGATCTAAACACAAACTCTGAGCGTTTATGAAACAGTTTCTATTCAGCTTGCAAGCGTGAATTTTTTAGACACGTTAATGTCTTCGAACTCAGCATAGCAAGCCAGATAGCTACATGGGTCTGATATCAGTTCAGGCATCACCACATAGTAGAAGCCTCTGCAATATATATCATTGCAAGAAAGACCTCAAAGGTACATTTATGAAAAACAAAATCAAGTTAAAAACTTGTTAACGCTTGTATTTTTGTCAACAGATGGCGTTCTACCAAAAACACTGTCAAGCATATTTCGTTTACATAAACGTCAGAGAATGCATTCACTATCTCTAACTTTAATTCCACTTTCAGATCATGATTTCAAGCTATTTGCTATCATCAGTGAAAGACAGGAATAAGAACTAGATCTAAACACAAACTCTGAGCGTTTATGAAACAGTTTCTATTCAGCTTGCAAGCGTGAATTTTTTAAACACGTTAACGTCTTTGAACTCAGCATAGCAAGCCAGATAGCTACATGGGTCTGATATCAGTTCAGCATCACCACATAGTAGAAGCCTCTGCAATATATATCATTGCAAGAAAGACCTCAAAGGTACATTTATGAAAAACAAAATCAAGTTAAAAACTTGTTAACGCTTGTATTTATGTCAACAGATGGTGTTAAAGTTAGAGATAGTGAATGCATTCTCTGACATTTATGTAAATGAAATACACTTGATGGTGTTTTTGGTAGAATGCCATCTGTTGACATAAATACAAGCGTTAACAAGTTTTTAACTTGATTTTGTTTTTCATAAATGTACCTTTGAGGTCTTTCTTGCAATGATATATATTGCAGAGGCTTCTACTATGTGGTGATGCTGAACTGATATCAGACCCATGTAGCTATCTGGCTTGCTATGCTGAGTTCGAAGACATTAACGTGTCTAAAAAATTCACGCTTGCAAGCTGAATAGAAACTGTTTCATAAACGCTCAGAGTTTGTGTTTAGATCTAGTTCTTATTCCTGTCTTTCACTGACGATAGCAAATAGCTTGAAATCATGATCTGAAAGTGGAATTAAAGTTAGAGATAGTGAATGCATTCTCTGACGTTTATGTAAACAAAATACGCTTGACGGTGTTTTTGGTAGAACGCCATCTGTTGACATAAATACAAGTGTTAACAAGTTTTTAACTTGATTTTGTTTTTCATAAATGTACCTTTGAGGTTTTTCTTGCAATGATATATATTGCAGAGGCTTCTACTATGTGGTGATGCTGAACTGATATCAGACCCATGTAGCTATCTGGCTTGCTATGCTGAGTTCGAAGACATTAACGTGTCTAAAAAATTCACGCTTGCAAGCTGAATAGAAACTGTTTCATAAACGCTCAGAGTTTGTGTTTAGATCTAGTTCTTATTCCTGTCTTTCACTGACGATAGCCAATAGCTTGAAATCATGATCTGAAAGTGGAATTAAAGTTAGAGATAGTGAATGCATTCTCTGATGTTTATGTAAACGAAGTACGCTTGATGGTGTTTTTGGTAGAACGCCATCTATTGACATAAATACAAGCGTTAACAAGTTTTTAACTTGATTTTGTTTTTTATATATATATAAATGCTATAATTGAACATAAGGTAGTTTTCTTATGGTCGGTCAAGATATCACTCACTTGTTTATTTATCCTTGCAATTATTTATTAGGCAACTTAAACTTTTATTTTGCACAAGAGTTTAGTTTTAGAATCCCTGAGAGTGTTTACTCTTGTTGCCTTGTTAGTTATCATTTAGTGAAATAGTCCTTTCAAACAGAGTATAATTTATTCTTATTCAGAGAGTGTGATCTGATGGTAAGCCAATTCCAATAACTATTAACTAATGATTTTAAAATTATCTTTTGTATTGTTTAGTGGTAGATTATTAATATGCCATAATAGTTATATTTGCATTGGTATTGAATTTGGTCTCTATCTGATTATACATCTCTAAATCATCATTCTGTCTTAAATTTATTGTAACCCCACTGAGCCCAGTCATTAAGAGTCTCTAATAGTTCAATCTTATCATTTCATCTTCATCATCATTTATCTTATTATCTCAGCTTCTTCATTCCATCTCATCTTCTTCTCCATTATTTTTATTCCATTGTAGTTTATTGTCTTCATCCATGCTATCTTATTCTTTCATCTCCTTCATTCCATCTTCATCTTATCTTTCATCTCATTTTTCTCTCTCTCTTCATCATAATAGTATATTAATTTCTCTTATAGATTATCTCCCTCTCATCTTATCTTCATCATCTCTTATATATTATTTTATCTTCATCTCATCTTCATCATCATCTTATCTTTATCTGTAATCCTTTTTATCTTCATCATCATTTATCTTATTTATCATCTCCTTCATTTCATCTTATCTTCCTCTTCATTATTTTCATTCTATCTTAGTTTATCTTCATCTCTAGTTTATTTTATCTTAATATCTTTTATCTTCTACTTCATTCTCATCCTATCTTCATCTTATCTTTTCATTTATTTTATATAGGTTATAATTAGCAACTTTTCTCTCATCCATCTTTTCTTTCTTCTTCATTCTTTCATTCATCTATTTTCCTTCTCACCCATCTTTCTCATCTCTTAAGCTTACAATATATATATATATATATATATATCCCATGTAATATTATATATATATATATATATATAATGGGATGGGGTGGTATTGTAAGAAAACCTGGGGTGATTGATGAATCATCATCACTCCCAGTCAAATCAAAATATAAATAATTTAAAATATTAAATTTAGGTACAAAATATTTAAGAAGAAGCATGAGATTAAAACATCTCTGAGAGATCACTTATGAGATCAGCCAGCTACTCCTAAAAGCAACCATAATAATTAATCATCAACCAGCATTATAATAAGTCAAAGTATAAGTAAATATTAAGAGAACCATCAATCATCATCATTGATGGGAATAAACAAATCAGTACAATAAATCAATAAAATCAACAGACCATCTTGTGGCTGGATTTGAACAATAAACAATATAAATCAACAGTCAACCTTGTGACTGGATTGGAAAATGGATCTTCTGTAGACCAGGCTAACTTCTGAGCCTTTGCCAACTTGGGCAATTATTTAAACATAACTTGGAAGCACCAGCTTAGTGCCCATCCATTAAAATCCATAAAAATCAGAAATCAAAACAATAGTGCTGGGATATTAAAACATGCTGATCATCATCAATGCTCAGGCCACTTGTACCGGCCAACTATAAACCTAAATTTTTAATAAGACTAAAGTAAAATAAAAAAATAATAGTGCATGGGCTTTAAAGAGTATCCTTTTTTGCGCCAACCAGGATAATGATTGATCATCACTGGATGCCCAAAGCACTAAACACATCCCCATTTATTTGTGTCCGAAATCTAGCTCAGAGAACATGGGCTCTATTACTGTATGTGAACAAGAGATGATGGAATACAATTTTAACAATTAAATATAAGTTTATTAATAACAATAAAAAAATGATTAAGGTCTTATAAGGGTTCTGATTTTGAAAAAAAATCACGATTCATATTACTACTATGGTTTACATATATATATGCGCACAGACGCGCAATTTATAATATACAATTAATATTCAATAAATGAACTGTCATTTAATATAAAAAAAGTATTAAAATTTTACATATATGAGTGTGCGCGTATGTATGCCCACTGACTTTTATCTATTCCAATTTGTTATAATAATTTATATTTTTTCATAATCTATTCATTTGGAAAACATATACATTTCACACATGTAAGTGCGTATAAACAAAATATATAATTCAAAATTTAATTTCAGTTCATAAGTTCTTTTTTTTATCAAACTAAATAAAGTCAACTTTTGTTTGACAGATACTTATTGATTAATTATCAGCATTTTTAGATCAATTTAAAAGATTTGCTTTTACGATTTTAATTCAAACAAAATTATGCTTGCATTTGTATATTCTTCTTTTAATATCATTTTTTTAAGGAATTACCAAAACAATGTCTTCAAAAATATATATCAAATCATCTTTCTTTTAGACATTTGACTTAAGCAAATTATTTAAGTGTTTTGTTTTAAGTTAATAATTTATAATCTTATAAGTCATTTTAAGAATTATTAAAATAAAATAACTTATTCTATATACACATGATGTATTTATCTTGCTTCCTTGCGTGTATAGATAAACAGTAGCATAAGTATAATTACTTCTTTATTCAGCTGGTATTCCTCTTGGACAAGCTGGTTTATTGTCAATCCGGGAAAATGTCATCATCAGGTAAAAGTACATAATTCCGATAATTTGTTGGCATAGCATGAGATTTCTTTTGTAGTCCAAGCAATTGTCAAGCTGTCTTCTAGAACATATTTAAGCAGCTAGTTGATGCATTTGAAGTGACCCTGACTTCATGAATCAAAACTGCAGTAAACTATAAGGCAGCTAGATACTGGACTGTCCTTAGATCTTCATAGGAACTTTATATAACTCTGCTAGCTATTTTGTCCACATTTTTTTTAGGCTATTGATTCAGAAGAGACACAGCTTCAAAATCAAAACTCCTGTGAAGGAAAATAGTAGCAGCTCCTGCCTTCAGCAACATTAGTTCATGGTAGCTTTTTCTGCAAATTCTCTGGTCAGCTAAAACCAACTGCTGCACTTTATCAAGTTGCAGTAAAATATTGAAACCAATTTTCAGCTGATCATTGTTACAAAAAACTATTATCCAGACTAGAGCTAATCCTGTTATCAGCCCTTTTATAGACTCATCTAAGGTGATAACAGCAGCTTGATTAAAAACAGAGTTTTTATTTTTTATCTCACTAATCTCTTGGAATCTATATACATGTTTTCACTTAGACAATAAAAATTTAAAAATTAATTAAAGATTTCAAAAATACAATAGGGTGTTTTTAAATTTCAAAATCAGAGTAATAATTAATAATAATGCAATATTTATATTTATTCAGACCTTTTTAAAATATTAATTTCATAATGAAATTTTACTTTTAAGCCCAGAGTTATTTACCCTTTATTTATTATGGTTTTATTTTAGGAAATATAAAAAAAAATACAAAAATTTATTCTGTGTTTATTTCTACTTTTCCTTTATTTTACATATATATTCACATACACTATATTAGTGTGTGTGATGTAACCCAACTGGTTACAATATATATATATAAACAAAAAAAGACTTATAAATCCAATAAATAATATTATATTTCAACCAGAGGACTGGTTTTCATCAGAAAGAAAAAAAATACACAGTAAAATGGCGATAATCAAAAATTACAGATTTGGTAAAAGATTAAAAATTTTAACAACCCCCCCCCTGATTGGTCACAAAATCTAACACAGAATATCTACCCAATCAATGACAAAATTCAAACAAAAAAAACAACAAAAATTACATTCCCTCCTAATCAAGCTTAAATTCTATTTAAATTAAAATAAATATAAAAATAAAAAATCCAAAATTAAAAATTAAAATATACATATGTGCATACATAGAAAAATTAAACTATGCTCACATACAAAAAATAGCTGTGCTCACATTAATATTCATTAAAAACTAAAATACTTATACATTTTAATCAAAAATTATAGTTAGTGCAAAGTACAATAATTTGTAACTAATTATTCATCTATAAACCAATTAAACACAGATATTAAACATCCATGTAACCAATCTATACATAAAAAATCTCATATAAGAAAATTTTCACATAAAAAATACACATATAGAAATCATTTAGGAGACCAGGTAACCCAGAGATGTAATAGTTCCAGTGTTCAAATTCAATCCATGTGGTTCTAAGGTCTTGAATTTAAAAATAAAAAAACTCTCCTTTTGTTTCCTCTCCCTTGTAGAAGAAAAACCTTCCTGAAGAATCACTACTTTTAAATCATCAATTGAATGATTCAGTAAGTTAAAATGTTTTGAAACTGGTCTATCTTTATTTTTATGCAAAATGTCAAATCTATGATTAGTCATTCTGACATATAAACTATTTGCTGACTCATCTATATACTGGTTTAAACATCTACTACACTCTATCAAATATATCAAATTAACACTTTTACATGTAACATAATTAGGAATATACCATTTGAAATTACAATTCTTAGTACTAAAGACCACTTTTGTCGCAACAATATGTTTACATGTAAAACATCTTTTATCTTTACATGGAGAACATCCTTTTTCCTGTACAGAATTACTAATAAAATTTGTTTTTTTTATTTTTTATTTTTAAATTCAAGACCTTAGAACCACATGGATTGAATTTGAACACTGGAACTATTACATCTCTGGGTTACCTGGTCTCCTAAATGATTTCTATATGTGTATTTTTTATGTGAAAATTTTCTTATATGAGATTTTTTATGTATAGATTGGTTACATGGATGTTTAATATCTGTGTTTAATTGGTTTATAGATGAATAATTAGTTATAAATTATTGTACTTTGCACTAACTATAATTTTTGATTAAAATGTATAAGTATTTTAGTTTTTAATGAATATTAATGTGAGCACAGCTATTTTTTGTATGTGAGCATAGTTTAATTTTTCTATGTATGCACATATGTATATTTTAATTTTTAATTTTGGATTTTTTATTTTTATATTTATTTTAATTTAAATAGAATTTAAGCTTGATTAGGAGGGAATGTAATTTTTTATTGTTTTTTTTGTTTGAATTTTGTCATTGATTGGGTAGATATTCTGTGTTAGATTTTGTGACCAATCAGGGGGGGTTTGTTAAAATTTTTAATCTTTTACCAAATCTGTAATTTTTGATTATCGCCATTTTACTGTGTATTTTTTTTCTTTCTGATGAAAACCAGTCCTCTGGTTGAAATATAATATTATTTATTGGATTTATAAGTCTTTTTTTGTTTTTATATGTATTTCCTTTGGTTAGTTTGTTATATATTAATATTTTGATATATATATATATATATATATATATATATATAATTAAAATTACCCCAAATCCAAAATTCAACCAGACCAGCATAAAAATAATATTAAAACACTGCCAAAGGTTTCACTGCTACAAGCAAACTTCTCAAGTGTAAATAACTACTAAAACTACACAATATATATAGTATTAAACATTACCCACAAATCCATTCACTTCCCATCCACCCTTAATATTAAAAGAACTCTTAAATAAATTAATTGCTTCAGAATAATAAATTTTCAATAATAAAGATTATTTAATTTTTCTTTTGATTTCATTTCTCTCAAAGAAAACAACCTTAGCTTCGTCAAAATCAATAGCATGGCCTGTATCTTTTTCATGGACATACAAAGTAGAACTAAGATATCTATTTTTAACTCTACTTTTATGAACCTTTCATTTTTCATTTAAACTCAAACTACTCCATGAAAAAGATACAGGCCACGCTATTGATTTTGATGAAGCTAAGGTTATCTTCTTTGAGAAAAATGAAATCAAAAGAAGAATTAAAGAATTTTTATTATTGAAAATTTATTATTCTGAAGCAATTAATTTATTTAAGAGTTCTTTTAATATTAAGGGTGGATGGCAAGTGAATGGATTTGTAGGTAATGTTTAATACTATATATATTGTGTAGTTTTAGTACTTCTTTACACTTGAGAAGTCTGCTAGTAGCAGTGAAACCTTTGGTAGTGTTTTAATATTATTTATATGCTGGTCTGGTTGAATTTTGGAATTGGGGTAATTTTAATTATATATTGACTAGTTTAGCTTTATGCTTGTAATGTTTATATATATGTATATATATATATATTTTCAAACCATTATATATATATATATATATATATATATATAATGGTTTGAAAAGAAAGGAGTCTTACTGTATCTGCCATACCGGGTGCCACTAGGTTATTAGAACCTAGAAAATTTATATAGTAGGCAGATACATAAGTTAAGATTCACATTTACATGTTTTATTCAGACCATCAGCCCATGCCACTAGCTCAGTGAGACACAGAGATTTATAAAATATAAAATTCTTATTTAAAAATATTTTCAATATTAAAATAAAAAATAAAAGAAGCCACTGCCAAAAATAACACACACAAACATTTATTAACCATATATAAGAGTTAAAATTATTTTAGTATGTTTACTTTAATTCCTTTTTTTTTATAAAACATTAGAACTTTACTTTGGATTTTAATTCACAATCAGATGAATTTAATATTTTATTAAAGTGTCGAGTATGAATAGACTACATAGATTGCATTTGAAAAGAAAATATTCTATCCCTGATTTAACCTTAGGCCAAAAGTTCACAGTCAAACTAACGTCAATCCATCTGATACATCGACGTATTCAATGCAGCATGAAATACGACAGCACAAATACCATACTGTCAGGAATGTACATCTGAACAGCATGGTTAAATAAGACATTGACTCTTGTCCAGAATAGGAATACTACACCTGTCTGATGAGAAGAGCAATAAAAAAAACTCCATAGGAAGGGACTGCATTTTCCGTTTTACTATCCCATTCCATAGGCAAAAAGGTGGTGTGCGGCATATAATGCGATTCTGCATGTAGCAAATCTCATACTACATCTACTAATTACACCAATATATTCAATCCATTGACCCAATTTAACTACAAAACAAATAACCTAAGATTACCCTCCCTTAAACTAACATATATAACTTTACAAATCTACACAGCCATTCACACCTGACTTACATTTAACATTTTGTTGTTAAACAAAAAAAAATCATAATAAAAACTTAAAACAGAAAAAAAAAAGGAAATGATTTTAAAAAAAAATACGTCAAATAACATTATTAATATTAATTTACGTTGGTCAGATAGGATTCTATTTGTATTATTTACTGAAAGGTTTAGAATTTAGAGTTATTGTTTTGAAAATGTTCATAAAGTTCTTACGATTTTTAAAAAGTTCATCTTTATCTATTGCTTGCCATTCGGGATCCAGCATTAATTCTTCCGATGTCCTGTGGTCCACAATATAGAAAACGATTGGTCATTTCTTTTTTTTTTTTCAAGCAAAACTGAAGGGACTGAAGAGTGTGTCTTTCCAATCCCTTCTCCTTCAACTCTAGCATGCCTCTGCTTTCACATCTCTATCTTCTCTAATTAATTTCTTTATTTCCAAACTTTTTATTTTATACTAGAATTTTGGATTCAGTGGACATTATGTCAGACGATGGTAATGGTCTTTTCATTGAGGTCCGTTTCCCTGAGGGATTTCTTTCATTGGCCATTTTGTTCCTATTGTTTTTCATCTTCTATCTGACCTTTACTTATATATTTTGAAATGCCCAAGGGCTAGTTTATTTTTAACTAATTAAAATAATCATTTCCATTTTACAATAGCATTAATTAATTTATATACATTCTTGAAGATATATTTTTATCTTTACTTAAATCTTTTAAGTTTTTTCTTCTGAAAATTTAGTTTTAAAATACCTTTTTTTTCTTTAATAAAGTTTTTTTTTAATAATTTTTTTCATCTGTGCAATTTTATATATATACGAGTTTCAGATAGAATTAATTTTCAATTTTTATGTCTTAAAAAAAGTTTTTATATGCAAACTTTTCTTTTTAATGTCTAATTTTAAAAATAAATAATGTAACGGCATGTGTGCCCATTACAATATATATATATATAAATTTGTCAAAGAGAATTACTTTCACACATGCACTATTAAAATGGTATTCACATACCCACCAATAAGTGGGTTAAAGCAGTATTCTTTAAATAAATCAATTATTATTAAACATGCTTAAATCAGAACATTGTCTTGCTATGTTCCTAATTTTTAAATTGACCAATTATTTGCACCAGTTTTAGTTTATATATCACAGCGAAGAAAAAAGTTTCTCATTTTTAACTATCACATGATCACCATTTAACTATCTGTTATATAAATAATAATATAGACATTTATATGTAAATTTGTGGGAAAAAATTACTCCTCACTCATGTGTTACTTTATATTTGGAGGCTCTTCTTTAAGCAATGGACAATAAGGATTGGTTTATTTAAAGAATAGGCTCAAAGCATAACTAATCCTATATGCTTTTACAACACTCATAGACTGGTCACTTATGTTTATAGCCTATTCTTTAAATAAACCAATCCTTATATTACCTTGCTTAAATCAAGGCATGATCTTGTTATGAGTTTGATTTTCAAATTGTCAAATTATTTGCACCAGTAATAATAAATGAAATTTTTTATCTTCACTATGATACATAAACTAAAACTGGTGTAAGTAATTCGTCAATTTAAAAATCAAGTTCATAGCAAGATCAAGTCTTAATCTAAGCAAGAATTGAAGGGAGGGTGTGTGTTAATTTAATATCAATTTAATAGTGCATGTATATGGGGTAGTTCCCTCCCACAAATTTACACACACACACACACACACACACATATATATATATATAAATCACCATATTATTCTTTATTACACACTTTCAAACTAATATGATCCATAAGTCACAGATAGCTAAAAATAAACTTTCTCTTCCTTGCGATATATAAACTAAAACTAGGGGAAGTAATTAGTCAATTTAAAAATCAGGCTTTTAATAAGATTAAGAGCTCTAGTTTAAGCACAGTCAATAAGTGTTGATTTACTTAAAGAATAGATTCTAAGCATTAGTGACCATTTATGAATTTTAGACATTAATATCAATTTAATAATGCATGTGTGATGAGTAATTTTCTTTCATAAATTTACATAAGTACATATGTCTAATTAAACCCTTCATTGGAGAGACATATGGAACCAACAAAATTAATTTATAATATTACTAATATACATTATCAACAAAGAAAAAATATATCAGGCTACTTTTTCTCACTATACATGTATTTCTTATAACAACCATCAATCATTAAATGAGGTAGAGATTATCATTGTAATCAAATAAAATATAAATTATTAAAAAAAATGTATAAATTCTAAATGATAAAAGTGTTTAAAAATGAACTGAGGGAAAGTATATTTATTTTCATAATTGATAGTATTGAAAAGCATTTGATTAACTTTACAAAAATGTAATGGCAGAATAGTTATAGGGCACATTGATAGCAAAGATGTGGATGTAAAAAACATAAATAAATAATAAAATGTGCACTATAATAAAAAGGGTTTAGTACAGATGTCAAAAAAAACATTAGTAAGTTATTTATTGACATTAAACAGATGAATAATAAATAGAGCAAAAGGTAAGAGGAAGAGAAAAAGTATCTATATATTAATTGTAATATTCTCATGGGTAAATAAATTCATAGTATTATTTCTGGGAGTTTTTGTGAAGTAAAAATATAAAAATGTAATTGACTCATAAAAAAAGAAGCTCTGAGGAAAGAACTGATTATTATGATGAAACATCAGCTATTTAGGTATTATATTTTCACTACATGGAAGAGTCTGGAAATAATATATATAAATATATTTCAGAATGACTTCTAATAATTAACAATATAGACATTATTAATTAAAGTGCAGATTTTGTAAAAATGAGAAGATATGTGTTGAAAATAACATTAGTAAGTCATTCATTGAAATGAAATGTGTAAATGATATTAGAATAAAATGATAAGTGTAAAAGATAAAACATGATAGTGATAAGTAAATAATTTTGCTTTGGAAATTGATTTAAAATCATAAATATTAGGAAGAGTAAAATTCAGGAAAAAATGTTTATCAATTGCAGATTCTAAGTTCAAAAAATAAAATAAATTAGTTTTTGTAATATCTTATATATAAAACTTGTATTTTCTCTGTTGTCTGATTGGTGAATGAATGTTTATCCAAATGACCTCATAACCACTATGTTTATATAGAGAAAGTAATTCTGCTATTAAATAAAAAATGCTGAAAAAAATCAGTATGAGCACTCTTAATTACAGAGATATCATATATATTTCATAGTTAAGGTTCCCATTCATCTGCAGAAACAGTCACAAACTCTGATTTGTAATTTGACATTAAGGTATTCTATGCTTTTATGGTCTGTCAATTTCCTGTATAGTTCAGATGAATGACATACTTAGCAATGTTAACAAACTTTTATAAGTTAGCAATATTTAATAAGAAAACATATTTACATTAGTCAGACCTTTAAAAAATATATAACATAGCTTTCTGATTCCAGAATTTTCCAATATCATTATTAAAAGTGGATGGTTTATAACATCAAATGTCATGTTGAAATCTAAAAATATTAAATTAAGACATTTTTTTTATTATTTAAGGCAATGATAATTTTATCTGTAAAATCTTCCAGAAACATTGCCATATTTTTATTCTCTAAAATGGCATAGTTGTTCATATTTAAAAAAAAAATCTATATTATTAAAAACTTCTGTACATATATATATATTAAATATCTTGATCATTGATGGCAAAAAACAAGACGTACAATAGTTATCTTCAGGGGTGGCCAAAGTTTTAGACATTGGGGGTATCTTTTGTGGTGAAAGTGTACCTGAGGGCATACATTTTTTTTCAGGGCTTCCAACTGGAAACTAGAAAAAATGTTATTTTTGCTGGAATAAAAAAAATAATGGTTCAAAGTCCTGATTTTTTTAGAATGTACTTATAAATTGATGGGGTTTTTTTTTATAAGGGCTTTTTAGATACTCACAAATGTTGGTGTTGTTTTTACAAGATACTTACGAACTGATTTTACTATGACTATTATTAAGTTACCTCAGCTTCCTCTAGTATTACAATTTGTCCATGTTAGTTTATAAATATTTATTAAATTACAACTATTAAATTATTTATAAATAATTATTTTCTAGAATTGGTCCTGAATTTAAAAATAAATTCAAGAAAAAAAGAAAATTATTGTTTTAGAATTGTATTAAAATAAATTAGACACAAATTTCCAAAAAAAAAAAAAGAATAATTATGAAATGAAGAAAAAAATATATTTTTATTTTGATGAAAAAATTACATAGCAACAATAAAAATAATATTTTAAAAAAGTTCTCTATTTTTGTATCTTGGAAAATCCCGACATTTTCTCTGCTAACAGTCTTTATAATAATTAGACATAAAGTTCATTTCTTGTTTTGACATCTATTTTCTTTAGTAGATAGGAAAAAGTTCTGTTTTCTTTTTAAATCTCATTGAGGATTATTTGCTATTTAAACGAAGTGATTTATAAAGTTTACAACTTTTTTGTTTTAAAATAAGTTTATTAAAATCATTGTTTCTCCAGGACAAGTTATTTTCATTTCTCCTCAGGAAAATGGCAATTAAATATTTATAAGAATTTTAGTTCTAGTATTACTAAAAAAAAAAAAAACAACAATTTAATTCTTTTCAGCTTCTTCCAATCTGGTTTTATTTTTGAGATTGACAACAAAAATACGTATTATTTAAATTTAACTATTTTTAAACGAGAATAATTTTGAATTTTTTTTTTTCATTTTTTATTATTTTTTATATTCAAATCAGATCTGAATTTATCACTATAATTTGTCAATGTTCACATCAGTTCACAGTCGATGTCTTGATCACCCCTGATTATCTTGAACAATTCTGCAAATTCTATCACTTTATTAAATAAAAATAAACTGTCATCATGAACATCAATATTGTTAATTACACCAGTCATTGTAATTTTGTCAATACTGGGACTGATATTTGTCTGACATGATTTTATAATTTCATATAATGTAGAATTTCCTAGCATAGAAGCATAAATAGAGTTAACTTGCTGACCAATATTAAAATTATTAAAGTTTATATCAGTACATTTAGATACATTTTAAATTCTATCAATAAAAACACCATTAAATTTACTTGCTAAAAAAGTATTTTCGTAGGAAAATACAAATTTAAATTTTTATCTGACTTTATAGAATTTCTATCCAAAATTATGTTAATTTTATTCCATGCTTTTTCATATTTCCTTTATTATTTTCAAACATTTTTGTATAAAAACATTTTTTTTTTGTCTTTTTAGGTATTCACAAGTATTGGTGACATTTTTAAAAGATACTTAAAAACTGATGAATTTGTTTTATTATATAAGATACGAACTATCAAAGACATTTTACTATGATTATTATTAAATTATCTCATCTCCATCTAGTATTACAATTTGTCCATGTGACTCCATAAAACAATTATTAAATTACCTATAAATAATTATTTTCTAGAACTGGTTCTGAATTTAAAATAAATTCAAGAAAAAAAAAGAATATTATTGATTTAGAATAGTATTTAATTCTTTTCTGCTTCTTCCAACATGGATTTATTTTTGAGATTGACAATAACAATAGATATTATTTTAAATTTAACTATTTTTAAATGAAAATAATTTTGAATTTTTCCTTTTTTTATTTTTTAGTATTTTTTGTATTCAAATTAGCTTTGAATTTACCACTATAATTTGTTAATGTTCTTGTCAGGTTTGCAGATGACTTCCAGAGACCTTGTGGGTGACTGGTCAATTGCAGTCGGCATCTTGCCCACCCATTTATAAATGGATTCACTTCATTTTTTAAATGTCTATACTCTCATCATAGGGTTTTGTCATTTTTATTTTCATTATATTTTTTCCATAAGTTACTTTTTACTGTATTATTTAAACCAATTTAGAAAAAATTCATGAGAAATCATTTCCCTTTTTGTTTTGTTTCTTTTCAAATACAGATAGTGAATTATTATAAATAATATAGTGAATTATTATAAATAATATTGAAAATTTCTATAATTTTTTTATACAATTAATTTAGGTTTCTTCTTTTTTAATTAATCAATTATTTTCAAATTATTTCTTGTTTTATTTTCATCCAGAAATTTATATGTATTATCTTTCCTTTCATTTTTAATCTTGATAATAATACAATGAAGTCTTCTTATAATAAAAGCAATAAAGTAATAATCTACAATATTATCTTCATTTACTAAATGTGATTTTTAAGAAACCACAATACTATCACTTACAATCTCTTCTCTTCTTACAGTTGTAATATAATTAATAATTCCATATTTAGATAGAATATCTAAATAATTTTTAGCGATTTTAAGATTATTGTTAAATAAGTTAATATTTAAATCACCTACATTTACTAAATTTTGGGGGTTATTTGTCTTTTGTTGTATCTTTAGTTATATGAAATTATTTCTAAAATAAAAAAGAATGGAGAAATATGGAAGTCATCTAATTTACTAAATTATTAGATAATTTATTAATCTTTAACCAATTTTTAAATTTATCTAGGAATATTGAGGCATTGGAATTAGGAAGTCTATAAATTAGAAGTTAAGATTATATTAGAATTATTCAATTTAAATTCTATATACAAATTTTTATAATCAGAAAACTTACATTCATTATTATTATTATTAATATTATTATGGATAAAAATCAGAACACCACCTCCTTTCTGTTGGCTTGACAGCATACACAATTTTAAAACCCTAACATACTATATAGTACTGCTTCTTCAACACTAATATTAGCTTCAGATAATTGAAATATAAACAAAAATCAATTATTTACATGCAACAAAGGTAAATGAAAATAGCTTAAATAATGTTAAGAATATTTTCACCAATCAGGTAAATCATTAAATGTTTCAAATCTAATTTCATCATCATCAGTATTTTATTTATAGAACTGTTTCTATATAAAAATTACAATCCTTTGTACATCATTAAAAAAACTGATTACAAAAGCAATTATACAGAAAATACCTTCAAAATAAACTCTTAAATTTTGCAGACATTTTAAACAAATATTGACTTGTCATTTTTTTACATAAGACTATCATTTTTTACCCAAATAAATTAATAATCTTTACCTTGGCTTTATTTTTGATTTTTCATTATAAATCCTTGTTACATTCAGCAATGTAGATTCTTCAGATTGCAACAATGTGATTGCTAAGGTCATCATATATATCCTTATTACATATAAAGGACTTTCTCTTTTCTAACCACTGTCTAGTATGTTCAATACTTTTAAACCTTATTTTCAATACTGGATGAGATTTTTATGCTTATTATATACTCTGCATAAATCAAGTATGTTATTATTAATAAAATCATCCAATTTTAATTTCATTATCAATTTGTCAATCACAAATAAAATCAGTTATTTCAATGGTTGTATTTAAATGATTTTGACTTTTACTATTTATTTCATTTTCATAAAATTGCAGTTCCATATTTCATTTAGCATTGTCTTCCTTGATTTTATTCATTTTAATTGTGATGCCATTTCTTTTTCCTGTAAATCCATTTTTGACATAATTTCATATTATTTAAATGATATGAGTTCCATAGATTCTCTAACATCATCAAATTGATCTTTTAAATCTTCAAAAAATCAAGTTTGGATCCCATTCTCATTACCACTTGCTTTGGATCTCTAATACCATCAATTAAAGAATACATAGGTTGTTTTTTTTTTTCTAAAAATTACTTTTAGAATGTTTACAATCAAACATCTCCATTTTTTGACTCCACTAATATTCCTATATGTAGATTTCTTTAATCCAAAATGAAAAAAATCATTTACATAATCCTTTACATGATATATAACCTTTTTCAGAATTTAAATTCCTTTTGCAATTTGTGCTATCACTCATATTTATTTTCAATATTGGAACACTACAAAACTTCAAGTTTAATTAAGAGAACAATTAAATCCCATGGAAATATATTTTTATCAGTTCAAGATATATAGTGTCTGAATGATAAATATTTTTTAGGAGACAGCTTTAAGATTAAATATAATTGCATATTTTTAAAACATTAAATAGCCCAAACAATCAGCATTCTTTAGAGGAGGAGAAAGAATAGTAGTAGTAGTGGTAGTAGTAATAGTAGTAGTGGTAGTAGTAGTAGTAGTGGTGGAGATGGTGGTAATGGTGATGATGATGATGATGATAATAATAATACTAATGATGATGATGATGATGATAGCAATATCAATTAAGTGGTTTCATAGCTGCAGGGTTCACAAAAGTTCAAAACACTGGGAATGTTAGAGATATAGCATGATGCATGGATCTCAAGTTCTAGAGTGGGTCATTATACTATAGCAATAAATCATACTGAGCATTAGGTTAATCACTAAATGCAATTTATAGTTCCATATTTGTATAATTCATTGTACTTAAACAATTACTATTGATTAATAATAATTCATATAAAATGCATGAACCATAAATAATTGTAGATGTAATTTCAAATTGTGAAATTGAATAGATTTGTTAGATCACATAAAAATTCACAATATGTCAAAACAAATTTTTATCTCTCAAATCATATTGCTTAAGCACATGGGTTATGTTACATGCATTGTAGAGATAAGATTTTCAAATCTTAAGATATTTCTTTTTAAAAAATCGTATTATTAATTATGTTCTTGTATTATAGTCATCAAGCAAACATAATATTGGGTGCTACTAGTCTGTTTTACTATTCTCAGTGATGGAGTTATGATCTACATATCCAATGTAGAAAAAAGAATGCTAGTTGATAAGTTCTATATTTTTCATATAAAATAAAAATACAAATATATATATAATAAACTTTATTTTTAAAAATAATCCTGGGAGTAATATATTTAACAAACAAACATTCTCAATAAATATCATCAATGCAAACATTTTTAAGAAATTAAATTAATGTTTAGTATCAACAGTAACTTAATTTTGTTCCAGAATGTTAGCAAGGAACTCACTCTGTGAAATTATTTGTTTTTCAAGAAATGTTTATAAATAAAATATATTATTTTTATGGTTTTTTTTTTACATCATCACTAATATGCTTTTAAAGATAAAAATGTATTACATAATTACTTAAATTTTGATAAGATATATAACTTACATAGATTTTTTTTCTCATGTGTCATAGCATCAGCCGGAAAGCGAACCTGCTAACATAGGACAACTGCTTGTAAAGGGGCTGTCACTGACCTCTCGACCACCAATGCTTTTGTAAAACGATGTTTTAAAAAGTAGGCTTTTGAAATATATTGATGATTTTATTCTGTATTTAAAATTTTAAAAATAAAAAGGAAGGAATATAAAAATTTAGCTTCTTGAAAAACATTGCAGTTTTTATTTGTTAATTTTTATACTATATATATATGAATATGTGTGGATGTTTGGTATTGTTTCATCTGTTTATTTTTATTTGTATGCTTCAGATTAACATCAGAAATATGTTCGTCTCGACATGGATTATAATAAATAATTGAAATCTTAGTGGGGGGTTCTTTTTTCATATATACAAAGATTAGTGCAGTAATAAGTAAGATTTAAAAAAAAGATTTTGACGAAATTTATATATTTAAAAAACTTAATTAAGTTTTTTAAAAAAAAAGAAAAAAAAAACAATTAAAATAAAAAATCTTTCTTATAATAGTTTTGAATTGAAATCTTTCCATATTAATTATAAAAATATATTTACGTTTGTTTAAATATATATAAAAGAAACAACAAAAATATTTGTTGAGTTGCAAGGACCATATTTCAATTTATTATGGTTATTCTCATTTAAAATTTATGGAGTCAAGATTAGTTATATTTTAAAATAAAATGAAGGGGTTATCACTGTTATGTCTGACAATAATATCATCTTCATTTTATTTCTTAAATAGATATTAATGTATGTGTCAGTATAAATTAAATAGGAACTATTATAAAAGAACTAAAAGTATCATGAGACAATATTGTACAGGAGAAAATTATTTTAACTAATTTTTGCAAGCTTGAGTAATAAGTAGATTCTAGTCAAGCGTTGTTATCCAAGAGGTAATCACAGCTACCTTGCAAGCAAGTAGTTGGTTGCAGACAATTGTGGGTTCACTCCCGGCCGATGCTATGACATATGAAAAAAAAAGTAGATTCTAAATGATAAACCTATTCTTGGAAAAAGTAAGTCCTTACACATTACTAAAATTATTAACAATCAAGATTTCCAGACGATCAATTAAATGAATTTGTGATGCCCAACCTTTATACATTGGTATTAATGTGATAAAAATGGGCACTATTTACAAATTCATTTAAATGCTTCTTGGGGAATCCATCTTGTAAATTATCTTAATAATGTATTAAGACTTGTTTGTTGAGTGAGAGTGAATAGAAATTTATTCTTTCAATTATATATTTGATATACCATAAAATTATTCATTTGCTTATTAAAACTCATAAGGATACTAGATGGTAGAAAAAAATAAAGATCTAGTAAGATAACTTTTCTATACCAGGAGTGGCTAAGATGTTGACTGTGGTCAACCAGTTGACTGCAAAGTCTCTGGAAGTTAACCACAAACCTGATGTGAATATTGACAAATTATAGTGATAAATTCAGAGTTGATTTGAATATAAAAAAATAATAAAAAATTTAAAAAAAGTAAAAATTAAAAATTATCATTTAAAAATAGTTAAATTTAAAATAACACCCATGGTTACTGTTGATCCCAAAAATAAACCCAGAATGGAAAAATCTGAAAAGAATTAAATTATTTTTGCATAATGCTAGAGCTAAAATTTTTAGAAATATTTAATTGCCATTTTCCTGAGGAGAAATGAAAATAACTTGTACTGGAGAAACAAGAATTTTTAATAAACTGATTTTAAAACAAAAAGTTGTGAACTTTTTAAAACACTTCACCTAGCTAGCAAATAATTCTCAATGAGATTTAAAATGAAAGGATTTTTCTTATCTATGAAAAAAAATAGATGTCAAAGCAAGACACAAACTTTATATCTAACTATTATAGAGACTGTTAGCAGAGAAAATGTGGGATTTTCCAAGGCACAGGAATAGAGGACTTTTTTTTTCATATGTCATAGCATCGGCCAGGAGGCAAACCCACAACCATCTGCAACCAACTATTTGCTTGCAAGATGGTTGCGATGACCTCTAAGCTAACAATGCTTGACAGGAATAGAGGACTTTTTAAATATATTTTTATTGCTGTTAAGTATTATTTTTCTCTCTGGAAAAGTATCATCAAAATAAAAGGAAAATATTTTTTTTATTTTGTAATTTTTTTTTGTAAAATTTGCATCTAATTTATTTTTATACAATTTTAAAACAATAATTTTCTTTTATTTTCTTAAATTTTTTTTAAAATTCAGAAACAGTTCTAGAAAATACTTATTTATAGGCAATATTTAATAATTTTAATTTAATAAATATTTTCTAAAGAGACATGGACAAATTGTAATACTAGAGGGAGCAGAGGTAATTTAAAATGTAATACTAGATGGAGCAGTAGTCATAGTAAAATCAGTTCGTAAGTATCTTCTAAAAATGTCACCAATACTTGTGAGTAACTAAGAAGCTCTTATAAAAAAACTCACTAATTCATAAGTACATTCTAAAAAACCTGAACTTTGACTATTATTTTTTTTTCCATTCCAGTTTTCATTCCAGCAAAAATAATGTTTTTTCTCATTTCCAGTTCAAAGTCCTAAAAAAAATGTAGTTGCCCTCAGGTACACTTTCACCAAAAATGTCACCCCAACATCTAAAAGTTTGGCCACCCCTGATTTATAATGTATAGTTATAATTTACCAGAAATTATTTAGGTACTTATATATTAGTCTTGTGGTGAGATTTCACACACATATTAGTCTACCATTAATTTTCTAATTTTGCAATCTCAAAAAATAACATCTGCAATATCAACCTTAGCTAGCATGTTAGTTCTTACTAACAAATAAAATCATAAGTTTAATACCTTATTATGCAAACCTTAATAAATTATAATTTAAATAAAATAATGATAACAAGGAGCATGTAGCAATCGTCGTTTGTTATCTATTAGAATAGGATTTTGAAATTGTGATTAACTCTGCTAAGTAGCATTCTTAAACATTACTGTTTGAGAGTTTAATAATGATCTCTCCTTAAAAGTTTACCAACATAAAATATTCACTGCATTGAAATATTGGCATATCATAACATATATATTAAAATAAATGGAAATACAATAATTAGTATAATAATTATATGCATGACCACAGTTTTAAAAAAGTTAAATAATAACTGAGTACAGTTATTTAGATTTAAGAAATGAAATTACATTATTTAGAATTTAGGCAAGTTCTACACTTTTAATTTTAGAAATGATTTAATTTAAAGAGAAATTAATAATTAGAATGAATGTTCATTAATTTACACAAGCTAGCTTGATATTTAAATTACATTTTAAAGAATAATTTAAGAACTCTGTAGTTTTGAAGAATATTACCAATCTTCTTCTGCAGATTGGACTTCAGGCACTTGAAGGCAGGCATTGTGACTCTCATCTCTGGATAGGTTGCTTGGTGATGGTGTCTTATTTTAGCAGCAGGTTGTGGCTGGAAAATTTCCATCCCAGTTATAATGGTCTCACACCATTGCACCATGTAAGATGGTGTTGGACATGACTGCTCTCCCACAGGAAAAATGTCAAATCAATGGCCATCCTACTTGATCATTTTAAAATTCAATTGGGCATGGATTCTGGAGGCAACACATATATAATTTACAGAGTCAACCCTTTGAGTATCAAAATATAGGCTATTTATACTAATTTTAAAATTATATATTATTTTTGCCACAAGATGGATTTACAGTGGGTGAATCCATTAGTACTTGTTTACAATTTTAATTTGTAATATTGACTTAACAATTGTTTAAAGTTTTAAGTCAAGTCCTTTTAGTTTGGCTTGGCATCTTGATTTCAAAAGAAATCTGGAATAGTGCCAGTTCAGTATGTTTTATTATTAATTAAGTTATAGTTTTGAAAATATTATTATAAAAATATAGATTTAGAAACTTAGACTACCTGCTATTTTAAAACAGATGCATATGGCATAATTTTTAATTACTACATTTAATTTAAATCTAGAAATTTAATAAATCTTTACAATAACATTTGGCTATATGTGTATCATGGTACTATGTGGATTTTAAACATATATATGCGATTCTTAAGGCAAAACTAATAAATTAAGTTCTTTTTAATAATTAAATCTATAACTTTAAAAGATCCAAATTTTAAATATGTAACATGCTGTAATATTCATTTAAGCTGATAATATTACAGTTTTTTATTCACATATATATGCATGCTAATACATATATAACTATAAACATACTTATATACATGTACTCTGAGGGGGTTCAAAGCTAATACAGATAGAGTTATGGGGTAAAATAGGTAAAACATGTAGTATGCAAGAAATATATCGTTTCAGTATTATCTGAAAAATTTTCCATTAACATTGTTGTCTTTTTTCCTTTTATGATTTCAAATTAGTTTTTATTTTAAATTTTTTGATTATTTTATAAATATAATTTTCTATTATTTTAGCAATTGAAAAAAGAAAAGATATATCTTTATAAACAAAGCAAAACTCACCATACAGTATTGCCACCCTGTGCCAACCAGAGTAATCAGTGAATGCCAGAAGGCTTGTGCATAAAATCCCCATCTAATGCCTACGCATCCAATATCCCCAGACTAGTTTCTGGCTTGTGGCCATCGTCAGTGAGGAGCTTTGGATCTGAGAGCACTGCACATAGATTTTAGGATCTAATGCAGCCCTCCAGCACCCACCTTTTATCTCTACTTAACTACAAAACTATGAGAATGAAATTGAAAACACAAAAATATTTTCAATCTAAGCTCAATAGCTATATAGTCATATGGGTTTGAACTCAGTTCAGAAACCATACATTTTGGTGTCTTTGGCTCTTAAACAACCATAGCCACCACTATCCTATTAGGCAGGAATGGTGTTAAACCATTAAGCATCACATGATCACTATCTTATACTAGCACATAATTGTTTATAAACAAAGCAAAACTCTCCATACAGTATTGCCACCCTGTGCCAATACTGTATGGAAAGTTTTGCTTTGTTTATAAACAATTATGTGTTAGTATAAGATAGTGATCATGTGATATATCTTTATAGTTATCAACATTATGTTTATCATCAGGTTTAAAAACTGGTCTTACTCTTGGTGTTTTTAGCAATGTGGGGAATTTTTATTTTCTATTATTAATCATATGTAAATGAGTTATTTATTTTTATATGGCAACAATGTTTATGAATTGTAATAAACTAATTATCAACTTTTCAAGCTAATACACATGTGCTTTATGAATCTTAATAATAAATGGATACTTCTCACTTCCAACACTTCCAGTATTTAAGATTTGCCCATACTTAAGCATTTGGGTTGAAAGAATAGGTGGATTCATTCTATTCTTTCGCAAAGACTTTATCTTGTGTTGGAAGTGAGAAGTATTCATTTATTATTAAGATTCATAAAGCGCATGTGCATTAGCTTGAAAAGCTGATCATTAGTTTATTATTAATCATGTAAATTACAATATTTGATACAATATTACTTTTTATGTCTGCCATTCTGCTTTGATTTATACTTGAGCAACTTTCTTTTATTATTTCATTTGAATCTCCATTTAAAATTGGCATGAATATTGAATCAGATTGACTGTTATATTTTTTTAAATATTAATATCATAATTAAATTTTATAGTTTGCTAATTCTTTTTATATTAAAACTATTTGCTAGAAGAAAATTACCATTTATATTACTTCTTTAAATCTTCAACATTTATAGAATTTGATTTCCTTAGTAATTATTTAATTTATTTTGTCGAAATATTTTTTTTACATCTCTATTTTTAGTAAACAAAATTTTATAAAACAATTGCTTTGCTGCTCTGATCATCGAATTAATTTTATTTCATAATATCTTACACTTAAGAAATAAATCATTATTTCGTTGATTTTTTTTTAAATATTTTTTCCATAATTTGTTTTCTTCTTGTATTAATTTCAATATTTTCTAATTCATCCAATTTACATTGTATTTTTTATTATTATTATTATTATTATTATTATTATTATTATTATTATTATTATTATTATTATTATTATTATTATTATTATTATTATTATTATTATTATTATTATTATTATTATTATTATTATTATTATTATTATTATTATTATTATTATTATTATTATTATTATTATTATTATTATTATTATTATTATTATTATTATTATTATTATTATTATTATTATTATTATTATTATTATTATTGTTGTTGTTGTTGTTGTTGTTGTTGTTGTTGTTGTTGTTATTATTATTATTATTATTATTATTAATCATGAATTTTTATAATTTTTTGTATATATCCTTAAACATTTCTACAAAATTCTCATATATAGTATTAATATCATTAATTTTTTTAACTTCATTCCAGTCACTCTCTTGTAAAAAATTCCTAATTACTTTATTATTACGAATATTTTTGATATTTTTTATGTTGTCTTTGTTTGGAATAGATGGGAATGTAAAATCATAATCAACAATAATTTCTTTAATAGCAGCACTGAAAATATTATTTATCATTAGGCTTGTGTTAATGTGATCAATACATGAAGAAAATTTTATTCATTACAAATTTCTTCTCTTGTGTACACTTTAATATAACAGAGGACACCATAAATAGCTAATGCATCTATATAATATTCAACAGTTTTTAGAATTATTATATAAAGCAATATTCATATAACTTATTAACATTATTACTTTGAAATGATAACAAAAAATTGAAGTAATATATATATATATATATATATCTTAAAAAATAGTCACTTTCAAAACAACACTTGAGTATCATTTATTATGCTTACATAATCTGCTAACACAGTAATAACTTTCTTTATGCAATATTTCCACCTAGTGTTAGCTATAATAATCAATGGATGCTAGTCGCACAGCAAAATCACAATCTATTTTCTACTTATCCAATATTTTCAGATTTGTTTCAGCTACGGATTTCATCAGTGAGGAGCCTTCTGAGAGTATTGTATTAAGACAATGCATTCTTCTCTCAGTCACCTTGTTTTTAATTAACTATAAAGCTATAATCCTAATGTGAAAACACAATAAGGTTTTCAATCCAAACTTGTTTGCTTATATAACATTATATGTCCACAGTAGCAACTTTCTCCATATAATAGTGCAAGCCATGTTATTAAATGGATGATAGAAGATTAGTGCATTAAAATCCATATCTAGGGCCTCCTTATCCAATATCCCCAGACTAATATTTCTAGTTTATGGTTATCATCAATAGTTATTTTTCAAATCTACTATAAATATTATAAAAGAGTTGAACTCAGACTTTCAATCTCCCTGCAGCTATGCACTCCATCTTATACAACTGATACATATAACCACACACACATGGAAAAAATAAATGATGTCCAGTATATTTATTTTAGGCTGAACCAGTATCCATCAGTTGGTCCAGATCACCATCTCCCACACATATACACAATTAATGCTCAGTTTATAATATAATAACATAATAAATCTTCAAACTTTAATTGACAAATTTCAATGTTCTCTACCCTCCAACTCTTCAGCTACCTATATAATTGAAAACCCAATTGATAGAATAATCAAAACCTTTGTTAATGCCAATATTATTGTCATACTCAAAAAGATTGACTCCTTACATATGGAACCTTAATATGTCTATTTAATTACACAGAAGAGGGATGGGCAGAATATAGGCTGAATATGTAATATTCAAATATAAGTATATTGTCTATACTAAATTTAATGTAATTATAAGGCAGATGCACTCTATCTTATACAACTTATATCCATGACTACATACATGTGAAAAAGATAAATAATTTCCAATATATGTATTTCATGCTGAACCAATACTCATCAGTTGGTCCAGGTCATGATCCCCCACACATATATACAATCATATTAAATTTAGTATAGACAATATACTTATATTGGAATATTATATATATAATCACTAGATGGAGCTTTACCAATACTTTCTAACAAGATTTGTTTACATAAATGCCAAGAGAGATAGAATTCAATATCTCTCTCATTGTCTCCACCTCCAGACCAGCTGGTTTTGAGCTAGTTGGCTCATGTCAGTGAAGGGTTGAAAGACTAGAAACTAGATCTAAATACTAACACTAAAATCAGCATTTATCAAACATGTTTCTATCAGTTTGAAAGCATGAAATTTAGCAGACATGTAATGTCTTCAAATCCAGCTTAACAAACTAGATAGCTATATGGGTCTGAAATCAGTGCAGTTTTACCATATAGTAAAAGCCTCTGCAATATATATCATTGCAAAAACCTTCAAGGGTACATTTATGATAAACAAAACAAGTTATAAATTTCATAACTTGCTCTTAGCTTGCATTTTATGATCACTAGATGGAGCTTTACCAATAGCTCATAACAAGCTTTGTTTACTTAAACGCCGAGATAGATAGAATTCAATATCTCTTTCATTGTCTCCACCCCAGAACAGCTGGTTTTGAGCTAGTTGGCTCATGTCAGTGAAGTGTTGGAAGACTAGAAACTAGATCTAAATACTAACTCTAAAATCAGGATTTATCAAACACGTTTCTATCAGTTTGAAAGCATGAAATTTATCAGACATGTAATGTCTTAAAATCCAGCTTAACAAACTAGATAGCTATATGGCTCTGAAATCAGTTCAGTTTCACCATATAGTAGAAGCCTCTGCAATATATATCATTGCAAAAAGCTTCAAGGATACATTTATAACTTGTTTTGTTTATCATACACCTACCCTTGAAGGTTTTTGCAATGATATATATTGCAGAAGCTTTTACTATATGGTGAAACTGAACTGATTTCAGACCCATATAGCTATCTAGTTTGTTAAGCTGGATTTGAAGACATGCTTTCAAAATGATAGAAATGTTTTTGATAAATGCTGATTTTAGAGTTAGTATTTAGATCTAGTTTCTAGTCTTCCAATCCTTCACTGATGTGAGATAACTAGCTTGAAACCAGCTGGTCTGGAGGTGGAGACAACAAAAGAGATATTGAATTCTCTCTCGATATTTATATAAACAAAGCTTGTTAGGAGCTATTGGTAAAGCTCCATCTAGTGATCATAAAATGCAAGCTAAAAGCAAGTTACGAAATTTATAACTTGTTATATATATATATAGAGAGAGAGAGACTAAATAAAACTTGATATAGGCACTTTTAATGTCAATGGGTTAAACTCATCTGAAAAAATAAGCTTCTGACTAAATGGTATGACATTTTTCAATACATATTCTTGGCATGATAGATACCAAAATTTACAGAGAATTTCAAATTGAACCATTAGCCACATTATCATCACAGGGGCAGCTATTATCATTGGAATAAAATTATCTTTCAACTTATTCAATATATAGTGATTGATCCAATATGTGTAAGCTATATTAATATGTATTACCTAATTCACTTTTACCCCTGTGTGTATATATATATATATATAAGAGCCTATATATATATATATATATATATAAGAGCCTTGAACTCAGACTTAAAGTTCCCTAGATCAATCCAATCCATCTTATACAACTGATACACATGACCACATATATGTGAAAAAGATAAATGATCTCCAATATATGTATTTCAAGCTGAACCAGTGCTTATCAGTTGGTTCAGATCATCATCTCCCAAACATATATCCAAGCAGTGCTCAGTTTATATTAAGATAGTAAATCTTCAAACTTTAATTGGCACCAACAAGTGTCTTGAGCATTAAAGTGTGTCACTTACTGCATAGTTTATATACAGATATATTTCTATACTTTGAGTTTGCTATTCCTTAAAATAAAATATTCAAGTTATGTTCCAATATATCTTTAATATCTGAGGACTTTTTGAAAGTTTCAAATCTGGCGGTTGTAGAGTCCTGAATTTTTAAGTAATTTTTTTCAATTTACTTTCAGCATGCAGCTTACTTTCTAAACAGCAAATAATTCACAGGTTCTATTATAATGCTTTTACTGGTAAATCATTGACTTATGTAAAGCTCACATGTTCAGGAGATAAGCCACACAATCCTCTCCCAAAGTGCTAATCATACAATGTAACAAATTTTGTCATTTTTCAAAGGTAGAAATCATTTTACCATAAGAAGGAACATATCATTATAGTTACACAATTTCCTATACTAATTTTAGCCATTTCTTTACTTATGTGTCTTTTATTGTTAGGTATAACTCCCTCCTCTCCTCAGCTATTGTGCTTGAAGTATCTGTAAATGTCTACTATCCTATTGCGATTTAAAATAAATTTAAACTGGCAATTATTTTTTTCAACATTTTTTATAGCTATATCACTGTAATTTTTTAAAATGTATTTATTTTGAAAGATAATTTAATACTGTATTTGTAGCAAGATAAATTTCTTAAGCGGTTTATTTTCCCATCTTCCTTTTTTAATTAAGAAAAATTAATTATTATATTCAAATAAAGTTTTCTTAAAGTATTATTTACTTTTCTTAAGCACTTAATTAAAGTAAAATATAAACTTTAACTGTTTTAATATTAGTTAATATAATAAAAAAAATCATTTTTAAATGTATTTGATTGTGTGAGAATTTATATCAAAAACAATATATATATAATTCAATTTTTCTTTTTTAAAAAATTGCTGACTGTCGATTAATTTGTGTACTATTCTCACAACACAAACGTGAGCTTATATATTATTATTAAACATTATTTCAATTAAAAATGTTGTTTACAGATATACTCACATGCAAGTTGATACTAAAAGGAAATATGCCTATGTGTTTGAAAAGGGTTTTTAACAAATGTGTTTTACCAGTTCTGACTTCTGGATGTGAGACATGGACACTTAATAGAAGAGCAATACAGAGACTTTAGACCACTCAAAGAAGTATGGAGAGATGCATATTAGGAGTAACAAGAAGAGATCAAAACGTAATATATGGGTAAGAGAACAAACAGGTGTTACTGACCTCATTGAAAAAATTAAAAGACTGAAGTGGAGTTGGGCTGGACATATTATTGCTAGAAGAAATGATAATGGATGGACAATTGAAATCTTAAACTGGATTCCAAGAGATTGTAAAAGACCCAGGAAGAGAGCACATGTGAGATGGATGGATGAAATAAGAAAGTGTGCAGGAGTGATGTGAAGAAGAGAAGCTTAAGATTGGAGAAGATAGAATGAACTTAGAGAGACCTTCATTCTGCAGTGGATTAATAATGATTGATGATGATGTCTTATGTAAATGCAATAAAAATCATATTTATTACATACATATAATATTTAAATACATGTATATTATCTAAACAAAAGTTAATGTAATTAAACGGGACTTGAACTCAGACTTTCAACCTTTCCACAGCTAACCAGTCCATGTTCTATAACTGATGACTTGAATACATAAATGTGAAAAAGATAATGAAGCTTGTCCATTAAAGTTTGCAAATTTGCTATTTTAATGTATACTGTGTAGTGATTATATAATGTGTGTGAGATAGTGATCTGGACCAACTGATGACTGCTGGTTCAGCATGAAATACCTATATTGGAGATTATTTATCTTTTTCGCACACTTGTAGTCATGTGGATTAGTTGTATAAGATGGATTGGATAGATGTGAGAAGTTTGAAAATTTGAGTTCAAGTGCCTTGTAATTATATATATTTACAGTTTTATTTTCATTGGATCGTTACTGATTTTTATTTTTTTACTTGTATTAATTAAATATCCCTACTCCTCTCTATATAAATAAGAACAAAAAGTTTCTAGTCTAGAGTAGTAATTCTTTATTTCATTAATGATTTTTAAAATAAAACATTCATAATAATGTTGACTGAAACTTTGACTGCTTTCAAACTGTTTTTTTTTTAAATAATTTTCATTAATTAATGGTTATGATGTAGAATGAAATTAGTCTTAAAACTAATTTTTAATGTATAAATCTTTGTGTATTCACTTGTCAGTAAAAGTTTTAGAAACACTTGTGCTTAGAGTTTATTTTTATATAAGTCAGACCTTATAGATCATGCTTAATTATGGGGCTTGATCCTATTCGGTATCTGACATTTTAGTTCACAATGGAATTGTACCAAGTTTGTTGATCTTTTATAGGGAAGAGAAAGTTTCTCATTTTTAATTACCCATAATTAAACACATATAAGTTCAAATTATATATGAATTAATAGTTTAGCACTGTATATATATATATATATTCTAACCTAGTATAAGACGACTTCATTTCTATTAAATCAATTCCGGAAGCCTAATTCTATTAAAGAGAATTCGGACGCTTCCGTCTAGGACGGGTAGCAAACCCTCTTTATTACCTAATATAGCTCGACGTTTGGTTAGTTATAATAATTCAGCTACAGCGATATGCAGTTCAGACAGAGATAGAATTGAAAAAAATTATCATTAATAAAATAAATTTAAAAAGAAAATTTAGAATAAACTAACATTCTTTCTCTATCCAAAACAGATTCTCTGAACTGTAAGTACTTGCACTGTTCGACAATGATGATGATGATTTCATGTCATTGTTAATATTACTGACTAAAATAAAATATTCATTAATTTGCCAATATGATCTCAATATTTTATTATTATACAATCAGAAGTTTCAATCTCTTAAGCCATGTCACGCTTGTAATGTTGATCATAATTGATCAATTCTTAATTTAAGAGCACTTATAATAATGACACTAATCTCAGGGTTCTCTGTTATTTTTAAAGAAAAATGCTCGGCAGTATTGTGTTATTGCATATGACTGACATTCTGGTTGGCTATAGGAAACATTTACCTTATTTAAATTCCAGGTGTCTTCATCCACATATCAACTATTATAATATTTAACGAGATGATAACCATATTCAATAACAACGCATAATTTTGAATAATACAGCCATTTTATCCAGAATCTCAGTCGGAATGATGAAAAGACAAGGGTGCTTTTGTGTCCTTCCATCATCCATGACAACACAATATTTAACTAAGATTTATTACTTAGACACTTCACTTAAATGTGTACGAAACAATGTGCAACCAAAACCTACTAGTTTGGGAATAAAGTGATTTTACACACATATAAAATAAAAGGTCTTGGTCTGAAGTTTTTAATTCCACAAATAGTTCTTATTAAATTAAAATATAGTGAAATATTCTGATCTGCTTACAATTGTCTATCTGGTGTATTGAATTTAAGATTTCATAAATGATTTTGGACTCAAGAAAAGTATTGCAAGTATTATGCAAATACACTTTTATTTAGCACACAAGAAAAATGACTCAAAACAACTTGTAACAAGACTATAATTTATTATTAAATTTTAACAAGATTATAATTTATTATTACAGTTTAACAAAACTATCCTTTATGATTAACATAATAAACAAACATATACAATTTATTCGATCCCACATGGATAAAACAAAAATATAACTAACATTAATTCGTCTATACTTTTAGACTTGGATTCGAACTACTTCTTCATCTTCTTTTTACATTTATGCAAATTGAATATAAAAAAAATAAATATTATTATCGATACATCGACTCATCCGTTTAGTGTATCTTATATGAACGGCTGCTTAACTTTATTAACTAACTATTTGTTTTAAAATAAAAATAATCTGATTCTAGGCAATGCGTACAAACGATTTTTATTATCATATCTTTAATTAAATGATAGTTTTTATTTAGATAACTTATTATAATTTATGGGTTATTTATCAGAAGTTACATTTATTATTTTAATATTTACCTTAATAACAACTGAAGTTGTTATACACATTGTATTCCTCAGTATAAGTTATATTGTGAGTGCTACTTAATCATTAACCCGAATTAAACCTAGTATTTGAACCCTCCATTGGCAAATAAAAATTTCTAAATCACGCAATTTTAAACTTACTCTCTCCATTGACTTACGTGTGGATTACCAGCACTATTCCGCCGCACAATCCAGACATTGATCATATATACTAGCATGCTATTTTTACTAAATGGATCTTGAGGAATTAACCTCCAATATACCCGTTATCTTGCCATAACTTTCTAAACAAAACACAATATTCAACACCTTCCGTGGTGGAATTATCTCTATTTTCTCATGAGGAATATGGAATAACACTGAAAGTCTGTAGAATTAACTACTACATTAAAATAGTTTGGTGGGTCCTTGCCTCTTACTTGGGCATAATAGGAACACACACCAAATATAATCCTCTCCTGGGATTTTAACGAATGAAATACACTAAATACGATATAAATTACTGATCGTCCTAACTCTGAGAAGCGATCACTTGGGTTATAAACATACCCGAATTCTAGATTTATCTATTCCCCTCATGGAAAATAAAGCTTTGGGGGAGATCATTTTCCATCCCACAAAATAGATACATTACAATTATTACTAATGCGAATATTAATCATATACTGATGCTATATCGGGGCAAGACAAGCAAATACACTAATTACACTAAATTTATGTTCCGGGGTATACTTAGATCAACGTCTGAAATCAATGGATAACACAGAATAAACCATAATAATTTTCACCTTTGCCAAAGAAACATTCAACAAGTAATTGGTAGTCTAGTATCTTGAACTTAATTAAGTGAATGCGTTAATAAAGAATAATTGGGAATAAGTTCCTCAATTAACATAGTATAAATTTGTTTCAAACTTTAAATAAGTAATATCCTGTATAGCACTTCTCTTTAATTACTTCTGATAATTTTAACTAGATATTTTACCTATTAAGTATCTAAATTTTTCTTCTTTTACGCATCTAACATATAAATTTATACCCATAATTGCATATCATAAGTAAACACATTTTATAAAAAAAAATTTTCCATGTCAAATATAAATTTAACCTAGAATAATTACAGGAAAACATACCTTTATGATTACAAGGTCATTTAAATATTACTTGACTATACAGCCTTTAACCTGTAGATATAAAAAAAAATACACATAATTTTACAAATTAGTAAAAAAAAATCATTACTTAACAAGTGCTTATTATCTCACTAGAAAAATGTTTTCCATTGGGCAATTTATCCAGATGAAGAACTTGATTCATTCGTAGTTCACGAAGCAAAATTTAAAATAAGAAACACATTTTATTATTTCATTTATATAAAAGTTGCCTCCATTCTGGTGCAATTAATAAATTAGGCAAAGAAAACATAGCAGTGTTGGGTGTTAACTCTTCCTTGAATTAACTGATATAATTTTGGGATCCAAGAAAACAATACATATTTTAACATGAAGAATATTTGACGATAGACGATTACATATACAATTCTTTTCTTTTTACTATTGGCGATACGTATCATTTTTAGCTAGCTGGCTTATGAATAAAATAATGCGCGAATTTTTCCAAAATACTATTATTATAAGGACTGCAGCTGACTTACGTGGATATGAAGTTTTAACGACTCCAATTGATGTATAATATAACATATTATTTTATGGTTATAATTAAATCACTAATGTTTGTAGTTTTTATTCCTACTCTAGGAATTGTAATTTTTCTTTAATAAGGAATTCTCCGTAAAATGCACACATACAAATTTTCCGATATTTGCCTTGAGAAAATTTATATTTTCTTTTTTAAAAATATACAGGTGCATAAGTAAATATCCTTTATCATCAATATTATTTCTAGATAATTTTCAGTGAATAAAACATATTTTAACGTGGGGAACTTACATTGTTTTTCAAAGCAGACAATTTCTTTTAGAAAGAGCGCGAAATTTTCTAGTTAACTTTCCTTGGCTTTTATAATATGTCTTTTAAATTATAAATTTTCTTTTATACCATGAAAAGATAATTAAATAAGGTAAAGTTAACAAATCATTGATTATTTCCTGGAAATTACTCATATTACTTATTTTAAATATAATGACATTTTCCGTGATTGCTGTAGTCAATACGGTCATTTTGAACTTTAGCATAAGATAGTACATTTTTGCGTATAAAAAGCTTTAAAATAGTAGATGGCAATAGAAAACAGAATATCTTATCAAATAGGATTAGCAACGCATGATATTATTAAAAATTTACTTGACTTATATTTATTTCTGCAATAAAAAAATAATAAAAAATTTGTTACCGAATTTCAGTACTGCTTCCTCCTTGTAAAACTAATGTCAGACTAAACTTTCTTCAAAATTTGGCGGTCTTCTTTTAGCGACCTCTTACAGAAAAATAATCATTTAATTATAACATAAACAAAAGAAAAGAAAAAAAAACTTATTACAGTCATATATTTTTCCATATGATTTAAATGAATTACAAAGTAATTTGACAAATAATGAAAAATAATAAATATACTCAATTAATAATTAGTGATGTATATTTCTTTTAAATATGATTTTCTACAAAATAAATTATCAGAAGTTATTGTGCTTTATGACAAGACATTCATCTACTCTCCCCCTCTACCCATCCAAAATCAATTACTGTTTATGATAGGTGCTTTTATACTATATTAAATTGCTCTTATTGTTAATATTTTAATTAAATTATTCATGCTCTTCTTCAAAATGACATCAAATTACTAAATTTTTTAGTTATTTGCTTAAAATACGTTACAGTGAGTAAATAGCATACTTTATTAATCACTTAATATTATTATTATTTTATCTTTTTATTTTCTAAAAAAAAAAAATTGCATTGTTTTCCTGTGGAAATAATGCTAAATAAACCAAGTGTCAATAACACTAGGTTACAATATATATATATTCTAACCTCCATAAAATCTATCGAATTTATTTCTAACCTAGTAAAAATATTCAATGAGCTAAGTCGAACTACATCACCTCCAAAATGACAACTAGCTACATACAATGATTGATACCATTGAATGGTGCATCCTAATTCTAATCTACTTTAACTTAGTGGACATATATTTTTAACTTAATAAATACATAGCTATTACTTTGAGACTCTGGTTAAATGAATATAGATTTATAAATGAAAACGCGGACGATGCTCAGTGATCGGTTAGTTATAAAAAAATTCAGCTGCAGAGATATGTAGTTAAAATAAAGAAAGAAATTAAAATCATAAAATAAATTATCATCATTAACATAAATAACGTGGGGAAGAGAGAGAAAACTGCAATCATTCCCTAATTAATAATTTATAATAAAATAACATCTCTTTATCAAAAACACATCTCTGAGCTATAAGTATTTGCGCTTTTAAACAATAATATTTTTTGTTAATGTTTCTAAAAAAAATATATCCATTACATAAATTATTTGACAATATGATCTGAAAATACCTTTCTTATAGAACAATAGAAAAATTAAACTTTTTTATGCCACACCACAACTGTAATATTAATAATAATTGATCACTTCTTAAATTAAGAATAATGATAATGATAATAATAATCTTAGGATTTCTTTGTTTACTTTAATAAAATACTCTACATTACTGTGCTGTCACACATGACTGGCATTCTGGTAGGCTATGGGAAACATTTACCTCACTTAAAAGCCAATGTGTCCTCGCATATCATAACAACTATTATAACCATTTAAAGGGGTGATAAATATGATCAACAATGACATAAATAATCGCATAAAATTTTAAATAATACAGCTTTTATATCCAGAATCTCAGCCAGAATAATAGAAAGACAAGGGTGCTTTTTGTATTCTTCCATCATCCATGACAATACAACAAATTAACTAAAACTAATGAATTCAACAATTTAACTAAATGTAACTGGAATAATGTGCAGTCAGCGTTAATAACTTAGAATTAAATTTATTTTTACAATTAGATAATGTTTAGTCAAGTTTGCAATTCCCATAAAATAACTACAATCAAAATGAAATGTTCAGATCTGCATAAATTTGTCTATCTGGTATATGAAGATTTCGAAAGTTTGAAATGATTTCAGACTCAAGAAAATGTTTTGCAAATATTGTGCAAACACACTTATATTTGGCATACAAAAAAAATAAATTCACAACGAATATTGAAAAGACTACATTTTATTACTAACACAGTATGAAACAAAATACACAAATTTATTAAATAATACAGCATTTATACTACACATAAATTATTACATTAAGCTGTCCTCTATTAGGGTATAAATTAAAATAATAAATTTATACATGTTTGAAATCCTGCTATTACACTGGATTAACTAGCTGAAATATGTAGCTGATTTATTACTACACTAATTTATAGTTTTAATAAATTTTCTATAAGTCTCTTACCTTGAGTTATTGACTAACTATTTTTTTTTATCTTATTTATTACTATTATGATACGAAATGTATTAAAATATCAACTTTATTACTCATAAATTTAACCAAGTTATGGTTTATAATTAAATAAATTATTACTAATTATGGGTCATTTATCAGAAGTCCCATCACCATTTCATGCTTAACTTAATGTCCACCTAAACTATAATAAATATTTTAATTATGGATGACTTAATTCAAACTAAGAATATTTCTTATATTGATAACATTAAAATATAGTGTTCGAATATTTCTTTAATAAATGTTTTAAATTACACAATTTTAAATTAATTTTCTCCATTGGTTTACTTGTGAGCTACTAGCAAGGCTTAGTAGCACAACACAGATATTGATCTCAATTATTAAGGTACTACTGGTGATAAGTATACCTTGAGGAACTAACACCTCAAATCTAACATTTATCTTTGCCATAACTTTTAAACAGAGCATGATAATCTACACCTTCTCTGGTGGAAAGCTATATTTAATTTCACATGAGGAATGCAAAATACTAACTAATGTTTGCATAGTAAAATACTACACTAAAGCATTTGGTGGTTTCTAGCCTATTGCTCAGGCATAAAATGTAGGTGTGAAATCTGTCTCCCCCCTAAAGAAAAGAACATGCACCAAAGATAATCCTCTCTTGGGATTAAAACACATTAAGTATCCTAAATATTATATAAGCTCTTGATCGTCTTCTATCATGAGACTCGATTACATTGACTATCAAAAATACCATAACATTATATCAAAAACTAATTCCCTCATGGAAAATAAAGTATTTTGGGGAGGGAATTTTTATCCCACAAAATAAAATACATTATAAATATTAAAATATGCTGATATTAAACATATACCAACACTACTCTTAGGCAAAATAACAAAACACTCTAATAATAATAAACCTATATTAAAATGTATACTTCACTCAATAACTGAAACCAATGAATTAAAATACACATATCTCAGCCTGTGATGGTACATAATATGGAGAAAAGTATAATAAATTTAATTCTAATGAAGGAATATTTGATAGCACTGTATAGCATACATTGCTTAAACTAAAATACAGTAAATATACTATTAAATAATAACTGTTACTAAATTATTTAATTAATACAATATAAATTTTATTGAAATTTTAAACAAGAAATATCTTTTATAGCATTTTTTTTATATGGTTAGTTCTGATAAATTTAAATATGGTTTTACCTATTAAAATAATATAAAACATTTTTCTTTAAGTATCTAACACAAAGTTCATATCTCCAGTTGCATGTAATAAATCAGCTATATTTCATAGGTATTACTTCATATCAAATAAACATTTAACCCAAAATAATGATAGTACAATCTACACTTGTCATTACAAGATCCTTAAAATATTACGTGACAGATATAAACCTTAATATACATTAATATTATAAAACAAAATAAAATTCTACCAATTAGTTTTTCTTTAAAAAAAACATTAAATAAATAAATGCCCATTTTCATTAGCAGAACTATTTCTCTGCTGAGCTGTTCATCCATGTAAAGAGTTTTCATCCAGTCACAGCCTATAAAACACAAATCATTGAAAGTAATAAACACATTTTTTTTTTCTAATGGAAAAGTTTTTTCATTTTTTTTTATTTAGCAATTATATTAATAAACATGTAAAATGTAGTAGAAACGAAGCTTAATTCCCAATTGGATTGTAATGACAAAGATCTGGATCCTAAAAAACCCCTGAATATTATAACATTGATGATAAACATACACATTACTTGAAGACTATACATACAGTTAGCTAGCTAGAACATTGAAGAAAATGCGCACTTTTTCCTAAAGATTATTATGATAATAACTGCAACCATAAGAATTCCACTATGCATACAGTATAACATATAATTTTATTTTATTCTCAGGTCATTAAAGATATTATTAAGTTGTCTTTCATAATCTTAGTATTTTATTTTCAAATAGTATTTTTCTATCAAAGAATGCAAGTATATTTAATTTTCACATTTATTTCAAGTAAGTTTTTTTCTGTGTTTTTTTAAAAAAATGCATGTATAAAGTTTATTATTATTATTATTTTTTGTAGACAATTATTAGTGAACCAACTATATTCTAATGTATAAAGTGTCTCCATTATTTACAAAAGCAGATGATACATTTTTAGAAAGTGCAGGAAAAAAAAAATGTTTCTAATTTTTTTTTTTTGAATATTTCTTTTCTCTATTTTTCTTTTATACCAGGAAAATATTAATAAAGAACAAGCCATTAAATAATTAGTTCTAACTGGGAAAATGTTTGTTTTCTTTAATTTAGATAAAACAAGAATTTGATTGATACTTTTAGTTAATTTCTTCAATTTCTCTAGTTTTGTTTAACAAATCTAACTTTCACTACATGATAATTCCTAATGTAGAAAGTTTTAAATGTAGAAAATAATATAGAGATTCAGAATGTCTTACCAAAAATTGTTTAGCCATTCATTCTGGATGAAATTTCAGTTATATTATCAATTTACTTTTTACAAAATTAAAAAAATATTGATGTTACAAAATTTAGCACTATTATTTCCAAAAGACAGAAGCAGACTATATAAAAAATAATTGACTTGAGTATTTATTGGTCGTTCTTTAAACTGTAGCAATCTCTACCAAAAAAAAAAAAATCATTTGATTATAACATAAACAAAAAAGATTGTACAGTATAGCTTATTAGAATCATGTGGTTTTCAATATTATTTAAAATGTATTACAAAACAGTTTAATAAATGAAAATAAATACATTCAAACCAACAATAATTATCTGTGATTCTAATTATACATAAAATTATTTTCTTCAAAATGAATTTATCAGAAGTTACTTTTTTAAAACAATACAATCTTGAAAATTACTTAATTGATATTTATGGTTTTTTCTTCTTTCTATAACCATTTAAGAACTAACTACAGTTTATTACATTTGTTTTAAATTATATTACCTTGCTCTTATAACAATATCTTACTTAGATTATTTTGTCATTGTAAAAACATGATATTGTATTGGGGAACATATTATTTATTTGCACAAACCATGTCTAGGTAAAAGGGATAGTCTTTATTAACTAAATATTATTTATTTTATTTTTCTAAAGAATAACATTGATTTCATGCAGAAATAATGTTAAATGAAACCAAGTGCCAAAAGCACTGGGTTACAATATATATATATATATATATATATATGTGTGTGTGTGTGTGTATGTAATTATATAAAAGAAAATTTAACCTTCAAACATGCTTTATTCATTTCTCTTCCCTGAGATATACCAACAAAATGTGTACCATTCAATTGTCAATTAAAATATCCAGCATAGAATAGGATCAGGATCTGAGATTAACACATTCAGTAAAGGTTGACTTATATAAGAATAAGCTCTAAGCATAAGTGATTCACCTGTGTTTTTGAAACTCTTACTGAAAGTGAGTTCACATAGATTTATACACTGAAAATAAACAGCACTGATTGGAAGGTTAATTTTTTTATGTGATTGCTGATATATACAGCATTAAACTATATATATATATTAAACTAATATGTATTTAATAGCAGGTAATTACAAATGAGAAACTTTCTCTTTCCTATGATATATCAACAAAATTGTCAAATCAGTTGTCAATTTTAAAATATCAGCTACAGAATAGGATCACGTTTTAAGTTAATCAATGTCAGTAGAGATTGGTTTATATAAGAAGAATTTCTAAGCTCAAATACTTTACTTATATTTTTAAAACTCTTAATGATGAGTTAGTGTGTGTAGATTTATACACTAAAAACGAACAGTGCAGATTTGAAGATTGAATTCTTTCTACATAATTATGTATTTCTGCAGCATTAAATTATTAATATATATTAAATTAAGGGTTGTAGTTTATATATTTTAGTTTTCATTTTTGTTCCTGGATATTAAATATCACTAAAAATAAAAATAAAAAAACAAGAAAGCTAAAGTACTAATTTGAGCATTATGAATTACAATAAAATGGAAAACAAGAAAATATTTTTTTTTGCATTATACTAATAAAGACAGAAAGACAAACTTTTTTTAATTTCGTAAAACAATTTAACTGTTTTCATATATCTTTAAAAATATTATTAATAATAATTAAGCTAAAAATTAAACTTGTTTTGCCACATGTTCTGTTCAATTTGAAAATCGTACATATAAACATTAATTATATAGAAAAAATGCTATTTAATTACATTATATGTGCCATTAAAGTATCATTTATAAAATTATTAATTGCAAGGAAATAAAGTTATATATCATGTAAAAAACCATGCAAAAATGAACTAAGATAAATAAATAATAGAAAAAAATTAGAATAAAAGTAAATTACTCTAAGCAAAAAAATAAGAAACAAATATAAGAATTAACAGAAATGATCAAAAAGGTAATTAGGTTGTTTAAAAAATACCCACCCCCCAAAAAAAATTGTTAGCTCATTGTTTTATTATTATTTATTAGATGTACGAATAAAATCATAACATTAGCTGTCTTTCAAAATTGCAGGCCCTTCACCAGCGTCTCTGTGGATTAGCGTGGTAGTGTTTGTTTTCTGCTTTACAAATACAAGCCACCTTTTTTAAATCAGCCCAAAATTCCATCATTTTTTACATCATTTTCAGTAACCCCATTACTTTCTTTATTAGTTTTTCTTCATCTGAACTTTTTATTAAATATATATTCCAGTTCTAATGCTGCTAAATTATATTCATCAATCGCTTTCAATTCTAGATTTCTAAAATCTTCCATTTTTAAACCTATTTATTTCAATTGATATAAATATTGTTATACATCAAACAAAGTCGAATTTGTTCATGCATTTCTATTTAAGTGAATAATAGATATATTAATCTTTAATTGACATTTAAATATGACATCTGGGTTAAAGATAATCTCTAGTTTAATAATTGATTATTAAAAATTATTAATATATTTATGTGAAGTGATTAATATCAAAATTGTGAGTGCAGAAACTTTGACAGTCATAAATCAAAGTATAATAATAATAAAAAATGTGCAGCAAACTTATTTTTTAAATCCAACTTCAATGAATTCTGAAGTTACCGCTTATCTAATTAAACATTTATTTTACTTAAGACAAACAAATAAAGAAAAATCTAATTAAAAATCTATTTGTTCATTACAGTTCGTTTACTTTGAGATATAATTTTTTATATAAGAAATTATGTAACCTTTCAAATATTTAAAAGTACATAAACTGTTCCATAATTTTTTATAAAGTTATATAGTTCCCATAGTTAAGGTTCAAATCATATCCTGGTGATAGTGATTGATTAAGAAGCTTTTCAAGGCAACCATTATTGTGATGATAAAATTGATCCACTTCCTTAAAATAAACATTCTATTCTTTTTTACTACCATCCTTTACCATCCTTTTCAAACATTACTAAGGGATCACATGGTCTCACAGTCCTGTGAAAATACAATTAATTTCAACCTATTTCTTTGCACTTTTGTAAAGTGAAGATTCAAATCTAATCTGAACAAATATTCACTTGTTCATTTATTTTCTGCCCATGTAGATTTAAAGAAACTTGTTCATAAACAGGTTTCAAAAACATGAATACTTATTTTTATTTTAAAAAGTCAAATGATAAACCATAATTTGAACGATTTTGACTATTGTTTTAAAATATAATTCTCTACTTCAAAAAATCTTTCCAGAAATTTTTAAAAATTGTAACAGTTATAATGGTTAATCTTTCAGCTCCTGCACAATTTAGTACAGTAGCAAAGTGTCAGACTCTAGACTTCAAAGTTCACAGATTGGAATCCATATCTGTCACTTCTGATATACAAACTTCTTATGAAATCCTGAGTAGTAAATGAAAGAATTACTTTTGTATCTGTCATAATATTCTTTATGAATGATAATTTCTTCTAATTGATGAATGATGCATGAAAGCATCAATATCTTCATTGCCACTTTTGAAGTCAGTTACTAATATCCCTGTCATTAGAAATATTGTTAACTTCCTATTTTTGTTAATTCCATCTTTTTATTTAGTTTTTAAATTTTCCAATGAGAGTCTTGGGATCATATGTATTTTTACTTATAAGAGTCTTGATGTCAGCATATCTATGGTTATTGTTTTATTTTTTTACCAATTCTGGATTCATTTGATTTTTTCCTACATGGATTTTCTCATTACATTTTAGAATATAAATAAATAAGCAGAACAACAATATATATCTCTATCCTAATATTTTTTGATGGTGAAACAAATTTATTTTGTTATGTGCTATTTTGATTGTATAATCTAAAAGCAACAAAAAGGTAGTGGCACACCATTAAAAAAAAAACTATGATCATGTGAATTAAAGATCTTCATATAATCAAGTGAAAGACATATACTTTTTCTGATAATTAGTTCCTTAATTTTTTGTAAAATCAAACTTTATACCTGAAGGCTTCAATATGTTCAACATGATTTGAAAACGATTTTGTTTGTATGCTATATGAGATACATAGTAGTTTTGACATCTATCATTTGAATGACTTCATTAGTTCCAGTACTGGAATTGATCCAAGGATATTATGCTCCAGAATCTGATACATTACCACTGCACTACATCATTCAGGGCAAACAAAAATTAATTTCTTCCAAAAAAGTTGTTATTGAATTGAACCCTACGTTAATTGAAAAATATTATTAATTGTTTTATTTATTTTTTTAGTTTTTAATAAAATTTATTTAAGCAATATTATCAATTTTATTATTATCATTCAATGACCTTCCCAACACCAATTTGCCACATCTTTTATTAAGAAGGGTTTTTCAATGTAGAGCATCTTATTAGGAGTATCATTGATTGACATCTGTGTGATAGTTTTCTAATCTTTCCAACTCTGTTTCATATTTGTAATGTTGCAATAATATACTTGATATTTAGTTCTCAAAAATTCTTTAAAATAAACCACTCATTTTTTCAAGTTTCATTCAATTTCATTGTCTTTACATACATAATTTTTCAAAGTCCTCTTTGCTTTTTCTTGATTCCTTTTAGAGTTTTCTTCTCACTTCTCTTAATGGTCATTATCTTTTTAATTTTTAATTTGCTTTTCTACTTTGCATCAACCATTTTATCTGCTGATATCCATTTTGATTTATGTGCTTTTAATCAGATTCCTCTTTAACTTTTATATCTTACTTTCATCCACCATTCATCTTGGTTCATCAACAATTTTATGCAAACCTTCAAATCAACATTCTATATCAATCTAACAGCAATAGACATGGTTACATATAGAATGTTAGACAAGCTTGGGATTCATTTTTTATACTCTAAAACTTTAAACATAAGTAATTTTTTATCCATAATTTGCTATCAGTCATGCTTTGTTTTAAAAACTAAAACCTTTCATTACTGCATGCCCAAAATAAAATATCTGATTTCCATAAACTCCATTTTGTGACATCCATGCCCATTAATTATATTTGATTAAGAAAGTGCATTAGCAGTAAAAAATTGTTGAATTTTCAAAATCATGTTAATCATTCATCTACTTTACTTATGTTTCCAAGTCATATATTGATCAAAAACAGATTTTTACTGTTCAGTTTTTTATTCCAACCATTAATCATTAAACATATATTTACCTGCATGCTTTAACAAATTCTGACAGCACTGATTATAAAACATTCCAGGTTATTTCTATATTTGTTTGTGTTGTATTATGAGAAAATTAAATTAATATCATCACCCAAACACCATTCTTTATGCCTACACAAGCTGTATGGAGAGTTTTGCCTCTGTGTAAATTAATATTGATGATTCATTCACAAGACTAAATGAAATAAGTCCATTCAATATTCTTTTTTCAAATAAGAGATAGGAATTATTTGTGTCCTTAGATAGTATAACAAACAGTTTACATGATTCAAATTGTCCTACTTGAATCAACCTTATTTCAACAATTGCTTATAACAGATGCATGCAACGTAATTCAATGTTGACCATATCGGGTTTTTTTTTGGTTCATAATTGCGACAAGTTCCAATAGTGATCTTTTTGTAGCATAAGATTTTTCTTTTTTTACATGATTCTAAATTCTCTCTAAATATATTCATTATATTTGTTTTTACAAAATATTTTCTTTATTTTTCTATCTATATTTTCATAATATCAGCAAATTTAAAAATAAATGTGGTTTGCATTTTTCAATCTAAGAAAATTCACTCACAAGAGACATTGATATAAATATATAAACTTTTAAAAAAATATGAATTTAAATGAAATTTGTAAATGCGTTTTTATATTTAATTTAATATATTAAACGTAATTTAAATATACATATTTATAATTTTTTCATAAACGTTATATATATATCTTCTAAATAAAACGAATTTATTTTATAAAACAAAATAAATTTATATTTTTTAACAAACAGAAATTGGAAAATCATATAATTTATTTCAAAATCATATTATAATTTATTTCAATCTTTGGAATTTAGAATTATTTATATTTATGCGTATTTGTATAGATTTCTTGATTAATAATTACTGTATTTGTCTGTCACATTTACAGCCTAAGGTTCAAATTCATCTGAAGTTTAAAAATGCTTCTAGATATCTAAAATTTTTCAAGAAAAGCAGAAATTATTTTCAGATAATTAAACTATAGACAACCCAGAAAATAATCTAGTTTTTGATGTATAAAGAATTTGTAAGTATTTTTAACAAAATAAAAAAAACCCAGGATAATATGAATATTTAAACATAAATATAAATAAAAAATAAGCAAATGATTAACCACTCATGAAAACATGTGACATGATCTTCTAGCTCTGGGAACAACAGTTTGAACTTTGATCCTGAAATTGTTAATCTTCAAATCCATCAATTTATCCATTATACTCAATCACACAGACAATAAATATATCATTGTAATATTTTATTCAACCTTTCATACTATTATAATACTTCGGAAAATGAAATCATAAACTTTCTTTATTTATATATACACTTTTAAAAACGGCAACAAAAATAGCTGGTAGAAAAACGCAGCAATTGACCAATAAAATTTCTACTGAGGCTATAGAATTTATGAAGAAAAAAAGGAATATGAAGAAATACAAAAATGACGCATTAAAAAGTATTGAATATCTCAAATTTTGTAAAATGGTGCAGAAAAGAGTCGAAAATGATATAAGAAAGTATAACTGTGAACTAGCAAGAGAATCTGTAGAAGAAAATAAAAGTCTCAAGAATGTAAAACAACATTTTAGTATTGGTAGGAAATTTATATCTGCAATAAGAAAAAAAGATGGAATTATTACTAAAAAGAAGGTGACATCATGAAATGGGTAGAAGACTTTTATCAAGAATTATATAGTAATAAAAAACAAGTAACTCCTATATGTATTACATCTTTGTAATTGCCCAGAATTTTAAATGAAGAAGTGAGATATGCAATTAAATGTATGAAGAAAGGAAAGGCTCCAGGTAATGATGGACTTATAATTGATATATTAAAAGAAGCAGGTGAAAAAATTAATTTTTTTTTTAGCAAAGTTATATACCAAATGTCTAAATAATAAAGATGTACCAGATGATTGGAAGAGTGCAGTAATAATATTAATAATTAAAAAAGGTGATAAAAAAGATATTAGAAATTACAGACTTATCAGACTTTTATCAGTTTTATACAAAATTTTTACCAAGATAATTACAACTCATCTACAAAGAACATTGGATTTCCACCAACCAAGAGAACAAGTTGGATTCCAAAGTGGCTTTTGTACAGTAGATCATATCCAGGTATTGAGAGAAGTTACATAAAGGACAAATAAATATGAGTTGCCAATATGTTTTGGATTTGTAGATTATGAAAGGCATTTGATTCTATAAACATTTCTTCAGTGATTAAAGCATTGGATTATTAAGGTGTAGATCCAGGATATTGTCATATTTTCAAGAATATTTATAAAAATGCAACAGCAACAATTAGATTGCATAATAATATTGATAAAGTCAACATTGAGAAGGGTGTAAAACAAGGTGATTCCATATCTCCAAAACTTTTTACAGCAGTGCTGCTGCAAAGTATTTTGTGGATTAAAATGGGAAACTAAAGGAGTGAAAGTAAATGGAGATTATTTAAGTCATTTAGATTTTGCAGGTGATGTAGTTGTTTTTGTAAATAATGCTTCAGAGCTGCAGGGAATGTTGCAGGAGATATCATATGAAAGCAGGAAAGTAGGATTAAAGATAAATGTTAAAAAACTAAAGTAATGTTTAATCGATTTGCTCAAAATATGAAAATAAAGATTGATTATGATGAATTAGAAGAAGTTAACAGTTACAAATACCTTGGTCAGATTATTAATACAGATGGAAACATTACGGATGAAATTAATCATAGAATTAAACTTGGTTGGAGTGCTTTTGCTAGAAATAACTTGATACTAAAAGGAAATATGCCTATGTGTTTGAAAAGGAAAGTTTTTAACAAATGTGTTTTGCCAGTTCTTACTTATGGATCTGAGACTTGGACACTTAATAGAAGAGCAATACAGATACTTCAGACCATTCAAAGAAGTATGGAGAGATGCATGCTGGGAGTAACAAGAAGAGACCAAAAATGCAATGTATGGGTAAGAGAACAAACAGATGTTACTGACCTCATTGAAAAAATTAAAAGACTTAAGTGGAGTTGGGCTGGACATATTGCTAGAAGAAATGATAATGGATGGACAATTGAAGTCTTAAACTGGATTCCAAGAGATTGTAAAAGACCCAGAAAGAGACCACATGTGAGATGGATAAATGAGATGAGAAAGTGTGCAGGGGTGCTGTGGAGAAGAGAAGCTAAAGATTGAAGAAGATGGATTGAACTTGGAGAGACCTTCATCCTGCAGTGAATTGATAATGGTTGATGATGATATATACATGTGAAAGAATAAGAGTATACTTATTATTCTCTGCAGTTCTAAACCATCAGAATAATTTACAATTGATACTACATCATAAATAAAGATTTTGACAATTATTAAATCTTTATTTTATCAGAAAACTACTAAAAGATCAGATATTTCATGCAGTATTATGACATTATTAGATATTTTTATAACACAAAAAAAATATACTTAAATTTTAGAAGTGCAATTTATTATTTTACATAACAATTCTTACAAATTATTATATATGCAAACAAAAGGGAAAAAGTATGAATTCTTAATGTATTTACAAAACCATGTAAAGATATTAAACATATTATATAAGACACACATATTTATATGACTCATAATAATTAAAAAAGCGAGTCATATATAATGTGACATTACTTTTAAAGAGCTTGTAGTTACAAAAATGCACACAGAGAGCATACCAATAGCTCAAACAAGCTCGTAATTAACAAGTGCAGTATGAGAAAATATTTAAAGTCTCTATCCAGAACACCCTCATCCCCAGACCATGGTTTCGAGCTTATGGTCCATGTCAGTGGAGAGCTAGAATATTCGGACACTAGACCTAAAATATCAACTCAAAAAACCAGCACTTATTTCATACGTATATTTAAGAAGAAACTGAAATTTTCAGACATGAAAATGTCTTTAAATCCAGCTATCTAACTTAAATAGCTATATGGGACTGAACTAAATTCAGATCTACCATATTCTAATAGCCTCAGCATAGCCAAAGCCTTAAAAGTAAAATTATAATAATTAAAAAAGCAAGTCATATATAACGTGACATTACTTTTAAAGAGCTTGAAACCATGGTCTGGAGATGAGAGTTTCTGGATAGAGATTTTAAATATTTTCTCATACTGCACTTGTTAATTACGAGCTTGTTTGAGCTATTGGTATGCTCTCTGTGTAAATTTTTGTAACTACAAGCTCTTTAAAAGTAATGTCACAATATATATGACTTGCTTTTTTAATTATTATAATTTTACCTTTAAGGCTTTGGCTATGCCGAGGCTATTAGAATATGGTAGATCTGAATTTAGTTCAGTCCCATATAGCTATTTAAGTTAGATAGCTGGATTTAGAGACATTTTCATGTCTGAAAATTTCAGAGTTTCTTCTTAAATATATTTATGAAAAGTGCTGTTTTTTTGAGTTGATATTTTAGGTCTAGTGTCCAAATATTCTAGCTCACCACTGACGTGGGCCATAAGCTCGAAACCATGGTCTGGAGATGAGAGTGTTCTGGATAGAGATTTTAAATATTTTCTCATACTGCACTTGTTAATTACGAGCTTGTTTGAGCTATTGGTACGCTCTCTGTGTGCATTATATGACTCAATATAAGGATCCTATTTATATTGGTATTTACTAACTAATAAGAATATTTAAACAGAAAGGATTTTCTATCCCAATACATTTTCTGTACTGTATTTTATAATATCTTAATGATGTCTTTTTAAATATTAAGGAAACACTTGAACTAAGACACATAGACTTTTGAAAAAATAAGAATGGCTATCTTATTTTTAAACCAATTTTTTAATTATATAGGCCAATCTAAAGCATCTCAGTTTAAGAGTGTGAAGATGTTTCTCTGTTCACTTCCATCATTTTCTTTCTGCATATTAACTTTCACCTTAAACTGAGATTCTTTACATTGGCCTATATATTTAGAAAGTAGGTGTAAAGATAAGATGACCACTCTTATATTTTCAAAAGTCTCTATCTTGTGTCTTAGTTTGAGAGTTTCCTCAATATTTAACAAGACATCATTGGAATTCTTATTTGTCTCCTTTTACTTTTTTTGCATTTCTTTATATATTCATATATATTGCTTACAATAACTTTCCTCATATACATTTTAATGCAATTTTTTTAATGATTTCTTTATTTTCCTGACAATTTCTACTGTCCTGCAGTCTTCATCAGAGCGATCTTAATTTTCTCTGCCTATTTTTTGCATTAAAGTGTATATGAGGGAAGTTATTGTAAACAATATATACATCATTGAGATATTATAAAAAACAGTGCAGCACATGTATTAGGATGAAAAATCCTTACTGATTAAATTACATACTATCTCCACACTAGCAAATAAAATCAAATGTTAAATAATAAGAATATTGTAAATTGTTAATTAGTTGTCTAAAATTACTTGTAATGGTCCATTGATGTATACTTCTCATTCTTTGTAGTGGTAAACTTTAATGCTGCAAATTACTAATTCATCATAGAAGAGTACTTCAATTGATTTGACATTCTTTAAAAAGTAGTACATTTATAATGTTATTATCAGCTATAAATACTAATTTACATATCATTAAAAGTGTTGGGCAATTGCATCAATCATATGAAATATATGTCAAAGTGTATCAAAGTGAAAACATGACTGATTCTTTCTCCAATCTAATTGTGGTGCTATCTCAAAAACATATATTAGGTATTCATTACAAAAAAGAGATTAATGTACTAACATATCTAGATAATGAGTTACAACATTAAATATGATGGAATGTATTATACTTTTGGATATTCTCTTCAATGCTCTCTTTGCCATGACACAACTACTTAAACCACTTGAAAACATTTATACACCTCATGAAATTACTACAATTTACAATCTGAATCAAATGTTTCAGTAACATTGTTTTCTAATTTAAAACATCATTTAACGTTACCATGTTATTCCATTATAGGTTAAGCTATGGAACACATTTTGCAGTGTATTTCATGATGCAGACAACTTGCCATTATGTATCAAATATATTGATTTTGGCAAGCAGCTTTGTAAGAGTAAACTATTGGAATATACTTATAAAATATTACTTATTTGAAAGCACAATGTGAAATGTGATTTTGTAAATAATAAATATTATTCTTTAAAATTAATATACAGTGATATAAGCATTTTCATTTTGATGCTATCACTATGTATTATATAAATGTAGATTTTAGGTTCCAGCTAACTGAAAAGATATCTTTCTATGGGAAAATACACTTTCTACAATAGATAATTGCTACTTTGTGGTACAGCAGTTATTGATAACATTTAAGATATATTTGTTGCAGTTTAATAGATAAATGTACAAAATTGATATCTTTATATTAGTGTTTATAATTCAAGTTCAAAATTACAAATACTGTATATCAATGTTTAATTAAGTTTATTGTCTATGTCTGTGCCAATATTAATATAAACTCTTTTAAATTAATAAATAAAAGCAATTAGTCAATATTAAAACAGTATAATAATTACATGTAAATTAAGTTCTAATAAAATAAATTGATGATGAAATTTGAGGGAGTATGATGATTTGGACCAATTGACGACATTAGTTCAGCAGAAGTACATTTTGGGAAATTGTTTACTTTTTTATACCTCTATTTATTTGTTGAAGAAGAGTCATATTGAGAAGTTAATTTGCTAAGTTATATTTATAGAGTTCAACATTATAGAGAATGGAGAATGTTAATAAGATTTTAAAACATTAATTTTATAATATATATTTTCTCGGGTTCATGGCTGTGTAATTAACAGTAATGTTGCACTGATATTGCAGCAGTTTAGCACCTGCCATCATTTAATTAAAAATATAATTTGTAAAATATTTACAAGCAACATGTAGAACAAGAATAAACATTATGTCAAGCGTTGGTGGGCGAGTGGTCTGCACAGCCGCCTTACAAGCAGTTGTCCTGGGTTAGTGGGTTCACTACCCGGCGATGCTATGACACATAAAAAAAAGCATAAACATTATATAGAACATTTATAGCATCTCTACTATTTTACTATTTCTTAAATAAATAATTCTTTTATGTTATCCAAAATAATTTTCATTTCAATATAAACGTGTGTGGATTTGTATCCTAAATATTAATGCAGTTTTAACAATATGTAATCACTCCAATGAAAAACTTATTATCTCTGTTTAATATCAGCTATTGGAACTGTTAATTCTTAAAAAACTGGGAAAACAAATGAGAATCTAACAATTTTTCATTTGCAAAGTGGATTTGATAACTAGTGGAAGTGCATTTTAGTGATATATACATGTAAATCATAAATTGAAATGATGTCAATTCTTTAAACTGACAACAGAATTAATGGAATAAAAATTAACTTTTGACATGAGATATACAATACACAAAAAATGTTAAATATTATTTGGCTGGAGAAATTCATTAATGAGCTTTAATTTTTACTCTTAACATTTGATCTACTTTATCTTATATTGATAAAAATTGTGAAACCAGCATAAATACTTAGATAAAGATCAACAGAAAACATAATAATGCACACAAAAAAAGGCAAACCAAAGTCGTCTTAGCAGAAATAATTAAGCACGATATTAAAAATATATATATGTTGTAGTTAATTAAAATCTTCCCTATAAATAAAGGAAGAATTTAATTAAAACATAAAAAAATGATAAATTAAAAATTTCACGTTTCTATGGTAAATTTAATCTGTTTATTATACAAAATTTTTTTTTTCTCAAGATATTAAATATTGAAAGTTCAAAGTGTAATAATTAATCCATTATTTATATAAAAGGAGGAAAACATATTGATGATCAACATCCTGCATTTTTGCTCATAATTTAAACATTTGTTTTTCTATTTTATTATTATTTATTAAAGATTAAAATAAATAATTTAATAATGAAATATCTGCACAATTTAGCAATTAATGATTCAAATTTAGCAGGATACATAATTTATAGATATGTTTTTCATCATTTTGATTTCATATTGTGTTTAATTATAAAATTTTGGAATAAAAAAAATTAACATAGGGTGATTATTTGTCAACATTTGATCTGATCAACAGGCTTTCATATCTTGTCTCCGAGTTAAAGTTTTAACAATTTTCGATAATTTTCTAATGCAATAAGAATATTTCTAATATGCTTTGAGAAAGATTTGAAAGTGCAAAAATAGATTGATAAACATAAATTTATTTGAAAAATTAAAAATGAACACTATATATAGATTAAAGTATTTATAATCACATTTACTGTTTTCAATATTCTATAGTAGTTTCTTTAATTTAATCCAAATTTTTTAATCAGCACATTTTTTTTTACATAAGTACTAAAATAATTTCTTCATTATCCACCCATTCTTTATCTAATCATCTTCTTGGCTTTATATTCTCTTTTGATATTTTGTTCAAATTTCTGTTATTCCAATATTAAATAGGGTATAGCTTTCCTCCTTGTCCCATTAATTCTGGTGAATATTGTGGATGATTTAGCATATACACTTGATTTTTGACCAAAAACTGTTAAACAATGAATGAATTGTGACTCAATACCTTATTATGAAGCAAACATCTATTATGACATTTACTAATTCTTGTAAACAAATGCTGTTAAAGTAAATTCACCAGTGATATAAACCTTATGGTATAAATTCTATGGGAGTAATGCCTTTACTATTATAAATAATAATATTGTTTTCATTTTTGAGAGTATTGTTATAACTGATGTTTGATGAACTTTTAGGTTTTCCTTCAACACTTTGTTTCTTGATCTTACTGAAAATACCATGTCTCATTACCAGTTACAATTGATTTTAGGAAGTTTTGATCATTTCTATTGTCTTAAACAAGTTTTCTGGAATGATGAACTTTGGCTAATTTTTAATCTGTTAATCTGTGTGGAATAAATCTCATACAAACCTTTTATTTTGAGTAAATCCACTTTTGAAACTTACCAAGTTGTTTCATGATAGATGTTGAAAGATTCTTCCATGATTGTAATATTGTTGAATGATGACATAATTTCATGTACTTTTTCTATTACTTCAGGTATTCAAATTGTTGATGGTCTGCTTAAAAATCATCAGCTTTTATCCTATCTCTCTTTCAAAAATCATTTATGCCATTTGAAAACTGTTGTACATCTCAAAAAACTATCACTATAATTTTTTTATATCATTATTTTGGACATTTATGTAATGTTTTGCATAAACCTTTATTACTGCTCTTTGTTTGTTTTTCATTTTTCAACATTCTGATGCTTATTACTGATGGTTTAGTCATGAATACTATCTGCATCTAACTCACACTTGATAGAATATTCATCACAAGTTAAAAACTTCAAATAACATATTGCACCACCTGTTCTCAAGTTATTAAACCAATCTATAAACTTTATTATTGAACTATGTATGACTGGATCTATGACATGATATTCTAAAACTGGATCTATGACATGATATTCTAAAACTTTAATCAGACATAATTGCTTTTACAGATGCTTTCTAGTGTTAATTAACTAAACTATTCATTTGATCTTCATGTAACTGTTCTCAATTTAAATAAAGTTTATTTCTTTTATTTTCTTAAGTTCAGTAGATCTCTTATACGGAAGGATTTAAAGACTAAATGATCATTAGCGTTTAATTAAATTATTGTTATTTTTAAAATATCAATATTGAATTCTTCCTATCATCTAATATATTCCTATCATTTTAAACATTAAGAATGCAGAATTGACAACAATTTCTCTAGCTGTTCATTAACTTTTAACTATCATTTCTAAAGTATTCTCATTGTTGACCTAATTAAGTGTCACATCATGTCTTCATTTAAATATGTAGTATATTTAATAATATATAATTATTGTGTGGGTTATTTTTGTTATTATACAGCTTGGTAGAATTCTTACAGATATATCATGATGTTATTCCTATTTTTATTATTATGCTATCATTTTTATTGCTAAGATAATCTGCTTCTAGCAATGAATTTTTTTTAATATTCCAATTTTTACTTTGTTCCACAATTTTCTTTTCTATTAAATGCAATGTTTTCTTATGACAGTATTATCTGTTTTTAAAAACCATTTTACAGAATTTTAAATAAACATTGTAAATTATATGTTTTTTTTTTCAATAAAATATGGTTATGTAAAAAAAGTACTTCGGTATTTGTGAGTTTTCAGGTAAACCAAGATGGTAGTCTGTATTTTTGCTAAATCTACAGTTTTGTCTCCCCCACTCCACTAAAAAAAGTTTATATAAATGTGATTGCTAGGAAACATAGTATTAATATTTACATTTTATTTTTTATTAAAATAGTTACTTTTTTTTAAAAAATCCTTGTGGAAAAAAATTAAATTACAATATTTATGCTTTAATTATTTTTTTTGTTTATATTAACTTATTAACAAAAAAATGAAGCAAAAAATATATAAATACAATATTTATATTTTATTCATGTCAACGTGTGAAATGCCTAATGATCTCCAAAATTATATAGCATTTTTGATTCAAATCCACATTTTTTATTCCAATTGTTAAAGTTATTTATAAAAAATTAAATTTTCTGAAATTAATGTAAAGTTCAAATTGTTATGTCATTATGAATCTTTGCTTGAATTATTTCCCCAGTATCTCACTATGTAATTTATTTATAATGTATTTATTTGTTTTCAATTCTGGTTCAAAAATTGAATAGTTGTGAGTTTTGAATGTAAAGTTTAATATCATGACCATTAGCACACACTTTTTGAGAGGTCAGGATGCCATATCTTTGAAAATACTCCACTGCATCACATCTGTGACAGGAAGGTTCCGAAGTTTGATCATGATGACAGTTTACCAAAAATAAATGCTGACAAAAAACATGTTCAGTTAAGAACATCTTATCACTTCCACATTTTAATATAGTTTAAAAAAAATTGAAATAAAGCTTCTAAATAAAATTTATTAGAATTTGGTATTTTTTAAAAAAATTAATAATTGATTTATTTTTTTAAATTTAACCATATGCCCTTGACATGGTACATTTATCAATATTTGTTAAAAATATGTGCTGCCATCTTGGTTTATTCAAAAACTCACAAGTACCCAAATGTTTTAGTAGAGGATCTTTTCTTTGCTCCTATGGATCACTGGAGTTCTCTTAGGTTGTGCAATGCAGGATGTGTTATCATTGAACTTTTCCTTCCTTGAATACCATTTAATGTATCTATATCAAATTTATTCAGCACAAACAGATAATATTGTAATAACGTGAAAGCTAAAACCTTCAACAGATATGCCTTAAACATGCTTACGTGACAGCCAATCAGATGGAATAATGACATCACATGGACCTCTCAATTCTCAAACACAAGTCAGAACTATCAGAAAAGATGGAACCCCAATTTCATCTATGCCTCAATTTATATATAAATAAGCCAGACTCAAGCATTTTGAACTAAGAGTGTGAAGCTTAAATACCTTCACATTTAATTCACTAAATATTATATATAAATAACGCGAAATCTTTCGATATCCTATTTTTAACTTTATCATATGAGTTGTAACCAAATTACAGAATAAAATTTTTATAATTAAAAAAAATCTAAATGTTTTTATTTACATATAAATTTAGATAATTATCAAGGCAAATAAATATAGCATCCGTCTGTTAGATTAGGGCAATTGTAGCATATATAATATGAAATATATTTGACTAATTTGTTCTAATTATTATAAGACTAAATAAAAAGCAATTAGAGCGTTTCTAACAATAAAGTGATTCGGAAATGAAGACATGTAAATTTTTATTAATTATTATTACTACATGATACCGGGTCTGTTTGCTTTGGCACAATGGTAGATCATATGATATGTAGTATATTTTGAGCAATTGTCATAAAACTAAGTAAAAAAATAATCCTCTTACATTTTTTAAAAAAAATATTTATAATCAGAATGATGTTTCTAATATTTACTAAGGCTATAAACCTCAAGAGTGTGCGCATGTTTCTAACAATTGCATGGATCAGTAATATAAACACTTTAATTTACATATAAATTTTATTATTTGTCACTGTGACATAGCATTCCCATTTGTAAAGCACCTAAGAGCCAATACATCTGCACGAACAGTATATGCTTGACGAAAACTATCACAACCACATATAAAAGCCATGAATGCTAGGCATCTCAACTTAAAAATAAATAAATATACTCAATCATAAATCTATATTTATAAAAACAAATAAAATGTATTCATATACAAGTATTTATAAATATAAGCATAATAACTCTTGACTGCGATACTGCGTGTAAATAAGTTAATATTATTTTATGCAATAATACTACCGATTGCATAAATATATCAACATACTAAAATTTTCTAATATAACTTTCATTACACTTTTTTCATTTAAATTGTAATTTTTTTTTCTCTTTAACAAATTGTTTAACTAAAGTCTTTTTTTTTTATTTCAATCTAAGAATAAAATCTTTGATTTAAAAATGTATCCTTTTATCTATATATTTTGTTAAACTCGTGACGGAAAATCTTTTACTAAATTATACTAATTCAATTGTTTTAGATTTAAGACATAATAAAATTCTCTTTTGAAGTGGGCCAATTGATTTACCATTTATTTAAATTTAACGCGTGGTTTCACTTCTATCCAAGCAAGCAGATTTAAGATTTAAAATCGTCGTTCAAAAGTTTTATACCACTCATTCGCCTTTTAAACGTTAATTTTTATAAACGCACTCGCCTACTCCCAATATATGATAACATAAAGCATAAAATAAATAAATCCAAATAAATTACGCTAATAAAAGAGTTAATCATTTCATTAATAATATATATTTTTTTCACAAAGAAACAACAGAATGACTTGACATATAAATAAAAGAATATAGTATGGTGGTTGTGCACATCTTGGAAGTTTTACTGATCTGCAAACAATTAATTTAATGATTTTACGAAAGTGGTTCTACAGCATTGATTTTATTATACTAACAAGCAATTTATTTTAATAATCAGCAATAAGACCCTTTTTTTTTTTTTTTACTATTTAGAGAATTTGATTATCATAAAAATTTTAGCTTATAATTTATGCAGGCAATCAGTATATTTGATTTCAAGTTATTTTATGACTTAAATTTAAGGTTAATTAAGAATGAAATGAGTTTTGCAACATTGGCATGAATCATTTATACAGTGATTGATTGACAGCTGAGTACTTCACTTGTGACATATAATTCTTTACTGTAATATTATTAAAATACAATTTTAGCATAAATTGTCATCTGTCTGTTCACCAACTTGTTCTATTAAGTCCTGTTTGCAAATTCCCAAGTAAGTCCCCAGTGAACTATCCCCTATTTTATACTTCTTTTTATACAAAAATAATCACCAATACCAACCAAACATATGGTTTTAATTAGTTTGTATAACAAAATTTGTTAAAACATTTCCATAATGTAAATAATATTCTTAAAGTTAAATTTAGCCTTTTAATCTAATACCAGAACAGTGGGTTCAATTAGTTTTCCAAAATAAAAAATCTCACATAAGAAATAAACAATTATAAGGATTTCTTGCCAAAAACATAATTCATTATCCCTATTTCAAAATACATATTAAAAGACAAAAAAGTTAAAATTGAAAAAAATAATAATTAATGAATAAACATTTTACTAAGTATATCATTAAAAATGGTACTACCCTTAAATAAATAAACTATATGATAAAAGTTATTAAGTTTCTATAAATTTTTAAAATATTTTTTTAATTTATGGAGCAGCATTTTGAATCTTATCTAAAGTGAGAATGATAGCCTGAATCATGATTCATTAAAATATGTAGAAAAAATTAGTTAACATTATGCACATTTAAAAATTTTCTTTGTTGCACTTTATATTCTACTATCAAAGTTTTTATTTTTTTAAATATATAATCAATAAAACTAAATTTTTTGCAGCACTGTTAATTTTTATTTTAAAAGAACAGTTTGTAAATATATTCATTTTACATAAATGCAATCATAAGGGACTTGAACACAGACCTTCAAACTCCTTACAGCTATCTAATCCATCCTACACAACTGATACACATGACCCCATACATGTGAAAAAGATAAATGACCTCCGATATATGTATTTTGTACTGAACCAGCACTCATCAGCTGATCCAGATCACTATCTCCCATACATATATACAATTAGTCCTAACCTGAGTTCAAGTCCTTTATAATTACATTAAGTTTACTATAGACAATATATGTATATTTAAATATTATAAATGCAATCATTAATTTAAAAATGGTAGAGAAATATAATGTACAATTGATTGTGTACTTTTAAGAATGTAAATAAATGATTACATTTTTTTTTTGCTAATACTATATGCTTCTACTTTTGTAATAAATGCTATTATTATCTTAAATATAGCAAAACAAATTAGAAGGTTACTGAATTAAAATTGAGCACAATGAATGATATTTTTAACTTATATTAAAGTTGATTATTAACAGAATCTTTTTTTTTTTGGACATAAAATAATTTAGGTTTATGAATTCAGCACTTTTGCTTTGGTCAAAATTAGCATTTATAAAAATTGATGAAAATACAATTTAGCTAATGGATATAATATATAGGGTATATGAGCACAGACTTTCACATGACCCACCACTCTCCACTCTATCTCATAACACTGATACACTGAACACATTTCTTATGTCGAAAAGATAACTAATCACCAATATACATATTTCATGCTAAACCAGCAATCATCAGTTGGTCCAGATTATCATCTCTACACATATATACAATAAGTGCTCAGATATGCATTAAGATAACTAATCTTCATACTTTAATGGACAGGCTTCAATCCATTCCACACTCCAACTCTTCAACCATCCATCCAATGGAATATCTGATGATGGAATGCTCAAAGGCCACCTTAAGTTCAAGATTCTCAGCACATCAATGTTGACCTAAAGTCAGTCTGACCCCTCATGTACAGGTCATAATCCATTTAATACATATACAAGGGATAGGCAGACATCTCTACTATGTAATAACTAAAATACAGGTTTATTCTTAAATTGTAATGTTAATGCACTTATTATTGTATATGATGAAAATATACTTTTGACATATATTATACTGATTGAAACTTGTATTTTTTTACTTGTAACCATCAAGAATGAAAGTCATTTTTATTATGGATATGTCATAAAAGAAATCACAAACTATCTTGCAAAGATAGTCAATGAAAATTAGTTAAGTACAGTAATCATATTTTGACTCTGTAATCCAAACATATATATTATATAATGAATAAATTCTGTGCTACATTTTATTTATTTGGCGTAATCATTAATATATTGTCGTCAGATGGTGTAGGTGAAACCACAATCCAATGATATCATCAATTTTATAAAATGACCTCTATTTGAAAAAGTGACATTTTTAAAAAATTTCAAAAATAATTTTTTTTAAAGATTATTGTAGCAAATAATTAATTGTGAATTAAAATGATCGACTATTTTGATGATTACCATTTGTATAAAGTACTGTCATATACAGAAAGAAAATTGTAACCTGTTTTTGAAACATATTTTGAAAACTACTTAACTTTAAAAACAAATTTTATTAGGTCTAATAACGGTTACATTTTGAATAAAGGAACTTTCATTGTTTATGTATTGACTTCATTTTTATTTCGATGACCTTTACAATTTAATTACATAGATTGACAGAAACTATATATATATATAATATATATATATATATATATATATATATATATATATATATATTATATATATATATATATATATATATATATTAAGCCCATTAAATCAATGATAAAGTTATATACTATATGTATGTACATATACTCATCCATATAAAATATTTATTGATCTAGATTATTATTATTTTTATTGTTATTATTATTATTACTGAAATATTTTTGCCTTTAAATTGCTAATAATTATGTTTTTTTTATTATATTTTTAGATCAAATTAGATTGTTAATAAAAAAACCCATTCTAACATATATTATATACAAATCATAAAAATTTGGAATCTAAATCTCAAATTGTATGCCAGTGTTTTAAATTTACAACTGCTCATTGAATACCAATCTGACGATCTAATGGAAAATTGAATTTATTCTTAGAGAGAATCTGAACTATATGTTAATGTTTGCCTATTGAATAGCTATGCTTCACTATAAAGTTTTTTGTCAAAAATAAAAAAAATAAAAATTTCTTAAAATTTTCAAAAATTGATTAAACAACTCCAGTAAGTTGGCAAACAAATACATATTGTTAAAGAAAACAGAAATAATTATCTGTCAACAACTTATATTGAGTAGGAAAAGCATTTTTAAAATAAGCAAATGTTTCATGTAGAGAATTTAGCACAGAAACATGCTCAATTAGTTATGCTAAGTTAAAATTTTATAAAGTAAATAAGAATTGAGGAAAACCTTTAATATATATTGTGGCTCCATATAGTTCTATTTTTGAATAAAAGATTAATAGCATGGCCAGTTTATCTTATCTAAACATAGTTTATATTTGTATCTTGTAAAAAATAAGTTTTCTTCAAGTAGTAACAACACATTTGATACAAGCAACAGAATACTACACAAAAAGTTAATAAAAATTGTTAGAAAGTCTATAAAAGACAATACAAGATTACCACATGACTGTAAAGAAGGCCATTGATATGGATGGATAATAATAAGACTACTAATTTTGCAAGTGAATAATTAGGAATACCATTTATGTTAATAAAAATGTAGCAGCTATTTACAGTTTTTCATTTTAAAAATATATATTTGATGTCCATTTTGAAATTCAACCACAGTTGTAAATTATGGGGTTGGTTATTCCAGGTTAATTATTACTTCATTTAGGTAAACATTACTAATCAAATAAAATTAGAATTTTTTAACAGTTCATTTGTTAAGACAACAAAAATTTTCTAGAATAAATCTAAAATAAACTTATATAGTTAGTGTTAAATCATACCAGAAATGACATTTCATTTTCATTGGAATCTTATATATAATATCCAGGTGAATATTTGTTCATAAGGTTGTGACGTATTTGCTGCGAATGTATATTTCTCCATAAGGTGGTCACATGTCAAATTTACGATCAATTAAAATAAACTATTACATAAAGAAAATAATTTTGCCATTAATAGTTGTCTGGAACATTGTCAAATTCACATATTTACAAATTTAAATTTAGAAGCTTAATTTGATTATGAACATTTTATTCAAAGCAAGTAATTTTGCAAAGCAAAAAAAAATTGTTAAAGCAACCAATTATAAACAAATGGTAGTGTTTGGTGATGCATACTGTGGACCACCAGGTGACACTGCAGAACCACCAAGAAGCCTGCAAGTGATAAATTTCTGTACAAAAATTGCTAAAGCATCTAATTAAAACTATTATAAATATCATATTTAATAAGCTTTAATTTTTATTACAGATCATATTTTATGCAAGGAAGTGATACCACTGTTAATAAAATGGAATTTTTATTCTGTAACGCTGTCAAATTCACATATCAAAATGATTTTTCAAAAGTCCAGGTATATGTGGTAGAAGTATATTTTTACTATTATTTCACTCTGCAGATTGTAAGATGTAATTTTTAAAATGATTTCATATATTTCTAAGTGTATTCTTTCTGTAATTAAATTTTTAACAAGGAAATGTGAAATTGAATCTTGTAAGGTAGAAGATGGAAAACTTCAGTCTTCGTTAAATGTAGAAAAAATTGTAATAAATATTTGTTTGCAACATTTTCCCAAAATATTACATAACTTCCATCATGCTCATGCACTAATTATATGCATTTGAATTAACATAATTTTATTTCATGAAGATAATGCAAATTCTTACTAGATAATTTCTTGCTTATTAGTTCATAATATTAGTAGATATTTTATTATTTCAATTTTTCTTAATTTGAAATGGAGTTGAACATACAAGTTTGGAGCATTGTATCACCATGGTGTAGTTATGTAACAGAATGCTTATTTCATATAACAATTGTTACTTTAGTCAAGCATTGGTGGCTGAGTGGTTAGCACAACTGCTTTACAAGCAGTTGTCCTGAGGTTCGTTTTCCGGCCGATGCTTTGACACATAAAAAAAAAACAATTATTTTAAATTTTGTTTCTTGGCAATGATCATTAAACTACTTATCAAGATTAACCATTTTTTAATCATTTATATTAAGATTTATTTTGTTCTCCAAATTTACAATGCTATTTTATTACATTTTCTTGTCTCTCTCTTTTTCTTTTAGTTTATATTGTTGTGACCTTTTACTTTTATCTAACATGATTTTAATGACTTTTTACTTACAGTTGTAATTTAACTTTTAGTTTAGTTTCATTTAATATATGATTATCTCATTTATGAATATGTTTTAATTATTTTATTCAAATTTGACTAAAGGGTTTTGTGAATTTAACCCTTCTCAAATTTGAAATTTTATTCAGGTTTTAAGCAGGCTTAATATTTTTTTCTCATGCAATTATATTATAAATAACATAATTAAATCTCCAATTATTAATTGGTAAGTTGTATTTATATATAGGACTATTTTCCTCATCTAATATGAGTATTGAATGTCTTCAGAAAAAATTAACTTTATTTAAATATTCCTAATACATCCAACTGTTGATATTAAAATGCCATCATCATAAACCTTCAGATATTGGTAACTTTGTATATAAGTATTCTTAGCTAGAAGGTGGAAATAAGGAAGACAAGTCTGTATATGTTTCATTAACATGATGAATAATGTATTTTCATTACTGTTTTCCAGTAGAGGGCTTGTAAAGATATTTTTACCAGTAGCAAATATTCAAATGTTGTTGTATTATACCATTTTATTAATGTATAGTTCAGATTTTACATTAAACCTGCATTATCTTGTAAAGTCTATTCCTAGAGCTTAAGAGGCAAGGCTTTGTATTTTGAGTAAATTATAAAGTTATTTATATTTTAAATCCAACAATAATCAAATAAAAAACTTCAACACTCAAATTTGTTTTTTCAAAACTTGATCCTCATTATTAAATCTTTGCTCTGTGAGGTTTGATGGATTGGTAAAGAAGCAAACCCTAACATTCAAAGATCATGGATTGTAACCAAAACTATCTCTTCCAATGCTAAACTTCTCATTTGTTTTTTTTTTTTACTGTATCATTAAATATCTACACGATACTACATATAAATTTATTTTTAAAGATCTGAAAATTATATTAAAAAAACAAGTTGTAAAAAATATCTGATTGTATATATGTGTGGAGATAGTAATCTGGACCAACTGATGATATTGGTTTAACACGAAATACGTATATTGGTGATTATTTATCTTTTCAACATGTGTGTGATCAGGTCGCTCAGCAATATGAAATGGCATGGAGAGTTGAGGGTCGCGTGAAAGTCTGAGTTCAGATCTCTTATATAATAAATTATAAATTATATTAAACTTTTAAAAACATTTGTCTTACTTTATTTACACAACATACGATGCATCCAGATAATATACATTTTATACCTGCTGCGGTGCAAATCTTCACTTTAACTTATCGATGTATGCAGCATTTTATTAAATTCTTATAAGCAAGTTTTTCTTTTGTTAAAGTTTTATTAAAAAGAAAAAAAGTTTAAAGTAATAATAATTTTAGAGAAAGTTTTTTAAAAAAAGAATGAATAAATTATATTCATACTCAAGCGTTTCAAATTATTTAATACTGCCAGAGATACGAGATGTAAAAGCAAAATAAATAAATTAATTAATTAATAAAGTTACTGCAAATAAAGTCTAAATAAATAAATAAATAAAAAGATTATAAAATGCAGATTTTGTAAAAAAAAAAAAAGTGTTTGAAATAGAAAAATAAATGAAATTAAAATAATTGATTTTTAGATGGGTTATAAAAAAGTGCAGAAATGTTTAATAATCAAAAGTTGTGATGTTAATTAAATTGGAAAAATTAAATAAACTTATGTGCATTATTAATTTAAAATCTTTGATTGTATTGATGTTTTTTTTCAAATAACATAAGTTGGAAGCAAATCACAATCACTCTAAGCCAATGTCAACTATTTGCAAACTAAAGAACACTAATACAATAAAGAGAAATCTCCATTCTGATACCATCTATTAAGTGTTTGAATAGTAAGTGATAACCAGATGCATTTAAACCGTTAGAGTAAAAAACTGTTCTTATCTTATTGTATTGTGTGAGTGGGAATTAAATGATTTGTTAATATTATCTTTCTAATGCTTCTCATAAAGATCTATTATAAATCATTTTTCATGATGATTTGAAATACTTCCTTATTTCATCATCCATTCTGAGAGTATTGTATATTTTTGTATCCAAATTAAGATTTCTATAGTATTTTGGTTACCATCCTTAATGGTTATGTGTCCATTTAAAATATTTAATTTATACAATTATATCAGTAATACAGTCTGGGTTTAAATCCATTTATTTATATATTATTCTTGTTATTTTTATATAATTGTTTTACACTCCTCTATGTTGCTTGTAATGTATACCTTTTTAATAAAATTAGACTCCATGTTTGACAAACATTTGTCAAAAATTATAATATAAGGTGAATAAAAGTATAAGAATATTCACTTTTAAATATAGCATTAAAGCCATTAAGTTTTCTCCAAACCTTTTTAATCTACTTATTTTTTTTGGTAATAGTATGAATACTGAACCCTACCATCTGATGGCACTTTTTTTCACCCAATTCTCATCAGATATACTGATTCATGGGCCACCTGTTTGTTTACATAATATTACAGTAAAATATTTTTTTTTAAAACCAGTTTTTAATTTTTTTTCGTCGGCAATGGTAAACCACTAAATTTTTTTTTTTATTACATAATATTACGGTAAAAGTTTTTTTTTTTTTTTTCAAACGGTTTTTAATTTTTTTCATCGGCGATGGTAAACCACCAAAGTTTTTTTTTATTCCACCCAGATTTTTTTGTCTTTAATAAACAAATACATTGTTTTTAGATGGTCTAGGGGTGTTGGTTTGTTTGTAAATTAACAACTAAATGTCCATAAGTTTCTTTACATAAAATTACTTAGGGTAAACCAAAGTTTTTTTTTTCACATGTTTTTTTTATTTTTTTTTGGTTCATTTTTTTAAAGAATTAAGGGTATTGGTTTGTTTACAAAAAAAAATATGGTAACAAATACTTTGTTGTTTTTAGATGGTGGTGGTGGAGGTTGTTTGCTTTTAACTTATCTTTTTTTTTTTTTGGTTGATGTTTTAATTTGCTGAAAGACTTCAACAATTTGGTACTTTTGAATAAACCAAAGAGAGATGGGTCCTGAAATAAGGTAAGTTCCAAAGTCCATCACTAAATCATTGAACTAAACTACACAGGGTATTTAAATAGGATTATAACTACCAGACTTACTTTAAATAAATCAGTGCATGGTATAATAATTTGAAATACTATCATGTCTGGTAGCATAAAGTTCTTTATAAAGTCAAAAATATGGTTGTAATGAACATATGACAAAATTTAAAATTGTTGATATCAATAATTTTTAGTTTTATTCTTGATATAGTAGTGAAAGAAGCATTAGAAATTATTTTACAAAAAAATGTGTAATAACTAGATAACTTTTTCCACATGCCATTTAAGGATATTTCTTTTAAAGCCACATAAATTTTTAATAATTATCATATGTGATAGGAGTTTTATTTTTTCAAAACTGAGTTTATTGAGATTAAAGTAATTACATTCCTGATACCATGATACATGTTTTAGAATACAATTTTACATGCAGTCAAGACTTAAAATACAAATATGATAGTTGATTTTACCATGGCAACAATATCATGCATCATTTAGTCTCGTAATAATTAAAAGTTACATATACTATATTGAGACTCAATTTTATCATTTCCCACATTAGAGCATTCATTTATTTTTACTATATCAATTTGGATTCTTTTATAAATGACTTGTAATAATCATCAATCTATTTATCAAAGAGGATGGTATCAAAGATGTAAATGCATTGAAGTTTGACGTTTGTGTATAAATTGTTGTAATTTGATATTGATAAATATTAAACAAATGATAAAGTCATATATAAAAAATTGTGTCCAAAACCAACAAAAGAGAGCTGATTTAAAATGAAGAGCACCTGAGGTTTATTTGACCTTACATTAAAAAAGCATTTTACACATGAAAAAATGAAAATTTTTTTAATATTTCACATGTTTATGTTTAATTAAAAACAGATATTTTTTATCTTTAACCGGATTTAAATTTTATATCTGTGCTTGGAAAGATATAATAATCCCTAACCTAATAAGTGATTAGTAATGAATATTAATGCATGTATATCAAGTAAATGGTCTCAAAAACCAGAGTGGGGGAAGTTTGCCACTTATATATCAAATTGTATTAATTTAAAAAATTGCTTCTTGTCTGTGTAAGCATAATGTTCAAAAAATTAAGTATTGATATTATAATTGATATTAAACAGGCAAAACTCTCCATACAGTAGTGCCACCCTGTGCCAAGTAGAGTAATCAATGGATTCCAGAAGGCTTGTGCACAATATCCCCATACTAGTTTCTTGCTTGTGGCCTTCATCAGTGAGGAGCCTTGGATCTGAGAGCACTGCACTTAGATCATAGGATCTAATGCAACTCTTCAGCAGATACCTTTTATCTCTACTTAACTACAAAACTATGAGAGTAAAATTGAAAACATAGTAATATTTTCAATCTAAGTTCAATAGCTTATATAGTCATATGGGTCTGAACTCACTGACAAAGACCACAAGCCAAAAACTAGGCTAGGGATATTGTATGAATAGGCACTAGATGGGGATTTTATGCACAAGCCTTCTGGCTTCCATTGATTACTCTGATTGGCACAGGGTGGCACCACTATATGGAGAGTTTTTCCTATTTAATAACAGTTATGTGCTAGCATAAGAGATGGTGATCATGTGATATTCAGTGATATTATAATTGCTAATCTTTATAGGATATTTTTCATAAAATATTCAGGCTCTAAAGTTGAAGAAAGTTTTTCATTTTTTGATTATTGATCAATCTACTTATCATTGTCCAATTTGAATAATTTAATTCAAAATATACTTAGTTATCAAAAGACTTATTAAAATTTCAATCTAACAATTGCTGATATTTAATGCATTCTGTTATTTGAATTTCTTTTTAAAATAATGTCATATAAAATTCATTATATAAACTTTGTAGTGATTTAATAAGGCAATTACTATCCCAGTGCATAATGCTATACTGAAATAAATATATAAATATTAAATCATCCCACATGGTTAACCCAGTATCGCCCTCTGTGAACTAATATTAGAGTTCATATTTAAAAATAGCCTGCTCAAAATGATACCACTTTGAACTGTTTGCTATACAAACTAATTCAAACAAAGAACTTGAAATTTTAATAAGCAAATGATCTTAACTTTTCGTACAAACAAACATGTTTTTACTATTATTATATAAAGACAAACTAAACATTAGTAATTTTAATGTTTAAACCACCTAACACAAATGTATAGAAAATAATCCCAGGGCATAACGCTATACTGAAATAAGTATACAAATATTAAATCATCCCATGTGATGTGATGTGATGTAATGATGTGATGTGATGCACTGTAGCTTCTCCTTAAATGAAGTCAAAAATCTTTCAGCAATTATGCCTAGGAATAAACCTGTCAGCTACTTTATTTTCAATTCCCCAGTCTAAGTTTTCCTATATTCTGCTTCATCCCATTTCCCCAACATAATCTTTATCAATTCTATGGCCTTCATATCTGAATCACCTTTATCTTATACAAACCCAGTATAAAAACCAATAATCCACTTTCTGTATAATCACTTTTTTCATATTTATTCTTCTATAACCTCATTATATATACCCTTTCTGTTTTCAAGCATTTACATTCAATGTGATGTGATGTGATGTACTGTAGCTTCTTCTTAACCGAAGTCAAAAATCTCTCAGCAATTATGCCCAGAGAAACCTGTTAGCCACTTTATTTTCCACTCCCCAGTCTACATTTTCCCATATTCTGCTCCTTCCCATTTCCACAACATAATCTTTGTCAACTCTATAGCCTTTATATCTAAATCCCCCTTATCTTTTCCCAAACCCAGCATAAAAACCAATAATCCACTTTCTGTATAATCACTTTTTTCATATTTATTTTTCCATAACTTCATTATATGTGCCCTGTCTGTTTTCAAGCATTTACATTCAATTACCAGATGCCTAATATTTTCTATTCCTTTCTTACATAATTTACAGACTAAATCACCCATGTTTTTCCATTTACATATATATTCTCTTGTTGCTAAAGATCCTGTTCGAGCCTTAAACAATAAACTATTTTCCTTACTATTATCATATATTAATTAACTCGCACCTAATATTCTGTTTATTTCTATATATATTTAAACTCTTTTTATTCTCCATACTAGTTCTCTATCTCTCTATCTCCCTATTCTTTATTATTAAATCTATTCTTTTATTCCATTCCTTACCACTATAACACTCAACAATCCTCCTAACACAATCATCCCATCTTTTGTACAAATATACTGATATAAATTCTTTATTCAAATCTTTTGCATACTACATTACCTTTCTCACTCATCTTGTCACCTGCCCTTTACTCATAACCCAATTAAATACTATTTTGGCTATTTTTTTAATATCCATAAACTGAAATCTACCAAACATTTTCATTTTACTTTTTGCATTTCTCATACTGCCCTCTATGAAATACAAACTTTAATGTATTTATGTATTAGTTCATAGAGAGCAGTACTGGATTTCTTAATCATGTGGGGTGATTTAATATTTGTATATTTACTTCAATATAGCATTATGCACTAGGATTATTTTCTATACATTTGTATTAGCTGGTTTAAAGATTAAAATTACTAATGTTTAGTTTGTCTTTATATAATAATAGTAAAACATGTTTGTTTATAGCAAAAGTTAAGATCATTTGCTTATTAAAATTTCAAGTTCTTTGCTTGAATTAGTTTCTATTTCAATATTTAAGATGTAATAGCTACAGTTCAAAGCAGTATCATTTTGAGCTAGCTATTTTGAAATACAAACAGTAATGTATTTATATATTAGTTCACAGAGGGCAGTACTGGATGTGGGATGATTTAATATTGGTATACATACAAATATATAACATTAGAAATAAACAATGAAGAAATTGCAACTTCACAATAATTGTTACTTCCATATCTTACAACTGTTAATTGATTGTAGAAGGCTGAAAAGTGTAATATATTTACTTGAAAATGATTTAAACAAAAGAATGCACAACAGAAAAGAGATGTAAAGTTTATTTTGCTTGATGGATTAATGAGTAATTCTATTCAATACTTTTAAATTCTTATTAAATTTAGAATCCGGTTTATTAATTTCCATTTAACACTAATATTGCTTAATAAAATAATATTAGAAAAAAGAATTTTGTTAAAATTCATCTCCCAATGGTTATATTTTGTTTTATGATTTTTCTCAAAGATATAATAATATAATATATAGGGTATATGTGCACAGACTTTCACACAACCCACCACTCTCCACACTATCTCATAACACTGATACATTTAAACACATATGTTGAAAAGAGAAATAATCACCAATATACGTATTTAATGCTAAACCAGCAATCATCAGCTGGTCCAGATTACCATCTCTACACATACATGCCATAAGTGCTCAGATATATATTAAGATAGCCAATCCACATACTTTAATGGACAGGCTTCAATCTACTCCACACTCCAATTCTTCAACCGTCTATCCAATTAAAAATCTGTTGATGGAATGCTCAAATGCCACCCTGAGGCTGAGATTCTTGTCACACCCATGTTGACCTAAGGTCAATCTGAACCCCACATGTACAGGACATAATCCATTTAATACATATACAAGGGATGGGCAGACATCTCTATTTATGTAATAACTGAAACACACAGATATAGTAATATAATTTTGGTGCAAAAATATTATACTTCTAAAAATTGAGGAAATATGATTTATAAATATTTTTGCCAACATATATAAAACTTATTATTTTTTAAATAATGAAAATATATTATTTAAATTTGTGTTAAATCTATTTTCAAAGTACATACTTAATTTAATGTCTTCTGGCTAAATAGAATTTCTATTTTTTCTTACAATTTTCAGAAATAATAGTAATGTTTTTTTTAAAAGTGTATTATTACACTTTTGATAAAGACCACACTGTTGTTTACAAGTTGAGAGATAAAAAGTTTATGTAATACATTTTCATATATTGGAAAAAATTCATTAAAGATTTTAAAGGATAATGTTGTTGTTTTCATATTTTATTAAATAAATTAAAGTTTTATAAGAAAATGTTAGCATAAATGAATATTTTGAATCTAATTTATTGTACATTACTTGTAGAAATAACCATTTGAATATAAATTAGCAGTTTATTGTGGGGTTATGAAAACACTAAATAATAAGGCAATCGTGTTTATAACAAACTTTTAAAATTTTCCTGATTGGTATTTCTAAAATTTTATCCTAGCATGGATTTCTTTATTAATTTATATTTTGAATTTTTTTTGTAAAAAGCATAATAAAAATAATAAAATTAAACTAATGTTGTGGTAATAAGGGTCTGCTGTCAGAAAAGATTAATACAATTTTGATGAATGATTTTTATTTTATACAAGATTATTAAATATCATTAAATTTCAATGTAAAATGAGATATCTACATTTATATTTTTGTTTAAATATAAAATATTTATCTATCAGGAAAATAATAACCATGGTAACAAAATTTATCTATTCAAAAATTTAATTTAAAATATTTATTTTTTCTTTATTTAAAACTAAATTATGAAATTTATTTGAATAATTAAAAGTTTAAAGTTAAGTTTTTTGTTGGTTTTTGTTCAGTGTGAACTGAATTATAAAATTTGTTTGAATATTTTTAAGTAAAATGTCACGCATTTTAATTCTGCTTTAAAAGTAATACTTAAATTTATAAAGTGCTTTCTAGAACAGAACTTGAATTTGAGTCACAAAGTTGAGATAGAGTAAAAAAAAATGATTGAATCGTATTTTGCTTATCGTATAGTTATTAGCGTTTAAAACAAAATGTCAAATTTTCTGTAGCGCAATTAATCTTTTTAAGTATTTATAAAATCTGTATGATAGCAACATGTCTTTTTTCTTTCGTCATAAATCTTATATATTTTAACCCTTATTGTACAATATCTTATTTAATATTCAAATACATGTATAGTATATATACTTTAAGTTAGATGTAATTAGAAGAGATTTGATCCGATTAAACTGATGAGTGCTGGTTCAGTACAAAATACGGCTTCGGAGAACATTTATCTTTTTCACCTATATGTGGTCATGTACATTGGTTGTGTAAGATGGAGTGGCGAGTTTGAAAGTCTGGGTTCAAATTCCCTCTAATAATATCTTATTTAAAAAAAAAAAACAAACAAAATAAGTTCAGTGTTAGCAATATATATTTTAATCTTAATAATTTAAGACAAATTAAATTGTACCTGAAAGCATAGGAATAATGTTAAATATAATAAATTATTGGTAGTCATAATATTCTAATACTTGAACAGAAAATTTAAACTAAATACTAATTATATTAAATGGCTTAAATTTCACTCAAGTTTTTAGAATTCTTAAATGTAAGAAAAGTATTAAATTTCTTCACACATTGATCTTAACTACAAAAATTTAAGTGATATTAAACTATTATCATAGCAGATGCACATTTTACATAATGATTTCTCACAATATTTACTTGGTTCACTTATTTTATTTACTGTATTCATCATTGATCTTCCAGAAACAGATTGTAGAATATTCATCTAGCCTTTATGATATTAGTAATATTCGTCTATTTTTATGATATTAGTTTAATTTCACAAACATATTCTCAGAAGTACAAAAGTCTCACAGGGAATAAAAAGTTTGTAAAGTTTTTAAATGACTGGGATGCTATTTGTAATCACAAAGATCATAAGTTCAACTTTTCATATAAATAAAATGAATCATCTCATAAAGTTTATTGTAGCCTTAGACAACTCTATTTGGAACCACATAAGAGTACTTTTAGATCCTAGTCTATGTTACTTTTATGATCTTTCAATAGTTAGACTAAATGGGTAATACAAATAAGCTTTTGAAAAACTAGGTTGTATTGCACATATTCTTGTAGAAAAGATTTTTAACATGAGGATTACTGTAGTCTATTTTGACAACATGTGCTTTTGTTAAACTAATGAATGTGTAATTTTATATTGCTATGGCTCACTTAGATTACTTTCCAATTTTTTTACAATTTCTTTCATCAGATGTCAGAAGTCATGATCAGACTTATGATTAATTAAAATTGCAATATTTTTTACTTAAGATTTACCTTAAATCAAGATTATCTTTTAATGATTCAACTAAAAAATCCTTTCAAATAACAAAATATTTAGAATGTAAAAATGAACTTCCTATCATCATTTTTCTCAATGTTTTTAATATCCAAAATTATTCTAAATGATTGAGGGAAGCCATGGTCACTAAGTTTGTATGCCTCAGAATTGAAATTTAACAGCCTCTGACATACATAGTTGCAGACAAATACAAAACATGAATAATATAGATAATATTTGATTTATTCAATGGTAGAATAAGGCTATTTTCTGATTAATAGTTCTCATTCTAAAGACATTACTCAGAATTATTTTAGACAGACTCATAATGAATCATTTATTAAACTTGCAAATACAATTTTACTTTATATTTATCAATCCACATTCATTCAGTCTGATAAAAGGAAATAATATATTAAGCATTAAGCTGGGATTTAATTTATGAACGAAAACTACTGCTAATAATAAGTTTTAGACTTTTCAGATATCAATGTTGATTTACTTACATTATATATATATATATATATATATATATATATATATATATATATATTGTAACGAGCACAGACGTTCGTTACATTGTTGTTGTTTTTTATTTATTAAACATGAAAGTAAATTTAAAAGTTCGCATTTAAAAATTTTCTTTTAGAATTAAAAATTGAAATTAAATATCATCTTAAACTCTTATATATTAAATCGCACAGATAATGAAAAATTATTAAAATAAAACTTTATTAAAGAAAAAGTATTTTAAAACTAAATTTTAAAAAGATTTGGAGATGAAATTATATCTTTAATCTTTAAATATATTTGATTTGGAAAACAGGTTAATTAATCAGAAATGGAAATGATTGTTAATTAGTTAAATGTAAACCAGCCTTGAGCATTTAAATGTAAAAACATTGGTCAGATAGGAAAACAATAGAAACTAATAGCAAATGAGAAGAAATCCCTATGGAATCGGACCTCAGCGAAAGGACCATCGCATCGGTGACATAATGCCAAGTCAATCCTTCACATTAATATAAAAAGGACAAATTTGGAAATTATTAGTTAGTGAGTGGAAATTGATTATTACGATGTGAGCGATATGTAGTAGTACGGAAGTGAAGGAGGGATTGAAAAAGACGCACGAGTCAATCCCTTCAGCTTTGCTAAAAGAAGGGAGAAATGAACTATCGTTTTCCTACATTGAGGACCAACTAAATTAAAAAACCTCCGGATGGATAAATAAAACAACGGCCAACTGGATACCAATCTTAGGACGGCGTGGGAATTTACGTTCATGGCAAGCAACGGATAAAGTTGGACTGTTTTAAAAATCGTAAGAACTTTATTCGAAACAATAAGAACTCTAAATTTTAAAACTTTCCATTAGTAAATGATTGCAATAGTATCCTATCTGACCAAACTTAATTTCATTAATAATGTTATTTGATGTATTTCCTTTATATATATATATATATATAATCTATATTTATTTTGTAAAATCATTTCCATTTATATTATTTATTTTTTGTTCTTTAAGTTTTATCATGATTGTTGTTTTCCGTTAAATTAATTATATAAATGTTAAACTTAAGTCGGGCGTGAATGGCTGTATAGATTTGTAAAGTTATATTAGGGGAGGGTAATCTTAGGTTGTTTATGTCGTTGTTAGATTGGGTCAATGGATTGGATATATTGGTGTGATTAGTAAATGTAGTCGGATTGATTCGCTACGGGCAGAATCGCTTATATATACGCCGCACTCTTCCGTTTGCCTATGGAAGGAATTATAAGTCGGATACCGCAGTTCCTTTCTATGGAGTTTTTTTGTTTTATTGCTCTTCTCGTTGCAGATAGATGTAATATTCCTATCTGATTGAGAGTCAATGTCTTCTCTTAACCTTTTTGGTGATGCCGTATGTTATTACATTGAATACATCGATATATCAGATGGATTGATGCCAGTGTGACTACGAATTTTAGCCTAAGGTTAAATAGGGATAGAATGTTTATTTTCAAAAGCAAATTTATGTGGTCTATTCATACTCGATCCTAAATAAAAATGCATTAAATTTAAGTTGTTTATAGACGCTTGCATGGATTGTTTATCGGTTAAGTATGTTTTGGGTTTTCATATTTGATCAAAATATATAGACATTCGATAAATAATGATACCTTACGGTGAGTATCTAAAATGTATTTATTCGGATGTCTTTTAAGTCATTGGTGACAATGCAAGTATCTTATGGTGAATACTATTGGGTTACTTATAAATTTCCCTCTCGCAATTGCTCAGTAATCAATAATTTTATATTTTGATCGCTTATGTTTACTTTGGAATGTTTTTAACCGTGTAATCTATGTAACCGATCTATAGCAACTTATTAAAACAAGCTTTTATAATCCCATCTGTGCGAACTTAATTAAAATGTAAACTTATAATATAATAGAAATTAAAATGTAAATTAAAATCTAAGGTAAAGTTAAAAATAATGTTAAATGTTAAAATGTAAAACTAATACTAAAATAATTTTAAATCTTATATATATGTGCATAAATAAATGTTTGTATGTTAATTACTGGCAGTGGCTTATTTTATTCCTTTTTTTATATATACTCTTAGATTATCTTATTAAATCTCTGCTATTCCACTGAGCTAGTGACATGGGCTAACGACCGGAATCAAAATTTAAAAAAAAAAAAATTTTTTTTTTTTTTTGACTTACGTATCTGCCTACTTTATAAATTTTTCTAGGTTCAAATGCCTAAATGGCGCCCCGTAGTGCAGTTTACATTAAGTCGCTTTTGCCGGATTGTTACAATATATATATATTATTTTATACACATTAACTTTTTTTATATATTATTTAAAAATTTGTATTATATTCTTTTATATGTTTATATATATATATATATATAAATATTTCTAAAAAATAAAAAATATATTGTGCCCTTTTCTATAGGTCAGTAATAATTCATAACAGTCAATTACTAAAAAATTTTAAATTTAGAATATGTTTTTTTAATACATTAATTATATTAAGTCAATTATACCTTTAAAGTACAATTTGAAGCTAAAGAGAATATGTAGTATATAAAATCATTTAAAAATAGTTATATAAAGCTTAAAATATTGTTCCACATGGTTGTAAAAGCTGGCCATATTAAATAACACAGCTATAAATAATTAAAAGTATATTTAAAAATCCGATTTTAATAGTGTAAAACATATGATTTAATAAATGCTATATTTAGATTTGTAATCATATTTAAATAGTCAAAATTAATATAGTATATTTTTAAAATAAACTTTGTGATGGTGAAGATTATATCTAATTCTATATTTTCTAAATTATTCTTCCAAATTTTTTTATAATTATTTTATATAATATAATAAGTGTATCAATTTTATTAGTCTAGGCAGAGAAATAGATTGAAAATCGTCTGTCAAAGTTGTAATCACGTGATTTTTTAATGTATACTATCACACACTGCTTGTTTGAATTAATAACAAAGTTTAAAATATTTTAAAAGTTATATTATAGAATTGGATAGAATTATTGCCTATCATAAAAGCAAATAATAATAAATATTAAGTTAACTATCATATGTAATGTTTAAATAGTTTTAATAAAATAATAATTTATTTAAAAGTAATATTTTAAGTAATGTTTTAGGTTCATTACGTCATCATTTTATTTTTCAAATATAATTCTACTATAAATTGAAAATCTGTAAATTTGTTTTCAAGCGGGGTAAGAATTGACCAATAAGAAATAAGTATCCTTACAGACGATAAATATCGTTGTAACTAAGATAGAGCGGGAGATTAAAAATGTATTGAAACCGGAGAGAGGTAAATTATAACTATCAAAAGATAGTATTTTTAAAATCTTTTATTTTAGTCAATTTTTTTAGTACTTTCTTATAACTTTATCTGCAAAAAACTAATTGATAATTTTAAAAATATATTTTTTGCAAAAGAAAGTATAAACTAAAAAAATATTTTAATAATTTCGTTTAACATGATTTTCTAATTTTTAAAGTACTTACCAGTCGTATTTTATCTAAAAGTTTAACCTAAGCTACGCAAATAAAAATGGATATACTACAAAATAAAATGGATAGAAATTGTAATACTGTAAAAATATTTGAAATATTTATTGATACAGCTTTATTAATATTTAACCGAAGAACTGTTTTGGTACATAAAAAAAACCACAGCTCGGACATTACATTATACGGAGTCTAATGAAAAAATTGGAGAAGCATTATTATGCATAAGTTTATTCAAGATTTATTTTAAATGGTAATAAGATAATTATATATTGCATGAATTATTTTATATAATATGAGATTCAAATGAGTAAAATGTTATATCCTTTCTAAAGGTAACATTTTTTTAAAAAATATTTTCGAGTGCAGAACTAAATAAAGAACCCAGGAGAATATGTTATAGAAGCGTTTTGATATTAAAATATCCGTTCTTCGAATTATTTAAAATGTACTTGGAAAAGATTTGTTCAAAAGTATTTGAAGTTTTTATTTTAAAAGAGATTTATAAAATACCAAACGAAAGTTTTAAATGTACCCAGAAGGAAACATAGATAAAAAGTGAACACATAGATGAATAAAAAAAAAATGGATCCATGGAAATACAAAATAGTACTGAAAAGTTTATCGAATATTTTAAAATTAAATTAGATGGATTGATGCATCGGATACGCAGAGAATATTGGTAGAGAAGATTAAGAAGCTTCACGGGATTAATTAATATTATCGTCCTAAAAATGAAAACCAAGGATTATTTTCTAAATTTTACTAAATGGATTAATAATTATTTTGTTTTAAACTTTAACGCGCTTGGAGAACATTTTTAAAAAAACTCTAGAGAAAATAATAAGTATTTTGGACTTATCAGAACTATCGTCAAGAAAATATGTAACTATAGTTTTGATTTTTTTTTTATTTTGTTAACCTAATTTAAATCTAAAATTTTATATAAGATTAGGAAAAACATAAAAACATTAATTTGTTAATATTAAAATCTTATAATATAACAATCTAATAATTTAGCTAAAAAATATTTTAATATAAAGTGTATGGGTATGAATTTTTTTTTTTTATATCTGCAATGCTCAAGTGGACAAAGGAAGCCTACTGAACACGATGACTAGATAAAGGTTATTGGTAATAATAATAACTATTAATAATTTTATAATGTATATTTTTTGTTTTCTTTAGATCATCCATAAATTGGAAGAATGAAGTGTAAAAGTTTTTTTTAATTTATATGTAACGCATTTTTATACAACATTTTAAAAAACATTATGAGATAGGATTGATTTGAAAATATGCATACGACAATTTTTTTTTTTTTATTAGTGATATAATCCAACATAACAAATAATTATGTGATTCTTTTAAAATTTTTATGATATGGGATATTCAAATATTGTCTAAGTAAATCATATATGATTAAACATATAGAATGATGAAGTGGACAGACTTTTCTTATGGGATAGTAAGATTGTTTAACTATTAATGAATTTTGTTTATTGTTTTGTAAATGCAGATAGTTATTTTATCGATGTAAGATGTAGAAAAATCTTGAGAAATAATGTTGAGATAGTGGCTTGGAAGTACTATAGTGAACAGGAAACCAAGATGATGTATTTTTAAAAAATAGGATGTTATAAGGAATGGGAATAATATTTAGTCTTTATGTGGTTATCAGCATAGTTAACATAGCCCTATGACTGATACATATTTTATTTGGACAGTGTTTATATTTCTTTAAATATTTGATGTTCTAATAAAGCTGAAGAAATAGCTTTAACATCGTCCCTGTACTAGAGGATATTAGGCAGATAAATGTCCTACCTCTTCGCACTGTACCATGATTTTGAGATATGTTAAGAATAATACTCTAGCTTTCTTCCTTAATCCTATGCATCTGTTTTCGCTATCTTTATTTCATGTAACTGCATCGTTTAGTAAGATATTTTAAAAGAAATGATAAATAATTTAGAACTAAGGTTGTGCTATCGTTTTTGGATAAGATTAGTTTATTTGCTTATAAGGAGCAGAATATTATAACTTAAATTTGAAGATCCAAAGTATCCTAGGGAAAGAAAAGAATCATAAAATATATTTTGAATTTTATTTCGGAAATGAAATATAAAATTTTTTAAAATAAAGTATCTAAACAAAGATATTTTTTTTAAAGTGATAATAATTTTAAATGCTTTAGTATTATTTTTTTTAAGAGAAAATAAGTATTGCATATTTTTTTTTAAAATACAATAGTACAAAGTAGATTATGTAAACAATATGCATAGTATATTTTTGTTTATTAATTAACAGAAATCTATTAATGATTAAACTTATATCATACTAAAGTAAGGCTTAAAGAAGAATATATTATGATTAGTAAACATTGTGTGATAAATACTAAAATCTAGTATTGAATTTTGGATAATAGTTTGTGTAACATCTTTGACTTTGCAAGATGAATTTTTTTTAATATTTTGAGAAATCCATACTCATTATAAAATTTTGTTTTCTATAGAATGTTTTTCTAAATATGAATTTTTTTAAAATAGGATAGTTTAATAATATTAGAGATAAAATGCTGTTGTTAATAAAGTAGATAAATTTATTTGTAATAAGTTAACCATAAGGAGAAACCAAATAGTAACATTTTTTTTTAATTTTGTCCTAAATCTAAATAAAATATAATTGAAATATAAATTATTTTTTTTATAACCAGGTAGATCAAACTGTAAAATAAAAAGGGTTAAGGATATCCACTGTAAATAATGTAAATAAATTGTTTAGTTATTTATTGTTAGTAATAAACTTTGTTAAATTTTGTTATTTAAAAAAATTTTGTGTCAGAGTTATTTATTTCTCCACATTGCTGCATGAAAACACGATATATGCATAATAACTGAAACAAATATATAATTTTGCACAAAAAGATAAATAAAGAATTATTTTAAGAATTTTAAATATTTTATTGGTATTCATTATAATTAAATAATCATAATCTTACATTGTTTATTGGTCATAAATCAGTTATCACAATATTATATTAAATTATATGCTATCAGTTGCCACACATATTTTGTTTGTCAGATTATTAAAATGCTACCACGTATTTATTATATCATTACATGAAGAATATTATTATTGTTATTTATTATTATTAGTTTAAGTGTAGTAGATTATGACATAAAATCCCTTCTCATATTTTACTACCGTATTTTAAAATTAACTTAGAATAAATTTTATGAACCTGAGATTATTTTATTGAGCTAGATTATTAAATAGAAGATTAAAATTTAATTATTAGTTTAATCTTAGTGAGTAGAAGTTATTAAAGTCGTAAGAATACTATGAGTTTGTTATTTGAAATAGTAATAAGGGGGATAGTGTTCTTATGCCATTGAGGTAGTATCCTGTAGGATATTGGCTCAATGTAATCTATCTTGTCACCTGTATTTTCACTTCAAGTCTCATGAAAATATTAAATATTTATTTAATTCATTTTATAAACTGAACCTTATACGTATTTTAAATTTAAGCTAGTGAAACATTTTAATTTTAATACTGAATATTTTAGTTATTAACTAATAACTGAGATAGAACCCGTTTTATACCATATATTATCCGGAAGTGAAGATGCAAGAATTACAAGGTCAGAATATATATATATATATCAAAATACAGTACAATTTACATAAATTATAGTAGTAAATAAGCATTTATTTTTATATAACGCTATGCATACAATTGTATACATTCAAAGATCAGCCTTTCAAGCTAATTGTGCATGCGTCTTCTGTGAGTGTTAAATAATAAATGAATACTTCACTCCACAATACAAGATATAGTATTTATGCAGGAATAAAAGGAATCCTCTTATTCCTACAACTCAAATTCTTTTATATGAGCAAATCTGAAGTACTGTTGAATGAAGCGTGAGAGTAGAATTCTCACTTTAAATTACTATCTACGATGTTGTAATGAATGACGTCGGTGAAATTGTCTAGAATTTACTAAACGTCACTCTAAGTGAAACTTAATTATAAGTAAATAAGCATTTATTTTTATATAACGCTATGCATACAATTGTATACATTCAAAGATCAGCCTTTCAAGCTAATTGTGCATGCGTCTTCTGCGAGTGTTAAATAATAAATGAATACTTCACTCTACAATACAAGATATAGTATTTATGCAGGAATAAAAGGAATCCTCTTATTCCTACAACTCAAATTCTTTTATATGAGCAAATCTGAAGTACTGTTGAATAAAGCGTGAGAGTAGAATTCTCACTTTAAATTACTATCTACGATGTTGTAATGAATGACGTCGGTGAAATTGTCTAGAATTTACTAAATGTCACTCTAAGTGAAACTTAATTATAAGTAAATAAGCATTTATTTTTATATAATGCTATGCATACAATTGTATACATTCAAAGATCAGCCTTTCAAGCTAATTGTGCATGCGTCTTCTGCAAGTGTTAAATAATAAATGAATACTTCACTCTACAATACAAGATATAGTATTTATGCAGGAATAAAAGGAATCCTCTTATTCCTACAACTCAAATTCTTTTATATGAGCAAATCTGAAGTACTGTTGAATAAAGCGTGAGAGTAGAATTCTCACTTTAAATTACTATCTACGATGTTGTAATGAATGACGTCGGTGAAATTGTCTAGAATTTACTAAACGTCACTCTAAGTGAAACTTAATTATAAGTAAATAAGCATTTATTTTTATATAATGCTATGCATACAATTGTATACATTCAAAGATCAGCCTTTCAAGCTAATTGTGCATGTGTCTTCTGCGAGTGTTAAATAATAAATGAATACTTCACTCCACAATACAAGATATAGTATTTATGCAGGAATAAAAGGAATCCTCTTATTCCTACAACTCAAATTCTTTTATATGAGCAAATCTGAAGTACTGTTGAATGAAGCGTGAGAGTAGAATTCTCACTTTAAATTACTATCTACGATGTTGATATGAATGATGTCGGTGAAATTGTCTAGAGTGGAGTGAAGTATTCATTTATTATTTAACACTCACAGAAGACGCATGCACAATTAGCTTGAAAGGCTGATGTTTGAATGTATACAATTGTATGCATAACGTTATATAAAAATAAATGCTTATTTACTTATAATTAAGTTTCACTTAGAGTGACATTTAGTAAATTCTAGACAATTTCACCGACGTCATTCATTACAACATCGTAGATAGTAATTTAAAGTGAGAATTCTACTCTCACACTTCATTCAACAGTACTTCAGATTTGCTCATATAAAAGAATTTGAGTTGTAGGAATAAGAGGATTCCTTTTATTCTTGCATAAATACTATATCTTGTATTGTGGAGTGAAGTATTCATTTATTATTTAACACTCACAAAAGATGCATGCACAATTAGCTCGAAAGGCTGATCTTTGAATGTATACAATTGTATGCATAGCGTTATATAAAAATAAATGCTTATTTACTTATAATTAAGTTTCACTTAGAGTGATGTTTAGTAAATTCTAGACAATTTCACCAACGTCATTCATTACAACATCATAGATAGTAATTTAAAGTGAGAATTGTACTCTCATGCTTCATTCAACAGTACTTCAGATTTGCTCATTTAAAAGAATTTGAGTTCTAGGAATAAGAGGGATTCCTTTTATTCCTGCATAAATACTATATTTAGTATTGTGGAGTGAAGTATTCATTTATTATTTAACACTCGCAGAAGACGCATGCACAATTAGCTTGAAAGGCTGATCTTTGAATGTATAAATTATATTAATATTAGAAGTACTTTCGACTATACATTTTGAAGTCTTTATCAACTACATAACATTGAATAATCAAAAGTAGACAACCTTTAACAATACCCATAGTTCAATTGATTTGTATATTACATATATTGTGGAATGATACAGATATCAAACTTTATATATATATATAGTTGGGAATCAGATGGAAGAAAATTCTCATTTTATCAGACTGAGAAAATGGGCATTGATAAATGAAAAGTAAAATTGTATTTGCAAGTTACTTAAAGTGATTTGTTATGAGTTTGCCTATATATTAATCCTGAATAATGTATTTAGAATGAGATTTTTTGTGACATGATTATAATATACTAAACATTACACATTTAATGCACATTTAAGCAAAAGTAAAAGTTATTTATGTGCTTTTGAAATTAGTAATATTTAATTTAAAACAATACATGAAACATTAAGCTGGCTTGATTAATTTTTGAACAAAGATCACTGCTAATAATAAGTTACAGCATTTTTGGATATCAATGTTAATTTATTTACAATATACTATAACTAGTTGGATACATAGCTGCATTAAAATAATTAAAAGGTAGCAAGTTTCTCAGGTTTAGTTTAGGGTCATTTAATTAATAGGAAAAATAGTATTTAATTTTCTCATGTATATTTTTTATAATAACAATGAGTCTGAAATTAATTAAATATTTTATTTTATTTCACACATGATAGTAAAAACATTCTAGACATTTTTTAAAGTCAAACTTTTTAAGCATATTATGCATATAATGTATTGTAAATTGTAAATGTTGGTAGAGAAGAGAGGAAGTCTAAAATCATATAAATAATTTATTTTGTTCTCTCTCACTCTCTTCAAGAATTTTATTTAATTACCAGTTGCTTTTATATTTTAAAAAAAAAATGTACCAAAAAGAAAAAAAAGAAAACTTTCTCTTTTTAGTAAATTGTTTAATATTAAACTTTAACATTTTAAGAGAGATAAAGTTTTATGTTTAACAATTTTTATAAAAAAACAAAATATGATTTTATATTTTTGGTAAATTTTATTTTTAAGTAGAGTTTTTTTTTTATTTTTATCTCCCATCATTACAAAAATTAAATCAGTATAATTAACTGATTATCTTGTTTTTTTTGCAATAATTTTTTTAATTAGGAAGAAATGTTAAAAATGTTTTGATTTTAATTAAAGTTCTTGACCCGTTTTTCAATGTCTATAATTAAGGAGGTCAATAGTTGAACAATTGTATTTGTAAAAAATTATGTAACTCGTTATAAAAATTAACAGGTTAGAGACAGATTGTGATTGGCTTGTAGTTAAGATTGTTTTAAAACAATATTAGGGATGTGAAAAGGTTAGAAGACCCAAGTATCTGGTAAAATAAATTCCTAATTTATCTGTTGAAGAAAGAGCATTCAAGTCTTAATCTAGCTGATAAAGAAGAGAGCAGCAGAAGTCTTCCCCAAGCAGTTATATAGTAGACCAGGAATCTTAACTAAACTACTGCATAAAATAACACACATTTAAATCAAAATTTTAGTATACTATGATTTTAGTCTTAAAATGATTTCTACAATTAAAACCTGATGCTAAAATGAGGTAAAAGCTAGATATCATTTCCTCTGTGTAACCTGTCTTCACTATAGTAAAATGTAGAGAAGTTATGTTATAAAGTAATCTGGAACTTTGTCTTTTACCAAGAGCATGCCTCTGTATATGAGACTTAAAAATTTTATTGCAAAGAAATGGATACATTTTTTAACCTGGAATTACTGCAAACCAAAAGTGTAAATTGAACATGTACATATCTAGAAACCTTCAAGAAGAAACTCAATTCAGTTAGAAAAACTGGAAATCATATCTGAAAAGGATTCCACTGAAAATAAAATGATATTTAAAGATATTTTTTGTGTGTATACTAAATTTTCATTTATAGTAAAAAAGAGATTTATTTTAGTTGTAAGATTTGATAATTTTAAATATTTTCATTAAGTTAATATTTTTAAATTGTATTTTAAATCCAATCAATTTTCTCTTTAAAATTATAAAAGCTTTTTAAAAAAATTTGATTTTTTGTAAATTTAATTTTTTTTAAAATATGTTTTTCTTTTTTCATTCATTTTAGTCTTAAAAAATTTAACAAAAAGTTAATTAAGATAAACCAAAGATTGTTATCTTTGATTTTAAAAATGTTGTTTTTCTAAATTTTAGTTATTTAAAAAAATAACTTAATGAATTAAAAGTTAATATATGAATAAAATAACTGATTGGTTAACATAATTTTTATGAAAATATACTTTTTAATATTTAGTGTTTTTCTGAAGGTTTATGATGATGGTGTTCTAGCTGTATTTTTATATTGGACTATTTCCATCATCTAATATGTGTTTTGAATGTCGTTAGAAAAGTTTAATTTTAGTTAAATATTCCAAATGCATTCAACTGTTAGTAATATCACAGAAAACAGATTAGTATATACACCAACTGTTAGTAATATCACAGCAAACAGGTTAGTATATGCATATACAGGTGAATATAATAACCTGTTTACTGTGATATTACTCACAGTTAGTGCATATACTAACCTGTTTGCTGTGATATTACTAACAGTTGGTGCATATATTAATCTGTTTGTGTGATATTACTAACAGTTGAATGCATTTGGAATATTTAACTAAAATTAAACTTTTCTAAAGACATTCAACACACATATTAGATGATGAAAATAGTCCAATATAAAAATACTTTTTAATACAATCAATATTTAAAATTTCATACCATCATGTCATTTTTTTATTTATTGTTAATCAATTAGTTACTAAATAATTGTTTCAAAAATATTTTTAGTCTTAATTTCTTTATTTAATTTCTGTTTCATAAATTGCAGTGTGTGTGACTTATTTTTTTCAATGATTCCAATAAAACAATTTACATATAATATGGTAAACCTAGGAATCGTTTGAAGTGATTTATAATAAACTTTTTTATTTATTTTTCTATCTCTTGTTTAGGTAATAGTTTATAGAATTCTTGATTCCAGAGCTAGATTTGTGCATAACAATGACTTATGGATTGGAGGCTTATATTTAATGTTGTGGGCATCAAAATGAATATGATCCTAGCTGGCACAAAAGGGACATCCTTTAAAGTCCATGTACTACATTTTATTTTATTTATTATTTATTTAGAAATTTAGTTTATATTTGGCAAGTACAATAATGGTATTAAGTGTTCAGAGCATTGATGATGATCAGAATGTTTTAGTATCTCAGCATTATTTGACTGATTGTTGTATTTTAATGGAGTAGTACTTAAGTAAGTATGTGTCTCAAGTTAATTATTGTTTGTATTCCTGCACTAGGCTTGGGAATGGCTAAATAATTAGCATGGTCTATAGTGGATTTCTTTCAAATACGATAACAAGATTGAATTTTGATTTATTTTTATTGTTGACCATTTATGATGATGAATGATTATTACTTTTGTGTAATTCTGGTGAACATAGTTAGATCTGTGCTGATACCTTATGGTCATTCCTTTGATATTTAATTTTATATTTTGTTTATTTGGGGATGATGATTGTTTCCCATCTCCTCATAATCCATCTATAATGTAATGAACTGTTATAAATGGCTACATAAATGTGGGACTTTATAATTTCAGAATCTCTTTTATTACCCCCCCCCCCCTATTTTTCATACTATTACATTGTATATGGTTGGATGTTAGATAAAAGAGAATTCTCCTTCTATAAGACTGAATAAATGGGCATTGATAAATAAAAAAAATAAAATTGTATTTGCAAGTTTATTAAAATGATTTGTCATGAGTCTGCCTACAAAACAATTTTGAGTCATTAGAATGAGAATGTGCTGTGACATGATATATGAGAAATAAATAAATATTTTTAATTTTTCTTACAATAATTTTGAAGTCATTTTTAAAAAATAGAAATAAGTAAAAATAAGAATGTTCAGATATTATGGTATAAATAGTGGACAATGACTTTTAAAAGGTATGACATAGATATATTCTTTTAAAAATTATGATATAAATATATTAATATGTGTCATGTGACATCTGACTTGATTTTTTTTTGTAATGTATTCATATTAAAAAATGGTAAAAATAATAAAAATGAATACTTTATAAAATTAAATCATGATATTAAAAATAAAAGTTCAAAATGGGATCTATTATTTACAATATAGTTAAACAAATAATGGATTTATGTAAAATATAAAATTATATAAATACGATAAAATAAACTCTATTAACCAGGAAATGTTATTTTTAATCCCATATATAAAAGGATGATAAATGTAAAACAGAGCACAAAATAATAGTCAATATGGTGACTAATCACAAATACTTTGATTATATTAAATAAAATTAAAATACAAATGAATAAACAAATTACTGATTAAATTCTACAAGATACTAAATAAATCTCATTATATTATGAAAATAAAAACTACTTTAAATAGAATAAAACAATTGGAATAAATTGATTTTATTAAAATAATATATATGAAAATGGAGAAACATTTTGCCTATATATAAATTTAATTAAGTTTAATTCACAGCATAAAATAATAATAATAATAAAAAAAACAAGGATAAAGAAATAATTTTATACAAAAAAGTTTTATGTAGTGATTATACAGTAAAATATCCCATGGAAATAATTTAGAATAAATTATGCAAAGATGAATATCGAAAAAATAAATGAAATTCAAAAGACATCATTTATACTATATTTAAATAATTAAAATACATTTAATTTATTTAAACATAATAAAATTAAAAGGTTTTATATATGTAATATAAAATAGTAATGTACATTTGCTAGACGTGAATGCCAAAAGTTTAATGCCCAATGCATCACATGATAAAGATTTTATCAGAAGAAAAATTCAAAATTGTAAATATCTTGGTAATTATATAACTAAAACTATATAAAAAGTCAAAATTATAATTTATCATCTAATGTAAATAAACATCTTGTGTCATAGTGTTTAACAAATTTGGTGTTATAACCAATTTGGATAAATCTTAGAAATTTTTTCCAGTTCACAAGCGGTCATATGACTTCTTTAGGTATCTGGATTATAGCCAATTTTAGTAGATATCAAGTACTGATTAGTAAATTGTAAAATGAAGCACAGAATCTTCAGTATATACTCCACTATGATATACAGAGCTCTTTAAAATCCCCTCATTGAAGATTAGTAAAAAAGGCAGTCAGAACTAATCATGTGATGTTTAGTGGTTTGACTACCACATGGGTGAGAAGCGCCTTGGTGTAAGTTAAATTCTAGCAAACCCCTAAGAAATAAAATTTGTAAATTAAAATAAAATGAATTTTATAAAATTCTATTTACGAATAAGCATTTATTTTATAACGTCTTGCGTGCGATTACAATTACGATAGAATGACAGCCTGTTAAGCTAAATTGTGCAGATGCTGTGAAATTCTATTTAATAAAAGATATAAAAACAGTAAAATATTAATAAATTATAAATATTTGCACTTTTATCATTTTATTTACATATTGACTCACCTTGGGTTAGCTTCTGAGGTCTGGATAATCTTGCAGCTGTCTCATATCACAAAGAAAAAAGAGCATGTTAATTAGTTTGTTAAAAATAGTTATTGTTTGTTAGTTACTTTTAATTTAATTCAGAATCTCTTATGTATAACTTTTTCCATTTTTTTTATTAACAAAGTTATAATCCTTCAATAATAAAATTTTCATACTATTATTTAATTTGTTTTTTATATATTATATACAGTCTGATATTTAACATTTCCATACTTACATTATTTATCAATAACTGTTTACAAGCCATTAACATGCATTCACACTTTATTTAATGTTAAATTATAGGGTAACTATAAAAAATGAAATATTTGGTTTGTTCCAATAGATAACAGATGCTTTAGCTTTTTTTCAATAGAGCAACAATGTAGAAAACCTTTCAAATGATGTAAAATGGTTGTTGCATTCAACAGAGTGGCCTTGAAATATCAATATAATCAAATTCGTTAAGAATAAATATTTTGGCTAATATTTTTTTAAAAATGCACATAATATATATATTTTTTTAAAAAAAGAGTTTTTTTATTCATTCTGTTTTTCTTGAATTTAAGCTGTCATATAGCTAAAGTGGGAGGCAGCCCTACAACCAAAAACAATTTTATAATTATATATACTTTTATGTGTTTATTTACATATTAACTTTCTGGATTTGAGAGCTTAATCTCCAAAGTATGTATGATCTTGCAGTCTCTCACTCAAAAAGAGAATGTTTTCCTTATTTCTTACCTAATAGTTATGTCCATTATCTTTTCTTCAGAACAGTAATAATAACAAGGCTGATTTACCTTTTAGATTTATTGTCCTCTTTAATTGGCATGCCAATTAGTTTGTTGCAAATAGTTCTCATTTGCTTACAAACTGATTGGTTAGCTCATTTTATTTGATTTCAGAATGTCTCATGCATTATTAATTTACTTTTTCTACTAATAAAGTTATATTCTTTCAATAATAAAATATTTACAGTATTATTTTATGTTTTTGTTATTATTCATTATATACATATTATACAGTCTGATATTTTAAATTTTCATATGTACATTGTTTATTAGAGAAATTTTTAAAAGCCATTAGACACATTTGCACTTTTCCTTAATGTTTTTTATTATGAATTAATTACAATATTTTAATGAAGAAACAAATGTCATAGTGGTTCAAGTTCAAGAGAAAGCAGATTAATAAAACGTAAAAAATAACACCAGGATTAAATTGATATTAAAAAGAAAGAAAGATATTGTCAGAATTTTAAAAAAATCTTTCCAGGATCCCATATTCTAGAGTCTGATGTTTTTCTAGCTGTAGTAAACTGAAAATACTATGCTGATGCTTATACAGTATCACTATAAGTGATATTACAGTTGTCGAATGTTCTTCAGAATTACCATAATTATTGTAAGGCAATATTTTTTAAATGTTTATTTTTAAATATATTATTAATAGTGATATTTATTTTTTATATTAATTAGGTTATTTAAATAAAAGTGATTTGGAAATCTAAAGATTTCATTTACATATGAATTTTGTTAATTATCATGGTGACACACAGTCTATTTTAGTTTAACACAATAATAAAGTATGTAATGTTCTGTAGTGTACTTCAAGCATTTGCCACAATACTAAGAAAAAATATTAATAATCAGACCATATTTCTAACATTGAATAGCATTATTATAACAATTCCATTAAAAGATCACATTTTTCTTCTTGGAGACATTAATGTAATGTTGTTACAAATGATGCTTGTTTATATGAACTTCTATTTGGACTTATAACTATTACAAAATCTATTAAATGTGAATGTGTCTATGTTCCTTTATAGTGTTTTACTATGTCTAAACAAATTGTTTGTGATAGTTAATTCACATTCTGGGAAAAAAAAAATGGCAACAGATCATTTAACTCCACAACACCAATAACATTATTTCCAACAACTTTAATCAAAGTTTACTATTTATTACAACATTGTATTAATGGTTCCAAGAAGAAAAAAATATTTAATGGTAATTCTGTAATAATTCTATCCAGTAAGTCAAGCATTGGTGGTCGAGAGGTCAGTGACAGCTGCTTTACAAGCAGTTGTCCTGGGTTAGTGGGTTCACTTCCCAGCTGATGCTATGACCCTTGAGAAAAAAATTCTATCCAGTAAGAAATAAAAGTTTCTTTTTTCTCAATTCTTTGAATATAGAATTGAACCATAGGTACTAATAAAATAAGCACAAGTTCTAAATTATAAAACTATTAGCTTTACATTGATACAACAACAACGCCACCCACAAAAATATTCAATAGAAAATTCTTTTATTCTCCCTCCTCTATTTCCATTTTATGCAAACTTTAGTGAGAAATAAATTCCAGATACTTAATAAATGCTAACCCAATGCTGTCCTATCTAAATATATCTAGACTAGTTTCTACATATTGCTTTCATTAGTGAGGAGTTCTATGGATTTTTTTGAACAGTGCACCTTTGTGTACCACATTAAGCTATTAACTGAAAGTAAAAAAAAACCAACTTCTCACTTTCTCAAAACAAGCCTATTTTTTGCATAGTTATATAGATCTGAAACTGGTTTAGTTTCTATATATTTCATATGATGACCTTAGGTTTTATAACCTTCATCACTTTTATTTTTTGGCTAAAAATGGTAAAAAACCAATAACATATAACATGACTAACACTACATCATATGGCCTTGGTTTATAATATTGCTATTCATTAGCAAATCCTTTTATTCATCTTTCTGTTTATGAACAAAGAATAAAGACAACCAAAGTTATAAAATTATTCATTATATACTTTATTATATAGAAACTGAACCAGTTTTTTTATCTACATAATTATGCTGGCAAATAGGCTTGAATGGTCAGTATCTTGCTAGAAAAAAAAGTAAAAATGGCTGCTGGATGGAAAAGTCTATTCAATCCAAAAGGTTCATATGCATTGTTCAGTAAAAATCCAAAAAGTTTCTCACTGATAAAAACTGTAAGCTTGAAAGTAGTCTGAATAAAGATTTAATAAACATTATCATCTACAATGTATTGATTACTAAAGCTTACACAATATGGCAAAAGAGTAGAGAATCTGATAGTATATATTTTTTCCCTTTAAAATACATCACTTCATTTATTATTATATTGTTAGAGATACAATGCTGTGTTAAATTATCTGGGTTGTATCTGATATCAAAACCAAAAGCAGTCATGGTTTTATTCAACTTAGCATGATCAAGCAATTAATATAATGTATTAAATAAATTTAAAAAGACCAAAGCATAGAAAGAAAATATTTAATTTGGAATGAAAAGGTTTAGATGCATGTAGTCCATATGTTATCAATACATTTCAGAATGAAGATCTCTCCAAGTTTATTCATTTTCTCTGAACTCTAGACTCTCTTCTCCACATCACCCCTGCATATTTTCTTATTTCATCCATCCATCTCACATGTGGATAAACATATATAAGAAATTTATACATGCTCTAACCAGGTGTAGCCTGACCATTATCAGATGAATAAGAATCAAAAGTTTCAATAAAAAAACCATTTAATATAATAATATATATGTGCTTTAAATGATATTTTACAAAATTTAGTAAGCTGAGTGCCTTCGGGAGGATTCATACTTCCATATTTATAGCTACTGGAATGTTGAGAACTGGTATAGTTCTCAACATTCCAGTAGCTATGAATATGGGATTCCAACTCTTTTGAAATAAGACACATTCTACAGGAGGTGAGTAAAAAAAATTGATTCCCTTTATTCAAGATATTAGGAGGAAGTTAAAATACATTGATTGTTTTTTACTGCAAGAACGTATAACGTTAAGCAATATTATCAACCCCATTCTTTGGTCTATTTTTGATAAAATTGTTTATTTTCGATCTATTAAAGATTCAAAATTTAAAACTTTGAAATAAAAAAAGAGATTTGCTTTATTAATAAGTAGAAAGGAAAAACAATTTACTAATAATACTGTGAGTGATTCACATGTAAAAAAGTTATCCCATCGTCAACTTTCTTCTGATGAAATTTCTCTGTTGGCGAAAGGTTTTAATTATGCACTGGCTCCTAAACATGTTCCAGTTGAAAATATTATATGAAATATAGAATCTTCCTTAAAAACATAGACCTACACATAGCTGATCTTATTAGATTTGAAGTTTGAGATGTCTTAAAAAATATGAAACCACCAAAAAATAATTTATCTAAAGGAAAATTTATTGTACTTCAAAATTTTAAAAAAGATGATTCTATTATTGATATTCCAGTAGATAAAGGGAATTTGATGATTGTACTTAATCGTTTAGATTATAATAATAAAATTATAGATTTATTACATAATGGCACTCATAGAAAGATTATTAGAGATTCTCTGATATATTTAGAGAAAAAGACAAAATGTCTAATCAAACGTTCTAGTATAGATGACAATATGAAAATTAAAATTTCTCCAAGAGAAGATTCTTAATTATATCATAAATTTTATGGTTTGCCTAAAATTCATAAACCTGAGGTATCATTGCAACCTATTGTGTGTGCTATAGGTACTCCTACACATGCTTTGGCTCGATATTTAGCCCAAGGCTTACAACTATTGACAGACAAGATTCCATCAAGAATTAAAAATTCAAGTCATTTTATTTCTATAATTAAAAACTTAAAATTGGAACTAATTTATTGGTTAGTTTTGATGTTTCTTCTATGTTTACTAATATTCCTGTTGAAGAAGCATTAAGTATAATACAATGATTTAGATAATTTTATTATTCCATTAGCGAAGCATTGCCTTAAAAATACGTTTTGTTTATAATTCTCAAAAGTTTAAACAAATTAAAGGACTTTCTATGGGGTCTCCATTGTCACCTGTAATTGCTGATCTTTTCGTGGATAATTTTGAGAGTCAAGTATTATGTGCAGCTACTAACAAACCTATTTGGCTTAGATATGTGGATGATACATTTGTCATATGGCCTCATGGCATTGATGCCTTAAATCTTTTTTCTTGTTTTTATAAATGGCATCCAAATATAAAAATTTACTATGGAAGTGGAAAATAACAGATCATTTTCTTTTCTAGATGTTTTAATTACAAGAAAATGTGATGAAACATTATCAATATCAGTTTTCAAAAAATCCACCCATACAAACAGATATCTTAATTTTAATTCTCATCATCATCCTGCACAAATTTTGAAATCTTTTGACTAGAGCTTATAATTTATGTGATAAAGAACATTTTACTCAAGAAATAGAACTTACAAAAATATTATACTTTCTAATAATTATAATAATACTAAAAAAAAAGATGATAGAAGTGACAATTCCTCTTTTAATAGAGTAATTTTCCCTTATATTAAAGGGTTTAAAATCAGTAGAAGACTATCTTGTTTTAATATAAAGACTACTTTTTCTACTTGCAAAAAAAATAGTGATTTTTTATATAAACCTAAAGACAGAATATTTTTGGAACACCAAGGAGTTTATGAAATTCCATGTTTGCAGTGCTCAAAAAGCTATGTGGGTCAGTCTAATAAACAAATAAATCTCAGAATTAAGGAACATAGAAATGCTTTTAATCAAAAAATTAGCATATCAGTTTTACTTTCCATTTTTTAGAAAATGTTCGTTTTGACAATACAAAAATACTTGTTAATTTGGAAAGATATGATTAAGAACCATGAGAGAGTCAATTGAAATATTAAAGAGACCTACTGGTTTAAATAGAGCTGATGAAGCACAACGTAATCCAGCTATGTGAAAACCTCTCATTTTATCTAATATTAACTTAAAATTAATAGGTGAAAAAACTGAGGGAAATAAACATTTTGATAAGCCTCATATTGTGAATGCTGAACTACTTCGAGTTGAATCTCACTTCTCATCTCACACTGAGTCACGTTTCTTTGAGATCTAATGATTGTTCTTTCAAAAGTTAACCTTGATAATGGCGGTTGCTAGTCCATCAAAATATCGGATTGTAATGCAAAATAATACACGGTTTTATTCCAAAAATAATTTATCTACATCATACAACCATGAAAACATTATATATATATTAAATGACCCCACATGGTTAAGAAATCCAGTACCGCCCTTTGTGAATTAATATATAAATACATTAGAGTGCGTATTTCAAAATAGCCAGCTCAAAACGATACCGCTTTCAACTGTCTGCTATAAGATGTTGTATATTGAAATACGAACAAACTCAAACAAAGAACTTGAAATTTAGCAATCAAAGATCTTAACTTTTTGCTACTAAGCAACATGTTTTACAATTATTATATAAAGTCAAACTAAACATTAGTAATTTTAATCTTTAAACCACCTAACACAAATGTATAGAAAATAATCCCAGTGCATAACGCTATACTGAAATGAATATACAAATATTAAGCAATTAAATCACCCCACATGATTAAGAAATCCACTACCGCCCTTTGTGAACTCTATACATTTGTGTTAGGTGGTTTAAAGATTAAAGTTACTAATGTTTAGTTTGCCTTCATATAATAATTGTATGTTTGTTAGTAGCAAAAAGTTAAGATCTTTGATTGCTAAATTTCAAGTTCTTTGTTTGAGTTTGTTCGTATTTCAATATATAACATCTTATAGCAGATAGTTCAAAGCGGTATCGTTTTGAGCTGGCTATTTTGAAATATGAACTCTAATGTATTTATATATTAGATCACAAAAGGTGGTATTGAATTTCTTAACCATGTGGGGTGATTTAATTGCTTAATATTTGTATATTCATTTCAGTATAGCGTTATGCACTGGGATTATATTATATATATATCCTAACTTATATGCTATTATAAATATAGGGATTTGAACACAGACTTTCAAGCACCCTTCAACTATCCACACTATTTCAAAATGCTGATACATATGACCACACACATATAATAAAGATAAATAGTCATCAATATACATATTTTGTGCTGAACCAGCACTCACCTGCTGGTCCTGATCATCATTTCCAACACATATACATATAAGCAGTGCTCTGCTTATATTCCTATAGCAAGTATTGATACTATAATGAACAGGCTTCAATCTACTCCAACTCTTCAGCCATTCATACCATTGAAAATCTGATGATGGAAAGCCCAAATCCCATGCTGATGCTAATATTATTGCCATGCCCATGTTTACCTTAAGTCACTCTGACCCTTCATGTATAGGACCTTATTCATTTAAATACATGAAGAAGGATAGGCAGGATGCAGGATTAATGTGTAATATTTGAAGTACAGGCATTCTTCATACACCTGGAGCTTAATTGTAAATATAGGGGATTTGAAGACAGACTTTCAAGCACCCTTCAACTATCCACGCTTTCTCAAAATGCTGATACATATAGTAAATATAAATAATCACCAATATTCATATTCTGTGCCTAACTAGCGCTCATCAGTTGGTCAGATTATCATTTGCTACACACATATATAATCAGTGCTCAGTTTATATTAAAATAACAATATTAAGCTATTAAGATAGCAAATCTTCATACTTTAATGGACAGGCTTCAATCTACTGCAACTCACCATACCATAAAAAATCTGATGATGGCTGAAGAGTTGGAGTAGATTGAAGCCTGTCCATTAAAGTATGAAAATTTGCTATCTAAATATAAACTGAGCACTGATTATGTATATGTGTGGGAGGTGATAATCTGGACCAACTGATAAGTGCTGGTTTAGCGCAAAATACGTGTATATTGGTGATTATTTATTTTTACTATATGTATGTGATCATGTGTATCAGAGCTTTGAGATAGCTTGAAAGTCTGTGTTCAAATCCCCTATATTTACAATTAAGCTCCAGGTATATGAAGAATGCCTGTATTTCAAATCTATATGCTATTAGTAAATAATTGAGCGAAATTGCAAAATCTAAATTAAGTTTAAACATTTTTTAAGGACATTCAATATTTTATGAAAGATGATGGAAATATTTCAGCATATAACTAAAATGCTATCATCACAAACCTTTTGGAAAAACACAAATAATATTCTTAAGCAATGAAAATCCTAATCAGAATTTAAATTAAATACAATATTTCAAATCAATTTTTGAGATATTTTATTGCCTTAAACTTAAAGCTCATTTTGAAACTAAAACTGTGAGCTTTTAAAAAATAAGGGGGCTTAGTTATTAGCATTTTAACAAAAAACCAATAAATAGGTAATCGATTGATTTGTCTGAAAGGTTGGCATTTTACTTGTTAATACTAAAAATTGAACATGTTTAAAAAGTTTAAATAAAGGTTGAATTTATCTAAAAACATTTAACGATAAATCTTAGATGATAGTTTAACACATAATTAATTACTCAGGAGTTCACATGAAGGCCGAACACAGGGACTGACGAAGATTTAGCCGTGATTTATGAATATTGAGCCATAGAACCCATACTCTGCCACTGGACCAGCGCAAGGATAACAATCAATTTATGATAAGACAATGTTAATTTATATAGATCAACACACCTGCACAAACTAATAAATATAATATTTTTCTGATATAATTAATTTAAAAATATAGTATTTTGATAGTTAATTAATTTTAATTTATTTTGGTTGTAAAATATTTTAAAATGTATTAACTCATAAATTTTCCTAAATTTAGTTAAATTCCTGATAGTATAGTCAATAAAAAATTATTCATTACCAAAACGGATTTTTAAAATTAATTCTGTCTTATCATTAATATTTACGTCAAAGTTTACATAATGAGTTTAAAAGAGAAATTTGAATTATTATAGCTTTTCTAAAACTGATACGATATTAATTATTTTTTAATTGCCATTACATAAAAAATGTTATTGCACTTTGAATTATTATAAACATATATTTCTGATATTACTATTCTAAGTATTTTTATAATATACATTTTACAGAATTTCAGTTCATTAAAGTCAAGATTAAATATATATACTGCCTTTATTATTAAAGTGATTTCATAATACAATACATATAACAGACCTAGCACTTACTTTCACACGGTTTATGTTAGCTTAGAAATAATGATAGAACCTACACGTCCCAATAAATATTTAACAGCACATCAAACTTTTAATACCTAAGTTGACCACTGTCCCACAGTCCATTATATTAACAATAGCAACTTTCTCCACATAATAACACCTAGTGCAGGGCCCCCCAACCTTTTTGCACTTAAGAGCACATTTTATAATACCAGCCAGGTGGCGGGCACCATTTATTTTTTTAACCAGATGGGGGGCAGCATTTATTTTTTCAATGTAAATTTATAGCTGGATATTGTTAATAATACCCATAATGTACAAAAAAATATTTATTTCAAAAATAAAATTTTAACATATAATTAACGTTTATATTTTTACACTGTAAAAGTATAGTATGCCCTACAATTTGATTACAATATAATACAATAATTTATAATAAATTTTAAAAATTAAATTTATTTATATCAGATAAATAATTTTTTATCATGTTCGGATAGTGGTGGGCACACGTAAAATGGTCTGTGGGTGCCATGGTGCCCACGGGCATAGGGTTGGGGACCCCTGATTTAGTGCATCATAGTAATCAGTAGATGCTATGAAGTTAGTGCATAACAATCCCTGTCTAGTACCTACTCATCTAATATCCCTAGTCTAATTTCTAGCTTATGGTTTTCATCAGTGGAAAGCTCTGGATCTGTGAGCTCTAATGAATCTCCCCACCAGCCATTCTTTATCTTTTTTAATTAAGCCTGAAACTATGAGACCAAAATAAAAATGCAATAATGTTTTCCATCACAGCTAAATTTCCTTGCATAATCATATAGGCTTAAACTCAGTTCAGAATCTATACATTTTGGCAATTTTAGTCTTATACCCATAGCCATCAACATCTTTTGGCTAGGATTTATATTGAACTATTATAACATCATGTGATCACCATCTCTTATGCTTATACAATTTGCTACCACAATAGCAAGTTTCTTCATATAACATTTCCAAAATTATCAATGGATGTTAGAAGGTTAGAGCATCAAAATCTCTATCTAGTGTCTACTCATCTTTATGACTATCATCAGTGAGGAATCTTGAATCTGAAAACAATGCACCTAGATCTTTGCATCTGTATTAACAGATTGTGTAAGTATAAGAAATGGTGATCAGGTGATGTTATAGTAGTTTATACCCATTATATTGTTGGGACATTATTTTAGTGATGGGAAAATAAATCACTTATTTATTTTTTGACAGCCAATCAATTATTTCTAATACTGGAGATGAGGATGAGTACTAAATATTCGACTTGCCTAGTTTCACCATGAATGTTTATTGCAGTTTTTCTTATCAAAGTGTAAAACCTTATTTAGAATATATGTGAGATAAAGTTTTAATAACATTAATAAAATATAAAAATTATTAAAAGATCAATGCTTTTGGAAATTATATCTATTTATACTGCTGTTATAATACCCACAATTTTATGCTCACACAACTAGAACCAATACTAAATAATATCTTACATTTTTACTGACTTGCAAGTAAAGAATTGTTTTATAATATAAATATAATTTTGATACTTTAAATAGATTTCCAAAATATCATTATGTCATTAGAATCATCATCATCATCAACCATTATCAGTCCACTGTAGGATGAAGGTCTCTCCAAGATCAATCTGACTTCTCTGATCTCTAGCCTCTCTTCTCCACATCATTGCTGCATACTTTCTTATTTTATCCATTCATCTCACATATGGTCTCTTTTGGGACTTTTACAATCTCTTGTAATGCAGTTTAAGATTTCAATTGTCAATATGTTATTATCTCTTCTAGCAATATGTCCAGCCAAATACAATTCAGACTTTTAATTTTTCAGTGACATCAGTAACACCTGTTTATTTTCTTACCCATGTATTGTGTTTTCAATCTTTTATTGTTACTCCTAACATGCATCTCTTCATATTTCTTTTAGATGGTCTGAAGACTATGTATTGCTCTTCTATTAATTGTCCAGTCTCAGATCCATAAGTAAGCACTGGTAAACACATTTATTAAAAATCTTTATTTTCAAATACACAAGCATATTTTCTTTTAATATTAAATTATTTCTACCAAAAGCACTTCAACCAGTTTAATTTTATGATTAATTTTATACATTATGTTTCTATCTGTAGTAATAATCTGACCAAGATATTTGTAGTTGTTACCTTCTTTTACCTCATTATAGTTAATTTTTATTTTCATCTTGAACATTATTTTAGTCTTTTTAACATTTAGATTTAATCCTATGTTTGTACTTTCATCTGATAACTCTTATAACATTTCCTAAAGCTCTGAAGCATTATTTGCAAAAATAACTACATTATTTGAAAAATTTAAATGACTTAAATAATCTCCATTTACTTTTACTTTTTAGCTTCCCATTTAATCCAGAAAATAGTTCTTGCAGCACCACTGTAATTTTGGAGATATGGAGTCACCCTTTCTTATACCCTTCTCAATGTTAACATTCATAGTATCATTACATAATCTAACTGTTGATATAGCATTTTTATAAATATTCTTCAGAATATAATAATATCCTGGGTCTATAACTTGATGATTTAATGCTTTAATTACTGAAGAAATGCATATAGAATCAAATGCCTTTTCATAATCTACAAATCCAAAGCATAGTAGCAACTCATATTCAGTGGGGTTTTCTATAACTTTTCTTAATATTTGGATATGATCTAATGTAATAAAACACTTTTAAATGCAGATTGTTCTTTATGTTGGTTGAAATCCAATGTTGTCTTTAGATGAGTTGTAATTATCTTATAAAAATTTTGTATAAAGCTGGTAAAAGACTGATAGCTTTATATTTTCTAATATCTTTATCACCTTTTGTTAAATATTAATATTAATACTACATTCTTCCAATCATTTAATACACCTTCATCATTTAGACATTTGGTATATGACTTTGCTAAAAAAATTCTATTTTTTCACCAGCTTCTTTTAATATATCAATTATAATTCCATCATTATCTGGAGCATTTCCCTTATTCATAAATTTAATTGCTTGTCTCACTTCTTCATATAAAATCCAGGACAATTCAGAAGATATAATAGACGAAGAAAAGTACTTGTTTCTTATTACTATATAATTCTTGATAGAACTCTTTTACCATTTCATGATGTTATCTCTCTTTTTAGTAATAGTTCCATCTTTTTTTTCTTATTGCATACATAAGTTTCTTACCAATACTAAAATATTGTTTTACACTCTTGAGACTTTTATACTCTTCTATAGCTTTTCTTGCTAGTTCACAATTAAACTTTTCTAATTCCATTATTAACTCATTTTCACACCATTTTAGTAATTTCAAGATATTCAATCCTTTTTAAAGTATAATTTTTATATATTTTCATATTCCTGCTTTTCTTCATAAATTCTCTAGTCTCTGTAGAAATTTTATTAGTCAATTGCTGTTTTTTCTTACTACTTATCTTTTTTGCAGTTTTTAAAAGTGTATCATCTATTTTCCTATTGATTTCATTCAAATCTGAATCAAGTTCAAAATTTGCTAATACTTAAAACTGATTTGCAAGTTCTAATTTAAATTTATTAGAATGTTTTTAAAGATTATGAATATCAACTCTAAATTTTGTCTTTCTTGTTTTGCATTTTCACATATCTTACATCTTACTTATGGATGATCACTTCTTGTATTGAATTTACTAATGACATTACAATCTTGAAATATGTGTTTACTCTTAATCAAGATATAATTCAATTATGCTGTACCTTTATTTGGATGCTTCCATATCCATTTCCTTTTAACATTTTATTGGAAAAAAAAATCATATGAAGTTTTTCTTTTTTTGAAAATTCCACAAGTTTATGTCCTCTCTCATTTCTATTACCTTAACCAAATTTACCTACAGCACTTTCATCTTTCATTTGTTTACCATTTCTAGCATTAAAGTCTACATAACAATTCCACAATGTTGTTTGGTCTGGTTAAAAGCATTTTGTACATCCATATAAAAATCTTCTCTTACTACAACACTATGAGTACTTGCTGGGATGTAAATCTGATTTATCTGCATATGATATCTGCTATTAAGTGTAATAACTAATCTTGCTACTATGTTCAATAAACCATAAATTTCCTCAATGTTGCTTTTCAACTTTTTATTTATAATAAATCTTATTCTACTTGTACTTCCAATATTTGTGCCTTTGTTGTAGAGTACATTTCCCCTTTTTAAATCAATTGTCTGTTCATCTTTTCTCCCAACTTCACAAACTCCAATAATATCCCATTTAACATGAGACAGTTCTTTTAATTCTTGCAATCTTCCTTCACTTGAAAGTGATCTGCAGTTGTAAGTACCTAAATAAAGAGTCATCAAATGGCAGCTTGGATCTGCAATCAGGGTATTCTTAGCACCCTCTGACTTTAGTCATCAACTGTTGCCTTGACTGGTAACTTTATAGCCTCCTGGGACAAAGGGCCATGATTTCTTTTTCATTTGTCATGATTGTGTACATCTATTACAATTTCTTTTTCATTTACACACACATTCATTCTGCCTCATCAGACAACTGAGAAGAAAGACTATGGAGTTCCTTGATCTTAAACTCAGAGGTAAGCCGTCCACCATATTCATATACTATATGACTAATCACATAGTAATAGCTGCAATAACAAGAATGTATGGGGTAGACATTAGAAATTTGCACTGCTCACTCATTAGAGTAGATAGCTAATTACATCTGTAATTTGATAATGATATAACCCATCACTGGTAATTTTCATCAATATGGTTCCAATTATCTAGTATCATTAAGCAACTTGACATGGATGGATCAAAACTTTCATCCAGTCCATTATTGGTATACTATATATTATTATATTAAACTACTCTTATTAAAATTCATCAAGATGAATTTCTGGTTAAAGACAAAAAATTATAAAATCATTAACTATTTTTATCACAAATATGTACATGTGTAGACCTGACAATAGATATCTAACATTAAAGCTCCAAATGTTTTAATAAAAGTATTCTTCATGACACTTGATCTATTTGAACTTTTCACATATCTTTATAGTAGTGAAAAATTAAGCCCAATTGTTATGCATCTTAAATAGGTGAACGTTCTTTTTAGAAGAACTATAATATGTATTTTCATACTACACGGTTTGAAAATTAACATTTTTTAAGCATCGGTATATATTGAATTCAGTTTTTAACAATATTTAAATAAACAATTTTAATATAAAGTTTAAAGAATAATTATTTTGTTAGGTTCTGTAAAAAAATAACCTTAACATCATAGCATTAATATTGATATCAAAATTCATTTTAATAAATATGCTGTCACTTTAGATTTTATTACTAGTTCAGTTAACTATCATTTCTTAAAATCATGATCGACATGCTTAATAAATTAATTCACAATTTAACAGCGAAATAAATTTACAATCTATTTATAATATAGACTCATAAATAATTTTTTGTAAGCTGGGATTAATAAAAACCAATAATTATATATAATATCAATATCAAAAACGCTAACTATGATGTTCAAACAACATTAAAAAACAACAGCAATGAAAAAAAATCGTTACATTTAATCTTTAGTTTCTTTTGATATTAGACAAATTATGAGTTTGCACAACCATATATATATATATATAATCATTCCATGAATAATTTACTTTATCAAATTATTATAAATATAATATACATTAAAAATACCAATTTTTAAAGCACAATATAAACTAAGTTTTACATCTAGATTTAATATTCATAATTATTTTTCCTTATTCTACTATAATTAATAAAGTTTCAACATGTCAAGTGATTGATAAGTAAAGACTTACTCAGTTTAGTTTGTTAATTATAGCTAAGCATGCTTTCGGCTAGTGAAGCCAAAATCATAGCATTGGTAGGCATCTGAATGTGTCATAGTATTTAAATGTAAATGCTAATTTATTTAAATTAATGATTTACATATTCAATATTTTGTCAAGCATTGCATATATATTTTATCATTATTTCTTACTTGTTTCTTTTTAAATAATATTTTGTACAAAGTTAATTTCAATATATTTAAGGTATATTAAATATCGGTTTTATTTTTTTGGAAGAGAGAAAATGTAACTTGTACTTTGTAAATTTGGACATAAGTTATTTAAGTTTGTGAAGTACTTTTCTTGATTATCATCATCACTATTAATGATGAGATTTAATATCAGTTTGTGCTTAAAGCATACAGATATAAATAATATTATAATATTATGCAATACAAGTGATATATCTGTGTATGGTTAAATGCATTGTTATATTTAAGAACGAATCTATATTTTGCTTATGTATATGTGCATATGTTATGATGTGTTTTCCTTCTCTAAATCCTTCCCATACTGTAACTAATAGTCTATGAATTAAAAGCACTCTAAATGTTAAATAAGGATTAAGAATTGAATGTATCCATCTATTTTGGAGTTCTAATAGTTATAAGCATATCTCTGTTCATTGCAAATTACCAACAATGTTGACAGAAGTATGTTTATAAATATCAGAACACCAAAAATACATGAATCTATCCTATTCTTGATTCTTTGTTCATCATTAAGAATGCTTTTAATTCACAGACTGAGAAAAGATGAAATACTTACTTTGTTTGCATATATACATTGAGGTTTACTTAAATTTGTTTGTATCAATAATTTCAATCTCTGGGATTAAATTGCAATCTTTATTGTCTATATACATATATTGGACTGTAAAAAAAGGTGAGTTTCCACCTTTATTGTTAATAGGTAGCCATGACAACAGATTGAGATTGTGGATTGTTATTGTTATTGGGATTGTCTAAGTGATGACTGATTATATTGATTACTTATAACCTCATTTAGCCTTTAGAATTATTACACTTACTATATAAGTAATACTTTGGGTGCAATTTGAAAATTATAATTGCAGTTTGTAATGTTATAATTGGCTATTTATTAATCTGCATTAAGAGGTTATCTGTTTAAGGAGGTTTATTTAAACTTCTTTGTATCAATAATTTCAATGTCTTGGTTCTGTTGCAGTCTTTGGTATCTATATACATATACTAGACCATAAAAAAAGGTGGGGTGTTACATTTATAGATAATAGGAGGTTGCCTTGACAACAGTTTGAGATTGTTTATTGTTACTGATATTGAGATTGTCTGAGTGTTAACTGATTTTAATGATTATATATATATATATATATATATTGTAGTGGGATCAGAATCTAGGATGCTTGTACCTGGGGTGATAGCAAATCATCATTACTCCCAAGTAAATTAAATATTTCAAATAAAAAATAATTTAAATAATGAGATAAAATATTACAGCAAGAAGATATTAAGTAATGTTAATATCCAAATATATATAATAAGAGAGCCTGATATCATGAAACATCTCTATGAAAGATCAGCCAGCTATATCAGAAGAGATCAGTTAACTCTTTCAGCCAGCATTATAAAAAGTAAAAGTATTCATCCATTATTAATAAATGATTTATAACCAATATAAATCAACAATCTGGTGAACTGGATTTGAAATGGGTCTCCTGTAGACAAGACTAACTATTGAGCCTTTGCTAGCTTGTGCAATTATTTACACCATAGTTTGGATGCGCTAACTTAAGTGCTAATCCATAAGAATACAAACAAAAAATAATGCTGGGATATTAATTCATGCTCATCATCATCAATGCTCTGGACACTTAGTGCCATTAATGCACTGGCCAACAATAAACTTCATTTTTAAGACTAATGTAAAATAAAATGTAGTGCAAGAGCTTTAAAGAATTTTCTTCTTGCACCAAACCAGGACACATGTTATACTGGAATGACCCTTAAGCACTAAATAAACTTCCCCATTCATATATTCAGCTGTTATACTTGAATCTAACTTAACAGATATAAGCTATAACTGTTATGACCAAGAGATAATGATGCAATACAATTTTTAACAATTGAATACAAGTTTATTAGCAATAAAAATGATACTAAGATCTTTAGAGTAAAGCTATGCATATATCAATTAAGTCTTCTGATTTTGATTAACATATAATAAAAAAAATATCACATCATGATTTACATATGTGATTTACAAAATTCAAGTTATATTGATTTATAGACCCTCTTAATGAGTTCACATGAACACACACACATATATATATCCACACAGACATGTATTTTATAATATACAAGGAATACATTTTAATTGACATCTAATAACATTTTTAAAAATGTCTAAAATTTTACCTGTGTTCTGTTTGATACTCATTGATACAATTTAGAAGTGCAATACAATTTAAAAATGGACATATTTGAATTGACATCTAATAGTAAAAAAAAATTTTTTTTACAAATATGTGTGCACTTGTATATGTGAACATGGATGTTTACATATTTTAATTTGATACAATACAATTATTAAAATTTATTTTCACAATTATTCTTTCTTAACAAGTTGACCCAGTCTTCAAGTGAAACAAAACTCCAATATATAACACTAGTAGACTGACTACTGCTGAATTTACTGGCTTGAGTTTAGCTACATCTTCATGGAAGCTACTTTTATTTTTATAACTTTTCAAACACCAATTCTGCTAGCCAACTGCTTCACAAAAATATTAAGACAAGAACTGCCTTCAAAAAATTACTATCCAAACATTGTAACTGGCTTCTCAAAAAATATTAATTAGACTGAACTGATATTTTTTATTAGCTCTTTTACAGAATCATCTGAGATGATAAAAACACCTTGAGTGAAAACAGAGTTTTTTTTGTTATCTTTTCAAAAAGATCACTAATCCTTTCAAAATTAACATTGAATTTTTACCAAAGGTGTGATCTACATGTTTTACTTAGACAGAGAAATGCATACAAGCATTAATTAAAAAATAGATATTTCATACAAGTTTTAGTTAAAAGATTTAAAAAATAAACCCTGCTTGTTTTTAAATTTCAAAATAATAATAATAATAATAATAATAATAATAATAATAATAATAATAATAATAATAATAATAATAATAATAATAATAATAATAATAATAATAATAATAATAATAATAATAATAATAATAATAATAATAATAATAATAATAATTTATTTAGATTTTTTTAAAAAACATTTATTTCATAATAAAATTCTGTTTTAAATCCAGAACTATTTAACCCTTTGCAGTCATTATTATTCCAAGTATCTACAAAAAATGTGTGTGTTTATTTCTACTTTTCCTTTCCTTTATATATATATATATATTATTCTTTAAAATGAAATATATTCAAATTATAGACAACAAAATACTTAAAATATATAAATAATAAATTTATTAATATCTAATTGATTTTCATTCAAAAATGAACCTTATCAAGATATTATAACAATTGAAAAAATTCACGTGATTTACATATCATCTTAACACATCATCTACAGGTCAATCTTAACAATAAAGATGTTTTTATATTTTCCAATTTTTATTTAATGACCATTTTCCACCTAACTTTACCGACCCTTGTACTAAATTCATACATTTTTCTTTATTTTCATGTATATACAATGTTTAATATACTTTTCTTTCTTTATCATTTTTACAATATTTGATGACTTCAGTACTTTCTTCACAATTCATAATGTGTCCTGTTTCTAACAAATGGCAAAATGGACCTGATTTAATATCTTTTCTATTTATAGCTCTGTCATGCTCTTTACCCCTTTCTAGTTTACTTTTTGCTGACTGACCTATGTATATCATCTTGCATCTTTTACAAATAATTTTATAAACTATGCCATCATTGTGCACACACAACTATGTTGCGGTGTTCCATGTAACCCAACAGATCACTTTTTGAACTTTTTTGTTATTAAGTAAATAGACTGAAACTTAAAAAAATGTCTTTGTTTTGAATCTAAATTAAATATCATAAATAGCTAGATGTACAATGTATAGAGTTTGTTTTTTTTACTTTGAATCAGCTATAGACATCTTTCATTTCTTGTGATTAGGATCATATCTACTAAAAAATACAACTATCTCAGTTTACATTTAACATATGCTGTTAAGAAAAATTCTTTTCATTTTATTCTAGAGTCATTTATTGCAAGGTTAAATGATTCCTAAATCTGATGTAGCAGTGCTATTATATTTGTCTCCAGTGATGTCATATCCATAAACTATTTTGTCTATGTCTTTGTTAGTGAGGTATTTGAACTAAATATACTTAAAATTTCTAGTTCTAATGCATCTCACACTTATAGGACATTTTTTACAATTTTTTTACTATTAAGCCAATAACTTGAAATTAAAAGAAAAACCTTAATGCATGGAATCAGTGTCAAATCTGAATATATATATATATATATATATATATATATATATATATATATATATATATATATATATATATATATATATATATAAAATATAATATATATATATAATATATATATATATATATATATATTATAAATAATAAATTTAACAGTTTACAAACTATTACACACAATCCTTAAAATCCACAGAAGTACTTTTGGTGAATTTCTTCAACCTGCCTCAACTGCCATTAAATTCAAAATCAAAAGCGGAAGCAAATGTCATCACTTCAAATTCCACGAATCTCGCAAAACATGTAAATATAAATTTAAATTTGATTTTGAAAATGTAAAAATTCTTCATGAAGAGAGAAACCATTGTAAAAGAAAAATTAAAGAGGCAATTTTTATAAACAGAAATAAAATGCATTTAATAAATCGACAAGCTGCTAACATTAAAATATGAGATTCGTGGAATTTGAAGTGATGACGTTTGCTTCCGCTTTTGATTTTGAATTTAATGGCAGTTGAGGCAGGTTGAAGAAATTCACCAAAAGTACTTCTGCGGATTTTAAGGATTGTGTGTAATAGTTTGTAAACTGTTAAATTTATTATTTATAATATATATATATATATATATATATATATATATGATAGCACTGGATGTAAATATAATAGCATGGAACTTATGGTTTTCAATGAATACTAAAGACTACAATAGAAAAAGCCTGAATGAAATGAAAATGTTTTTTCTTCTAAAAACATATTAAATGTAAGCAGATCTCTACAAAATGCTTATATAAATAACCCAGTGTGTGTAGATTATGACTTTTAAGACTTACTAAAACAATAATAAAGATTGATGAGACATGAATTATAATGTTATTTAATGGTTCTATGCTTTTCATATTTATATAATCAATCAAAAGCTCATCTAAATCTTGCACTGTGTCCCCATATCAACCCAACCTCCCCCATAGCCTTTGTGTTCCAAAGTAGAAATTGACCATCGAGATAGTTTTATAAACATTTTAATCTTGTTACATTTTAAATAGCTTAAACAAAAATTCAAAATATCTTAGTTTTGGAAATATTTTATTTATATTCCAAATACTCATGAATTTTGAAAACATTTATTTCCCATTGAAAAGCATTTTATTATGATGTATTATTGTAAAATTTCCCTCTATTTTTAAAAATGTCATCTCTGTCAGTACTGTTATTTTAAAATTAAAATATAATCCTGTATTTGGTGATGTATTTATTTTCTTTTTCCATGAATTGGATGGCCAATACTTGCTTATGAATGGATTATAAGATTGGTGATTATTTTGTGATAATAAATTTGATAATTAGATCGATCTTATAATGTTCTAATAATTTTATTTTCAATATTTTGCTATTAGCAACTGAGACTTGAATTTCTGTTTGGTTATTATGAAATTCATTATACTCATTGTTCAAATATTTTCTCATTTGTAATTAATTTAAAATCTAAACTTTTCAAATCAGTTCATCTTGAAAGTTGACTAACTGTGTAATTTTCAAACCAAAATATAATTTTCATTCACCATTCATAAAAAAGATTTATTTTTAAAAAGATAAATTTGCCATCTTGATATAAACCAAGCACTTATTATTTTTATTAAAATTAGGTCGTGTGACATCTGACTTGATTTTTTATCAATTTATTTTTTATCAACTTATTATTTATATGTGCGTGGGAGATGATGATCTCGATCAACTGATGAGTGCTGGTTCAGCATGAAATACATATATTGAAGATCAGTTATCATTTTCACACATATGTGGTCATGTATATTGGTTATATTAGATAGAGTGGATGACTGTATGAAGCTTGAGAGTCTGGGTTCAAATCCTTTTTATTTAATCATTTAAAATATAATAGTGATTGTAAAAACTAACAATATTTGTTCCTTACTTTTCACTCTTTTAATTCTTGATTTTTTATCCATCAGATTATATTCTTGGCAAAAAAAATTTTAATTTACACACACACACACACATATATATATATATATATATATATATTACAAGCATAAAGCTAAACTAGTCAATATAAAATCAAAACTACCCCAAATCTAAAATTAAACCAGACCAGCATAAAAATAATATTAAAACACAACCTAAGGTTTCACTGCTACAAGCAGACTTCTCAAGTGTAAAGAACTACAAAAAAACCACACATTATATATACTATTAAAAACTACCCACAAATCCATTCACTTCCCATCCACCCTTAATATTAAAAGAACTCTTAAATAAGTTAATTGCTTCAGAATAATAAATTTTCAATAATAAAAACTCTTTAATTCTTCTTTTGATTTCATTTCTCTCAAAGAAGACAACCTTAGCTTCATCAAAATCAATAGTGTGGCCTGTATCTTTTTCATGGACATACAAAGCAGAACTAAGATATCTATTTTTAACTCTACTTTTATGAACCTTTATTCTTTCATTTAAACTCAAACTACTCTGACCTATGTAAACCTTCTTACAAAATAAACAAGGAATAAAATATACCACACCAGGAATAGTCTTTTTATCAAAAACTTCTTAAAAAAACTCATAAAGATGGTTTTCCTTTAAGATTTATTTTTGATTTTACAGGTAGTGTTGTAGAGGGTATTTCTAGATTCTTGAATAATTTTTTAAAACAATTTGTTGATTTTGGTCAGTACACAGTTTCTTCTTCTTTTGAGGCTTTTGATAAGATTAATGATTTTAAAATGGAAAGTAATTGGGTATTTGGAAGTTTAGATATTGAAAGTATGTATCAGTCTGTTAATAGGTTAAGCAGTATTGATGTTCTTTTGTCTGTATTGATTAAGAAAAGTTCTTTATCAAAAAATAAAATTAAGGTAATTAAAGATTTGCTTTTGTTATTGGAAGATTCTATGTATTTTACTTATAGAGGTAATTTTTATAAGATTAAGGAAGGGTGGATAATAGGTTATATTATTTCTCCTTTAATATGTTCAGTTTATATTAGTTTTATGGAAGAGGAAATTATTATTAAAAAGAATTGTTTATATGTAAAATTATTTGTCAGATATGTTGATGATTGTTTATTTGTAGTTGAGAATCATAAATTGAAGGAATTTGTAAATGAGTTTAATTGTTTTGATCCTTCTATAAAATTTGTGTTAGAAGGAGGGGGGTTAGATTTTGGTAAGTTAAAATTTTTAGATCTTTTGGTGATTAGAAATATAGAAACTAATTGTTTATTGTGCAGTCATTTAGTTAAAAGTAAAGAATTAAGATCTATAATTAAACCTGATAGCTATCAGTCTGTATCTCATAAAGTAGCTGCTTTAAGGAATTATTGTCATAGGAATATTAAATTAAATAATTCTAGTGGGGTAGCTTTGTTTCAGAAATATCAATTTTATAAAGATTATTTGAGTGTTGGATACTCTGATAAATTTGTTAAAAGTATTTTATTTAATAGTAATATTTGTAAGGATATAAAGGTTAAAGAAAAATATGATTTTATTTCTTTGCCATTTAAATTGTCTTCTTATAAAATTGTGTGTAGAAATAGTAAATTGTTTGGAAATAAGAAAATTGCTTGGAAAAGGGGTGTTACATTGAATAATTTATTATAGAAATAAATAATACAAAAGAAGTTTTTGATAGAAAGACTATTCCTGGTGTGGTATATTTTATTCCTTGTTTATTTTGTAAGAAGGTTTACATAGGTCAGAGTAGTTTGAGTTTAAATGAAAGAATAAAGGTTCATAAAAGTAGAGTTAAAAATAGATATCTTAGTTCTGCTTTGTATGTCCATGAAAAAGATACAGGCCACACTATTGATTTTGATGAAGCTAAGGTTGTCTTCTTTGAGAGAAATGAAATCAAAGAAGAATTAAAGAGTCTTTATTATTGAAAATTTATTATTCTGAAGCAATTAACTTATTTAAGAGTTCTTTTAATATTAAGGGTGGATGGGAAGTGAATGGATTTGTGGGTAGTTTTTAATAGTATATATAATGTGTGGTTTTTTTGTAGTTTTTTACACTTGAGAAGCCTGCTTGTAGCAGTGAAACCTTAGGTTGTGTTTTAATATTATTTTTATGCTGGTCTGGTTTAATTTTAGATTTGGGGTAGTTTTGATTATATATATATATATATATATATATATATATATATATATATATATTGTACCGGTCAAAAATATCCATCCAACAAGATTTAGAATCTAAGCAAAAGTACCCTGAATCCAATCATGCCCGAGATACACAGGTCAGGAGCAATCATGAATTCTAACCTATTTGCCCGGTCCCCAAATTTATAACACTATGAACAACACCTATGATGATACCACATAAATTCATTCCATCCTGGCCCAGTGCTACATCGTTTTGCATAAGAACTCAGCTGATGATGATGATGATGATTGAGTGAACCCAAGATATTAAGTTAAAACTATACATAAATATACATATTATTAAGAAGATTTGAACAACTGAATTAAGTTTAAAAATATAAATATTTATTTTGACAAAACTCAAGATTGTTTTATATATTCAACTTCACACATTTAAAACTTTATTTTTGATTACAAATATTTGACAATCTTTATACAATTATTTTCTTTTAATAAATATTAATGTAGTGTTGCAGTTACATACTGAACATATATTTAAAAATAGGAGTTTAATTCATGTTACAAAATGGATCTGGGTGTTTTGGTGGATGTTTATACATTAAGAATAATACATATTAAGATACGATAGAGTTTCGCTGATTATACAATTTTAGTAGGATGCCCTTAGCATTTAATACATAAATTTATTTTCATTTATAGACTTTATTTACAATACAGATACATTTTGATCAGTGAATAGACTAAAAACATTATTTATTTTACATTTTCAATATTTAACGATAGAATATAGCGAAACTCTATAAATATGGGAACAACTTATTTCACCAAAGGGGAGGGCAGATTCATGAGAAGTTGGATCCAAACCCAACAAAAAATATTACAAAGAGAAGATGTTTCATTATCACATATCATTATGATTTATTCTGTTAAACAGGCTAGAAAACGAACTATAAGAAATTGCAGTGCTAACATTATGTCAATGAGAGAGAGGTTGGCAACTTAGGCTGAGAAAACATCGTTCTATTTGGAGGTGGTATGCCAGCTTCATGCTAGAGTGGTACCAAAAATGGAAAGGTCAGTGGGAAGTTGCTATGTATCTGGTTTATGGTAAGCCCATGCAGAGCTTCAACTACACTAACCAGCTTGTTCCAGGTGGTAGACTTACACCCATGTTATGAATGAGAACAGTAAAAAGATGGAAGATTTCGAATCCCTGGAATGAGGTACAGGTGAATTAAAGCAGTATATAAATATATACTTGGAGATGATTCTGATTCCTTGGAATGAGGTACAGCTGAATCAGATCAAAGCCCTATGTGGCTTATTAATAATTTGACATATGCCAGCAACACTATTATAAGACTATAAAATCATTGGATTTAAAGACTAAATATAAAACCTTAAGTAGTTTAACAAATACGTACTGACATGTTAAAATAATAACCTGTGTAAGATAGAATCATTAATCAGAAGTTAAAACTATAATTAATGAAGCATGTATTGCTCCCACTTCTTGAATCAATCTTATTTTAACATATAAAAAAAACTAAAATTCACACACTTAAAAGTGCAAATAACAAAATAGAATAAGGTCGGCAGCCTATTGGCGATGATGATCAATAAAGAAATTCATTAAATTAATGAACACCAATATCCACCCCAGATTGCAAAGTATTTATACATTTTTGTCTAAATTTGTGATAAAACATTTATTTAAAAGCATGTATTCATTTAAAATACAAATTCAATCTTAGGATCTAATTAGATATAAATTATAAGACCTCATTAATTCCCCCCCCTTCTATTCCACAGTGGAATATAGAAGTTCACAAGACTAAATTTGATTGACATTTACAAATATATATTAAACGAAAATAAAAAAATAGCATTAAAATAAATTATAACCGCACTAAATTATAAAAAAAATAAGAAGCTTGAGTTGGATTAAATATTTCATAGTAGTATTAATTTAATAGAAGAGAATCGATACCAAGGAAATAATTAGTTTAACATGCTTACTGATTAGTGAGTTAAAAAGAGGTTTAACATAAAGAAAACATTAATTTTATAGTTATAAGCTAGAATTAGGTAATACAATTATGTCTTTGGGCTGGTTACCTCAGGATTCTAAAAAATACTGATGAATCTTCTGTGACAGGTGGAATTCTTTGATGACATGTCTCTTGAGTGGTAGGAGCTACATCTCTGCATGGTGAAGAGTGGAACTGAAGATGGAGGAGGAGGTGGCTTAAGCTTTTCTTTTTAAAAATCAAACAAATGTGAAGTCGGTTAATGACTATTGACCAAACTCTGACACAATAGATTTTTGGGCCTATTCAGTTTTCAGTTATGCAAAGAATGTTTTTAATTAAACTTAACTCTTAATCAATCTTTAATCTACAGAAATATTTTCTGTATTGTTAGTGGAGATGCAATTGTTAGATAACTGTCCAAAAATAAATTCAAATCAATTTCCAGATTGGAAATAGATTTGATAAAAATGTTAACAGCTAAATAAAATCAATTAGCTTTGTTTTAGGTTTTACTTTCATTAACTTTAAATAAAAAATTTCTTTTAAAATCATGAATCCCACCCCTTTAATTACTCTTGGACAATTAACGACTGCATCTTCCATCTTGAATATTTGTGTACTTATATGAAGAAAAATATTTATAAAATAAGTAACATATAGTTAAGAAAAAAAATACAAAATTATTTACAAGATTTGTTTGTGCTTTTATCTATATAAAAGCTCAGTTAATATATGTATATATTTGAGTCACATCCATAAAAGTTAATATTTAAAATTAAAGAAAATTTTTTTTTGAGATATATTTATAAATTTTTATAAATGCTTCTCAGAAATATACATATAGTTTATATACATGTGATGAAAAAAACAGGATTAAATATGGGTTAAGTGGTAGAACATTGAAGCTCAATCTTGGGCTAAGATCGACTGCTACATATATATATATATATATATAAATTAATAAATTTTAACAGATGTTATTGTTGAAATAGTTTAATATATGGAAATATTTGTTGTATTTTCAACAGTTTGATAAAAATATCATTTCTTTTGTTCTTTCCTATCTGAAAAAAAAAATTGGAAAAGTAAAATTTAAAGGAAATCAGTGTTGAAAATTAGAAATATATTTAAATAAAATTTTTAGTTTAGATTAAGATAAAGTATTGAATTAGTGAGATAAAATGAAACAGATTAATATCTTTAATCCTGAATGCAGGATTTAAAATGTGTTGCCTTGCGTTCTTATTAAAAATGCTAATATTTTATATAATGTAAAAGAGATTAAGATAAACTATTATAAGATTCAAAATAAAATAAGTTATTATCAATTTTTTTAATGGTGATTAGGCAGATAATGCACAGACAATGGGAGAATTAGAAGTAAACTGTTTGTTTTTTATTGTTTTATTCATTGCTGTTGAAATTTTGATTCTTTCTATTCAACTATTAAAAAAAGGCATTTCTATTATCCTTCATGTTAATGCAAGGATGGTTTTTAGTCCACATATGTATGTATATCTATTATGGTTGAGATCACATAGGGATGTTTGCCCTATAATTCTGAGATGTACTCTGTGCTTTGCAGTGAGAGACCTGAAGATTTTCTAAAATAAATGCCTAGTTAACCCTAGCATTATTAGGATTATGCTATCATTATACTTTAATTGCCTATAATGTTTGATAAAATATTAAAGAAAAAAATAATACGTGGACAGAAAGAAAAATTGTGTATGAAAGAACAGAAATAACAGAAATATTAAACATAATATTAATATCATTTACATTCTTTATTACTTTTACAATGCTTTTTACAACCTACTATTGACACTTTAAATTGCTCTAGAAATCTTCAGAACTAAAACAAATACAATACAAATACATGAATACAAACATACATGAACATTTAATTTTATATTTTATTGGCATGTTCATGTATATTTGTATTCATGTATTTGTATTTTTAGTTATAGTTCTGAAAAAGATTGATGGGATGATCGAAACTGTCAGTAGTGAGTTGTAAAAAGCATTATAAAAGAAATAAAGAATGTAAATGACATTAATATTATACAGATTTGACAATGCAATAAGACAGATAATATTCTCCCTCATCAAGTAAGCTGAAAATTATGTAAAGCCATAACAAGGAAACAAACTCAGTTATATAAACAATAAAAACCCACTAAACATTAAATTACAATATGACATGTTCTAAATTCTGGAAGAACAGCTTCCATAAATGTTGAGTTCAGCAAAACTTAATAACATCATTTCAATTGCGTTATTTTTAAATAATTATTCACTTTTCAAAAACTTCTATTTCTATTTCTGTTGTGTTTTAGTAATACTAAATCTGTTAATTTATGTAAAAAGAGAATCATTTGTTCTTATGTATTGATTAATCAAATATTAATAACCCTGAAGTCAGGCAATCAATCCCATTAATAGGAACTAAAATAATTTAAATAAATAAATTAAGTCATTATAACTTTGACTAATTTCATTGAGCCATTCTAAGATTATTGTTTTATTGATTAGGTATAGTTTTAGTTTACAGGGGACTAAAGAAAATTAATTTGTTCTATTAAATTTTTTAATGGTTATTAATAAATTAATTATTATTATTAAAAGGCTGATTTCTCATGAATTTTTTATCCATTAGGCTCAGTTGGTTAGAGTGTTACCTTAAAATTCAATAATCAAGAATCTAAGGACCCAGGTTCAAATTCCATGCTAGTACTGTCACTGGTCAGGCCAGCAACACCTGAAGAAGAGGAGAGAAAAATACCTCTCAAAACATTGTGCATATACTAACCTGTTTGCTGTGATATTGCTAACAGTTGCTTGCTGTGATATTACTAACAGTTGAATGCATTTGGAATATTTAAATAAAATTAAAATTTTCTAAAGACATTCAACACACATATTAGATGATGGAAATAGTCCAATATAAAAATACAGCTAGAACACCATCATCACAAACCTTCAGAAAAACACTAAGTATTTGCATATGTTTAAGATTTACAATATAACTGCGTTAATAGAGCTAATTAAAACAAATGTATTAGGTTGAAATGTGTAAGCGGTGCAAATGAAGATCCACAATTTAATGATTGGTGTTCACTTTGAGATTAATTTTTGATATGAGCTTCAGTCTGACCATCATCTGTTGTATGATTGCAAGGTTATAGTGAATCCATTCTATATTTAGTTTTCCACATGACATTGAATGAATAAATAATTACTCCCGAAAGTAAATTGGCATTGAATAAACCTTTTAGTATGCATAATTCAGTTTCAATATATAAATGTATTATTTATTTCACATTGTTTTCATGCTTTGCTTTATTTATTTTTTTAAAAACTTTTCTACAATACTAATATTTTTATGCAAAATTTTATTGTCTTCATTTATGTTGGATAATATATAATACTAATATATTAATATTTAAATTTCTGATTGCATATGATTTTAAAGTTTGTTTTAAAATATTTGATTTTACAAAATATGGAAAATAAATATGTAATTAATTTCTTTAGAAATATATATTTTCCTCAATATATAAAATGCCATGTGGCAACATTATAATTTCTGAATTTTTTTTTTGTTTCTACTGAAAATCAATTCACAAATGCTTCAAATGGCATTGAAATACAACTGTAATTAGTAAAAAATTTCTAGACTACAATTTTCTGAGATGAAAGTACTTCACCCTTATCTAAGAATAAACCAGGATAATAGTCTAATTTCTACTAAATGTAATCAAGCAACTTTCACATACCAGTGATATAAGGGAATCCCAGACCAGAATCTATAGTGATATAATTATGAGATCTGTATTAAGTTTTTGGAATTATTTTGATTAAATACAATTAATTTTAAATAAAATACTACTATCATCTGCATGATTCATCGATTTGATGATAGGTGATAGTGGTATGAATTGCCTCAAAATGATTCTTTCTCTGCTTTTCTGTATGCTTCCAATATTGTCAATCCCATTCATTTCATAATGAATTCACTCCATGACACTCTTGGTACTGTTCTTTCTCTTTATTAATTCACCATTCAAAACATGGTATTCTTTTCAAGCGTGGTAATTTGCCTTTGTACATGTTCAGAATATTGCAATTTTCGTTATTATCTTTATTTGCAAATCTCATCTCCAAAACCTATTTATTAATGTTCTTAGCTGTTCGTAATAGGCAAACAACTTTCATTGACTATTCATTTTAAAGAAACATCAATTTTTGCTCATGCCTGCTTTCTTAAAATACTTGCCTTATACCTATATACTATAATGGTCCTCATTAAAACTTTCAACAATCTAAACTGATGACATACTTTGCTTCTATATATTATAGAGTTTAAACAGTTTATTTTTTCCCATTCACTTATCACTTTGTAATAGTGCAAAATCATATCACTTTACATTATATTATAACAGTATATTGTGCAAATAATAATGTGTTATATACAGCTGTTTATTTTTGGGTTTCATTGTGAAACTTATTGGGTTTTTTACTCTTGCAAATTCAGCAATGTGCTGTTTAAAAAACAACAACACATGATCTAATTTTAAATAGCCAATAACTAGTTGAGAAATAAAATGTTTTTTTTTTTTTTTAGTTTATGGTTAAATCCTTAATGTTTAGATCCGTAATTATTAGTGATTTTGTAAAAGTGATAAGTATTTTTAAAATGAGTTAATATGATAAATAAATAACATTTTTAATGTAAATGAATATGAATAAACATTTAACATCATATGATCACTAGTTCTTATGCTTACTTATAACTGTTAATAAAACAGGCAAAACTCTCTATATACATTGCCACTAAGTGCAAGCCAGAGTAATCAATGAATGCCAGAAGGCTTGTTTATAAAATCTCCATCTAGTGCCTACTTATCCAATATCTTGAGAATAGTTTATGGTTTGTGACATTTATCAGTGAGGAGGCTTGGATCTGAGAGCACTGCACCTAGATCTTAGGATCTAATGCAACCCTCCGGCAGCCACATTTTATCTCTGCGTAACTACAAAACCATGAGTCTTAAATTGAAAACACTATAATATTTTCAATCCAAGCTCATTAGCTTATATAGTCTAATAGGTCTGAACTCAGTTCAGTACCTTATACATTTTGGTGTCTTTGATTTTTCAATAACCATAGCCACCACTATCCTATTAGGCAGCATTGTTTTCAAGCAAATAAACATCATGTGATCACCACTTCTTATGCTTGCTTATAACTGTTATTAAAACAGACAAAACTCTCTATACATATTGCAATTCAGTGCAAGCCAGAGTAATCAATGGATGTCAGAAGACTTGTGCATAAAATTCCCATCTAGTGCCTACTCATCCAATATCGAAATATTATAGTGTTTTCAATTTAAGATCATGATAGTGGTGGTTATGTTTATTGAAAAATCAGACACAAAAATGTATAGGTACTGAACTGAGTTCAGACCTATATGACTATATAAGGTGATGAGCTTGGATTGAAAATATTATAGTGTTTTCAATTTAAGACTCATGGTTTTGTAGTTAAGTTGAGATAAAAGGTGGCTGCTGGAGGGTTGCATTAGATTCGAAGATCTAGATGTAGTGCTCTCAGATCCAAGGCTCCTCACTGATGAAGGCCAAAAGCCATAAACTAGTCTGCAGATATTGGATGAGTAGGCACTAGATAGAGATTTTATGCACAAGCCTTATGGCATCCATTGATTACCCTGGCTTGCACTGAGTGGCAATATGTATAGAGAGTTTTGCCTGTTTTAATAAACATTTAACATGTTGAACTTAAACCTTTTGAATCTTTTGCATTAGGGTATAATTTTGGTAGCTATAACTGATCCAATAGCATAAAGTTTTTTCTTCTCTGTTAATGTTTACATGCTTTATTTTTAAATAATGTAAATTTGTTACTATATGTAGGAATTTAAAAAGAGGAGGATTATATATTATTAACTCCTGTTTAATTAAAATCATCATCATTTTCTACAATTAAAATAATACACTTCAGGATGAAATTATTTGAAGTTCAATCCATCTTCTCTGATCTTTATCTTCTCTTTTCCACATCACCACAGCACTTTTCTTATTTCATTTATCCATCTCACTTGTAGTATCTTTCTAGGTCATTTACAATTTCATGGAATCCAGGTTAAGATTTCAACTATCCATGTATTATCATCTCTTTTAATGATATATCTCTTAATTCTTTTAATGATGTTTGCAACATTTGTTTGTTCTCTCACCCATGTGTTTTGTTTTTGATTTCTTTTTGTTACACCTAACCTACATCTGTCTATACTTTGTTGAGTAGTCTGAAGTCTCTGTGTTGATGTTCTGTTAATTATCCAAGTCTGATTTGTAAATAGGAACTGATAACACACATTTATTAAAAACTTTCATTTTCCAACACATTAAGTATCTTTTCTTTTAATATTAAACTATTTCTAATAAAAGCACTACAACCATGTTTAATTCTATGATTAATGCCATCCCTTATGTTTCCATCAGAAGTAATTCTGACCAAGATATTTGTTGTTAACTTTTTCTTATTTGTTATTATCAATCTTTAGTTTTTTCTTTTGAGAAAGTTATTGAACATTTCTTTCATCTTTTTAACATTTACCTTTTTCCTACTTTCTTATGATTATCTGATAACTCTTGCAATATTTTTTGAAATTGTAGAGAATTCTTTGCAATATCAATTACATCACCTGAAATATCAAGATGACTTAAATAATCCCCATTGTCTTTTATGCTCTTAATTTTTTATTTTAGTCCACAAAATACTTCTTGCAAAACTGCTGTATCAGATTTTGGAGTTATGTAGTCACTATCATATTCCCTTCTCAATATTAATCTTTTTAATATTATTATGTATGTAATCAAATTGTTGCTATTGCATTTTTATAAATTTTTTTCAGATTATGACAATATCTGGGATTTATACTTTGATGATCCAATGTTTAAATCACTGAAAAAATGCATATAAAATTAAATGCCTTTTCATAATCTACAAATCCAAACCGTAATGGCAATTCACATTTATTGGTCCTTTCTATAACTTCTCTCAATATTTGGATGTACTAAAACCATTTTTAAATCCAGCCTATTTTTTGCTTGTTTAAAATCCAAAGTTTGCTTTAGATAAATTGCAATTATTTTGGTTTGTATACAACTGATAAAAGACTGCTAGGTCTATAATTTCTAATATCTTCACGATAACTGTTTTAAAATTATAATTAAAATACAAATTAATTGCATAGAGAAACAATCCTAAAAGAAAACTATAATAGGTATGCAAAATTTAGAAGCAAATTAAAAAAAAAAAAAAACTATTTTTATAATTAAAATAGCTACTTAAAATTTGCATTAAATTTTGCATATGTTTTATAGTTTTCTTTTAGAATTTTTTTTTTTATGCAATTAATTTTTATTTTATTTTCAAATTATTGTTGAACTTTAAGTAGATCTATTTTTTATTATTACTATATGTTCATGCTAAACAATTGTTGTCTTAAGTTATTTTCTTCATTTTTTAGAGATTCTCCATTAAAATATAAAAAACAAAAATAAATGTAGAACTATTGAGTAAATTATACACGTTTTAAATTATTATTTTTATTTGGTGTTATATTTAGATAGATTATATAACTATTGAGAATATAAACCAAACAAAGTTACGTATATGATTTCAAGTTTGGTTCAACATTTGTGTTAGAACCAAGTAATCCATTATATCATTCTTCTCCAGAGCCATTTTTAAAATAAGCTTGATATATTCATTTCAGAATAAATTTTGATTATCGATTTTATTGTTGGACTACTGATTTCATCGTTGAGTAGCAGGTTATTAAAATATACATTTAGTTCCTAGAGAGAAGGCTAGAAAGTTCCCAATTTTAAGACATTATTTTAGCATAAATAAAGAAAAGACTAATACTGGATGCATGAATGCAAATCAAATGATAAAGCCAATAACTAGAAATGAAGATATGCATTTAGTTGGTACTATCATAGTGTATATTGATTACTCAAGAGTATGTCCTGAATGAGTTAGTGCAGTGGAAGATTCAAGATGAACTCTTTTCTATCACTTCTGGTGTTTCAAAATTCATATAAATACTCAAACAACAAACTATTTAATTATTATTATAAATACTCAACCTTATAATATATAGTTTTAAAGTAGAATACAACTCCTAATTTAAATTAAGGTATATACACACATTATATATATATCAGTGCATATCACTAGTTAAAATTCATTTATAAAATATCTTTAATATCCCACCATTATATTATTTTCAGCATTGTTATCTTATTAACAAAGAAAAAATCTGAATTTAACAGCGCTGGCAAGAGACTACTAGCAAGAGATAGCCTCTTACCTGTAAGCTGCAAACTCATTATACCAATTGAAAATTTAGATCTATTTAAACAAGTAGCATGAAAATAAATCTGCAACAGGTCTTAAATTGCTAAGAAACAAACATGTTTAATTTACATATAAAAACTAATACAATAGTGATTTTAAACTTTGAAATCTCCAAAAAACAATGTATGAGAAATAGAATCAATGCATAATGTTAACCAACATTAAAATATAAAATATGCATAACACTTCTTGTTAATAATCATTATTATTTTGTTTAATGTTGTGTTAAAATTTAAAGTGTAACATTTATACATTATTAATATTAGCATTATTTAATGTGTATAATTATTGGATATCAATGTTCAAAGTAATTGTCACATTTGAACAGCTAATATTATGGGACAAATGAATATGTAGTGAAGGTAGATGGATTGATTATAGGATAACAATAGTTCTATATTTTTAAATCTCTATCTGGGCTCATAATAAATTCATATCATCATTTTCCACGTTATTTTTAGGCCTCTAAATTAACTCCTGTTTATCTCCAAGCCCTTTCATTTTAGTTGAAAACAGGAGTTTGAAAAATTACTTTTATAGATTTATTTAATAACCATCATTCCACCATTGATTTTTAAAACATGAATAAAAATACTTTAAAATCTAATGAACCATGATGCATTTCATGCTGAACCACCACTCATCCATTAGTTCAGGCAATAATCTGTAACATATATATCTTTATTATATGTTCAGTATTTATCAATAGTAAATTATTACATTTTGATTTATAAGTTTTATGTTTAAATCCTCCATGTTATGTGCTAATTATAAAATAAGCATGTGGTTTGAGCAATACCTTACTATTTCTATGCCATATATATCATCATCATCATCATCAACCATTATCAATCCACTGCAGTATGAAGGTCTCTCCAAGTTTAATCCATCTTCTCCGATCTTTAGCTTCTCTTCTCCACAATACCCCTGCACATTTTCTTATTTCATCCATCCATCTCACATGTGGTCTCTTTCTGGGTCTTTTACAATCTCTTGTAATCCAGTTTAAAATTTCAATTGTCCATCTATTATCATCTCTTCTAGCAATATGTCCAGCCCAACTCCATTTCAATCTTTTAATTTTTTCAATAAGGTCAGTAACACCTGTTTGTTGTCTTACCCATACATTGCGTTTTCGATCTCTTCTTGTTACTCCCAACATACATCTCTCCATACTCCTTTGAGTGGTCTGAAGTCTCTGTATTTCTCTTCTATTAAGTGTCCAAGTATCAGATCCATAAGTAAGAACTGGTAAAATCCATTTGTTAAAAACCATCCTTTTCAAACACATAGGCATATTTCCTTTTAGTATCAAGTTATTTCTACCAAAAGCACTCCAACCAAGTTTAATTCTATGATTAATTTCCTCCATTATGTTTCCATCTGTATTAATAATCTGACCAAGGTATTTGTAACTGTTAACTTCTTCTAATTCTTCATAATCAATCTTTATTTTCATATTTTGAGCAAATCGATTAAACATTACTTTAGTCTTTTTAACATTTATCTTTAGTCCTACTTTTCTACTTTCATCTGCTAACTCCTGCAACATTTCCTGCAGCTCTGAAGCATTATTTGCAAAAAAAAACTACATCATCTGCGAAATCTAAATGACTTAAATACTCTCCATTTACTTTCACTCCTTTAGTTTCCCATTTTAATCCACAAAATACTTCTTGCAGCACTGCTATAAAGAGTTTTGGAGATATGGAGTCACCTTGTCTTACACCTTTCTCCATGTTGATTTTTCCAGTATCATTATGTAATCTAATTGTTGCTGTTGCATTTTTATAAATATTCTTTAAAATATGACAATATCCTGGATCTATACCTTGATGATCCAATGCTTTAATCACTGAAGAAATGTGTATAGAATCAAATGCCTTTTCATAATCTACAAATCCAAAACATAATGCCAACTCATATTCGTTTGTCCTTTCTATGACTTCTCTCAATACCTGGATATGATCTATTGTACTAAAACCACTTTTAAATTCAGCTTGTTCTTTTGGTTGGTGGAAATCCAAAGTTCTCTGTAGACGAGTTGTAATTATCTTGGTAAAATTTTTTATATAAAACTGATAAAAGGCTGATAGGTCTGTAATTTATAATATCTTCTTTATCACCTTTTTCAAATATTAATATTATTACTGCATTCTTCCAATCTTCCAGTACATCTTTATCATTTAGACATTTGGTATATAACTTTGCTAAAATTGTTTCTATTTTTTCACTTGCTTCTTTTAATATATCAATTATAATTCTATCATTTCCTGGAGCCTTTCCTTTCTTCATACACTTAATTGCATGTCTCACTTCTTCATTTAAAATTCTGGGCAATTTGAAAGATGGAATAGATATAGGAAGTACTTGTTCTTTATTACTATATAATTCTTGATAAAAATCTTCTACCAATTTCATGATGTCATCTCTCTTTTTAGTAATAATTCCATCTTTTTCTCTTATTGCAGATATAAATTTCCTACCAATACCAAAATGTTGTTTAACATTTTTGAGACTTTTATTTTCTTCTACAGCTTTCCTTGCTATTTCACAGTTATACTTTCTTATATCATTTTCAACTCTTTTCCACACCATTTTACAAAATTCGAGGTATTCAATTCTTTTTAACCTTTTAACCGCTAATTATATTATTGGTTGTATGAGGTAAAAATCAAATCTTTTAATTGGCCAACTCACAAACTGAAGACAAAGCCTATTGTTAAAACATATTCGCCTATAATATTAAATTCAACTCAGATACGTTTATAAAAAGTATATTATTAATTTTTCAGGTTATGAAGAGAACGAAAGTTCTTTCAAAAATAAATTGCTATTTATTTATTCTAAAATATTCAATTTCGGCAACATAAAAGCTATAATATAAACAAAAAGATCGACTTTTACGTTATAGAAAAGTAAATATTTCTTTTTACTACATCTTCAATATTTTTACTAAAATCTTCAATATTTTTCGAAAATAATTTTGTTTTTTTATTATTCTCTCTGAAAATAATTTTTAATTTCCATAAATATAATTTTATAATACTTAAAATTGGATTCGAAATGAAAATCTCAGCGTTTTTCTTTATTTTCTTTGATCAGGCGGTTTCTTTGTTCTTTCCAGCCAATCAGAATGTCTTTTTCGGCTGAGAGCTTGCTAAGAACCAATCACAAATAATGTTCTTTTTTTGTTTAGGTTTAAATGCATTTTTTTTATTTTTTACTTGTAAAATAAGTCGGAAGAGGTTACCATCTTACAGAACTTTTAAAAACCTCTTCAAAACATATGGAACAAATTTTTTAGCATAAGAATCGGCTGAGTTAGAGTGACGTCAGATGTCTACGAGGAGCCTCGTAAAAAACAGACTTTTGGTTAATACATCATTTTTGTATATTTTCATATTCCTTCTTTTCTTCATAAATTCTCTAGTCTCAGTAGAAATGTTATTAGTCAATTGCTGCTTTTTTCTACCAGCTATGTTTGTTGCAGTTTTTAAAAGTGTATCAGTTATTTTCATTTAATTTCATTCAAATCTGAATCATGTTCAAAATCTCCTAACACTTGAAACCTATTTGTAAGTTCTAATTTAAATTCATTAGAATGTTTCTGAAGATTAGGAATATCAACTGTAAATATTGTTTTTCTTAATAATTTTTGTCTCTCTAGTTTTACATTAACATGTAACTTACACCTTACTAATCGATGATTATTTCCTGTATTAAATTTATTAAGAACATTACAATTTTGAAATATGTATTTTCTGTTAGTCAAAATATAATCCAATTCTGCTGTACCTTCATTTGGATGCTTCCATGTCCATTTCCTTTTAACATTTTTCTCAAAAAATAAATTCATAATATAAAGTTTTTCTTTTTCTGCAAACTCCACAAGTCTATGTCCTCTCTCATTTTTATTACCATAACCAAAATTACCTACAGCAATTTCATCTTTTATTTGTCTCCCAATTCTAGCATTAAAGTCTCCCATAACAATTTTAAAATGCTGTTTACTCTGATCAAAAGCCTTTTGTACATCCATATAAAAATCTTCTACTACTTCATCACTATGAGAACTTGTTGGGGCATAAACCTGAATTATCTGCATTTGGTATCTGCTATTAAGTTGTATAACTAATCTTGCCACTCTGTCCAATACACCATCAATCTCCACAATATTGTTCTTCCACTTTTTATTTATAATGAATCCTACTCCACTTGTATTTCCAATATGTGTGCCTTTATAATAGAGTATATGTCCACTTTTAAAATCAATTGTTTCTTCTCCTTTTCTTCTAACTTCACAAAGTCCAATAATGTCCCATTTAACATAAGACAGTTCTTCTTCTAATTCTTGCAATATTCCTTCACTTGAAAGTGATCTGCAGTCGTAAGTACCTAAATAAAAAGTTGTCATCAAATGGCAGCCTGGGTCCGCAATCAGGGGATTCTTAGCACCCTCCGCCTTCGCCCACCAACCACTGCCTTGGTTGGTGACTTTACAGCCTCCTGGGAATAAGGGCCATGCTTTATTTTTGTCTGTCATAATTGTATATATATATTGGAAAAATATTTATCATTTACACAAACATTCATTCTGCCTTATCAGGCACTGAGAAGAAAGACCATGGTGTTTCTTGATCTTAAACTCAGAGGTAAAAAGCCAATAAACTCATCACACTGGCTAATGCATGTTGGTGAGCAGCCCATCCATGTTAGTATACTATATGAATAATCACATAGTAATAACAGCTGCAATGACAAGAACATATGGAGTGGACATTAGGAATTTGCCCTGCTCAGTTCCTTTAAGGCCTCCAAGAGGAATCAATATATATATATATATAAAACCATTTTATATATATATATATAACCATTTTACATATATATGGTTGAAATATACTGGCATTTGGTAATATTTAAAAAAGCTAAAAAAAGTAAAATTAAAAAAAATCTTTTAAATGACCACAATTTAATTTTTTTAATAGGTATAATTTTTTTTAATGTACAATGATAGTTAATGTTTTGTTTCTAAGTAACTGTTTAATAAAAAAGCTATGCAGATTACTAATCCAGATAAACAAAAAGACAAAAATTCCAAATATAAGAGATTATTATCAAAATATTATATTATATAGTAATCTGTGTGCAATTACTAACAGTACAATATATTGAAAGTTTAAATAAAGAATTTATTTTTGCTATTATTATTTTATTTACCTTCTTTGTGATAATTGCAAATTTATTTAATGCACATTGATTATGCTCTCAGATCTAACCACTTCAGCTTCACCTATTTACATAGAGAGTAGTTGAAGTAAGGAGGGGTAGGTTCACCTCTTTTTTCTAATGCATAAACTTGTGGTTAAGACCTGTAGTGGTCCCTATCTTTGCACATTTAACTACATAAGCTTTAGGTTTATTGCCTTAGTAAATATTACTTCTTTGTGATATATATGTTTATTCATAATTCTGAAATCAGGCAATAGTGATGATAATAAAGAGTGGATAAAAAAACCTATATGACTTATTGGAAAAATATTAATGATTATGATAGGTAAAGGTGGGTAAAAATAAAATATAGCTTGTTTGTTAAAAAAAATGTATGACTTACAAATATATTTCTTTATTTTATGTTAAAACTGTTATGTTTACATAGAGTATTTATATATATATATATATAGTCATTGTAAAATATTAATTTTTTTGGAGGAAAATCAATAGTTATGCCACAATGGAATGGAAGTCAGTATATTTTGTGAAAGTGTAGACTAGATGCTATAGAACCAAGGGCAACAAAGGAAAAAGATTATGATTTTTTGACAATAGCTTCTGGCTAAAAAGGAGTAGTAAACTTTGTTATCATTCAATTCTATTTTATACTTACATTAACTACAAAATTTATCAGAATTTGGTACTACTAAAGAATAACAGAATAGAGAAGAAATTGCTAGCTGAGGAACTTGACTCTTCCTGCTTAGTCCTTTCTTATTAATTACTGTCACAAAAAAAGAAAGGAAAATTGTCACCAGGTATGCATTCATAAAAAATCATTATGAAAATAAACAGCTATTCCTATCCTGAAATTCAATTGAAAAAATTTCAAAAACATCTGAAATAATTGTGTTGTCTTCCATTAGTTCATTTCAGCTTAATAAGGGCAACATGATACTTTGAAAAAATCAACTTCAAATGGTTTCAGAGTTCACACATTCATCACTAGAGGTCACTTGACATAGTGATTCAATCCACACAAGGATAAATAAAGACACAATAGATAATTATCAATTTTCAAAAGAAAAAGATATATGTAAAAAAGATATTAAATGCTAATTGATCTGATCACTTTTTTTAGAATTAAAGTGTACACAATTGATTTTACTTTTTGATTTATCAAGATTTAGGTATCATTTATTATTTTTTCCCTTAGTTTAATATATATATACATAGTACACACACATATATATATATACGTAGTATATATATATACATACTACATAATGTTTTAATTAAATTTATTATTATTTGTTTTCGTGGTGACTGTTTATATGTATATACATAACATATTATTATTATTAAATTTTATTTATTTTTCTTTCAGTAAATAATCTATAGGTTCATCATAAAATGCATTTAAAAGGTAGACCATTATATAAATATTTTATATATCATATGTATGTATTTCTTTATATGTGAGACTAGAAGTCCCTTTTTTATTCATGAAAGTTTAGTATATAGTATAGTTTAGTAATAAACTCTTATTAAATTCTCAGAATTAACTGTGACATAGATGAATATATTAATTCTTTTGGCCAAAAATGAAAAAGGATTAATCTAAGGAGTTTACATTTACATTTTAAACTGCTTCTGGTTATTAAGTGGGTGTCCTGTTCATCTTATTTAATTGGTCAAAATGTTTTTTTTTTTTTACATAAAAACTATAAGTAAGACATCAATAGAAATACAGGCATTTTATATATATTTTATGTAGCTTTCTATGGTTGTCTTAAAAAAAAATTCAATGAAAATTGGAATTTTTATTTTTTCATATTAAGCACATTTAATTTCTTTTTGATCAATTTTGTAATTTCCATGAAGAGATAAAGACAGAAAACTTATATCAGCCTAAAAATATGCTTTTATTGGATTAAAAATATGCTGATTCACAAACAAGGCCTTACATGGAGTCTAAATGTAATTTTCAGAACATCAGGCTCATAAGTATACAATTTTAATTTTTTAATGTTTTGAATAATATTTTTTTTTTTTAGTTATTTCAAAAAATGATTTAATTTTTATTAATTTGTGTTTGTAGTGGTATCTGTCTATATACATTCTATATTTATTTATGCTCATATGAATTAATATGTACAGTCATTTTGTGTGTTCTAATCCACTTATTTTATAAAAATAAACTTATTTTATAAAAATGATTCTCAAAAGTTTTAATAATTTATTATTTGAAAAATGATTTATTGGGTTTATATTGGTATGTGTGTATATAAATTTTATATTTATTTATGCTCATATATATTCGTATATACAATACTTTTGTGTGTTCTAATCCACTTATTTTATAAAAATAAAATTTTATAAAAATAATGATTCAATACTGTCACATTATGTTACACATAATTTCATACATATAGATAGAACAATTAAGCAAGTTATAAAATTTATATCTTAGATTTATATGTTATCATTTTTGTTATGTCATTATAAAGATAACATGACCAATATTAAATTTAAAAAATCATGAGGTTTGAACTCAAATTCTATATTTACAATATAAAAATTACAAATTGAGTTAGTGTTTTAAATTAGGGTGCAATCCATTACAAACCAAATGTAAAATGATCTTTATTTTTATATAGCCTAATTCTAATTCATATTTTATAGACTTTCTTATTCATTTTCAGATTCATGTGAACGAAAAATTTTATGTCACATATTTATATTTAATTTTCAGCCATATCTAATGTACCAAAAGATATTAATTATTATATATATAATTAAAATTACCCCAAATTCACAACTCAACTAGACTAATCAAGAAAATAAACTGTAAAATATTACCAATGGATTCATTGCTAAAAGCAGACTTCTCAAGTGTAAAGAACTACAAAAATATATTTTAACTAAACATTACCCACAATTCCATTTATTTTTAAATACTTATAACGGCAATTTTTACAAGATTGAGGAAGGATGGATAATAGGTTATATTATTTCTTCTTTAGTTTGTTGAGTTTATATTAATTATTTGGAAGAGGAAATTTTTATTAAAAATAATTGACTATATTTAGAGTTATTTTTTAGATATGTGGATGAGTGTTCATAGTTGAGAATGATGAATTGAAAGTGTTGGTAAATGTGTTTAATTGTTTTGAACCTTCTATAAAATACATGGTAGAAGGAGGGGGTTAGATTTTGTTAAAGTAAATTTTTAGATCTATTGGTGATTAGAAGTGTAAAGACTAATTGTTTGGTAAGTAGTGATTATGTTAAGAAAAAAGAGTTAAGATCTATAATTAAACCTGATAGCTATCAATCTGTATTTCGTAAAGTAGCTTCTTTTAGAAATTATTGTTATAGAAATAAGATATTATATAATTCTAGTGGGGTAGCTTTGCTTAAAAAGGACAAATTTACAAAGATTATTTGAGTGTTGGCTACTCTGATAAATTTGTTAAAAATATTTTAGTTAATAGCAATATTTGTAATGATGTAAAGGATAAAAAAAAATATGATTTTATTTCTTTGCCATTTAAATTGTCTTCTTATAAAATTGCATGTAAAAATAGTAATTTATTTGGAAATAAGAAAATTGCTTGGAAATGGAGTATTACTTTGAATAATTTATTAAATAAAACAAAGCAAATTTTTGATAGAAAGACTATTCTTGGAATAGTGTATATTAGCCTTGTTTTTGCAAGAAGGTATGTATAGGTCAGAGTAATTTGAGCTTAAATGAAAAAGTAAAGGTACATAAAAGTAGAGTTAAAAATAGATATCTTAATTCTGCTTTGTATATCCATGAAAAAGATACAGGTCACACTATTAATTTTAAAGAACCTAAGGTTGTCTTCTTTGAGAGAAATAAAATAAAAAGAAGAATTAAAGCATCTTTATTATTAAAAATTTATGTTTCTGAAGCAATTAACTTATTTAAAAGTTCTTTTAATATTAAGGGTGCATGGGAAGTGAGTAGAATTGTGTTTTAGAGTTTATTTTCTTGGCTAGTCTGGTTGAGTTGTGAATTTGGGGTACTTTTGATTATTTATTGACTAGTTTAGTTTGAGTTTAAATGAAAGAATAAAGGTTCATAAAAGTAGAGTTAAAAATAGATACTGTAGTTCTGCTTTGTATGTCCATGAAAAAGATACAGGCCCCACTATTGATTTTGATGAAGCTAAGGTTGTCTTCTTTGAGAGAAATGAAATAAAAAGAAGAATTAAAGAATCTTTATTATTGAAAATATATTATTCTGAAGCAATTAACCTATTTAAGAGTTCTTTTAATATTAAGGGTGGATGGGAAGTGAATGGGTCTGTGGGTAATGTTTAATATTATATATATTCTGTAGTTTTTGTAGTTCTTTATACTTGAGTAGTCTGCTTGTAGCAGTGAAACCTTTGGTTGTGTTTTAATATTAATTTTTTTTTGCTGGTCTGGTTGAATTTTGGATTTGGGTTAATTTTATTTATATATATTGTAACTATAAAAAATATACTATGACAGTTACTGCTATTTTGTAACTAAAAGAAGTACATAATGACATCCCTATTTGTAACTATCATAAATATTGATCTAGTCACTACAATCATGGCAAATACATTATCTCATTTCAAAACAAATAAAGATAAAATAAAAATAATCACTTATATAATCCCTGGCATAATTCTCTTAAGATTTAAAATATTTGCGATCTTGGGAAGTCATTGTAACTAATAAAATATACTAGCCATTGTCACTAGATAAATAAATATTAGCTATAGCAACTGAATAAAAATTATAGTGAAATCAATGGAGTGCATTATGCTTATCTCTAATAATAGATTCTGTCAACAGTGAATCCTTCCCTTTATTCTTTCCACATATATAAGACAATTCATAGTTGCACATACTGGCACTCTTTGGAACTACTCAAAAATATTAAAAAAAATAATTAAATAGTACCAAGTTGAAAAAGGAAATCAAACTCTTTTATTCAGTTTACCTATGTACATGTGTTTCACCTGGGCACTACTAGGCTGTCCACACCTAGATAAAGATATATCATCTTTGTTCATAGTGTACTTGGATCAAACCCATTTGGTACATTCTTTACAGCACATGCACTTGGATGAATGAAAAACGAGATTCTTATATTTTGTCTGTGTCAATAAAACTATAAGATCCCAATATCATAAATTATCATTTAATAATTTTACAGGTGTTACCAGCTCAGTTTACATATATGGATTAACAGATGCATATATGCTCTTACTAATGACTCACAAACAAACATAGTGAGGACCATTATTTATAGATGGCCATTAAACCTATTTATTTAAGTCATTTATTCATAGTAATATAATGGTGATGATGATGATGATTCCATCCACAGCTTTTGCAATTAACTCACAGCAATAAATTTAGCTTTTATAAATCTACATGCACTTACTTAAACCATTATATTTAAACTGGGATTTAATTATTAATATTCACCAGAGATGATGACTGATCATAATGAATCTCACAGCCTAAAATCTAGTTTTTTATTAGTCTATAGTTATTTATTTAAAACATTATTATGCTCAAACTGTGATTTAATTACTAATATTTACTAGCGATGATGATGGTCATAGCTGATCTCACAACATAAAATTTTAGTTTCTTATAAATCTATAGCTATTTACCTGAAATAACAATTATATTTAAATTGTGATTTAACCATTAATATTCATTAGTGATGATGATGGTCAAGATCCATCGGCACAACATAAAATTTTAGCTTTTTGTTATAAACCTATAATTACTTACCCAAAACATTATTATATGTAAATTGTAATCCAATGCTTAACATTTATTAGTGATGATGGATGATTATAATTAACTGATAAAATTAAATTAAGAAAAATAACAATACTAAGAATAAGAACTCGTAAGCCAAATACTGTATAATTATATTTATTAAGATTCTTCCTCTAATAAAACAAATTTTTAATCAGCTAATTGACTGCAATTATTATTTCAATTAAATAAGACATCATTAAAACAAAATATCACATACTGTATATATAACCAAATAAAATTAAATATATGTGTATGTTCCTACCCAATTTAAAATAAGCTGGTTTAAAATGAAACATAATAAAAAAACATTCCCTCTAATGCTTATTCAATATTTTTTCTAGCTCTCTCTCTCTATATATATATATGTCATAATTGCAGTAAAACTCATTCACGTAATATGTGTATGTTTACTTTCATACACATGTGACTCTGCTATTAATTTGCTCCCTTTAACTAAAAATTATTAATCACTAAGATTTTAGTCTAACTTTTTTGACCTAACTTAAGTGATGTACATTTTTGTAAGTAGTCACTTATATGCACCCTCATGATATGTTAGCATATATATTGTGTGTTAAAATGTTTCCCTTAATCACATTTTTCATAAATAAATTATACACATAAAAAAAATTATTTAAATCTTGAGCAAGCGACCTTTATACCAAATTTAAATATGCAAATAAATATAAAAAAGGACATTATAAAGCATATATTGACAGATTGCTGCGTACCTTGTTTAGCTCATTAAATAACAATAATAAAAGACATTTTATCATTACAATATATAAAAAAGAAGAAATATCCAAAGATAATGAAAAATTAACTTTAATAATTGCAAAATGTATGTGCATAGTATTATGCAGTAATGATAATTAATAATGCAATCAATAAACAAACTTTTAATGTTTATGTATTAAAAAAAAGAAATTTGATCATAGAGTCTCATAAAATTACTTTTAATAAATAAAGAGAAAGGATTAATAAAAAATTTTAAGTTACCATCCATTTTCAGTTCTTACCAATGACCAAGTTGAAACAACAGACTGCTCTTTTCTATAGCTTTGGACTGCATTGTTTAGCTTGTTTTTACCATTTCAAAGTTATTGTGGGCACTTTTAATGAATATAAAAGAAAGCTTTAAAAAACTGATTAGTAGACTAGTTGAGGCTTGCTGTGTAGATTTTATACATCTTATTTCTTCTTATCTTTCTTCTTCTCCCTCCATTCAAAGATGATGATCCTTTAATAGGCCAGGGGATGAAAAAGAAATCTCTAAGACAGCATGTAGTTTTGGCTTGGTTGCTTTCAAACATTGGCACTCTTTGGATATTAAAGAATTATATATGAGTGTACAGACAGTCTATCCAATCAACTCATGATGGCAGAGATATCAGGGAACAAAAATAGTGCACTTAACACTGATTATTTTTTTGCAGCTGATAAAATATACAAACACTGAGTCCATTTTTTTCAAAGTAGTAATTGGTGAAATCCCCTTATAACACCATTTTACTTTTCATCTTTTTTTAGGGACTCAATCTCTATCAATCCCTCCAGAATAGCTTAACTTCTAGACTGTTTATATATCAGCACATATTCTTCTATACTATTTAAAGCAAGATTTTGACATTTTGTTTTCACTTCTTCCCTCAATGTAGGGGAAAGAAAAAGTTTAAGAGAGAATGACTGACTCTGTTAGCTATTGACTCATGTTGAAATGACAACCCAATATTGACCATCTCTCTGTCTCACAAGCTCTTTTATACATCTCAGCTTTCTGCAACCCCCTAGTTTTCCAGATTAAAAATTATTTCCCACCAAAAATTGTCATTTTAGCAATAAAACAGAAATTCCAAAACTGATGACAATTAATGGTCATGTAACAAAAGAAAATTGTTTCATTTATTTTCAAACATCACCTACCTTTTGACAATTTAAAAGTCAGATCATAAAAGAAAAAGAATAAAAATTAAAATTTATGTGTAATTAAAAATATGTCTGTCTCTATTTATACATTCACACTTGTTTTCAGGCATACACATGCTTTGAGGCCATTACTTTGTTGACCTTTAGATGAGACATTTTTAAACTATCCTATCTAGTCTGTTTTATTTTTAATATATTATAAGAAAAATAAGCTATATAATGAACAGCTTTATTTAATATAATAGACTAATGCAACTTATATTATTTCTTATAATATTCCATTTTCTCACTACTGTTTATTAATAAATATTGCTTATTAACATATATAATATGCACACACACCTATATATATATAGAGAGAGAGAGAGAGAGAGAAAGAGAGAGAGAGAAATTTTTATTTTCTTAATTTAAGAATATATATGTGTGGGAATGAGATTCTATTCCTAATATATATATATATAACTACAAAATGAAAAAGAATCAGACACTATTTACATGTAATCAGAGAGTGGAATACCTTCAGTATAATCACTTTTATTTGAGTTTTCAAAATATTACGTGGAACCTTGAATAAACTAGAGCATCAGTAGGCATAAATATCAACATAGTAGAGATGTAGATTATTTGAGTGACGGGATTATACAAATATCCTTGCTGCCATAAATTGCATGCTTCCCAGTTATTGTTAGTGTTAGGCAACCATATATTTATAAATGAATAAAAATGATTTAATTTTCATTTCTTACAGCACAATGACATTTGAATGCATTCCATGTTGACTATATTTTATATATAGTGCAATATGTAAATTGATGAAATAACATTGTGTGAAATATATGGAACTTAAGTATATGCATGTTTGTGTATAACGTAAACTAATGATTGAATGATTTGAGTCATGCTTTATTTTACATGTTATTAACTATATGTTCTAAATTTATATTATATAATGACCAATATTAGTTATGATAATTCCTAGGGCACCTTGTATTTCTTCACTATCACCATTCACTTAGTATACAGAGTTATGCTAATCCCAAGTTCATTCAATGTTTATTCAATAAACTAATGAGACAACTGAGAGCTTTATTTGTATTATCACTATAATTTCTATAATATATTACTATAGTAATAATAATATACTTTTTTGAAGGACTAGCATATATAATGAAAACCATTTACTGATGTTCATGTTATATAGCTAATTTTGACAATAAAATTAAGATATAGTGAAGGTTTCTTATAACAAAGAATTTACTTATGGTAAATAATTATATAGGAGAATAGAAATTTATAAACACTTTTTCTTAATTTTATTAATTAACATAATACTCATTGACTGCAAACCACTATATGGAACTATGAATAAGTTATTTATTTATTATAATAAGAATGGGTGTGGAAATAAAGCTTAATTAAACAGATTGATATTCAATATAAAATTATTAACTTTGTAATAGAATAACAATTATATATATATGAATTTATAATATCTGACTTGATAAATTCTCACTTGCTTTACTGTATGAAAAGTGACTAGTATCTGCAATAAGTTATGAATAAAAAAATTATCCCTATGAATACACAATTTTTAACTTTATTATAAAATAATAATTACATATATAAAATTTATAGTACTAGCTTCTTCATTCACTAATTTGGAGTTAATTCTAATTTGATTTGTAGCATACAGTGACTAATATTTATTATAAGTAATTAATAAACACACAACAAATATCAATAATTACTTGTATAATGTTATACAAATTTATATGTACAAAATATTTATGCACTAAATAATACTTTATTTATTAATTATTGGAAAAATGAAAGGTTTATTTATTTTATTATAATTGAATCAAGCAGATGTTGTTGGAAATGATTATTCACGATTAGTGAATTTTCTTGGCTCAATGAGTCTTAAAATAAAAGTAAATAAATAAATTAATTTCGCCTGATTGTCAAAATTACAATAATAATCAATGTAGTATTACACAATATAATCAAAGATCACATGAGTGGAAAAACATTTGGATATATTAATAAAATGACCCTGATCAAACGTAAATAGTCTCCCATTAGCTATAGATATAGATTATGCTAATAAGAGAATATATATATATACTAATAAAAACACACATAATTACTTATTATTATTAAACATTGTAAATATAAGACATGGACATTATAAGACATTGAACACAATAATGTAAGATTATGTAATTTCTAAATAATGTTTTCAATATTGTAAAGAACTGTTATAATTATCACATTTATTTATATTGTAATATAAATACAGTGTATATACTTAACCTAGATGTAATTAAAAAGAATTTGAACCCATATTTTCAAGTTCCCTACAGTCTTCAGCATGAAATACAATTGTTGGAGATCATTTATCTTTTTCACATATATGTGGTCATGTATATCAGTTATATAATACCATTATAAACAATTAAAATAAAAATAGGAAAAAAAAATGCATGGTAGTATTTGGCAATAATAAAATCCTTAATGCCTAAGACCTATTTTAATATTTAGGACAGAGAGAGAATTGAGAAAAAAAAATGTCAATAAAATTTGGTGTATATTACCTAATTCTTCAATTCCTGCACTCGTGAAGTATGGTTCATTTGCTTTCAAACCCGCATTATGGACAAGTATATGTATGGAAGTAAGTCACACTGATTATCACACACAAATTTTTTTGATAATAATCACAGAGAAAAAAGAACGCAAAACGTCTTTTAAAGCACACGCAAATTTTCTTCAAGTTAGCCTGGTTACTATTTTCAACATGATTGTTAAGATGATAGAAAGTTGTGGTATAGATATTGTACCGGTCGGTTTCGTCTGTTCATATAACAAGATCTAGCATCTAGGCAAAAGTACCTCGAATCCAATCCTGTGCAAGATACATAGGTCAGGAACATTCATGAACTCTGCCCTATTTGCCTATTTTCCAGATCTACCAACTTATGAGCAACAATTCCAATGATACTGATCTAATTTATTCCTACCCCGCCGGCATCACAAAGTCGTGACACAAAAAGACTCTTATTCGAACTTGGTTCATGTCTAGAATATTATAATTAGCGATTTTCGATCATCTAGTAAGTGAAACCTTTTTTAGATTACATCAAAATTATTTCTATTCAATAAATGAAACAATGACTTAGATATTTAGAAAGATATAAAATTTATTAAATCAACTTGGAGTATATATGATTGCAAACGTTATTGGTGTTACAAAGTAAAGAAAATGGGTGTTTATCTCCCTTGGACAACATTAACCTCCCTTACAATACTATACAATGAACATATTTAATCATCAATAACAAATAATTCATGGCTTTATTCTATTGCGGCTATTAATATGTCAATAATTTATCGGTTGACTGGGATACATAAGATTTTTAATAAGAGCGCTAGACTACGGTATCTGAAAATTATTTGAATCCACCAGTACTAAAATAACAGCATTCATACCAATACATAAGTTTATTAAGTTGGATGATAAGGGTAATTTTATTTAATTAATACTTGCATTTGCTATATAAGAACGTGTGTGTGGGAAGCTAATTTGGGAAATAATAATAATGGCAGAAGTGTCGTATCTGAAAGTGTGAATGTAATATATATTAAAAAATGGCAATCCATGTAGTATAATCATAACAGTACGGTTTAGGAGAATTAATAGGCTTTTAACAAGAACAAAATATGGGAGAGCGGTATGTGTATGAGGGCAATGGAACGATCTATTCTAAGATCTAAGAAGACGCTTCAATTCACCGTTAAAGAAATGTGACTCTCTGCAAACGTCGGCAGGGTCGGGTCATAAACAACTAAGAATGCGCTTTATGGAATTGCCATAGGCTGGACTTTTGCCAGAGCGAACCCTATGCCATAATATCTCGCGCTGAAGAAATCCAAAGAGGTTTGCCAAACCTTGTCCTTGGTATTGGAAGTAAAAATGAACGAAGCACAAAAGTATATATATAACGAAAGGCCGGTATACACGTAACGCTTGCATTAACCAAAAGACTGTTTTTGACGAGGCTCCTCGTCGACATCTGAAATCACTCTAACTCAGTTTGTTTTCATACGATAATTTTCGTTAAAGACGTATTGAATTCGTTTTTAAAAGCTCTGTACGATGGTGACATCTTCCGATTTATTTTACAAGTAAAAAATAGAAAAAAACACGCATTTAAACCTAAACAAAGAAGGAACATTATTTGTGATTGGTTCTTAGCATGCTCTCAGCCGAAAAAGACATTCTGATTGGCTGGAAAGAACAAAGAAACTGCCTGATCAAAGAAAATAAAGAAAAACGCTGAGATTTTCATTTCGAATATGATTTTAATTATTATAAAAGAATATTTTGAGAAATTAAAAATTATTTTCAGAGAGAATAATAAAAAAACAAAATTATTTTCGAAAAATATCGAAGATTTAAGTAAAAATATTGAAGATTTAGTAAAAAGAAATATTTACTTTTCTATAACGTAAAAGTCGATCTTTTTGTTTACATTATAACTTTTATGTTGCCGATAACGAATATTTTAGAATAAATAAACAGCAATTTATTTTTGAAAGAACTTTCGTTTCTTTTCATAACCTGAAAAATTAATTATATACTTTTTATAAACGTATCTGAGTTGAATTTAATATTATAGGCGAATATGTTTTAACAATAGGCTTTGTCTTCAATTTGTGAGTTGGCCAATTAAAAGATTTGATTTTTATCTGATACAACCAATGATAAAATTAGCGGTTTAAAGTTAATATAAATATATATATATTTAACTAAGAAATAAAGAATTATCGCCTATCTTTATTAATAAAAATCCAGCGTACCGGTATGATTTGATTACTACGTGGATATGGAAGGATTACATTTAATGCTAATATAATATAGCTCATAGAACTAAAGGACTCCCCCCCCTTATGTATTACTTTAAACTACACATAAACTTTCCACAATGGATAAATAATATAAATCTTTGGTTTTGAATGCTTTTATAAATAAATACTTTTCATATTATTAAATATATATAAAGTCAGTGGTGGCTATTGATTTCAAGAAAGTAGTATTAATTTAATTCATATAAATCTAATAGCAGATTTTAGAAGTTAGCGCTATTATTTAATTAACCAAAAAAAAAACATTTCTACGAAAATAGATTTTTACTTATTTTTTTCTAAAATAACACTGGACAGTAATTATCAAATTCTGATTTTAATTCCCCAGACTGGCAGGCACCCGCTATACTAAGAATAACAAGTTTTTTAAAATATATTAGATTAATTACCCTCTAAAAGTAAGGAGGGTTTTCTTTTATTAAAAGAGATAGCGTAAGCATTTGCGATTCTGGGGGGAAATTATCGACATATAATTTAGTATCTGAAAGTATAAAATATAATAATGAAAATAAAGTATTGCCGCTTAGACATGAAATTAAGAATTAACAATTATTCATGAGAGGTTTAATGTGGGAGAGATTACAGCTAAGTTATATATAGAGAGAACGAGTTACAATTAACAAAAAGGTAAGAATTTTACAAATTGATTCATAACTATAAACAGTGAGGATTGCCAATTCCTCTACAAGCTTTATGATAAATGCTTAGCCAGAGCCAGCACTTAAAATATCCCTGTCAGGAACCCCTCCCCAAACCCCTGACCATGGTTTTGTGCTTTGGCACTCCTCAGAGAGGTGTCAGGGTAGGTTCAGACACTAGATCTAAAAATACCAACCCAATTTATCATAAAGCTTGTAGAGGAATTGGCAATCCTCACTGTTTATAACTTACAAGCTTAAGAGATAGGGTCATGTGATCTATGAATTGATCTATGACTTTTATTTTGACTATTTATAGTCTCTGCCAAAAAGTCTTATGCAATTTTATATTGCTATGACTACTACTATATGGCATGGCTGAAGATCTATCAGCCCCATATAGCTATTTGAGTTGGATAGCTGGGTTTGAAGACATGTACATGTCTGAAAATTTCAGATTTTTCACTCAATAGATAACTTTTAGCTAAGTGCTTAGCTTTGGGTTGGTATTTTTAGATCTAGTGTCTGAACCTACCCTGACACCTCTCTGAGGAGTGCCAAAGCACGAAACCATGGTCAGGGGTTTGGGGAGGGGTTCCTGACAGGGATATTTTAAGTGCTGGCTCTGGCTAAGCATTTATCATAAAGCTTGTAGAGGAATTGGCAATCCTCACTGTTTATAACTTACAAGCTTAAGAGATATGGTCATGTGATCTATGAATTGATCTATGACTTTTATTTTGACTATTTATAGTCTCTGATTCATAACTAATATTAAATTTTACAAATAAAAGCTTTACAAAATGTTTAAAGAAATAGATAGGTGAGAGTTAAAATTATTCACGCTAACTTTAAGAGTCTAGCAGCATTTGAAATTGTTACCTCTGTACAAACTTGGCTGTTCTTTTGATGATTTCGGATTCCCTTGGAGAACTAGATCTAGTTTGTTAAGCAGTTATTCAGGCAGGTAGTAATTTTATGATTTAATGAACAGGCATATCAGTATAGTCTATGAGTATCGGGATCCAGGGCACAGATTTCAGGGAAAGCCATCTCGAATGGCGATTTAGATTTACTCAGTACACATTGAAAATAACCAACGCAAATTTTCTTGGTGACTGTTCTCCTTGACTGTCTTACTTACTCTCCTCAAAATAATTTGTAATTATTCCATGCCTTGGTATTTTTGGAATCCCTTTCTGATTGGTCATTGCAATCTAATTTCCTAAAGAATTCGTATACAAGCTTTTACCCATTGTGATGGAAGATGCCATTGTTAGATAAGTATTCAAACTTTAATTAATTTTGATAAAAGAAAATGTTTGTAACAAAAGTAAATCAATTAAGTTTAGTTTCTAATTTTGATTTTAGAGAAACTTTTAATTAAAGTTATGTTAGAATATTATACAAGATTACGCTTCTCACCTTTAACTAATTTTGACTAATTACAATCGCATCTTCCATATTGGATTTAAAAGAAAAGTATAGTTTAATGACAAAAAATAATTTACAAACACAATTTTATAAACTTACATGTAACGAACTTTTCCACTAAATATTTACTCAGTACCTTTGTCTCTACAATATCAGTAGATATCTGAGCTGCAATTAACAACAATTATTATAACTTTTATAAAACAAATTAATACAGAAATTATAATATATTTTGATATTATAAGTCCGTTATAATTAATCCCCCATTCCCTATTGCATATACGAATTTTCAGATGCTACATTTATTAATTTTATTTTGCATGTTTAAATTCAGATATTTATGCCAATATCTTCGTTAATAAATATGTTAGTTAATATAACTCAAACAAAAGGATACAAACAAATGTGTTAGTGAGTGGAATATATGTGCAAGCATAGGGTTTGAATTTAGGTTGGTAGCGGAAGATTGGAAGTGGGCTGTGAAGCGCAATCTGAATCTCAGATTCCGCTTCAATATAAACTATCTAAATTTATTCACAGACAATCCTGAATTTGAATCAGAATAGGCCTTCTTCATGATTTTTCTTTGTCTGATATTTTCTTTCCCAAAGTGGATGGAAGTATGAGTCATTGTAGTTCAACATGATTGTTAAGATGATAGAAAGTTGTGGTATAGATATAAACTATCTAAATTTATTCACAGACAATCCTGAATTTGAATCAGAATAGGCCTTCTTCATGATTTTTCTTTGTCTGATATTTTCTTTCCCAAAGTGGATGGAAGTATGAGTCATTGTAGACACTGTACTTATCACTTCTTATGTGGTCAGCCCTGGATGTTTTTCTCTGGTCTCCTATTTAGATGTGCCTGGAATCCGGGGCTTTCAACCCTTTGGAACAAAGTGATCTACTGTTCACCACTGCATATCTTTTAAAATTTTCCACAATAAAATATTTGAAATGAATTGGTGACAACAGTCCAAGAAGAAACAATAATAATGATCAGTTTCAGCTTCTCTCTGGTATTTATTCATTTTTGTTTTACTGACATCAATGGTCTCTTAACGAGTAGCCTCTTGATGGTAATGTGTGATTGGATCTATCTACTATCCACTTGGGTAGTTTGAAATATTTTTCTCTTGGAACTATCAATTTGTGATTAATTAGTAGTTGAGTTCAACCTAGTTTGGTGGTCAAAAACGATCATTAGAGATCTCTTTGATTTTACACATTTGCGAATGAATTTTTTTCTCTTTCTTTCTTTTTTTCTCTCTCTCCTTTTCTTTCTAGAATATTAACATATATATATATATAAATTTAAAAAAAAAATCTGTTACATAGAATTAAAACTTGAAATATTAATTAATCTTCTTCACTTGTATAAAGGCATCTAAGTTTGATTATTGACACACGCATATAGGCCCACACATAGCCAGAAGTTCATTCCTAATATATAGCTAAAATTAGCAGAAATCTTTCACTTCATCCCAGTTCATTTTCTTTTCTGTATTCTGTCAGTGATTTTCAATCAAAAATGTATATAGCTAAATAAAACAAACACACACACACACTAAATTCTCTCTACTACTTTTTTTTCTAGAATAATTGGGTCTTACACTACAATATATAAATATACATATATATTTTTGTTCTCACTACAGTCAAAGAAAAAATATTTACTAATAAATATATTATTTAAATATTTAGATTTTCCTCATATAAATGCCAATTGATAACATAATAATAATATTATTAGTAGTACTATTCTACTACTATTATTACTATTACAACTATTATTTATTGTTATTTCCCTTCAATATCATTTCAATTAAACTACATTTTTGTTACTTGATTTTGAAATATGATTTTTTCCCTACAGAACAGGCTTTTTCATACCTGCACTTATATATGTAATATATAGGAGGTTTGAACTCAGACTTTCACATGACCCTTATCCATCATGGTATCTCATACCACTGATACACTTGATCACACACATGTTGAAAAGATAAATAATCACCAATATCCATATTTCATGCTAAACCAGCACTTGTCAGAGCATATATATACAATCAAAGCTCAGCCATGTCCTGTACATTAGGAGTCAGAGTGATGTGTGGTCAACATAGGTAGGATGAGAATATTGGCATTAAGGTGGGCTTTGAGTGTTCCATCATTAGATTTTCATGGAAATGAATAGCTGAAGAGTTGTGGGATGGATGAATTTGAAACCTGCCTATTAAAGTATGAAGATTGGCTATCTTAACATAAGCTGAGCTTTGTATGAATATATGCATGGAGATGATAATCTGGACCAACTGACGAGTGCTGGTTAGCATGAAATATGCATGTTACTTGATTATATAAATGATTTCATTAGTCATAGCATCAAATCTGTTTCAATATACATAAATATATAAAATAACATTCACCCCACATTCTTTGAAAATATTATAAATAAAAATATAATAAAAGACAAATGACTCTCACGATGCATTTTGTGCTGAACCAGCAATCATCAGTTGGCTTACGTCACCATTTTTCACATATATCTCTGTTATATGTAGAATATTTATCAATAGTAAATAATACATTTTGATTTATAAGTTACAGATTCACTTCAACCACAATTTTGACATAATCCACTTCCGATGAATACATTAATAATTATAACTAATTATTTACTAAATAAGAGATTGTTTTTAGTGTATCTTTATTCATATGATTTTAAAGCAATGTGCTGTAGTTTGGAAGTTATTTAATATTTTTATAAAGATATTATACATAGAAAAGAGAAATATGAATAACTCCATATATCTGTATTTAACCAAAAAAATGAGATCTATTAAAATTTAACTGAAATTTAAAGTTTATATCTGGACTAGAGGCAATCTCTAGTTAAGTAAGTGATTAGTAATAATCATTAGTGTATTTATCTGAGTGAATGGTTTCAAATTTTTGGGTGGAGTGATTTTGATACTTGGAATCAAAATGTAACACTTATTTATATATATAAAGTCAATATAATCTTTTGATTTATTAATAAAGTCCTCTTACTTTGAAGTTTATTATAATATGACAGTCTACAACTCAAATCAGTTTCCTTTACTGCTCATGTATTTTAGAAATCTACTTCTATGCATTGGCTTGTCTATAACTTTGAATTTACCTAGAGTTCTACATCATAATAATATTCAATTTTGTATATGTATTAAATAACATTTAAGCACATGTATATATATATATATTTAAAAAAGTAACAGTTAAAAATAAATTTCTGATTAGTAAAATTGAAATATCAACAAATACAATTACACCTGGGTCTCATTTTATGCGGATTATTTTAATGCGATTTTGAGTTATGCGATTCATGTTTCTTTTTAATATCTTTCACATTTCACTATATTTATTAGATATCAAGAAATTTAAATTATTAATAACTTATTTTGACTTGAAATACTTTTTTTTTCCAAAAATATAACATTATATTAGCACCTAACGTGAATATGGCCTGAAGCTATATTTAGAATTTTAGCTTCTATGTAAATAATCTATTTATACTAATGAGTAAATAATAATAATAGATTTATACTTACATATAAAAATATCGCAATAAATATTCAAAAAATTTAAACTTTTAAACCGTAAATTGTTATATATAACAGAAATAAATAATCTTTTAGATTTTTAAAATAAAAAATGAAGATTTTATAAACTGAAAATAATCTTTCTAATGATAATGTATAATCTTTTTGTTTTGATTACAATCTCATTTTTTTAATATAGAAACAGAAAACCATTAACACAGCCCAAAACTAAAAGTGGAGCTAGTTGTACATCACATCACGAATAAAAATAAAGTGGCTAACAGGTTTTTCTAGGCATAATTGCTGAGAGATTCTTGACTTTTTTTAAGAAGAAGCCACAATACATCACATCACATCCGATCTGATTTCTTACCAGTTTACAAATGAATGATAGCGGTAATGATTAAAATATGTATGAAAAATGTAAAATTAAATACTGTAGTTAAATAAAAAAAGTAAAAAAAGTTTGTCTTGTATTAATTTTTTTCAAATATTTGAAATTTTTTATTAGTCATATTTTCTTTGCTTATTTTTTTAATGCAAATTTTAAAATAATTTTTTCTTGTTGCTTTGCTTTTATGCAAATTCTGAAAAATACAGAACCTATTCCCCATTTTTCAAGGTAAGTTAAGTCTATTTTTGTGTGATTATTTTTAATGCGGGTTTTCTGTGGAACCTGTCTACTTCATAAAACAAGACCCAGGTGTATATTTTCTTGTAGTAGGTATTATTATTCCAAAAAGAAAATTCTTTTTCATTGTTTTATAAAAGCAGTTTTGGTTCACTCTACTAAAGAATAAGAATATATAAATAGCTTTGTATTAATAGATGGCTGCAGAAAGGAGTTTGCTATTAACTGAAAGGAGACCCTTTGATTCCTCTTGGAGGCCTTAAAGGAACCGAGCAGGGGAATTTCCTAATGTCCACTCCATACGTTCTTGTCGTTGCAGCTGTTATTACTATGTGATTATTCATGTAGTATATGAACATGGATGGGCTGCTCACCAACACGCCTTAGCCAGCGTGGTGAGTTTATTGGCTTTTTACCTCTGAGTTTAAGATCAAGAAGCACCATGGTCTTTCTTCTCAGTGCCTGATAAGGCAGAATGAATGTTTGTGTAAATGATAAATATTTTTCCAATACATATATACAATTATGACAGACAAAAATAAAGCATGGCCCTTATTCCCAGGAGGCTGTAAAGTCACCAACCAAGGCAGCAGTTGGTGGCCGAAGGCGGAGGGTGCTAAGAATCCCCTGATTGCGGACCCAGGCTGCCATTTGATGATGACTTTTTATTTAGGTACTTACAACTGCAGATCACGTTCAAGTGAAGGAAGATTGCAAGAATTAGAAGAAGAACTGTCTTATATTAAATGGGACATTATTGGACTTTGTGAAGTTAGAAGAAAAGGAGAAGAAACAATTGATTTAAAAAGTGGACATATACTCTATTATAAAGGCACACATATTGGAAATACAAGTGGAGTAGGATTCATTATAAATAAAAAGTGGAAGAACAACATTGTGGAGATTGATGGTGTATCAGACAGAGTGGCAAGATTAGTTATACAACTTAATAGCAGATACCAAATGCAGATAATTCAGGTTTATGCCCCAACAAGTTCTCATAGTGATGAAGTAGTAGAAGATTTTTATATGGATGTACAAAAGGCTTTTGATCAGAGTAAACAACATTTTAAAATTGTTATGGGAGACTTTAATGCTAGAATTGGTAGACAAATGAAAGATGAAATTGCTGTAGGTAATTTTGGTTATGGTAATAGAAATGAGAGAGGACATAGACTTGTGGAGTTTGCAGAAAAAGAAAAACTTTATATTATGAATTCATTTTTTGAGAAAAATGTTAAAAGGAAGTGGACATGGAAGCATCCAAATGAAGGTACAGCAGAATTGGATTATATTTTGACTAACAGAAAATACATATTTCAAGATTGTAATGTTCTTAATAAATTTAACACAGGAAGTGATCATCGATTAGTAAGGTGTAAGTTACGTGTTAATGTAAAACTAAAGAGACAAAAATTATTAAGAAAAACAATATTTACAGTTGATATTCCTAATCTTCAGAAACATTCTAATGAATTTAAATTAGAACTTACAAATAGGTTTCAAGTGTTAGGAGATTTTGAACATGATACAGATTTGAATGAAATTAATATGAAAATAACTGATACACTTTTAAAAACTGCAACAAACATAGCTGGTAGAAAAAAGCAGCAATTGACTAATAAAATTTCTACTGAGACTAGAGAATTTATGAAGAAAAGAAGGAATATGAAGATATACAAAAATGATGTATTAAAAAGAATTGAATATCTCGAATTTTGTAAAATGGTACAGAAAAGAGTTGAAAATGATATAAGAAAGTATAACTGTGAAATAGCAAGGAAAGCTGTAGAAGAAAATAAAAGTCTCAAAAATGTTAAACAACATTTTGGTATTGGTATGAAATTTATATCTGCAATAAGAAAAAAAGATGGAATTATTACTAAAAAGAGAGATGACATCATGAAATTGGTAGAAGATTTTTATCAAGAATTATATAGTAATAAAGAACAAGTACCTCCTATATCTATTACATCTTCCGAATTGCCCAGAATTTTAAATGAAGAAGTGAGACATGCAATTAAGTGTATGAAGAAAGGAAAGGCTCCAGGAAATGATGGAATTATAATTGATATATTAAAAGAAGCAGGTGAAGAAATAGAAACAATTTTAGCAAAGTTATATACCAAATGTCTAAATGATAAAGATGTACTGGAAGATTGGAAGAATGCAGTAATAATATTAATATTTAAAAAAGGTGATAAAGAAGATATTAGAAATTACAGACCTATCAGCCTTTTATCAGTTTTATATAAAATTTTTACCAAGATAATTACAACTCGTCTACAGAGAACTTTGGATTTCCACCAACCAAGAGAACAAGCTGGATTTAAAAGTGGTTTTAGTACAATAGATCATATCCAGGTATTGAGAGAAGTCATAGAAAGGACAAATGAATATGAGTTGTCTTTATGTTTTGGATTTGTAGATTATGAAAAGGCATTTGATTCTATACACATTTCTTCAGTGATTAAAGCATTGGATCATCAAGGTATAGATCCAGGATATTGTCATATTTTAAAGAATATTTATAAAAATGCAACAGCAACAATTAGATTACATAATGATACTGGAAAAATCAACATTGAGAAAGGTGTAAGACAAGGTGACTCCATATCTCCAAAACTCTTTACAGCAGTGCTGCAAGAAGTATTTTGTGGATTAAAATGGGAAACTAAAGGAGTGAAAGTAAATGGAGAGTATTTAAGTCATTTAGATTTCGCAGATGATGTAGTTGTTTTTGCAAATAATGCTTCAGAGCTGCAGGAAATGTTGCAGGAGTTAGCAGATGAAAGTAGAAAAGTAGGACTAAAGATAAATGTTAAAAAGACTAAAGTAATGTTTAATCGATTTGCTCAAAATATGAAAATAAAGATTGATTATGAAGAATTAGAAGAAGTTAACAGTTACAAATACCTTGGTCAGATTATTAATACAGATGGAAACATAATGGAGGAAATTAATCATAGAATTAAACTTGGTTGGAGTGCTTTTGGTAGAAATAACTTGATACTAAAAGGAAATATGCCTATGTGTTTGAAAAGGATGGTTTTTAACAAATGTGTTTTACCAGTTCTTACTTATGGATCTGAGACTTGGACACTTAATAGAAGAGCAATACAGAGACTTTAGACCACTCAAAGGAGTATGGAGAGGTGTATGTTGGGAGTAACAAGAAGAGATCGAAAACGCAATGTATGGGTAAGACAACAAACAGGTGTTACTGACCTTATTGAAAAAATTAAAAGATTGAAATGGAGTTGGGCTGGACATATTGCTAGAAGAGATGATAATAGATGGACAATTGAAATTTTCAACTGGATTCCAAGAGATTGTAAAAGACCCAGAAAGAGACCACATGTGAGATGGATGGATGAAATAAGAAAATGCGCAGGGGTGTTGTGGAGAAGAGAAGCTAAAGATCAGAGAAGATGGATTAAACTTGGAGAGACCTTCATCCTGCAGTGGATTGATAATGGTTAATGATGATGATGATGATTAATAGATAAATTGTTTTTCTCTTCACCAATAAAAAATGTAATTATAAATATACGATTTTTTTCCCATGCATTAGTGAAGCTGTAATTATACTATAATGTTTAATATGCCTGCTTAGTGCTTTTGAGATTTAGTATTTAAATCTCATGCTCATAGCTTTACGAATGTTTTTATTTGTAAAGCTATGAGGATGAGATTTAAATACTAAATCTTGAAAGTGCTAAGCAGGCATATTAAACATTATAGTATCGTAAAACTATGAGTATGAGATTTAAATACTAAATCTCTTAAGCTAAGCAGGCATATTAAACATTATAGTATAATTACAGTTTCACTAATGCATGCAAAAAAATAGCATAGTTATAATTAATAGATAAAGAGGTAGACTGACAAATTAATTTTGCAAAGTGTGCATTTCTGGAGAACCTACAAAAGTCAGAATAAATTTAATTATATTAATTGGACAAAGTGTTATTTCAAACAGTCAGTTGCCATGTTAAAACAGTTATAGTTAATGCATGTTTGTATTATGAAGATAAATCATCTTACATTCTGAATGCATCATTATAACAAAGGTCTGTAAAGACATGTATGAATGTTTTAGCAGAAACCCTAAAATTAGAATTCAAACTTGTTTGACTATTCAGTTGTATGATAAATCATTATTTGAATGTTTAAGAAAATGCATAAAGGTGAGAAAATCGGATGATCTCTATTATTACTTCAGGGTAACCATTTTAAAACACTATTAGGTTTAGGAGAAATTATTGTAAAATATGCTTGCAACATATATTAATCTCTACTACTCTACTAAAGAAACAAAGAAAAATTTTAATATTTTCACGTTGCAAATCTTTGAGTATTTCTGTGCAATTATATCTATATAAATTATTGATTTGTTTTAAAATCTATTTTAAGTTTTTGTCTAATATATATATAAAGTCAAGAAAAGGAAAAAAAAATTTAAAAGTTAGATTAAATTGATTATTTTATATTTTCCCAGAATTATTTATTTAATATGTACTTATAAATGTATTTTTTAAACATTTATCTGATTTGATTTTATATCCCCTTAAGTTTAAACATTTTTTGCTACATATACTGACTTATATATACATAATATGCATATCATATCGATCGCTATATAGATTAAGATAATATATTATATACAGTTTTACTATAAAAATTAAACATAGGATTATTTTTATTTTATATTATAGAAATAATAATTTTCTTACAAAAAATGTTGAAAAAAAAAGTAATTTGTATAGTATTTTTAAAAAAAGATAATTAAAGTAAACATCCTTATTGCCTAAACAAATTAAATATACATTATAAAAGAAATATATATATATATATATATAAATAATCATTAAGTTTTTTATTACTAAAAGACAACAAATAATATAACAATTTTTATTATGATACATATATGTGATTAAAAAGAGAAAATTGTATTATCAGAAAAGATATCATTAAAGATAATATACATATAAAATGAACTATTAACTGTATTGTTTTTTTTAAATGTTATATACAATCTATTGAAAAATGATATATCAACCCAACATTTATATATGTTACTTTATTTTTATTTGCACTAATATTCGATTTCCCCAAATTATGGAAGTCCTCTTTGCCAACTAGTATATTAAGTAAAGCTATTTTTTAAAAATGAAAACTATCAATTTACCATTTCCAATTCTAATAGAAATTAAATGGACAAACATTAACCAGTAAACATGTGACATTTTCTTTTGCTCCATCTGGTGAGAGCTTTTGGAAATGTTTATCTTCACTATTGTATAACATCTTTATTTTATATTAAAATTCAATAAGTTTGACTTCTGTGCATACAGCACATATATATTAGTTTATAAACAAATAATAATCTAAAAAATCTAACTTGACCTTTTTAAATATTTAAAAACTGAGTTGTAAGTCAAACACTATACCATACACATCATCAACTAAATCTTAGTCAAAAAATGAACAAAATATTTTTATTTTAAAAGTGAATGAACAAAGATAGATTTATAATGGATCTATCAACTTGTGCTTTAAAAGTCTGATATTTTATTTATATTAATTGCCAAATTTGAAAATAGTTAATTTTTTGTTGATTCTGACAGATAATAATGTAATATATAATGTGACTTTTTATTATATTATATCAAGTTTATTAAATTTTATTTCTAAAACTAAAAGATAAATAAATTGAAATTTTACATATATATTTCTTTTACATTTAAATAATAATTAACCAATTAGTGTGTAAAAATAATCAAAAATATTTTATAAACAGTAAAAAAAAACATATTTTATTTATACCAAAATCTTTACATTGAACCTTGACCAGAATGAAGTAAAAATAATTTCTTCTACATCAAACAATATAGTATTCATTACACCTAAGCTATCTGTCATAACATACTGACCTCTTCAGTTTTTTTCAAATAAATTTATCACTAAAGCATTATGGGAAAAATTATATTCTAAAAATGCATATCATTATCACTTATGATAACCTTAATATTGCATTATAAAACTGTGGAATAGTGATGCTCCTTTTTAATAAATGAGGAATGTTTAATAATAATTGGTAAAGCAAGAAGATTCATGATTAAATAAAATAAAGATAACAATTCTTATCTCAATGTAGAAATCCATTAAAATTTGGCATTCCAAAAATCTGAGATCATACATTTGAATTTCATTCATTTATTCCTAAATACAACACTGATGTTAATTATTAATAATTGTGTATAAATATTTTATGTATAAATCAAATAATTCATTTTGTATTTAGCAGTATCCTTTAGAAGGATAAATAAATATCCTACTGTAGCAACAATCTACCGTAAGTTTGAAAATCATTTGTTACCATATAAAATAATGCTATAATGTCTGCTTTCCAAGATTTATTTTTAGCTGATAGTATATTAATAAGTTGAGATGTTATATAAAATTGTGGTTCATATATCATTAGGTTGTTAGTACACTATTTAACAACTTGATTAATATAGTTTTCAATTAAATGATTGTCTTTAATAAATAATAAAGAAATATTTGATTACTACAGTATTACTGGCTTAATATGTTATAAATAGTGTTTTATAATTTCAATAAATTTTAAATTTCCTCTGAAATTTTTTTTAAATCTATAGTAATATAATTTTTTTGCATAAAATTATTACCAACAATTGGTAATATCATTTCTGCTTTTGAAGATAAATCTACAATGATCATTATATGAATTTTATTGAATTCAGATTGGACACTCTTTAGACAGCCACTCTGCATCATAGATTCAAGCTTTACATATCAGGTAGGACCACCAAAGGCATGCTGATGATGCTAATTGATAAATAAAAAAAAATTCAAATAACAGTTTTTTTTATTTATTATAATTATTAAAATGAATAATTTGTTTTCAAAACAAATCATTTATGATTTGAATTCAAATTAACAATTTGCATTGAAATTGACACTTAAAGTTAGTATTTAATTTAACCAATATTAATTTTTTACAAAATCTTACAGTAAGACACTGTATATTACTTGTTGAATAAAGATCTCATGATGTTCAACATAAAACAGGAAAAACTCTCTATATAGTAGTGCCACTCAGTGCAAGACATAGTAATCAATGGATTCCAGAAGGTTTGTGCATAAAATCCCTATCTAGTGCTATTCATCCAATATCCCAAGACTAGTTTCTGGTCTGTGGCCTTTGTCAGTGACAATCCTCCAGCAGCTACCTTTTATCTCTACTTAACTACAAAACTATGAGAACAAAATTGAAAGCACAATATTTTCAATCTAAGGTCATTAGCTTATATAGTCATATAGGTCTGAACTCAGTTCAGTACCCATACATTTTGGTGTCTTTGGTTCTTTAATAACCATAGCCACCACTATCCTATTATGCAGGATTCGCATTAAACCACTAAACAACACATGATCATCATTTTTGTGCTTGCTCATAACTATTATTAAAATAGGCAAAAGTCTCCATACAGTAGTGTCACTCAGTGCAAGCTAGAGTAATCAATAAATGTCAGAAGGCTTGTGCATAAAATCCCTATCTAGTGCCTGCTCATCCAACATTCTCAGATTAGTTTCTGCCTTGTGTCCTTCATCAGTGAGGAGGCTTGGATCCGAGAGCACTGGACCTCGATCTTAGAATTTAATGCAACCCTCAAGCAGTCACCTTTTATCTCTACTTAACTACACAACTATTAGATCAAAATTGAAAACACAATAATATTTTCAATCTAAACTCATTAGCTTCTATGGTCATATAGGTCTGGAGAGTTGCATTAGATTCTAAGATCTAGATGCGATGCTCTCAGATCTAAGGTTCCTCACTGATGAAGGCCACATGCCAGAAACTAGTCTGGGGATATTGGAGGAGTCGGCACTAGATAGAGATTTTATGTACAAGCTTTCTGGCATCAATTGATTATTTTGGGTTGCACTGAATGGCACTACAATATGGAGAGTTTTGCCTATTTTAATAACAGTTATGAGCAAGCATAAGAAATAGTTATCATGTGATGTTTAGATGTTCAATATAATTGTAAAATTTAATGTGCCATTTTATAATAATGCAATATAAATGATAAAAAACTTAAATAATTTGTTAAAAAACAATGTCAATTAATATAAACTTCCATAATTTATTTAGAAATATTACAAAATAGTAAAGCCATAATTTGTTAATAAATTCTTAATGAATCATGTAATTTATTGTTGGTAATAATGCTGAATTGTTTTTTTTTTTAAAAAATAAGGCTTTTTTAGTTTGAATTATGTTTTAATAAATTATGCAAATTTGTATTATTCAATATTATTTTTAAATAAATTACACAGGTTTTTATAGTTTTATATTGTATTATGAAACTATGTATTAAATTTTACAAATGTATTAACATTAGTTTGCACTGTTTTTTATTTTAATATTATGCATTATATGTTCACATTAATTTGAATAAAAATTCTTTACTGCTTTCTTTGTTTTAAAAATATTAACTTTCAGTACAGATTTGGTAGATCTACCTAGTATGTAATACTCAAATCTATTATGTAGAATATCTATGCAAACCTCATTTGGATTATTTATTTGAATAAATCGTGCAATCATTTCTTCTCAATGAGATTTTGATTACCCAATAGAATATATATATATATATAGTGTAAAAGTGGAATTTGAGATCAAACCCAGTGATTTTTTTAATTTAATATTGATCAGCTTATTCTAATAATAATGTAACAAAAGAGATAAAATATTAATACAAATACAAGATATAAATATTCAACATTTTAATTACAGTATACAAGTGATATATGAATTTATTTTTCCACAGTACAGGCTTTTTTATACCTGCACATATATATAATATATAGGGGGTTTGAACACAGACTTTTACATGACCCTCAACCATTCATGCTATCTCATATCACTGATATACTTGATCACACACACATGTCGAAAAGGTAAATAATCACAAATATACATATTTCATGCTAATAAACAGGCTTCAAACCACTCCATCCCACAACTCTTCAGTCATCCATTTCATTGCGAAATCAATATTAAACATAATCAAATAGAACATTAAATTATTGTGGGATGTATATGTATGGAATTATATGTATGGAATAATAATAATAATATTTTGATTAGAATATTTAATCTATTTGAAGTGATATTTCAAATATTATAGGGAGGAATGCCAAAAAAGAAAATTATATAACTTGATACATTTTGTATTCTAACTTAAAGCATTATATATATATATATATATATATATCGTAAAGACATTTTCGTAAAGACATTTTAATAATTCTGATTTATTGATATTAAGTGAATGAATGAATAAATGAGCTTGACTCAAATGAGGTTAAATACTATGATAATGTGCCAAGAAATGAGACATAATAAATAATCACTTTTCAAAAAGAAAAAAAAAAGAATAAGCATTCTGAATTTAATACATATTAACTAATATAATTCTACTGGATACATTTATAATTTACTTTGAACTATGATGAACAAGATGAGGTGAATATTAAAACTTCTGTGTGTCATGGATACTCAGCCCTTTTCTATGGAAAATCTATATACAGTAATATCAAATTCGAATTAGTCTCATAATGTTAACAGAAAAATATTAAATTAAGTAATGAAATACAATATTGTAAAATCATTTAAATGAATAAGCACTTAACATTATTAATGCACAGTTGTAATCCTTGATAAAACGAATGCAAGTATAAGATATGATCTTAAATTTAAAAGTAGTCCCCAAAATGTGTAATTCTAAAATAGCATTTTCATGTTTGACTTAAATACAAACTAATGGCAGTACATATTCGGACTTCAGCAGAAAATTGAAAGAATATTGGACTAGAATTTTTTTTTATACATTTACTCATGAATAACAGTGGAAATATATTGTAAATCTTATATCATTAATAAATCTATGGTTAGTTGACATTCCTTACAAATAGAAGGAAATAATTTATCAGGTGAATTCATTTCCGTTATTGAAGTATTTATATTTGGATGAATGGGTGCCATTGACTATACACCTATATATTTCATAACTGAAAAAGATTATGGTAAACTGTTAATAGTATTTATTGAAATTTATTATTTTCATTATTATTCCATTTAATCGAAAATATGCTTCCTTGTTTCACCTTATATATAGTCTTTTTGAAATGAATGTTTTGGTAAATATTTTAAAAATATTTGCAATAAAATCTTATTCATATGATTAAAAAACATAAATATAAAGCTTTACAAAGTAGTGAGCGAATCAAACATATTAATCAATGTTATTTAACAAAATGTATTAATGTCAGTAAAATTATACTAATATATAGCATAGTTCAGATGTCATGAATTGTTTACAACATTTAACACAACTCTAGAAATAGTTTATTAAACACCTTATTTTAATATCTGCCAACTAAATAATATACTGTTTGATAAAATATTTATTTACTTGAATAATATTTGTTTTATTTTGCTGCTGTTGTTGTTGTTGTTGTTGTTGTTGTTATTATTATTATTATTATTATTATTATTATTATTATTATTATTATTATTATTATTATTATTATTATTATTATTATTATTATTATTATTATTATTATTATTATTATTATTATATCAAGTAAATTTCATTTCATTTTTTTGTAATCCCTCATTGTGAGCTATTTTTTCACCACTAGATATCAATGTTTGCATATTACATATTTATTGTAATTGATAACAAATTTCTGTAAAGGAATCTCTAAAAATTAAATAGTCATATGTATTATTAATATGATAAAGAATATTAAAATTTTTAATATTCTTTCTTGCATTCTTTAAAATCCTTTGCAATTCAAACTATTTAAAAGATGGGTCTCTATTCGCATCAGTTATAGTTATTATTTGCTAGTCCTGAAAATTAGATACACACATCTAATACACCCCTTTATTCATTAAGACTATTTTAATGTCTGAATGTATTAAAATAATTATAAGATACTTTATTTCATTCACTTTCTTCCTTTACAGATATAAAAGATCGCGTTACAATACATATATATATATTAGATGATAAATTCAGCTATTATCAATGGCGCAATGCCTTAACACCTTGGTATTGGTCTTTTTATTAAATCTTTGTATTGAGTTGGTCCCATAGGTAAAAGAGAAAAGTACCTGCTTCTGATGCCAAATTGAAATAGACAGTAAATAGGGAAATTATATTAAATATATATAATCATTAACAGCCAGTCAACACTTAGATAATCCCAATATCAATAACAAACAACAATATCAAACTGTTGTCAAGACAACTTTCTTTTAACAATAAAGATGGAATTTCTGAACTTAAAGATTGCCTTGACAACAATTTAATATTGTTGACTGTTATTGATATTGGGATTGTTTAAGTGTTGACTAACTTTTAATGATGACTTACAAACCCATTTAGCTTTGAGCATTATTACACTTAAATATATTTAATATATATTTTTTCTTATTACATTCATCACTCTAATCAGATGACTGTTTTATATAAACCTTGCCAATAATTTTAACATGTCTATTTGTAAGGCTTATTCACAACTGATCAGTCAGGCCCTGTTTTATGATTCAAAATGTATCCCACATTGATGAGTATTGCCAATAACGAACGTTATTTAAAAATTCCTTGATTTTTATTTTTCTTGACTTAATTTAAATAGAAAATTAGAGCTCGGTATATAAAACAACACCCCCACCCCGATTATAAACTAAATATTGTCTGAGAAAGAAATTAAAACTAAAAAGTATACATAAGAGTCCAACAACAATTTCAAAGAACTATTAATCACTAATGGAATTGTCCCTTAACGATGAACTAGAAAGCAGTTCAATTATCTATTAATATCTGCAATTCTTCGTTTATCTTTATTTACATTCATTAACTTCTACTCTGATACTATCTTAATCTCTGTAATGGAGAATATTGTGTCAAAAGTACTAGAATTAAAAATTCTGGGGGAGAGGAGCTATATTATTAAACATTAATAAAACAATATTGGTTGCTGCTAAAAGACATTAGAGAATTAATTCAAAGAGGAATATTTTAATGCAAGCGCAGTATCTAAAAAAGATTGCAATCAGATTTAAATATAATACGCTCAGTCTTGCGTTGTTAGCCGAGAGGTATCGCAGCTGCCATGCAAGCAAGTAGTTCGTTGCAGACGGTTGTGGGTTCGCGTCTCGGCAGATGCTATGACATATGGAAAAAATATATAATACGCTCATCTACGAGTAATTTTTTTATTACTTTTAATTGTTTTGTAACAATTATTGACAGCAAAAAAAAAAAAAAAAACATTCCGATAAAAAAAAATTCAAATAGTTGAATATTTATGAAATGGCGATTAACGTTTCTTAAAAGAAATATCATTCCACTGACCATGAGAAGGTTAAAAAAAAAAAAAGATTTCTTTAAAAATCTTTTTTCTACTTTGGAATGCCAGCTCATTCAGAAATATTCAAACTTCAAGATTTTGTACAAAGTTTAGAAAAAATGGTAGACTCATGCCATCCAGGACTGTCGGGTATATCAAAGTTTATTTTTGCACACTTAAGCCAGTTCATTTCTACTTATCTTGCAGACAAAGCTATCTTTGTGTCAAAAAGAATTTATCATATTCGGGATATATACCATATAGCAATAGTCCCATTCATGAAGAAACAAATTTCGTTCTGTATAATGAAAGGATATTCACGGTCCATTGGGTATTAGATATCTTTAAACATTGATAAAAACAAAATTAAACTACACCTTATTTGTATTGTAAGCACAATTTTCTTTAAAAGGCTCATCAACAGGGCAAGCAGCTTTTTGTATTTAAAACTATCGTTGATACAGTGCGAAATGCAAAAATAATATAGCCCGATGGCAAAACAATTGGATTTAAGGACTGCTTTCGATTCAATATCAATTAATGTATTTATAAAGGCAATATAAAAAAACAACACCAAAATCAATATTATATTTGCTCCCAAATTTATCAATAAATAAGAGAAATATATGAAGTCTAAATGGAAAAATGTCTCTTCCTTTTAATCCACATCAATCAATCCTACATAGTGCATTGCTATTAGCCACATACATACATCCACTACTTAATAATATTGAAAAATGGCTTTCATGGATCTATATATCCACACTTAATCATAATATAGCCTGCATAGCTTATATGGATGATATAAGAGTTTTCCTAAAAACAAATACAAACATTAACTGATATCTTACATGAATACATTTACACATATAAATTAGAATTTAATCTTGATAAAATATCTATCTTATACAAAACACATACAAATGTATTTGAGGGTAAACTTACACCCTATTTAGGAATCCTCTTTCACGTGTTACATGGCAATGTGATGGCAAATTTAAAACAAACTAATCTTCTCAAAAGCATATCTTTCTCTATATTTGAAAGTATCACTTATAAACATTCTTATTATACACCGATTATAAATCCTTTACATCAAATATCTATTTACTGGGTAGAAAACTTTTATGGGGAAGAAATTAGTGGCCATCTCACTCAGGGAAAAACATAGCAACCTAAGTGGATTAGGACTACTATCTATTCATTTATTCACAATATAAAATATTATTAATTTTATACAAGGAAATACCTACATTTAGAAATTACTCTTAAAATAACACCTACAGACAAATCTCCACCATACACAAAATACCTGCATACAATTTTAGAACTTATTAAATCAATATCTAACCCTAACATAACATTCCCACAAAGACAAATGGTGTTACAGGAATACATACATATTTCTATACACAAACATAAATTATAACTTACACTCACCAATGCTAGGCATTAATAAGCTGCTAATATGTAGATTTAAATATTGGCTACTCGAACCCAATTTTTTTGATTTTCTACTTAAAATGAATGGTTGGTCATGACAACTTTATATTTCATGAGATATAAGAGAAATATACTTAATATTGACACTATATGTGGGTTGTGCCACAAACATGTATTGTTTGAGTGGTAGTAATCTACAATACACTGTATCTTATATTACAAAAAATATTAGAAAAAGAATACTACTGTAACTTCAATTATAGAGGCTCTTCCAAATTCCAGCTTTCCAAAAATTAGAAGTACAACGTTTGTACTATATGCATTATGGTGTACGAGATTGCATTTATCTTTACAATAGTAATTCAAAAAATCTTAATACTTTTAAAAAACAAATTAGAGACAATAAAGAGATAAATAAAGTCAACCCATTAGACATTGTCACAGCTGCTAGGTCACTTGTCTAGCATTGTTGCAACTTCTAGTGAAATGTATTTTTTGTTTCCTATTTTATTGTAAATTTATCCTAATTATGAGATAATTCATTGAATGCTAATGAAAATCCTCATTGTAGTATTTTTTGAATAGTTTTGTATAACTCTTTTTTCTTTTAAACTGAAATATCTGTAAATATAATTTTTTTTTAATAAAGTTTATTTTAAAACTAAAGAAAAGAAACAATGACAAAAAGTCTTTCATTTTACTTTTACATAAGCAATGGTAGCCGAGAGGTCAGCAAGCAGTTGCTTGCAGACAGTTGTCACGGGTTCGCTTTTCAGTCGATGCTTTGACATATAGAAAAAAGAGGCATAAGGCTTTATTGCTCAAAAGTTTATAAGAAGTTTGGGTGCCAGAATCGATCCTGAGACCTCCCAGTCCCTGGTCAGATGATTTACCACCTACATTAAATTATGCAGCACTTTATTATAAAAGCTATTATTCCATAGGTTCAATAATCACTGGTTTAGAAATCCAAGCTGACGGATTAATTAAAAATACTTGATAAATTTCAAATAACCATATTGCATAACACTTCATGAATTTTGCCTTCAAAATATTTGAGTTAATTTAAAATAAAATGAAAGAGTAAAAATATAGAAATAATACTTAGGGCACTGAGTGATTTAGTGTACTGTATCAGACTCTGGAGTATAACAACCACAGATCAATACCAGTTATGGCACTTACATTACTCAAACTTCTTATCCAGCTCCCAAGTGAAAACCATTCATTTTTTATTTACTTTTTATAAGATAAACAATGAAAATATTAATATTTATACACAACATAAAAGCACAATAATCCAAGGAATAATACGTGTGTTATACATTGTTCTAACAAATTTCTTTAAAAATTTATTTAAAATGTGAAAATCACAACATAAATATGACACTATAAATTAGTGGTAACAATAGTTATTTGGAGATATAACTTATGTTTAGGACTTTATAATTAAATTATATACCCTCAAATTGTGATGGAAGGGAAAGTACTGAGTTTTTAATATTTAATAAAATAAACTATTTCTGCAATAGTGATGTATTTCTATAATTTAGGCCGCAACATTCTTCAACATAAAATGTTTAGTGGATTATCTGGCTAATCAAATAAAAATTAATCTTCATTAAGTTCAAATGAAATGAAAATACCTGCAATATTTTTAAAAGTAAAAAATATAAAAATAAAATACTTTATTCATATAATTGCACTAAAACATAAAAAAATTCGTTAGTTTTCACACCCAAAATAAAATTTTAGAGCAATGAACAATTTAAATAAGCTTATATATATATAAATAAAATTATATTTAATATTTTCATGATTATATGATGTAGATAAAATAATATTTTTGGGTACAAACTGTGTATTATTTTGTATTACAATCCAATATTTCGACGGACTAGCAACCGCCATTATCAAGGTTAACTTTTGAAAGAACAATCGTTAGATCTCAAAGAAACGTGACTCAGTGTGAGATGAGAAGTGAGATTCAACTCGAAGTAGTTTAGCATTCACAATATGAGGCTTATCAAAATGTTTATTTCCCTCAGTTTTTTCACTTATTAATTTCAAGTTAATATTAGATAAAATGATAGGTTTCCACATAGCTGGAATACATTGTGTTTTGTCAGCCCTATTTAAACCAGTAGATCTCTTTAATATTTCAATTGACTCTCTCATGGTTCTTAAATCATATCTTTCCAAATTAGCAAATATTTTTGTATTGTCAAAATCAGGTTTGTGACCAATTTCTAAAAAATGGGAAGTAACAACTGATGTACTAATTTTTTGATTAAAAGTATTTCTATGTTCCTTAATTGTGACATTTATTCGTCTATTAGAATAACTCACATAGCTTCTTGAGCACTGCAAACATGAAATTTCATAAACTCCTTGATGTTCCAAAAATATTCTGTTTTGAGGTTTATATAAACAATCGCCAACTACCATGTTTCAATACCAATTTATGTGTAAGAAATAATCTTGTTTTAGGTGTTAAATAAATTGCCATTAATATCCAGCATGCTTTGGCTGTATTTGTAGTGTGTCCAACTTGGGATCGGAAGGTCCCAAGATCGATTCCGGCACTCATAGTTCTCATGTGCAAACTTCTTATAAATTCCTAAGCAATCAAACCATATGCATTTTTTATTGGCATTGATGAAAGTTTATTTAAATTATTTTTGCCTCAAGCTATTATTTTCAATTGTATAATAGCAAGAATCCTATGAAAGCTAAAGAAAATTTTGTATTTATATTAATAAAAATTTATGTGTAATGTTTATTTTTATGTAAATATTTCATTTTCTAGTTTTTAAGTTTATATAGTTGCAGAAATTAGCAAAAAAAAGTTGAGATACAATTTAATACAGCTAGATGTGAGTAACTGAATCCCATAAAGTGGCTAACAGGTTTATCTGGGCATAGTTGCTGAGAGATTACTGGCTCCGTATAAGGAGAAGTCACAGTGTATTGCATCCCATCCCATACAATTTCTCAATTGTTTTTTCCAGAAATACATATATGTCAAAGATTGATTTAGATCAAAAATTGGGAATGAACGAACACTGAATTGCAAAATTTGTTTGATAGACATCTCAACAGTCTAAAATAACTTATTCAATTAAAAACATTTAAATAATAAGTTGCTTTTAATGATCAATTTCAAATATAAGATGGCATTTACATCATACCATCTAACAAGAACACCATTTTATATGGTTTTATTTGTAAAATTAGCTAAAATCTCAAGTCATCAAATGATCTCATAGATGTTTAAGAAGTGTTAAAGATATAATAATTAATATAATGAGTAATTAGTAACTCTTAAAATTAATATACTATATATCAATAGCAAAAAGAATCTTAAAAATATTTTTTTTTCTCCGACTTTTTTGCACATGCTCTATAATAGTAAATGTAATTATAGTGAGGTCGACTGTGAGTGAATACTTTAGATCATTAAATTATGAGTTATATAACAAATGTGAAATAATTCAAGGTCTATTTAGAACAGCAAATATCTTAAGTATATAAATCATAATTGTCAACTTAATTCACTTATTTTTTCATTTCTAATATTAAAAACAGTTATAAGGTACATATTTTTGTCTAAAAATATTTTTTATGCTGTTTGAACTAAAATAATTTCTATTATGAACTGTTAAATCAGAATTTAACTGAATATTAATGTAAATATATGAAAAAAATCAAAACTAGCAATAAAATGTATATATTTTTGATTAAAAATATTCTTACAAATAAATATACAGTAATAATTTTAATCATAAAATAATTAACATTGATGACAAAAAAAAATCAAAATGAATATCTTAGTAAAATGGTAGAAATCAAAAACTTAGCTTTACTTTAACTTGCTTATTTCTTTCTATCTCTAGAAATAAAAATATCATACATATTTTGTCTTTAAATGTGTTTACCTAGATGTGTATATTGTGAGATAACTTTAACTATCTGACATACATATGGATTTAAAAACTAATTACTATTAGACATTGAAAAAAATAAAAATAAAAATACAGAAATAAAAGGTATGGAAATTTAAAACTTATTTATGTATTTAATTCATATATCATTTTTATCTTTAGTGGTAAAGATTTTGTATCTATGTTTACTTTAAAAGTATGTTCTAAATGCATATATTATAATAATTTGATCCATGTGCCATGAAAATAGATTTTTTCAAGTTAATTAATATTTGATAAAAAAAATTCAAACAAAATTGTGAACCTCAGTTGTTATCTTAAAGCTGAATGTGCCATTTTAAAGTAGCATAGTATTTAAAAAAAATCAATTGTTGATTTTTTTCTAATAAGCAAACTTTGTTACTAATTAATAGCTTAATGTTTGTATATCTGATTAACCCATTGAAAAGAGCTTTTATATATTATAACTTAAAAAGTTATCTTAAGAAACAGCCTATAATGTTTGAATTCGTTAAACAACTCTTATAATTTTCAATGCTTAATCTTAAAGTTATCACTAATGAAAATTATTAGTGAGTTTAATTTTTAATTATTTAGTTATCAGAGTTTATTAAAAGTTAATATTAGTGTAAAATATTAAAACCAAGTTCAAATACTTAAGACTAAGTTGCAAATGTTTATGTTACTTGTAAGAAGTACTTTATTTGATTTTAATTGTAATAATAATATTTTAATTAAATAATCTCAAATTTAATTGATTTAAGAAGATAAATAATTTTTGAAGTCAAGAATTAGTTTTTTATAATTAAGTTCAATCTTTGGATAAAGTATAATAGGTTGTATGTGAGGATGCATGTGTGTTAAAACTTTAATTTCTTAAGAACTTCCTTGTTGATTTAATGTTAAAGTTGTTCTTAAATATCATTATTTTAAAAAGTTATAAATAAAAATATTCTGGTATCTTATTTAAGATGTTCAAAGAAAATATTATAAAGTAATATTCTGTTGAAATAATGTAAATTTTATTATATAATATTTTATTTATTGTAATACATTTTAATTTTCTAAATAATTTGTTTAAAAATATTTAAAAGTGATGTAATTTTCACTTAATTTTTTATTTAAATTTTCAGTCTAGATTATCATCTTTAGAAAATTCTAAATTGGATATTAATTTCTGTTTTTGCTAGTAAATTCTAGACAAATCTCAACTTTTTCATTAATTAGGCCAACTAGGTATAATTAAGTTGTCAAATTTATCCATCAAAAATTAATCACATAACTTATGTTATAAATAAAATTGGTGAACACACTTCCTTACATCCTTGTTTGAAGAAAGGATCAACTAATTATTATTTTAAGTTGTAACTATTTTAATGTCTTATTTTGTTTTAAAGTTTTAAAAGAATGAATTGTTAAATTAATGATCATCCAGACTTAATCTTAAACTGACAAAACTTTCCACCATCTTGAAATTATATTACAGGCATGCCTTATGGAAAATTCAACAGAAAAATTAAATTATTTCTGTTAAAATTAAATACTTTGATGGATTTTAAATAAAAGTGTATCATTCCAGTTATGTAAGAACTTTTATTAATTCTATTTTATGATGAAAGCATTGAGTCTGCTAAAGACTTTAACCTACTTTTACTGTTCTTTAAGCAACTTTTATTGAAGAATGTTTTGAATTTTTCATGTATTAAAGAAGTTTTCTTTGGAGTAAAAAAGACTTTAAATCAGAATTACAGAACCTATTTTGTAATTATGAAATATTTTATAAATACTTTACCTGAATTAATATATGTCTTGATAAGGAAATAATTTATTTCAAACTTTTTTACACTCATTAGTTTTCTTGTAAAACATGTTACTCAGACAATTATATGCATTTTTAAAAAAAAGAATTATAAATGAATGACTTTAAATTTATATAATATGCATTGTTTTTATTATTAAATGTTCATTTAAAGAATAACATTCATTTATTAAAATAGTAATTATTTAAAAAGTTATTGTCTTTAAATGGTCATTATTATTATTAACAGCAATATGAAAATGATAAACTCACCTAATATCAGTGTTATGTATACCTTAAGCTAAAACAAAGATATATATTTTACTAATGCATTAAACTTAAAGCTTATTGACTTGTAACATTTCTGGAAATTTATTATTATTATTATTATAGTATGTTCTTTTAAATGTGATAAGGTCCTGAAATAGCCCTAGAAATTTGCTTTTTGAATTTATTATTATTATTATTTCCAAAATTACTGCTTTTCATTGACAGTCTGAATAAACTATCATACACATAATTAAAATGTGAATACTCCTGATTTATTAATATGAAAGTTTATCTCTGAACTTATTATCCTCCATTTATTCTGAACATCTTTTCTTCTTTATTATTATTATTGAAATTATGCTCCATTATAAAATACATCTTTTGAGTAAAAATGCTCCTTAATGCTTATCATTATTATGCACTTTCAAAATATATGAGTGTAATATAAGATTCTACTGAAATATTGTGTATTGTATTTATACTTTTGTTTGAAATATATTTCATTAACTTGAATGGCTAACTATATCTGTGCTAGTATCTTTAGAGATTTTTTAAAATTTCATTCTTGAAATATTTGCATATATGTTGGAATATGCTATATTCCAATTTACTGGAAATCTGCAAAATATTCTAGAACTATTTTAATAACTGTATCCTGTCAAATGGAAGAAATGCTAAGATGAAGAACATTCTTTTATTTTAATTTTTGGTAAAGAATATAGTTATTAAGGTTAAATATTCATGATATTGTAAAATGTTATGTATTATTATTATTGTATTTTATTTGTTATAATTTTTATAAATAATTTATGAAGTATATTTATCATAAGATCTCAGAATATTGATATCTTCATAATGCTATATTTAAAATGTATTATATTTGTCCCTGAATGTAGATGCAAATGCTGACAGAGATAGAAGCTGATGTATATTTTTGTTTATTTTATGCCATAATTTTCTATTAAGCTATGTTTATCACTAGTTATTAATTTATTAGCTTTACACATCAGCTAGTTGTTATTTTAAACCATATTGTAGCTTAGTCTCTTTCTTATATTGTTATATTTTCTTGTGAATTATATAATTTTTTATCTTGTATTAAAATATATAATGCTTTATTAAGGAAAATCCCTTTATTATTATTGTTTTTCATTGATGGTCCATTCTCCCTATCCTTATGACTAGTAATAAAATCCTAGTTCATTTATTGTCTATAGATCTAGTTATTTTTTTAATATCATGCCATCATTTATTTTGTCTTTGACTTATTATCTCAAATGTGGATTGATTTGTTATATATTTTAGTATAAATACATGCATAGTGTGCTACCATGACTTTATTTTGGCAATTGATATATTTTTGTATGAGGAATGCCTCCCCTTACCTTTAATTGTGCTCTTAGTTTATTTGAGAGAGGTTTGTTTGTCTTGATATTAGATCTTGTAACTGTGCTTAGTCAGCACATCAAGATGTAAATCCAATAAATATCTTATGTTAAAATGTTTAAATTGTATATGTGGCTTCAGTAAAGAATACATATCATCTTCAGCATTTATCTCACCATATGGATTGGTAAGGTTATAATTTTATATGGATCTTAAATACATTTGTTAAGGGCATTATAACAGAATTATTATTTTGTTAAAAGAGAGAACTTATTTAAAATATTAATGCTGTGTAAGGTTTTATTAACTGTCAAATATTATTTATTTGCTATTTATTCATTTCAAAAATGGAAAGTCATAATTTTCTACCATATTATATTTTGTTTATTGTATCTTAAGAATTCATCTTGACATTACTGTAAAGTTGCAAGGTTGTTTGTATTTTATAGGTTTTAAATGTTTAATAAATATTATTTTACTATTAACATAATTTTCCTGCATGTTTATCATTATCTGCATACTTTCAGAAATCTAAATATTATTAAGTTTATCATGCAATTGTCTTTACTTGCTTTGCATTGTGAATACATGAATGTTAAGAATTAATATAGGAATAAGTTTATATTAAAATTGCATCTCCGATGTTAAAACATTCAAGAAAGACGTTACTTTATTTGTTAAAATAATTATAATTAGTTATTTATATAAAAGATCACCTTCGTCAATTTCATTTATTTAAAATATGTGGTTTTAAGACCTGTAGAGGTCGCTACTATCGCATTTTATACGCATGTGTTTGAGGCTACAGCCTTAATGAATATTATTATTATGTACTTCTTTTAATAAAATCACTTTGCATTATTAAAAGATCACTTTGTTCTATTTAGAAGATTACTTTGTTTATTTATCATAAATTCAAATGATAAAATTGCTTGGTTTTACTTTAAAGAAATATTTAAAAAGAATTTATTAGTATGATATATTGAGTGACTATAAAATTTTTTTATTTATTCATTATATCCTGAGTGCTATCATAATATATTATTTTTATTTCAAATTAAGAGTTTTCGGTTTAGTTTAAATTTTAAAATTATTATTATACTAATTAGTGAGGCATTATCTTAAGGGTAAGAATATATCTTATGACTTTATTATTTTACTAAAATATCATTCTTTATTTGATAGTTTTCAAATGAAAAGAAAATAATAAAATTTATAATTATTAAATATTCATTATGTGAATCCTGAGATATCCATTTTTACACATAACATTATTAGAGAAAATTATTTCACTTCAGAAGAAAATTGTTTTAACGAAAAAGTTTAATGTGGTAAACATAAAAAAATCATGCTTTTATTTAATAATAGAAATTTGATGGTAAATCTGATCATGAAGATAAAATACTCATTATGGTTATAAGATGTATTGCATTTGTAAGATGTGTTGTGAATAGAGAAATTAAGGTAATCTAATCCTTTAATGATATATACTTTAAATATTAAGAGTTATTATATTTTAAAGAGGGGGTATGAAAAGTGTCCTCCACTTAATGTGCTAATGTATTGCCTTTATCCTAATATTATTCATTTATTATTATTATTTATCTTTATTGCTCATATTATTGTGACATATGGCAATCGAACCCAACTTGTCATTATTATAGATGCTTTGATGATGAGATTATTAGTCCCATCTTTTGCTGAGATTCTCATCTCACTTTTGCATCATCGTCTTTTAATTTATAATATTCTGGTAAAAAGAAACTTTTTAAAGTAATAGTCATGAAAGATGTCTAAAACTTAGTTATATTTTTTTTTATCATTTATTTTATCTCTTGCATTAAAAACGTTATATATATATATAAGTATTCACCTAGGTGTATATAGTGTATACTGCAAAAATTTTAGTTATGTGCTATCAAACTAGAATTGAAAACTGATTAATGATGACGATGAAATTAAAACAAAAAATGCTTGAAATTAAAGTATGGTTAAATTGTATAAAACTAAGCACTGAGCATAAAATTTAAATGATGAATGTCATTGGCTGAAATATAAACAATATTTGAAAAAGTGTAATTGGTTAAAATTACAACTATATACACAAGACTTTTTTTTAATATTTCAGTTTTGATTAAAATGTTAATTATTATTATATTTTGTGAACTTATTTATATTTAGTTTTTTTTTTTCTGTAATTGTCTCAATTTTATTAGTTGTTGTTTATCAAAGTCTTTTTATATAAAAATAAATAATTGGAGTGTGGTGTAGATTGAAGCCTGTCTATTAAAGTATGAAGATTGTCTATCTTAATATATATCTGAGCACTTATAGTATATATGTGTAGAGACAATAATCTGGACCAAGTGATAATTGCTGGTTTAGCATGAAATACGTACATTGGTGATTATTTATCTTTTGAACATATATGTGTTTAAGTGTATCAGTGTTATTAGATAGAGTGGAGAGTGGTAGGTCATGTGAAAGTCTGTGCTCATATACCGTAAATATTTCAATCGTAAGTAAAAAAAAAGATTTCTAAAAAATAAAATCATAAAATAGCCAAGGATTTAAATTCTATATATGCTCTTATTAAATTAACATTGTACGTTCTTTTAAAGTGAATGGCAATTTTTAAAATGCACAAATAGTGAAAAAAAAGTTTCTGCTTGAGCAGTTTAAATTGTAATACTTCGAAATTAATGGAAGTTCTTATATTATACTTATATTATTATATTATTGTATACTTAATATTTGTTCTATCCGCCAGTCTGACTGTGCAAATGTTATATCCGCAAGTAAGACTGTGTGGTCAGCAAATAACTATGTTCAATTCCCACGATGTTTTCTTGCAATGAATGCTCTGCTGTGGATGCTTTCCAACGAATGGTCTGCAACGAATGCTCTGAATATACTCTGTATTCTCTGCAATGGATGCTCTCCAAATAAATGGTCTGCAACAAATGCTCTACCACGGATGCTCTCCAACGAATGGTCTGCACCGACTGCTCTCCAATGAATGGTCTGCAAGCGGATGCTTTCCAAACGAATGGTCTGCAACTTGCTACTACATAACTGCTCTCTACTACTCTCTAAATTGCACTGCGTAGTTGTTACCCAGTCTTCTTATCGCTTTCTGATAACTGCAACAATTAATACACCGTCCAATAAGGTATCGTCTCTTATCCAGAAATATTTGCAATCAGCAAATATCTCTTGGAATAGTCGATCGCCATTACGTCAATGCCTTAATTAAATTCCACGGTTATCAGCACACGATCTAAAACAACCTCTTGAATAAATTCTAGTTTTTTCTGGAGTGTACAAACATGTCTGCTATTTTTACAGAACACTACAATATTAAAACTAATTACAATAGTAACAAACTTTTAGTGTAAATAATTAAATTGTGTATGTGTTTGTACGAATATTTAAGCGTTTTTGATATATTTGATATTTTATTAAAATAAACAATTTACTTAAATTTTTTAAATTTTCGTGAGAACAATAAATAAAACAAAATAACTTATTTTAATATCTGTAATATAAATATTTCTTTTTAATATTATAATTTGTATATTTAACTTTATTAAAAATGATATAACTTTGTATTTAAGTATATTTTAAAAGATTATTTGTAATTTTAAAATGGTTTTATAATAAAGGGTGCTAAAATTTCTTCAAAAATCATCTGCCAGCATATCTCATCTTAGCAATGTTTGCCAACCTTTTGCATAAAATGCATGGATGGTAATGAAATTAGTCAAGATTAAAACTGGTAAATACATCCACCTGAGAGGAAACATTCTCTTTTATTGTTAATTATCTGATAAGAATTACACAAATCCTATATTTAAATTTAGCCATTTGGCATTGCTAACTGTGATGATGAAATAATAAAACCAACAAGCATTTACCTGTGTGGTAAATTCACCTCTCTAAACTGTCCAAATAAATAATCAAAACATCTGAAGACAATCATCACCTTAAAGTGCAGGTGAAACAAAATGAAACTTAACAGTTTTATTGAAATGAAAATTGTAAGATTACTTCTGAATGCTATTTGCATATCCATCCACTAAAACTTTAAAAGTCACTTGCTACAATAGTTATTATTGTTGATTTAAAAACTATGGGATAAACAACTGCATACTGGATACTTATTGTTGAACAGATTTTAAAACTAATGATGTTTCTTTTCGTTAAATTTTTTTTTTCAAAAAATGCTATAATTAATAAATGTGACTTTCCAGGAGATTACTAACTATATTCTACACACCTAAATAAATGCAGAAAAGAACTTGTTATAAACATTTTAAAACTTAGCTTAATGGATTTTAGTTCAAAGTTAAAATTTCTTTATTATTTACTGTCAGATAATGATTAAGTTTCCCTCCATTCTCTGGTATTTTACAATTAAAAATTTGAAAGAAATATATATACCAGGACAAAATATTGGAACTTTTAATTGGACTTATGTGTTCAAGTGTATCAGTGTTATGAGATAGTGTGGAGATGGTGGGTCATGTGAAAGTCTGTGCTCATATACCCTATATACTACATATATAGACACAGGTATATAATAAGCTTGTGTGTTTCAGTTATTACATAGTAGAGATGTCTGCCCATCCCTTGTATACATATTAAATGGATGATGGTTTGTACATGAAGGGTCAGATTGATCTTAGGTCAACATGGGTGTGACAAGAATCTTGGCCTCAGGGTGACCCTTGAGCATTCCATCATCAGATTTTCAATTGGATGAATGGTTGAAGAGTTGGAGTGTGGAGTAGATCGAAGCCTGTCCATTAGATTATGAGGATAGGCTATCTTAATATATATCTGAACACTTATAGCATATATGTGTAGAGATGGTAATCTGGACCAACTGATGATTTCTAGTTTAGCATGAAATATATATATTGGTGATTATTTATCTTTTCAACATATATGTGTTCAAGTGTATCAGTGTTATGAGATAGTGTGGAGAGTTGTTGGTTAAATAAGGGATTTTATAAGAAGAAAGCAAGAGTAAAATGATTATACAGATAGTATATTTAAATTGTATTATTATAATTTTAGCATTTTTAGCTGAGGTGCATGTGTGTATTTAATGTATTTTGAAGACAGATTGTTAATTAATTAATAGTAGTTATTATTATTCATAATTCAAATATAATATCTTATATATTTTATGTTTTATCGATCTCTGAATTTAATTCTATGTTTTTACAATTAAATACTATAAGGTATTTGAAGTGTATGTACAACTAAATATATTTATATAGTTAAGATATTTTATAGTTGTAATTAATAATTTGTAAAGTGCATATTCATTACTTACGTAATATATATTAAAGATATAACCATAAGACTACATAATATATATATTAAGCCTATAACCTTAAGACTATGCACCTAGATATAACAGTAAGGACATCTACAAGAGCTTCACACTGACTTGCTGTAAAATGAAGGATTTTGCACATGTTAACTAGTATAGAAATGATCAGTGAAGTTTAATAGCTTCACACTCTAAAACCAAAATGCTTTAGACTCACCTATATATTTAGAAAGTAGGTCAAAGATAAGAGCGGCCACTCTTGTCTTTTAAAATCATTAATCTTGGATTAAGATTTGTAGAGGTCCTTAGTGTCGTATCTATGTGCATATTATTAAGGTTATAGCCTTAATATATATTTCTTAAGATATTTTATAAGAATTACCCTTCATTTATTAATATAGGTACATTAAGGATCATATAAAGAATAAAAGTATAATTAATTATATTTGTGGCCATAAGACCTAAATAAATAATATTGTTATTTGGTAGAGAAAGCTCCTAGCAACATGTTATATTCTTTTATTTATAAATGTTAGCTGAGATAAGCATCTTAAGTATTGTCACATGCACCTATTTAAGTAAGGCAAGATAATGCCATATCTTTAGAAGATGATATTATAGTAGGGTAAATGTTTACTATATTTGAAGGAATAATTAAATTTATATCAGCCAGATAGTTAGAGTTAAAAATGGACAAACCTATTTTGCTTTGAGATCAACCAAAACATTATTTCTCTTTGTTTATTAATGATAGTTAATACTTAAGTTTCTTTATTTTGTGCTTAATAACTTTATTCAATAATATATTTTGGCCCTATATCATATAAAGATGCACCCATATAAGTATTAAAATAGAAAGTCAAGATCAAACTTTCCTAATTAACATTGAAAGAAATTGTTTATCCTGAATGCTGAAAACTTAAATTATTATTATTACATTTTATTTTTATTTATTAATAAATTGATTTTTTTTATATATTTTGTTAAATTAAACTGGTATCCATCTTTCATTTTTTAACATTCATTAAACTAACTGATAAATAAATATAGTCTCATGGTCTTATTATTATTATGCATCTATTTAAAGGTATATTATTTTAGTAGTAACATTATTTATATTTTTTGCTCATATACACTATCTAAAAATTAATTCTTAGTTCCTTAAAATATGGATTAAATACAATAAAATACCCTTTGTTATTTAGACATTTTGATAATAAAGATTTATAGTTACAGATTAAAATTTTTAAGCATCATATTTATTATAGGTAAATATTTAAATCCTGATATAACTTTAGATTTGATTTATATAATATGAAAACTTCAAGTGAATATGCTAATGAAATACAAATATTAATAGTCTTATTTATTCTTATTTTCAAATACACAGTTAAACATTAAATTTATCATTATTAATACACATTTTATAATGCTTTCTTACTATTTAAATATTCTTTTTATACTAAAGAATCCCATTATAGTGGCTATAAGCATAGTAAAGGTAGAACAAACATTTGGTCAAATACTTCTCTGTTAAACTCATCATTTTGATATACAATATATGTAAAATTGTGAAAGAAATTACTTTTCACTCATATGCTAGAAAATTGAGACATACTCTCCATCAATAAACATTTTAAAAGCATAAGAGAATCACTTATGGTTAGAGCTAATTTTTAAATATTACATTATGAATAAACTGATTAAACAGTGGCAGGGGAAAGCAAGTAATAATGAACTGGTTTCATGATGATCATTTCTATTCTATTAATTATCATCCACATCATCATCAATTTTAACATTTATCAATAAATTGCAGGATAAAGATCTCTATGTTTAATCCAGTTTTTACAATTTCTAACATTTCTCCTCCACACCATTCTAGCACATTTTTTTTATTTCACCCAATTTTTTGCATATGATCTCCTTATAGATCCAGTTTAAAATTTTAATTATCAAATGTATTATTACCTCTTCTAGCAATATGTCCATATCATCATCTTCTAATTCTTTCAGTGATGTTAATAACATCTGTTTGATCTCTTATTTACATATTTTATATTTGATTTCTTCTTGTTACTTCTAACATGTATGTCTCTAAATTATGTTGAATGATTTGTAGTCTTTGTACAATAATTCTATAAGTATTCAAATTTCAGATCCATAAATAAGAGCTTGTAAAATATATCTATTAAAAATTTATTTAAAACCTTTCTTTTCAAACACTTAAAAATATATATATATATATATATATATATATATATATATATATATATATATATATATATATATATATATATATATATATATATATATTTAATATTAAGTCATTTCTAATAAAAGCACTCAATGTTTCCTTATGCATTAATAATCTGACTAATATATTTGCAGATGCTAACTTTTTAAATTCATAATTATAAATCTTTAACTTTTGCTTTTGAAAATATCCATTAAACATTACTTTGGTCTTTTAGCACTTATCATAATCTCTACTTTTTTACTTTCATCTAATAACTCTTGCAATAGTTCATGAAGCTTCAAAACATTAGTTGCAGAAACAATTACTTCAACTCCAAATCTAAGTCATTCGAATAATCTCCATTTGCTTTTAATTTCTTAGCTTCCCACTTTTATCCACAAATTAGTTTTTGCAAAACTGTTGTAAAATATTTTGAAGATATTGAATCATCCTGGCATATACCGTTCTCAATGTTAATCTTCCTAGCATTATTATGTAATCTAATTATTCCTATTGCATTGTGATAAATATTTTTCAGAGTATGACAGTGTCATGGATCTATATTTTGATGATCCAATGCTTCAATCACTGACAAAATCCTTATAGAATCAAAAGCTTTTTTATATTCTACAATTGCAAAGCACAATGGGAATCATAATTATTAGTCTTTTTTGTAATTTCTTTCAATACTTTTTTTTTTCATATGTCATAGCATTGGCCGGGATGCGAACCCACAACCATCTGCAACCAACTACTTGCTTGCAAGGTGGCTGTGATGACCTCTCGGCTAACAACGATGTGATCCACCATGCTAAATTCACTTTTAAATTCAGTTTGTTCCTTTATCTGGTTAAACTCCAAAGTTCACTCTACATAAGTTACAATTATCACTATTATTTACTTATTCACTTCATATTGCCTTAAGGCAGAACTCTTCTATACAATTTACATTCCAAATGCACAATTCAATAATCATTTCAATAATTTTGCAAAGAGCACCTTTTTTCAACCCCAGTGAAGGAAGGATTTATTCCCTTTGGGTAGCAACTGGGTGCTAGCCAATCAGATAAGGAATCTGGAATAGTCCACTTTTGAAGGCACATACTTTTTATATTATAAGTCTGACTTGTGAATTGTTATTAGTATGATGTGTACATTAGGAATTTGTTTCTCTATAAATACGAATATGTGTTTAATAACTTTTGTTTATTGCTTGCGTTATTAAAAGTATTATAAATTATATAAATAGATTGCATTAATAAAGTAGATTGTTAAAACTTTGGAATAATGGAAAATAAAATAAAAACATTTTAATATTAATGAGCTTTTTAAATTTCAATAAATTTATTATTCTGATGCTTTTTATCTAACACAAACTATAATCAAATTAAAAGTTTATTTTTTTATATATAATTTGAATTTATATACAATAAATATTTATTACAAATACTTTCCTTTCTTATCCTATTAAATATATATATATATATATATAACCGTTCGATTGTTGTCCCAACTACATAATATCACCAAAACATAAGTGCGCTAAGAATTGTAACCTTGATCACCGATCAATTCCCGCTGCACATTGTCAGCTATTAAGAGCTGTAACCAAAAGCATATCATGCCATCTATATTATGCACCAAAGACCACAACCAACATCTGGAGCAACTTACCACAGACCAAACTAATGATATAACATAAACTTTTTATGATTTAATTTGATCGCAGCCAGGGTGTACCGCGAAGACCTATCATAGTAGTATGATAAAATACATTAAACAAATTATAAGTATGTAATTTTATTATCTTTCAAACCTTAATTTGCGATTTTCATTGTATGAGACCCGATGGCCGACCATGTACAAGATGGCATAATTTGTGGAACTACATAAGATTATGAAATTTTAAACCATCTATATGATTTTTAATACAAATGCTAGTCCAGGTAAAGCTTTGCAATAAATAAACATAAATACTTGGGTTCTTTTTTTATAGTTTACTATATCACTGAGACTCTTATTATACTGACAAATGACAATTTAAAAACGTTAAGTAAATATATTCAATCATATCATTATCTGGTAAATCTGTTTACAGGTTTAATAATCAATTTATATTGTATACTAGAATCAACTACGCAAAGCTAAAATGATGGAAAAGGTAAATGGGATTTTATTGTACCTTACACATCATAAACTACCAAAGACGAAAAGCATCCAAATGTTTTCTCAAAATATCACTAAACTCTTATATCATGTTGACGATAGTATGTACTTCAATGTATGCTCTATCCAAGGTTTATGATTTCTGATTTTACGAATGACAAATAGCAACGGCACAGTAAGTTTAATTATAAATCAACGTTTATTTACAAATTTATGAATAATAAGTAATTAATTCTAATGTTATAATTAAAGACATAAATAAACAAATAAAATAAATAAATTATAATTCCATCGACTTTCTTCAATAACATATCATAGGTACAGTTTTTAAAAACCTAATCATACCTTATATTTCAATTTGATATAATGAATGTATTGAGGAAATTATACTAAATTCAACATCAACTCATGAAACATCTAATGTCATTTCCAGATTCAACAAATCTATACCGTAAACTTATAATAATATAATAAATAATATTATATCTGTAGGATTTAGCTATAATGCAATCATTAAATAAAGTGAAAATTTAAACTTACATTCAGGTAAATAATAATCAACCAACAGTTAATTATTATGAGGTAACTTGAATAGAATGTCCTGCTACAATTTAATGATCTAACTTATAAATTATACTTACAAATGGAAGAAGATGATTTAGCAGAATAACTAAAATACTTTGCCCAACTTATATCTATGAAGTAAAACCATATTCCTGTGGATGCATTCATCTACACATAGGAATTAAATAACACTAAACGCTTTGTGGATTTATACACCATCATAAAGTAATAAGTATAATTACACAATTCCGCGGATTAACCACCAGCACAGGAATGAGTGTAAAATACAAAAAAAATGGCAATAAAGTAATCTGCAGATTAACCACCGGCACAGATTAATGCCTTTTAACATTATAAAACAACATTACTATTTACTTCACATTAAAGTGCAAAATCATCCTCCTCAGTTATTCTGACCATTCAGAAAACACTAACATTTTAGCAAATGTGGGTTCTTGCATAATAAAATGTTACACTAATCAGGACAACTAATGTACTAACTTATCTTGCTTAAAATAAAACATATGTAATATAATATAAGTAATATTAGTATAGGAATAGAAATCTGGAAAGACTCACAAAATACCTCATGAAAAATTGATACATCTCATAAATTCATTTAGTACTTTTCAAGCTTTTTCGCAAGCGCTATTCTCTTGAATAAGTATTTTATTCAACCCCTATTAATTTAAACTTAATAAAATATAACTTATGAACTTCACATGCAAGTTCATATAACGATAAAATTAAAGTAATGCATTATTCATCAAATACATAAAATCTAACAGGTGTGTGTGTGATATAAATTAAATGTATAGCATTTTATAGTTCAATACATGAATTCTAGCAGGTGTGTGTATCACAAATTAAATTGTATAGCATTTTATAACTACAAATATGATCCGTGAAATCCATGTACGATGTGTCGAACAATAAATATACGAAGTAATAGCTACAATTATAGTTGAATTCCATACATGTAATTTTATCCATTTGTATTAGTTATTATAAGCACTATTAGATTAATGATTTTACGTGGCTCCATAAACATGAAACAATTCCAAAACATGACACGCAGAGTTTAAATGAAAATGTTTTTTCATAAGTTATTAATTTCTACATTTCTCTATTAAAACTGTTCCAAGTTTATCACATCCATGCTAATATTTATTTATCCACGCTTAAATCTAGGAATACTAATTATAGCAATTAATTTAATCATTCCAAACTGACGATAAAATTAGAAAATAGCTTTGATTAATTATTTGAAGACTGTTTTTATTATCCAAATGGTAAACAAATTAACTAGCAAATATATTACTGGCATTGCAAAGTTAAATATCAATCAATACTATATTTTTTATTAAAATTATAAACGGAAATATTAAACTATGTTAATAACTTTAACATTTTACTTTAATTTAAACTTCTTCTTTTTTAAAAAGCAAATTTTCATATTTATAAAACTTCTGTAATTAAAATACTTATTTAATTTTTCCAAATTGTAGAATAATAAATATTTTAAAACATACCAAAATCTTGCAATTAATTCTGCTTTTAAACTGGAAAGCTCCGACATATTTCAAATGTAATATTGGAAAATTATTATTAGCGATTTGATCCACCTGGCTAGCCGACTTGAACAGACTTTTAAATTTAGCAATTCATCTTATTATTAAATACCACTATGTTATTTTTACGTTTATAGAAAACTTTGTGGTAATCCGTTTACTTGTTAACTATTTTAAAATAAGCTTATCATATTTACACCATTTGCCTTTTACCATTTTCTTTTCTTTCTCCCCCCAAAAGCAACACTATCAGACGATCTTTTTTTTTAATTCGCGCTCCTTTCTTTTTTACATTGAAACGCATACGTAATTACTGTATTTATTTTTAATAATTAAATTTAGTTGAACAAATGGTTTTTTTAATTCAATGGAAATAATTTTTAAGACCATTTTAAACAAATAAAAATTATTATTATTTTTAATAATATTTTACCAAATTTAATGTGTTGTCAAAATTTTTAAAAAGTTAAACATTTTGATATGAATTAGTATATGGAAAGAAGCAATTTAAATTTATTAAAATAATATAGACAACAAGTAAGGCAAAATATTACCCATTCTCTCTAATAAATTATTTTGAATATAAGAGAGTAATCTGTTCAAAGTGCAAATCAAGCCAATCAAATCACCAAAAGAAGACAGAGAAATTTTTATACCAGTTACATCAATTCATATATTTTATACTAAAATATATGGTTACAATATATATATATATATATATATATATATATATATATATATATATATATATATATATATATATATATATATATATATATTTTGTGCTTTTGTGGGTCCCGTTGTTTTTGTTTGAAATTTTAATGTTTGCTTGTGTTGTTTGTTATAACACTTTCAAAAGTGTAATTAAAGATTATGGTGTTTGATATGTGAAGGGTGTTTGGAGGGTTCATAAAGTGAAGTTGTGGTTGGGAAACAATTATACTGCATAAAAATTTAATAAATAAATGTTTAAAGCTAAAAGTTTTTAAAAGACAGTTAAAATTAAATGCTATATTTATTGTTGATAAAGATTAATATTTAATAGGTGTATATAAATATTTTAATTATTAGAAGTACATAATAGAAGATTAATATTTGATTTTAATAATATCAAATTATTATTTTAAAAGTTGTTATAATATATTGTTTATTTTAAAAATATTTTTTTTAAAATGGTAGTTTTTTTTAGTTTTAGTTTGGTGTTGTAAAAGTGTTAGTTAGACACATAACTGTTGTGGTTTTTAGTAAAGTTGCCAAAACTATTTTAAAATTCTATTATAAAAATTATAAGTATTATATTGCTATCACGAGATAAAAATAAAGATAATTAATGTGAACATTAAATCTGATTTTAAAAGCGTTTTAAAAATAACGAATAAAAATAGACTTAGTTTGTTTATAAAAATAATCTTATAAAAGTTAAAAGTGAAATAAAGTAAGAAAGTATATTTTAACAAATGTTTAATAGATTTAAATAAATGATAAAGTTAATTTAAGAATTTAATAATGTAATAAATAATAAATATTAAATAAGTCTTATTTATTTTATGTTGTTGGTAAATATGTAAATGCTGCAGTTGTTGTTTAATTTACCAATCAAGTGGGGGTTTTTCGGTATAAAATCAAGGTTCATTGTTCGGAGGGGTTATGTTGTAATTTTTGAAAGTAAAGTGTGCTTCAGAGATAGCTAAGTAAAATTATAGACGCCGTAGTCTTTTAAAAATTATAAGAGAGGGTTTTAAATAATTTATAAAAATTTTATGTCAAATATGAGTGCTAATTTAATTATAATTTTTTATTGTCGCTCTATGAAGCTTAATTTACTATCAAATAGTCATGAAGACATGATAAGGATAAAAGTATTGGAGACTTTATACAAAAATATAACAAACGTTAACTAAGAGATTACAGTGGGTAAAAGCTATGTTGGACTATGTAACTTTAAAAGTTGTAGTAATTAATTTTGTAAAGTATTTAAAGAAAATTAGAGTTTTGTAAATTATAAATCTATTATATCTTGGTAAAGTATGTAATATAATGTTATTATTTTGTGTAAGTCTTTGTGGTTTAAAAGCTAAATTTTGTAGTTGTAAAAGGCAAATAAATTGGAAGTTTATTGGCCAAGAAATACTATAGTAAATTTTATATTATTAAGTCTGAGCGTCGACAGAAGAATTAAAAATAATCTTACCAAATTATTTTGTTAAGGAATGTCAAATAAAAGATACATGATTCCAAGTTAATTAGAATAATTCAATAAAGTTTTTAAACTATTGCTAATTTTAAAAAATAATAACTTTTAAATATTTTTTTCCTTAAGGAAATGAATCCGGTCTTATAAACTATTTTATTTTTTTTGTTTTGGTGGTTTTTTTTTTTTTTTTTTAAAAGTTTCTTTTTTAAAAATTTAAAAGAAGGGTGGTGAAGTTGGCCAAAAAGATGGGTGAGAGGTGGTTTTATGTATATGTTTTTTATTTATTAACAATAATATTTAATTATTATTGTTTGTTAAAGAGGAGGTATTTACATTTAAAAAAAATAAATATTAATATATTTTTTAAGTTATTTTATAATTATAAAGATATTTTAAAAATAATTGTTGAGTGTAAATTAAATTATTTTGTAAAACTATATTGGAGTACTATTGGGCTTAATTAGAGTATTTTATGGTAAAATTATATGATAATAATAATTTGATGTATTTTTGATATGTTTTCTTTAGTCAACAAATATTTTTGATTGTTGAATGAATGTATAAATATTTAAATAATATATAGATTAGTATAATTTTATTTTAATATCACTTTGAATTTTGTATTTAATATAAGAAATCAGAAAAATTATATGTTCTTTGTGGATAAATTTTATTTTTTGTTATAATATTAGGAATGAGATTTATTATATTAGTATAAGTTATTTATTTTTTTTGTTCAAGTTAGTAAGAGATATAAAAATTGTATTTTTATTTTATTTTATTAGAAAGTTAAGTTATTTTACTAGAAGTTTATATTTGTTGAAGGTTTATCGGTATAGTGATGAGGTATAAGAGAGTTTGGTATTATTGTCATCTGTTTTCTGAAGTTGAATAAGGTTAAAATGATATTTGTAGTAAAGTTTATTAGGAAGGAATGGGATAAAGTTAAGAAGAGAATAGTTTAAATAGAAAGAAAGAATTTTATTTAATATAATACCTTTTAAAATGTAATTTTGAATATTTTAAAGATTATTTTAAAAAACAACGTTTGCATATTTTGGTAAGATGTAGTATGAAATTACTAGATAAATAAATAATTATAATCAATAATTATTATTATATACAAAGTTATATCAGTATACTTATTTGACATTGGAGTATTATAGTAAATGTATACTATTAGTACTTATAGTATAAATACAGAAATACTTAGGTGAAGTAGATTTTAATTGTTAGTTTGTTTATTTACTGTGAAATTTTAGGATATTTTACTAAAATTTTATTGTATTAATTGTGACAAAATATATTTATTAAATTTTAAGTTCATTACTTAATTAAATGTTGTTGTAAAAATTTAAAGAATGTATAAATTATTTGTTTATGATTATGGAAATAATAAAGTGTAAAAAATTGTATTATTATTTTCTTATTTTATTTTCTTTGATTTTCCTTTTAATGTAAATAGTGTAAATAAGTTATTGGTTAAGTTGATGTAAATAAATTTGTTGAGTTGTTTTAAAATGTGCGAATTCATTATTTTACACAGCATTTGACAACAGATAATTTGAATAAAATAATATTTGACAATATGAATTTATTATTATTATTATTATTTAGAAGAAAAAATATTTTCTTAATATAATTTATAGAAATTGATTGACATTAACATAATATTATAATGTCAGAAAGTAATTATATGAAATATAAGAGTATAATATTATTTACTGCACAGATGGTTAAATTATAAGAATTTAGTATATTTTAAAATTAAGATACTATATGGAAATAAAAACATGTATATGATTTACTTATTTTCTTAATGATTAATAGTATACTAAGAATAGATAAGATTAAGTTATACACTAAAGATTATTCTTGTTAGTTAGTGTTATTGGAATAAGTTAGGTGTATTTAGGTTTGATATTAAATCCCTTATCATTCCTATCTGCACGAATTATTATTACTTTAAAATAATTAGAAGAACCTGAGATTATTTAATTATATTTCCTTAACAAAAGATTGAGATTTATTTATGAAAGGTAGTTAATTTATAAAAGACATAAGAGTGCTGTAGGTGTAGTAATGAAATAATAAAGATGTAATTAGTATTCTTATGCCATTGAGATAATGTCTTGGGAAGACATTGGCTCAATGTAAATTCAATTACCAATTGTAACTTCACTTCACAGTCTCATGATTTTAGTAAATACTTATTTAATTAGTAGATGATATTGAACTATATTAATTTTTGATAAGTTATAATAAATTTGATAAGATATAGTATTATAAAAATATATTAAAGATAATTATACATATTTTAACTAAGCATAACGATTTAGTTGAGCTAGTCATATTTTAAGTTATATCATATATAGAGAAGTGAGAGTACAATATATATATATATATATATATATATATATATATATATATATATATATATATATATAAAGTACCATATACGCCATAAGCAAGAAGAAATACATACTATCATATGTTGTATATTACAATATAAAATATTTATTTATAGTGTATATGGTAATTTATTTAAATATATATTTATCAGAAATATCCAGAACAAATATCAGTAGTTTGATATTTTATACTAGATATTAACATAGATACATACATATATATATATATATATAACTATAAAAATAATAAATATAACGATAATTAACTATTACATTTATTACCTTTATTGTTATTACAATAGTTTTTTTTAATTAATGGACATTTTATTTGTATACACCTGGGTCTCATTTTATGCAGTAGATAGGTTCCTCAGAAAATCCACACAAAAGAAATTGCACAAAAATAGATGTAACTAACCTTGAAAAATGGGGGATATGTACTGTAATTTTCCAAAAATCGCATAAATGCGAAGCAACAATGTAAAATTACTTTAAAATTCACATTAAAAAAAATAAGAAAATAAAATATGACTAATAAAAAATTTCAAATTTGAAAAAAAATTGATGCAAGACAAACTTTTTTTACTTTTTTTTATTAACTACAGTATTTAATTTTATTCAAAACAATATATTTTTATGCATAATTTACATTTTTTCATACATGTACGGTATTTTAATCATTATTGCTATTTTAACTTCCAATTGTTTAAAAATCAAATTTCATCATTTCACATTACCTTAATTTCAGATCATGTTACATAATTTTTAAATTGTTAATTACAATTAAAAATCAGATTTTAATTGTCACATTTAATTGTGCCTCCACTGTTACTCACCTTTTAAAAATAAACTTGTGGACACTAAATGATTAATTGATTACATACTCTTTTTATAAAAAGCAAAAATAGAATGTGATTTAAAATGCAAAAACAACAACATATGTATAGGCATCTATAACGTTTGAACAGATTTACATTATAGTCTTGTAAAATTTAATGTGTGTATATAAAATGGGGAAATCCTGATTTTAAGTGAATTATGAACTTTTTTATTGCATAAAATCTATTACAATATTATTATAAAGCGCTAAAAATTTTGAAATTATTAGATGGAAGTCGAACTCCGATAATGCGCTATTACTTTAAATATGACATGAGTACATGAAATTTATAATATTTAAAGTAATAGAACATTATCAGAGCTTGATTTCTGATCTAATAATTTTTATTGCATAGAAGAAAACCACATAGAAGAAACATGAATCGCATAACTTCAAAATCCCATTAAATAAATCCACATAAAACGAGACCCGGGTGTATATATATAGAAAGAGAGAGAGAGAGCAATAATTCAAAATGTTATTAATATCTAAATAAATTTATCCTTTGTTGCAATTACATATCAAGTATGTAAATCCACTTACATAAGATATTACTGCCATCAAATTCAAATCACTTTTCGTTCACCTTGAAGCGTTGATTATATTGCCTGTATTTTCATTAGTAGTGTATTATTCTTATGTAATTTAATTTATTCTCTTTTTTATATATTATCATCATCCTCAAACATTATCAGTCCACTGCAGGATGAAAGTCTCTCCAAGTTCAATTTATCTTTTCCGATCTTTAGCTTCTCTTGTCCATGTCACCCCTGCACACTTTCTTATTTCATCCATCCATCTCACATGTGGTCTTCTTCTGGGTCTTTTACAATCTCTTGGAATCCAGTTTAAGATTTTAATTGTCCATCTATTATCATCTCTTCTAGCAATATATCCAGCCCAACTCATTTCAGTCTTTTAATTTTTTCAATGAGGTCAGTAACACCTGTTTGTTCTCTTACCCATATACTGCATTTTCGATCTCTTCTTGTTATTCACAACATGCATCTCTTCATACTTTTTTGATTGGTCTGAAGTCTGTGTATTACTCTTCTATTAAGTGCCCAAGTGTCAGATCCATACCTAAGAACTGGTAAAACACATTTATTAAAAACTTTCCTTTTCAAACACATAGGCATATTTCCTTTTAGTATAAAGTTATTTCTACCAAAAACACTCCAGCCAAGTTTAATTCTATGATTAATTTCATTAATTATGTTTCCATCTGAATTAATAATCTGACCAAGGTATTTGTAGCTGTTAACTTAAATAACTTATCATAATCAATATTTTCACATTTTGAGAAAATCCATTAAATATTACTTTAGTCTTTTTAATATTTATCTTTAGTTCTACTTTCTTATTTTCATCTGATAACTCCTGCAACATTTCTTCAACTCTAAAGCATTATTTGCAAAAACAACTATATCATCTGCAAAATCTAAATGACTTAAATAATTTCCATTTACTTTACCTCTTTTGGCGTCCAATTTTACTCCACAAAATATTTCTTGCAGCACTTCTGTAAAAATTTTTGGAGATATGTAGTCACCCTGACTTATACCCTTCTTCATGTTGACTTTCCCAGTATCATTATGTAATTTACTACTAATAAAGTACTTTATATAAAAAAGCTTTATCGGTTAAAATTGTACTTTTTTAGAACTTGCCTGCTAATAAATAAAAAAAATATAAGACCAGTATTTAATAAAATATGAAATGAATTCTAACCTCTCATGAAACATGCTTTTTAATAAATCCAAAAATAGTTTTATCATCTAAGTGAGAATAGAAAATTATGTTCTAAAATGCAACCAATTGACAACTTTATATTTTATTTTTAAAATGACCAAACTTTATCCCATATGATAATAATTCATATAATATTCAAATAAATTATGAAGTATAAAACATATTAAGAAAAACAAGAGCAAAAATAACAGTTCTCTTTAAACATCATATATACATTAATATTTAATAATAAATGAATGTTCTACTATCTGTATTTTTATATTGAACTATTTCCATCATCTAATATGTGTGTTGAATGTCTTTAGAAAAGTTTAATTTTATTTAAATATTCCAAATGCATTCAACTGTTAGTAATATCACAGCAAACAGGTTAGTATATGCACAACATTTCGAGATATATTTTTCTCCCCTCTTCTTCACATGTTGCTGGCCTGACCAGTGACAGTAGTAGCATGGGATTCGAACCTGGGTCTTTAGATTCTTGATTATTCAATTTTAAAGTAACACTCTAACCAACTAAGCCATCCTGCCAAGATTTGAAACATGTCTATAATAATCAGTAGAATTATACCTTTTATTTTTAGTAGTGCTATACTTTAAATACACCACTCACAAAGTCTTTAATAGACACATCTTTGTTAAATTAAATAATAAGTTCTATGAATAGACACATCTTTGTTAAATTAAATAATAAGTTCTATGAATAGACACATCTTTGTTAAATTAAATAATAAGTTCTATGAATTATGGAAAATCCCAAAACCACCACTTTTTTGATTATGTAATTATAGTAATTCATAACTACTATGTACAGTGAATGAGTGCTCTGAATAAGTGGATTATGTGCCTGAATTATTACTTCCAGAGTTTAAACTTCATATAAACCTCCAAGCAATAAACTATTTGATTATTTTCCCCATGCCCTTTATTGCAGTAAGGTGATAGATTATGAAGTTTAAAATCCTTGGATTGTTTGCACTGCTGTCACTTTTAGTACTTTAATTTGTTATGAACTTTTGAACAATGTACTATTGATGATACAGAAAATCTATTTCTCTATTTAAGTTCTTGAATGGAGAGTGCATTTGAATTATTAATAGATGTCAGTCCTAACCATATTCTGATGTACTTTTTAATTTATGGACTTTATCTGAAAAGCAGAAGAAATAAATTTATTGTGCAATTTGGGATCACGTGGTGTTTGTTGGTGTAAGAACATTGCTTAGCCATGAATAATTACCAACAATTATTAAAAAACTGAACTTATTGAAATATGTAATTATGCAAACAATATCAGCTCATTGAGTTGCCTTGAATTTTAAATCAGTAGCTTGATAAAAAAACAAACTGAAAATAGTGGCTGGAGGAAAGGTATATTGGATTTCAAAAATCCAGGTGCATTAACTTCAAATCTCAGTTTCTAACTGATTAAAGTGATAATCTAGAAACTAATCCAGAGATATAGAAAGTATGGCACTGAATAGATATCTATTAATTATTACCAAATGAATAAACATTTTTTACTCAAATTTACAATAAATGGCCAAACTGAAGTAGGAGAAGTAAATAATATATGATAAAAGTAAACATTACATTGACTGTCATGAAATTTTTTTAAAAAAATTCTTTACCAGTATTGGCAAAAAATATACTTGTTATCCAGTAGAAATTGCTTCAATTTTTCAATAAGAAAGTTTTTATGACTTGCATTCTCAAAAATAATTTTTTCCAAATAAAATGTAGTTGTTGTCATGTTATTGGAAAATACAATCTTTCTTTTCAAATATAAAAAGTTTAAAATTTCATAAGAGATGAAACACTCCACCAACAGAATTTGTCTCTTTTATTGAAATCAAAAAAAAGGAAGGTCTAAAAAAATTTATATGCAAATTAGATATTATAATTTCCTAAATGCCTGTATGAAGCAAATATCTTCAGATTTTTTTTCCGACTAATAATTTTAAAATGATAACTGCAATGAAATAAAATTGCATAGAGTAATTTAATATTATTGGGTGACTCAAAATAAGAAAAGGGTGTAACAATCACAGATCCATCATAACACCCAGAATAGCAAACACTGTTACTATTATCATACATCATGTTAAACAGTAAATTCTGTTCTAATATATGAGTCACATTCCCTCTATCATCTGTCAATATGGTAATAAGTAAGTGGCAGCCACTTTCAAATTGGTTCTCCTTACATATTGAGAAGATTATTCTGTTAATAAATAATTCATAATAAATAAGAAAATCGATTCATTTTCACACCTCTTCCTGTAGTTGTTCAGGACAAGCTTTTTAATTTATAAAGATAACCAATTTGAAAGTAACTCCCACTTTTTATTACTGTGACGTCAGATGTTGAGAAAGAGAGAGTGTGCATTTTTACTGTAATAGCATTTACTATATAAATAATCTATTTACCATTCTATATTTTCATTTAGTGATTGTTTTCATTAAATATTTAACATTTAAAAATTTAATATAAAGTTTAAAAATAAGAATTAATTTCCTTACTATATAATATAAAAACCAATCTGTTAATAAATAATTCACAATAAATAATCATGCTGGTTTAGCATGAAATACGGATATTGGTGATTATTTATCTTTTCAACATATATGTGTTTAAGTGTATCAGTGTTATTAGATGGACTGGAGAGTGGTGGGTCGTGTGAAAGTCTGTGCTCATACCCTAATATTAAATAAATAATAAGATTGCTTTATTCTCATATTACTTTCTGTTATCAAAGCACTCTTTTTAATATAAAAATAGAATCAATTTGAAGGTAGCTGATCACTTTCTTATTATCATATTCATGACTAGAGGAAGTATATTTCATTACGGGAACAATAATTACTGTTTAAATGACCTATTTAATGTTGAACATATTTATATTGTAAAGCTAATGACGATATATGTTAAAAACACATATATTCAGTGTTACATGTTATCATTTAAAAAAAATATAAATGATTAAAATTCATTTAAAATAAAAAACAAGTAGTAAAATAGTAAGAAAATATATTTAAGAATTAGATGTTAAAATGCAAACTTGCAAAACTAATGGAATTGCTTCATTTTTATTGTCTGTTAAAATAAAAGAAAGTTTAATATTAAAGAGCAGGTAGACAGGGGATAACTTTTGAATAATTTTTAAAGATTGAAACTAGCTCTCTCTTTTTAAAAGTTACAAAAAAAACAAAAAAGAAAAAAAACATATGTATATATAAAAAAAAGAAACAATAACAAATAAATGTAAAAATCAAAACCAAAAGTTAATTTGCAAATGAAAACTTTTAAAATTGCAATTTATTAAAGATTACTTGACTGATAAGTTAGATTAATTTTGAAATGAGATTAGACAACCAAGAAATGCAAAAATTAATTAAAAAAAACATACTATCCTAATGAGACAGTAGATGAATCTGGAAGAAGAATTAAAATAACAAGGAATATAAAATTAATTAAATTTGATATAAGTAATTGTTTTAGATTTTTTAAAATCCATTGGGATATAGTTTAAGATTTCAATTATTTATCTATTATTATTGCTTTTAAAAATATGTCCAACTTAGTTCCATTTTATCCCTTTAAGTAATTCCATGATATCAGTGAAACCATTTGTTCTTTCATCTTTATATTTAATTTCTGATCATGGTTTATGTTTCATTGTAAGATGTAACATCTCTGTATTTTTGGTCTATCAATGTGTAAATAATCTTAGTTTGTTATGTAAAAATTAATAAAATGCATCTTATATGTCTATTTTTTAAATGATAGGCATGTTTACTTTGCATAATAATTTATTGGTTATTTTCCATTTCCTCATGCAAGCCATTTGACGGTGTTGATGCTAATCAAAAGCACATACATATTACGATTCTGGGCCGGGCCTGTGTTTCTATCTATATAAATATCGGCTTTTTTAGTTTTTGTAATAGGAAATTAGAGGAACTAATAGTAAATAATATTACTATTTAAAAAAAATTAAAAATTTAGAAATTCACATTAAATTTAAAAATGATACCCGAATAACTGACTTTTTTGGATAGTAATTAATCATAAAATGGACTGTTTTTGTTTGTGTGTATCTGTCAAAAGTTACAGGATTTTTTTAATCGAAAATAAGATGCAATTATACATTTTTTTCAATTTACACAAAATTGTTACATTCATGCTAAATTTACAAATGATACCCGAATAATTTGCCTTTTTTTTGGACAGTAATTAATCAGAAAGTGGGTTTTTTTTTTTGTTAGTGTGTACATATAAAAAGTACCATTCTTTAAACACTACATTTCAAAATGATACCTGACTAAGTTGCTTTTTTTTTTTTGGACAGTAATGAATCAGAAAGTGGATTGTTTTTGTTAGTGTATAGATTTTATGAAAAGCCATAATATTATTTAAATACTAAATTTAAAAATGATACCCGCGAATAACTTTTTTTTGGGTATTGACAGTAATTTATCAGAAAGTGGGTTTTATTTTCTTTGTGTGTGGGTATATATATATAAAGTTACAGTCTTTTTTCCAATCGAAAATAATACGCAATTCTACATGATTCAATGCACCAACAACATTTAAAAAATTCCCACTACCATTTTAAAATGATACCCAACTAATTTGTTTTTTTTTTTTTTTTTTGGGGGGGGGGGGCAGTAATTAATCAGAAAGTGGGTTCTTTTTGTTAGTGTGTATATCTAAATAAGACCGTCATTGAAAGACCCAATTGAAAAATGATACCCACTAATTTGCTTTCTTTTTTTTTTTTGGACAGTGATGAATCAGAAAGTGGGTTCTTTTTGTTAATGTGTCTATATAAAAAGGTACTGTTATTTAAATACTAAATTTAAAAATGATAGGCGACAAATTTGCGCTTCTTTTGGATAGTAATTAATTAGAAAGTGGGTTTTTTTTTTTGTAAATATTGTGTATATATAAAAAGTAACATAATTTAAATACTTCATTTAAAAATCAAATCCCGACTAATTTGCTTTCTTTTTTTTTTGGACAGTAATTAACCAGAAACCGGGTTGTTTTTGTTAGTGTGTAGATATAAAAACTAATCTTATTTAAATAGTAAATGTAAAAAAAATAATACCCGACTAATTTTCTGTTTTTTTTTTTTGACAAGTAATTACTAATAATCAGACACTGGGTTGTTTTTGTTTATGCATATATATATATAAAGTAACTTGTCATGGACAAATTCTCGCACAAATGTTACTTTTCGCGTGATTCTCCAAATACTGCCGTTCCGCATCCTTAAAAGCAATTTTTGAGGGTTACCCATTCGCAATGGAACATTCAGGAAATTGAAGTTACAATGTAACAGTAGGTTAGAGCACTTGAAATTTTAAATAATTATGACAGGCTAAAGTCCACATACTCTCACACCAAGAAAATAGACATTCTAGCATTATGGTAAAGTTAATAACACAACCAATTACAGCAGCCAATAAAGGAATTTAGCTAGACCGGCAGGGGGTCTTTCTGTGTTTTATCATAGAAAGAAGCCTTGTAGGTTGGGTGTAGGCTGCTGAAATGGTATGTTTCTAGGAATTGACCTAGAAATAGCGCCATCATGTGGATGTCACCAGGGAATAGAAAACAACCAATTTATTTCTACAAAAAGCAATCTATCTACATTCAATTTTCATTAATTTCATCTATTATGTTTCCACATTTAATAATAATGTGACCAACATATTTGTAGTTATTAATTTCTTCTAATTTGTGACAATTATTATTTTCTTCTTTTGTAGTAAAAAATTTTTCTTCTTTTGTAGTAAAAAAATAACTATTTATTAGCTTTTATCTTTGATTCTATTTTTTTCTTATTCAACTAATCAATATTCCAAGAGTTCTTTTTATATAAATTTTGATAAAATCAATTATAGATTTAATTAATGTATTGATTTTTGGTAAACACTCATGATTCTTATAACACTTCTTGGATGATTTAATTATTTCTGTTTATTTACTTATTTTATTCTAAATTCTCTTTTTAAGTATAAAATCATTATATCATACATCATTCTTAGTGTTAATCTTGTTAGTATTATCATGTAAAATATCACTGTGGTTACATTTTGATAAATATCCTTCATAAAATCCTTCATAATATATCATAAGTTTCAAGGCTTTTTTCATTATAAAAATATTCATAAAGTCATATGACTTTTATAATTCAAAGTACAAACATAAACATATTTATTAATTTTTTTATAAGGGGTCTTAATATTCAGATGTGATTTGACAAAGTTTGAGCACAGATTTCTTTTTCATTTATTTGACTTCAATGTTCTCTATAGATAAATTGTAATGATCTACTAAATATATTTTCAAAACCTATTAAAAATTAATGTCTGAAATTTTTAATATTTTTCTTTGCACTACTTTCTGGATCTTTCATTTCCTCACATATTGAATTATATTTAAAATATTTGACAATTTACAATTTAGAATTGTAGATGTTGTTTACTTTTCTTTATTCATTAGTACTATATAGTTTCCCCATATATTTCATAAATCTCTCTCTTTTTTTTAGTAATAGTGCTGTATTTTTTTTTTCTGAAATAAATATTCCATCAAGACATATTTTTAACATATACTTTTATTCTCAATAGCAGTTTTTGATAATTCACAGTTTTGTTTTCTTACATCATCATTAACATCTTTTTATAGAATTAGTTATCCAATTATTTTCAGTGCATCGTTTAAAATAATTCATACATTTTTTAGAATACTTCTATTTTAAAATAATCAATCTAAAACAGTTACATTTAATCATTTAAAGTATTTATATTTCTTTTTTAATATCATTATCTTGTCATAGTTAAACATTTACTGGCCATTTGCTTTTTTTGTGTATCAGCTATCTGTCTAATGGTTCTTAGTAGAGTAGCAATTATCTTTGTATTTACTTTATTCGAATTAAACTATCTTAAAAGACTGTTAATATTTTAAAACATTTCAAGTACTAATTTAAATATGTGTTGCTGAAAATTATGAATGTCACATATTAATATTATCTTTAATAAGAGTACCAAACTCCCCATACAGTAGGGCCACCAAGTGAAAGCTTTTATAATCAATGCATGAAGGAAAATTTATGCATAATGATCATATATCATTATATGTCTTAACTGCTTTTATCTTTCCAGCTTTCATCATCAAGAATAGCTAATTAATTGATTATCATTTCAGCATTGACTATATTAAGAACCTTGTGTTATTAAAATGCATATTTTTTTTGTTAAATTATAATTCAATTTTTTGTTCATTAATTTTATGCCTTTATGACCATTTAGTATTTTCCTTAATTTATTACATAGAGCCCCCCTCCCCCCCCCGGCAACATCCACAAGGTTATATGCTCTTTCATTTTTGTTTGTATAATTAAATTTACTTACAGAAATTTCACTTTTTTAAAAATCATTTTTTATTTCAAGAATTAATGACTTTCATACCTATTTAAAATGTTATTTGATCTAATAAAAAGTATTCTGCATTTTTGTATAAAAATCCGTTACTTCATCATCACAATGATAACTTATTGGGAGATAAAAGTGAATTATCTGCATTTTGATTGGTTGAATAATTAACCTTGCAAATATGACTGATATGCCATCAATTTCCACAAAGCTGTTATTCCAAAAATTTAGCTATAAATGAATCCTATTTTAACCATCATTCCTATATCAATGCATTTGTTGCAAATAACATATATATTTTTAATCAATTGCTTCTTCCACTTTTTACTAACTTTACAAAATTTGGCAATGTCCAATTTAATAATAGGTATTTTTTTCCTTATTCTTGCAATTTTCCTTAATTTGAAAGTGATATATATATTTATAAGCTACTGTAAATCATCATTAATGATTAATAGTCTGGTCTATAATCAAAAAATTCTAAGCATTCTTTAAATTTAATTGTCAACCCTGTTGCCCTGGATGATGACCAAATACTTTTTTAAAAATAATCACCATAATTTAAACTTGTCTATCAGAATTATAAATATATAAATAAATATCATTCATACATACATTTACTAAAACTTAAATACATCATTGATGTTTTATTTAAGAGCAATCAATCAAACAACTTAGGAAATAAAAGTCCAGGATATTTTTTTGGTTTTAACTTTAGGCAAATCACCAGTAAACCTAACCAACATGTTCATTTATCACAGTAATAATATACTAATAAACATCACATGACCACCTCCTCTTATGCTTGTGTGTAACTGTTGTTAAAACAGGCAAAACTCACTATATATATTGCCACACACAGCAAGCTAGAGTAATCAATGGATGCAGAAGGCCTGTGCATAAAATCCCCATCTAGTACCTACTCATCCAATATCCCCAGACTAGTTTCTGGCTTATGACCTTCAATATCCCCAGACTAGTTTCTGTCTTATGACCTTCATCATAAGCCAGAAACTAGTCTGGGGATATTGGATGAGTAGGCACTAGATGGGGATTTTATGCACAAGCCTTCTGGCATCCATTGATTGCTCTAACTTGCTGTGTGTGGCAATATATATAGTGAGTTTTGCCTGTTTTAATAATATACTACAGTATTATTGCAATAAGAAGAATGTATGGCGTGTCCATTAGAATGCTGTTCTTGGCTTATTTTAAAAAAAAGATTTAAAGAGTCTTCTTTTCCTTAATAGATAATTATACAACTGTTATTATCTCTTATTATAAACGGTTTTAAACTGGCATAATTCCTTGTATGTCATAGTTATGCATTTATTTAATTTTAAAATTACACATATCATAAAAATGTAAACTAAACACTAATGTAGTTTAATTTTAAAGTAGAATATTTTGAGGAAAAATCCAGTAATATCACAAAACAATATGCCAAGCAATAGATTCCTTAGCTGCTCATTAATGCAATAACAGAAATCACCTCATTCCAATTCACTGTATTCTAAAAACCTCCTAAACAACGTAAAAAAAATTGCAAAAATAAAAATAAAAAGCTGTTAATAATTTTTTGAGTAGTGCTTCACATACTACTACTCAATTGGGTGACAAAATTTTAAAATGTATGAAATATTGCTTTTCTAATCCAGACTCCTTAAACATTTAGTACAAAATCAACATCATTATCAAAAATAATTATGAGTATACATCAATACATACTCTTGCGGATAGAAAGACTTAGTAATATCATCTTTGGTATACATATCAAGCAAAATAAATTAATTTTAATTTATAATTTTCAGAAAGAGTTTTTAATTATTCTTAACTCTTATTTCATGTGTTACAAAAGTTCTAACATGGGAATCATGAAATACAGACTTCCCATGATTGCTTTAAATAATGGATAGTAGTTGCAGTTTCTTTTTTCTCATCAGGTATAAAATCCATTATTAATTTTCGATATTTTTCAGATATATATTGAAACAGGTGAAGTTTATACTTTCCTTTTTGATTGATACAATTCTATATAAGACTGATTTAAACCCTGAGCTTAATGGGTTAAGACGAATCACACTGACTAATGACTATTTGTGGACTGAGTATTTTAACTACTGATGATCATGTTGGGTATCTGAACATATTTTTTGATCATCTTTCCAGACAATTATGACTAAGTACAAAATGATTTATGTCTTTTATATATATATATATACCATACTTCAGATTTGGGCACCATCTCGAAAATAAAAAAACATAAAAAGTTTAGGTTCCAACACTTCCCTACCTTTTTTGATGTTATACCTCAATTTACCTACTGCTACTTCAAAAATAAAACTTGAAAATGCATCACAAGATGTGTGTGTAATAACTATGTTGAATTAAGTTTGAAATGAGAGAAAGGAATGGACAATTAGATTTAGAAGAATAGAAATATAATAAAACAAAAATGTATTTATAATATTTAGACCTTACATGATTCTCAGGGATGAATCTAATGCATATATATATATATATATATTGAAACAAGAACGATGTTTCACATGTATATTTATTCTAAGAGCTAGTTACTCTCCCACCTTAAAAAAACAGCAGATATATAAAAAAGTTTAGTTTATGATGTTACAAGAAAATCATTATTTTCTATAACTGAGAAAAGAAAATAATAAAGAAAATCATTATTGATTTTATAGTTTTGGATTACGATATAATTTAAATATATCACATATTTATTTAAAGCTGGCATGTATTAAATTGATTACATTTTTAATTTTTGGATGTTTTCGAATAAAGTGTAATAATCACTTGAGTCAAAGTTAGTAAATTGAAAAACATGGCTTAATCTTTATGCTTTCTTATCTATCCCACTAAAAAAGTAGATTATCCAATCATTATGAAGAGAAAGGCAATCAGGCTTAAATGAGAGCAGTATGCAAATTAAGTACAAGGGTAAATGCTGTTTAATTAATCCATAGGTCAGAATATAAATAGTCAAGTTGGATGTTCAGAGGCAGATTCGATTGGATTTTTAAAGTGTATGTTTAAAGAAGATTTTTTTTTGAAAAAGATAGTAAGAAAAGTGAAGAATTAAAAAGTTAAAATTCTTATTTAAGTGTTACTCAACTCTGACTTTCGTCACCTTGGGATATAACCTTTACAACCACTGTTAATAATGGAAAAAGAAAACATTATTAACGAAAACATAGTGATGGAGGGATAACGTAACAGCTTTTCCTCTTCATTCTAAGCCATGATTTTTCTAGATTTGCCTGGATAGACATCATAGAAAGGAGATAATGCCATTCAGCTGAAATGCGATGACCCCCTTTTTGAATGAACAAACTGGATAAATGAAGGTAATGATTTTTATAAAATATTCGATATTATGTGCTTTCTTAAACTAAAATTATCTGTTCTTTAAGAGACAAATAAAACACCTTTATTATGAATATATAAAAAAAGAATATTAATAAAAATAGCTGCGTAAAAATATGTTCTGTTAATAATAAATTGTAGTGATAAATATTAAAAATATCTATAATCAAAAGTCATTAAGGATGGACTACTTATCTACAGATTACATTTGAATTAAAATAAAGTAAAAAACGAATACTTGTAATGATTTTATATTTTTTATTCAATATTTATACATGTTTATAAAAATAAAATACAAAACAAACAGCTGTCTTAAAATGACTTATGTGAAATACGTTTCGTTAATGATAAAGTATAAATATTAAAGATATCTATAATCAAAAGGCATTTTTAATAAGGATTGACTTTTATCTACAGATTACACTTGAATTAAAATAAACTAAAAAACGAATACTTATAATGAGTGATATTATTGATTTACAAATAAATATACCTAGAAGAGTCAGAAATACTGAGCTATTACATATAACTCTAACTGGCTAATAAATAAACGCAGCCGCTGATCAACTTATATGAAGAAATATACATCTGTGGCAGACCAAATAATAATGGTTATGCTATATATCACTAAATAAAAATTACAAATACTTACATGTATCTTGATGGTATACAAATAAAATAATGAAATACTATATGGACTCTAAATGCTTACCTGCATGTGATATAAACTTACAAATGCTTAATGCTTACCTGAATATTAATTTTGTGGGAGTAATTTAAACCTCATTACTGGATTTGATAAATGTAATGAAATACTATATGGACTCTAAATGCTTACCTGCATGTTGATATAAAATTACAAATGCTTAATGCTTACCTGAATATTAATTTTGTGGGAGTAATTTAAACCACATTACTGGATTTGATAAATGTAATGAAATACTATATGGGCTTTAAAAGCTTACCTGCATATTGATATAAAATTACAAGTGCTTAATACTTACATGAATCTTGATTGTATACAAAGAAAATAATGACACTTGTGAGCACCAATGTACATTGATACTTGACTGAATTATAGAAAACCTTACAGATCTGGAATAGCTCATCTTACCTAATTACCTACCTAAAAGGGATGTACAGATATGGAATAAAAATTGGCCAAATATTCATGCAGTATTGGTAGACGTCTACTAGATAAAAGACCCTTTGAATCCTTTACCTAAGATACATCAAAATAAGCCTTCATTTGAAATGAAAGATGAACTTTATTAAAATAAATTGCAAATGAACTATTGGTCAACAAACTGCTTCTAACCTTTTCATAAATGAAAGGAAAATGAGTCATCACCTGGATAGGAATGAACTTTATTAGAACTTGCAAATTAATTGTTATTAAATAAAATTATTGTTACTAAAAATTAAGTTTAGTTATCCAGTTGTCCAATTCTATTTTGTTTTTATTGCATCACTCATCAGTCATTGCACTTGTTCATGAGAATCTTATGCCTCCTGAGCTATGTCTGGCATAACTAGACCTAGGTAAGTCAGGTTGTAGTCAGATGGAACTCTAGTGGTGCCATTTGGAAAACCAAACATGTAAATATCTAGATGCTTTCAGCCTCTATGGTGCTACATCCTCTGATGAGCAGGAAATATTGTGGTGGGGGGGGGGTTAACATCTGCATTGGGTAATGCCAATTGATAGTTCCTTCCTGCAACATGCTCATCAGGAAATTGTTACAACTGAAGTAATAAAAGAGTTGTATACGGGTCCGGTTACATTTGTCACCCTACTGTGAGGCCTTATCTAGCTAGCCTATCCATAGGCATAAGCAGATCACGATTCTGTGATATGAACAGTGCATATGATGCAGTGATGTATTTATTCAAGAAGGGTGGAAAAATAAAATTTTAAAAGAAAAACAACATAAAAATGAATGATATAAATGGTAGATAAAGAATAAAACAAGCATAACAAAGACTTGGAGTTAAATCACGGTATGGATGGAGAGAGAAGCTTATCAAAATTGAAATAAAAAGTACAAATAAAATTTTAAAAAAAATATTGAGGATAACCAGATCAAAAGCAAAAAAGATGATGAATACAGAAAGTATAGACAACCTTTCAGAGAAAGAAAATAAACAAGAAGACAAAGTGGACAATCAAAAGCAATCACAGAAAACAGGGGAGACATCCATGTTATCCCAGTTAATGGAAATGATAAATGAAAATAACAAAGAACAAAAAGAACAGAGAGGAAAAGACAACAAAAAAAGAGAGGAAGATAACAAGAAAAGAGATAAAGAAAGAGAAGAAGACAACAAGAAAAGAGAGGAAGAGAAAAAGAACATAGGGAACACAGAGAAAAAGACAACAAGAAAAGAGACAAACAGAGAGAAGACAAAAGAGAATTGAAAAAACAAATCAGAGAAATAACTGAAAGCCAAAATGAAAAGTTTGACCAGTTAATAAAAGTGATTACTAATAAAATATTAAAAATTAAGGAGGAAGTGATGGAGGAAGTAAAAGGCTCATTAATAAAGCAAGAAGTTAAAATGACCCAGATATGTGAGACAATGGATACAAAAATAATAAGAATTCAAGAATCCATGCAGGAGAAGGTGGATATATTGACCACCAGATGAAAAAGATAGAAATAAAAAATATCAATACATTGCATAAACATGAAAAGGTGGAAACAGTCCCAAAAGAAAGTCAAAAAGAGAATTATCCAGTTAGTCATGATGTCCCTACAACCAACCAGATATCTGGAATTGCAAACCAGTTTTTAAAAATCAGAACTTTTTCAGGGAGCTGTAATGAAGCACCTATAGAATATGTAAAAAGTTTGGAGAGATACTTTAGTATTAATGTATTGACAGAAGAGGCAAAACTGGCAATAGCATGTAGTCATCTCCAAGGTGTATCACAAGCATGGTGGGCTTCACTGTTTACCCAACCTACAAATTATGATGAGTTTAAAGGAGCACTAATGAACTGTTACTGGAGTGCCGATTATCAGGAGGGGATTAAATATAAGGTGTCCCAGGAGAAATGTCCACCTGGACAGCCTTATACACCCTTCTTTAGAAGACAGGTGGCCAGGTTGAGAGCCTTGACATCTGACCCTCTATCTGAACTCCAGATTATTAGATTGATACAGCACAGCTTCCCAAGTTACATAGAAAGAATGCTGGTTGGGAATAATCGTCAATCTATTGAGCAGGTTGCTGAACTATTAACAGCCAATGATAGCTGTGGTGCATCAGCAGCCAAGGAAGGAGGAGCAAAGCAACCACAAAACAAACCTCTTTATAGAAGAGATGATGGGCCTAGAATAGGGGCCATCAGATACAAAAGGAAAATGCCTCCTCAGCAATATAGGAACTATGACCCACCACCAAGGTATCAGCACCAAAGAAATCAGACACCACCATGGAAAAAGCAAAGAAGATATTCAAGAAGATATTCAACAGGCAACACACAGAGCCTTTACCAAACCTGGGTTATAAGATCAAATAGTGATCATAACCTGCAAAAAAGTGTGGCTAGAAATGCAAGCCATCATGATGATGTATGGCCTGAAAAATGCCTGAAAATAGAACAAAACAGAAGTGTATCACCTCAAAACAAAGATGCGATAGGAGAACTGATCATGATCCCCAGTCTTCTAAACCAAACTGTAGTTATAATTCAGAACAATAAAATAGAGAAAGCTGATGGAAAAAGTTTGTGAGTGTGATGTAGTGATGCATGGACTTGTGTTTTTTATGTTGAGATTGGTGGATGATTGAGCAGAGCTGCTTGGATGCATTGTCTTATGATGCTCCGAAGTATATGCTCGGCACTATCCAGACCTGGATGTTGTGCTCTGAGAGTAGTCCAACAATGTGTATATATAGGCCTCATGAATAGGCCTCGGTCTCATGAATAGACCAAATGATAGTCCCTGAGACTCACATAAGCTTAGCAGGTTTGGCTAATTGCCAAATTGTTTTTTTTTTCCTCTGGTTCCTACTTTGATTTGGATGATCCCTCTAGGTACAAGAGAGGTAGTGCTTAAAAAAATGAGGTATTTTCTCATGACATCATGGGGCAGTGTGTACTGGTAGTTTGTGCTTGGCCATCTACTTATTCTGGCATTGGAGGCTACAGTTCATGTATTCACTTTGCCAGCTCATCTTACCTATTTCATCAGCACATCCAAAACCCATGGAGATGCAGTAATGAGAGATGAAGTGTATAAGATGTGGAATAAAATCGTACTTCCAGGTGATTTCATCCCAAAATTTGGTCGGGGTTAATGAAACAAGAATGATGTTTCACATGTGTATTTATTCTAAGAGCAAAAAAACAGCAGATGTATAAAAAAGTTTAGTTTATGATGTTACAAGAAAATCATTATTTTCTATAACTGAGAAAAGAAAATAATAAAGAAAATCATTATTGATTTTATAGTTTTGGAATCCACCCTAACTCTAACTCACCTGCATCGCACAAATTTGCAGGTCTTAATGCATTTTTGTTTAGAAACTTTCATCTGTGTAAATACGAAGCACATAGGAAGGAAAATATAAACAATTATACTAAAGATCTATTGGCAGCAGGATTCAATTATAAAACCATTAAAAAGAAAATCATGAAATTTAATAGTACAATAAACAATAAATTACCTCGCACTAATCTACCTAGATTAACAGTCCCCTACATCCCTAAAATATCCAGCAAACTAACGAAAACTTTAAACAATAAATTCAACATAATATTCAGAACTCCACCCAATTCCAATAGGTTGATCAATAACTCTAAAGACCACATTGATTGATCACTCACCCCACACGTGTACTCTATTTCCTGCCCTCAAGCTGGATGCCACGCTACATATTATGGGGAAACGAAAGCCACAATTAATACCAGATTGGTTCAACATCGTTACACATTCAACAGAGCTCAAACGAACAGCAACACATCCTCCGTATTTTTCGAACATAGTAAACAATCTGGGCACAACTTCATACCTGCCAACCCCATTATTCTATGTACAGAACCAAATGATTACAGGAGAAAAATAAAGGAGGCATTCTATATTAATAGAGACATCCATGCCATTAACAGAAAGGACACATGCTTCGAGATCTCGAAAAAATGGGCTACGTAACAGTAGCTTATTTGAATATTTACATTTGCATATATTTATTACACTTTTCATGAAGGCTATGAGTATGAGGCATGGTTCCTCGAAAATGTTCAGCTGATAAATTTTTAAAAGTAAGTTATATTTTCTCTAATTAATAATTACAATTAAGTATTTTTATTTTTACATATAAGGAGAAATTAAAACCATATTTATTACATAATGAATAGAGGTCAAGAAAAACAGATCTTACACTGCGGAATTTCGATGATCAAATACGAGCAAAGACTTTTGTTCTTTTCTAAATGTAAGGATTATAATGTCATACCCAACTCCTGTGTGGTGAAAATTAATAGAACAATTTACAATAATTTTAAAATTAAGAATGAATTGCAGAAACAACTGTTGGCACATATAACTTACGGATGCAGAAATGCTTTCAAAAAGCAAACAATCAGATGGAACAAAACTACTGCAAACTACGTAATCCCCCAGTGGATGCAAGATAAACTGCATAAAACTGAGAGATTTCAAATAGTAAAATTTGAAAATAAAATACATTTTTTGTCTATTAAACAAAATAAAAATCGCCAGGATTAATATAGACGCGTTCGTTAACAAAACCTCAATTATACCACCATATGAAATCAAGAAAATTTTATCCCTCGGACCTAAATACGTAGGAGGAAGTTGGACATCCCTAAACTTGAACTAATAGTGGATATCGAAGCGTGTCTCATTAACAACATACAAAGAGACGCTATCATCACCAATATAGCTAAACTATTAAATAACAATTTGGTTGATAAAGAAGATAAAGCATGGAATAAAAGTGTGTTAAATACTAAACATTATTTCAAAACACACAATATTACTTGTCTCAAAGAAGACAAAGGCAATCGCTTTGTTTTATTAAATAACACAGATTACAAAAATAAAATGCACAACCAAATTAAAATATTAAAGTTAGTACATGATAACACTTTTAATATTAAACTAGACCGAGATAAATTCATTAATAACGTGCTTCGGACTTTTAGGGATAAAGGGATTACTAAATCTGAGTATTACAGGATTTATCCTTCTGCCACTAGACCCCCCCCCCCCGAATGTTTGCCAATTCAAAACTACATAAACCAGGCGAACCACTTAAATTGATGATGGACTTCGCTGGCATGCATTATTTTGATGCAGCCAAATTAATCAATCAATTAATTATAGATTACCTTAATTTTGGCTCTTACACGATAAATTCGTCTTTTCAATTCATCTCCAGAATTAAAAATACTCAAATCTCTCATAGTTCTGTTATGGCTACGATGGACGTGAAGGAATTATATGGATCAATTAATAGAAAAGCATCCATCCAAATTATACATGAAGAGCTGATACGAGTATCTTGTCCTAATGAAAGAATTAAATTTATTATGGCCTTCTTGACATGGCTTGATTCCCATATATTTACACTCTTCGAAAACAAATGGTACACCATGCAAGATGGTTGGCCCATGGGCCTTCCTATTAGTGGTGTTTTATCTAGTATATATTTAAATAAATACGAGCAATCCATCATTCCAAAATACTTCAACACTAACGTAGACTTCACATATATACGATATGTAGATGATATTTTCATCATAACCTCTAAAAATAATATTTTAAATATACAACATGAATTACAAAACTCAACCAAACTATCATTCACTATTACATATGAAAATAATAAAGAACTCAAATATCTCGACCTCTCTTTATCGAGAAACCGCCACTCAATAGATTACAAAATGATTGTTAAACCATTTGAAATTCGCAGCTGTATCCACCATAACTCTAACTCATCTGCATCGCACAAATTTGCAGGTCTTAATGCATTTTTGTTTAGAAACTTTCATCTGTGTAAATACGAAGCACATAGGAAGGAAAATATAAACAATTATACTAAAGATCTATTGGCAGCAGGATTCAATTATAAAACCATTAAAAAGAAAATCATGAAATTTAATAGTACAATAAACAATAAATTACCTCGCACTAATCTACCTAGATTAACAGTCCCCTACATCCCTAAAATATCCAGCAAACTAACGAAAACTTTAAACAATAAATTCAATATAATATTCAGAACTCCACCCAATTCCAATAGGTTGATCAATAACTCTAAAGACCACATTGATTGATCACTCACCCCACATGTGGTGTACTTTATTTCCTGCCCTCAAGCCAGATGCCATGCTACATATTATGGGGAAACGAAAGCCACAATTAATACCAGATTGGCTCAACATCGTTACACATTCAACAGAGCTCAAACGAACAGCAACACATCCTCCGTATTTTTCAAACATAATAAACAATCTGGGCACAACTTCATACCTGCCAACCCCATTATTTTATGTACAGAACCAAATGATTACAGGAGAAAAATAAAGGAGGCATTCTATATTAATAGAGACATCCATGCCATTAACAGAAAGGACACATGCTTCGAGATCTCGAAAAAATGGGCTACGAAACAGTAGCTTATTTGAATATTTACATTTGCATATATTTATTACACTTTTCATGAAGGCTATGAGTATGAGGCATGGTTCCTTGAAAACGTTCAGCCGATAAATTTTTAATAGTAAGTTATATTTTCTCTAATTAATAATTACAATTAAGTATTTTTGTTTTTACATATAAGGAGAAATTAAAACCATATTTATGATATAATTTAAATATATCACATATTTATTTAAAGCTGGAATGTATTAAATTGATTACATTTTTAATTTTTGGATGTTTTCAAATAAAGTGTAATAATCACTTGAGGCAAAGTTAGTAAATTAAAAAACATGGCTTAATCTTTATGCTTTCTTATCTATCCCACTAAAAAAGTAGATTATCCAATCATTATGAAGAGAAAGGAAATTGGGCTTAAATGAGAGCAGTATGCAAATTAAGTACAAGGGTAAATGCTGTTTAATCAATCCACACATCAGAATATAAATAGTCAAGTTGGATGTTCAGAGGCAGATTCGATTGGATTTTTAAAGTGTATGTTTAAAGAAGATTTTTTTTTTGAAAAAGATAGTAAGAAAAGTGAAGAATTAAAAAGTCAAAATTCTTATTTAAGTGTTACTCAACTCTGACTTTTGTCACCTTGGAATATAACCTTTACAACCACTGTTAATAATGGAAAAAGAAAACATTATTAACGAAAACATAGTGATGGAGGGCTAACGTAACAGCTTTTCCTCTTCATTCTAAGCGATGATTTTTCTAGATTTGCCTGTATAGACATCATAGAAAGGAGATAATGCCATTCAGCTGGAATGCGATGACCCCGTTTCTGAAGGGACAAACTGGATAAATGAAGGTAATAATTTTATAAAATATTCGATATTATGTGCTTTCTTAAACTAAAATTATGTATTTTCTTTAAAAGACAAATAAAACGTCTTTATTATGAATATAAAAAAAAAAGAATTATTAATAAAAATAGCTGCGTAAAAATACATTCTGTTAATAATAAATTATAGTGATAAATATTACAAATATCTATAATCAAAAGGCATTTTTTAATAAGGATGGACTACTTATCTACAGATTACATATGAATTAAAATAAAGTAAAAAACGAATACTTGTAATGATTTTATATTTTTTATTCAATATTTATACATGTTTATAAAAATAAAATACAAAACAAACAGCTGTCTTAAAATGACTTATGTGAAATACGTTTCGTTAATGATAAAGTATAAATATTAAAGATATCTATAATCAAAAGGCATTTTTAATAAGGATTGACTTCTTATGTACAGATTACATTTGAATTAAAATAAACTAAAAAACGAATACTTATAACGAGTGATATTATTGATTTACAAATAAATATACCTAGAAGAGTCAGAAATACTGAGCTATTACATATAACTCTAACTGGCTAATAAATAAACGCAGCCACTGATCAACTTATATGAAGAAATATACATCTGTGGCAGACCAAATAATAATGGTTATGCTATATATCACTAAATAAAAATTACAAATACTTACATGCATCTTGATGGTATATAAATAAAATAATGAAATACTATATGGATTCTAAATGCTTACCTGCATGTGATATAAACTTAAAAATGCTTAATGCTTACCTGAATATTAATTTTGTGGGAGGAATTTAAACCATATTACTGGATTTGATAAATCTAATGAAATACTATATGGACTCTAAATGCTACCTGCATGTTGATATAAAATTACAAACGCTTAATGCTTACCTAAATATTAATTTTGTGGGAGTAATTTAAACCACATTATTGGATTTGATAAATGCAATGAAATACTATATGGGCTTTAAAAGCTTACCTGCATATTGATATAAAATTACAAATGCTTAATACTTACATGAATCTCGATTGCATACAAAGAAAATAATAAAACTTGTGAGCACCAATGTACATTGATACTTGACTGAATTATAGAAAACCTTACAGATCTGGAATAACCCATCTCACCTAATTACCTACCTAAAAGGGATGTACAGATACGGAATAAAGAGTGGCCAAATATTCATGCAGTATTGGTAGACGTCTACTAGATAAAAGACCCTTTGAATCCTTTACCTAAGATACATCAAAATGAGCCTTCATTTGAAATGAAAGATGAACTTTATTAAAATGATTGTAAATGAATTATTGATCAACAAACTGCTTCTAACCTTTTCATAAATGAAATGAAAATGAGTCATCACCTGGATAGGAATGAACTGTATTAAAACTTGCAAATTAATTGTTATTAAACAAAATTATTGTTACTAAAAATTAAATTTAGTTATCCAGTTGTCCAATTCTATTTTGTTTTTATTGCATCACTCATCAGTCATTGCACTTTTTCATAAGAATCTCATGCCTCCTGAGGTATGTCTGGCATAACTAGACCTAGGTAAGTCAGGTTGTAGTGAGATGGAACTCTAGTGACGTCGTTTGGAAAACCAAACATATAAATGTCTAGATGCTTCCAGCCTCTATGGTGCTACATCCTCTGATGAGCAGGAAATATTGTTGTAGGGGGGGGGTAACATCTGCATTGGGTAATGCCAATTGATAGTTCCTTCCTTCCTCCAATATGCTCATCAGGAAATTGTTACAACTGAAGCAATAAAAGGGTTGTATGGTGGTCCGGTTACAATATATATATATATATATATATATCAATCATCAACCATTATCAATCCATTGCAGAGTGAAGATCTCTCCAAGTTTTATCCATCTTCTCCAATCTTTAGATTCTCTTCTTCACTTCACCCCTGCACACTTTTTTATTTTATCCATCCATCTCACACATGGTCACTTTCTGGGTCTTTTACAATCTCTTGGAATCAAGTTTAAGATTTCAATTGTCGATCTGTTATCTTCTTTTATGGACAGCCCAACTCCATTTCAATCTTTTAATTTTTTCAATGTGGTCAGTAACATCTATTTGTTCTCTTTACCATGCATTGCATTTTTGATCTCTTCTTGTTATCCCAACACCCAACATGCATCTCTCCATACTTCTTTGATTTATCTGCTGTCTCTGTATTGCTCTTCTATTAAGTGTCCAAGTCTCAGATCCATAAGTAAAAACTGGTAAAACACATTTATTAAAAACATTCCTTTTTAAACACATAGGCATATTTCCTTTTAGTATCAAGTTATTTCTACCAAAAGCACTCCAACCAAGTTTAATTCTATGATTAATTGTATCCATTATGTTTCCATCTGTATTAATAATCTGACCAAATTATATGTAACTGTTAATTTTTTCAAATTCATCATAATCAATCTTTATTTTAATATTTTGAGGAAATCAATTAAACATTACTTTAGTTTTTTTTAACATTTATCTTTATTCCTATTTTCCTACTTTCATCTGATAATTCCTGCATCATTCCCTGCAGCTCTGAAGCATTATTTGCAAAAACAACTACATGAACTGCAAAATTTCAATGACTTAAATAATCTCCATTTACTTTCATTCCTTTAGTTTCTCATTTTAATCCACAAAATACTTCTTGCAGCACTGCTGTAAAACGTTTTGTAGATATGGAATCACCTTGTCTTACAACCATCTTAATGTTGACTTTCCCAGTATCAATATGTAATCTAATTGTTGCTGTTGTATTTTTATAAATATTCTTTAAAATATGACAATATCTGGGATCTATACCTTGATGATCCAATGCTTTAATCACTGAAGAAATGTTTTTAGAATCAAATGCCTTTTTATAATCTACAAATCCAAAACATAATGGCAACTCACATTCATTTGTCTTTTTGATAACATTTCTCAATACCTGGATATGATCTACTGTATTAAACAACATTTAAATCCAGCTAGTTCTCTTGGTTGGTGGAAATCCACTTTTCTCTGTAGTTGAGTTGTAATTTTCTTGGTAAAAATTTTGTATAAAACTGATAAAAAACTGATAGGTCTGTAATTTTTAATATCTTCTTCATAACCTTTTTAAAGTAATAATATTATTATTGCATTTTTCCAATTATCTGGTACATCTTCATAACCTTTTTAAAATAATAATATTATTATTGCATTTTTCCAATTATCTGGTACATCGTTATCATTTAGACATTTGGTATATAACTTTGCTAAAAAAATTTCTATTTCTTCCCCTGGTTCTTTTAATATATCAGTTATAAATCCATCATTACCTGGAAACTTTCCTTTCTTCATACATTTAATTGCATGACTTACTTCTTCATTTAAAATTCTGGGCAATTAGGATGATGTAATAGATATAGGAGGTATTTGTTCTTTATTACTATATAATTTGTGATAAAAGTCTTCTACTCATTTTATGATGGCATCTCTCTTTTTCGTAATAATTCCATCTTTTTTTCTTATTGCAGATATAAATTTCCTACCAATAACAAATTGTTGTTTTACTTTCTTGAGACTTTTATCTTCTTCTACAGCTTTCTTTGCTAGTTCACAGTTATACTTTCTTACATCATTTTCAACTCTTTTCCACACCATTTTACAAAATTCGATATATTCAATCCTTCTTAATGCATCATTTTTGTATATCTTCATATTCCTTCTTTTCTTCATAAATTCTTTAGTCTGAGTAAAAATTTTATTGGTCAATTGCTGCTTTTTTCTAGCAGCTAACTTTCTTGCAGTTTTTAAAAGTGTATCAGTTATTTTCATATTAAATTTATTCAAATCTGAATCATGCTCAAAATCTACTAATACATGAAACCAATTTGTAAGTTCTAATTTAAATTCATTCGAATGTTTCTGAAGATTAGAAATATTACTTGTAAATATTGTTTTTCTTAATAATTTTTGTCTCTCTAGTTTTGCATTAAAACGTATCTGACATCTTACTAATGTTAGCTCTGTATTGCAATTAGTTTAGTTATCTGGAACTGTTAAACAAGTTTTCATTGAATAAAGTGATCAAAAGTCCTTATTTCCGACAATGTTATAGCTTTTATAAAACAATAAGTTTTCTGCAGAAACACTCTTTCTAAACACAACACCTACAAAAACTAGATTTTTTCACAATTTTTTATACAAATGGTATTCAAGATTACATAAATAAATATGGGTACACTGATATATTATTACAAATTAATTTAACCAAAAAGAAATCTCTTATTGGTATAAATAAGAATGAAAAAAAAATCAATAGCTTGCGACTTTCAGGGGAGAAAATAATTTTGACTTAGATACTTATATTCATAAAAACGCTTTATATATTTTTTTCTTTTATATATAAGTATTTGAAATACACGCATACATAGAAGAAAGATGGGCAAAATGCAGGCTTAATGTGTAAATATTTGAAATATGGGCACTTTTCACATACCTGGAACCCAATTGTAAATATAGGGAATTTGAACTCAGACATTTATGCCCCCTCCAGATATCCATTTTAACCCCTGATACACATGACCACATACATGTAGAAAAGATAAATCATCACCAATATATGTATTTCATGCTAAACCAGCACCCATCAGTTAGGCCAGATTATCATTCCCATATACATACATATATATATAGTACCAGTGTTTATCATTCCCATATACATACATATATATATAGTACCAGTGTTTGGAATTGTCTGTCCACATAACAAGACCTAGCATCTAGGCAAAAGTACCTCAAGTCCAATCATGTGCGAGATACATATGCCAGGAACAATCATGAACTCTGCCCTGTATGCCCAGATTTCAGATCTACTAGCTTATGAGCAACAAATCTGATGATACTAGAGTATTTAATTTACCACCGGCTGACATCGCACATCGGAGAAGCAAAGAGACTCAGAGGAAAATCAAGACAAATGTGTATATATATTTTAAAACAGACAAACACTTATGCTTAACTTTAGCGGGATCTTACATCATTCCACCAATCATGACATTTAAAATTTACCTAAATCAATTAACTAAGCAATGATCAGATGTTTAGTTTAAATTTATATTTAATAACGAACAAATAGAAATAAAAAAATATATACATTTGAATTATATTAAATGGTGATATTTATTCTATAGTTTCTAGCTATCTTTAAATCAATATGAAAACTATAAATCCATTACGTTTTACTATTATTAATTTATTGGCAGTTCTATTTTTACTAAAAATACAATTTATTCTATACTTTCCATGCATTTTGTGGTTTATGCTTAAAATGAGATTGTTTAGATAGTATTATTTGGTACATGGAGAGAAAAATAATAATTCAAAAGGTTTCTTAACTAATTAACATTAAATTAATCTATGCTCTAAGCCTAAAGACTGTAGCCTTTCATTTTTTAATCTAACCCCACACTCTCCAATTAGCTTCTACTATTAACACTATTCCTAAAAGACTTTTAAGCTGGAATGTATTTTATACTTTTTTTTATTTATGACAAATAAAATAATCAAAAACAAAAGTAATATCAAAATATTGGTATATCAATTTATTTAGTCAAATTAATGAATAAGAAAATGTTAAAACATTTAATGGCTAAACAGGTTTACATTTTAAATATGAAAGAATTTATTTAAAGCTAAGTACTTTTGATACCATATAGTACCATAATTGTAGCATAATAAAAAGGGAGGAAGTTGTTATTCATAAATAATATGTGTTGAATACTAAATTAGATCTGAAAAAATATTTAAAGGTGAATTTGGATGCTAATGAGAAATGAGAGAGCTACAAATGGCTTTTTAGAGAGAGGGGAGCTGGAGTCTTTTTTATTAATGGTATGGATATGTTTCATGATTGACAAAGTCTCCTTTACTCTTCTCTTTTTATTATCATGCTCTGAACAAACAATAGAAGCTGTGGAAAAATCAAAATTATGACCAGACAGTCATCTGTTATTGAAGAAAAGAGAAGAATATTCAGTGCTTTTAAATAATTCAAAAAAATAAAATTATCAAAGAGGCCACATCAAATGGTTTATATGATCAACTGCTCTGACCCTATTTGTTTAAAGGTATTCTATGGCAAAACACTCCAACTTGGCCACTACTTGCCTAACACAATTATCTGCATAAATATGCTAGGAGAAACATTGAATATTCTTCTTTTTTCCTCAATCATGATTGCCTACTTGGGAATAAATTTTATCTTTCCATGGATAATATTATTTATTCAGAATGCAATGATATAAAAAGAAAGATAAAGGGGGCTTTTCCAAGTGCCAAAGAAATACACATCATTAATAAATAAAGAATGCAGCACTCCTGCACCCCTCTCTCCAAAAAATGTCATTTATAACCACCTCACTTCTCATTAGAATGCAAATTCACTTTTAAATATTTATTCTGATCCAATTTAGTATTCAACACTTATATTATTTATGGATGACATTTCCCATCTTTCTTATTATGCTTTGATTATGATATTATATGGTATCAAAAATACTTAGCTTTAAATAAATTCTTTTGTATCAAAACCCAAACCTGTTTAAACTTTAAACGTTATAAAATTTGATTATTCATTACATTATCACAGCTCTACAGGTTTTAATTTTTTTGGAGAATTACTCAAATTAACTAAAAACTCAGTAACAGTGTAATGAGTTTTTAACAAATTTTTAGAATATTAAGCTAATAATTGCCTATTTTTCAATTATTATGCAGAATAGTCTAAATGATGTATTTTTAAAATTAAAATTATAAAACATATTTGAATATATTTTAAATATATTTTAAATTAAAGAATGAAAATAATTCAACAATTAAAAAATTTAAAATAGGAACTTATTCAATTAAAAAAGTATTTTAGAAGATTATTATTGTTTATTTCACATATTAATATAGATATACACCAAACCAACATTCAACAAGACCAAAGATTTAAATTAATAATCAAGTTATATAATGGATAATAATGTCATATCATCTCAATATATAGATAACATTTTCAGTCATTACTGATTTAATTCAGGGAATAAGTCTCATCCTCATCTCTCTACACCACACCAGGAAGCTTTTATAATTTACCCATCCACTTTATATGTGGGCTTTTTCTAAGGTTATTATAAACTCTTGAAGATTCAATTTAAGTCTTCATTTATCAATTTATTATTATCTTTTCCATCAATATGTCTAGCCTAGCTCACTTCAGTTTTTTAATTATGTCTATGATGTCAGTGATAATTGTTTGCTCTTTTATTCATATATTTTGCTTTGTATCTCTTCTTGTTACTCTCATAATACATCTTTCCATACATCAATGAGTGGAGCCTCTATCTGCTCTTCTGTTAAGTGTTCCAAGCTCACATTCTTAAGTAAGCATTAGTAAAATGTACATAAAACACCCTCCTTTTTAAACATATAAGTATATTTTATTTTATCATTATTTCTATTGAAATCACTTCACCCAAGTTTAATTCTAAAAAAAAAAAACAATGACCTATTATGTTCCCATTTATATTAATAATCTAATATATTTGCAATTATTAATTTCTTATAATTTATGATTACTAATCATTATTTTCTTCTGGGAAAATTTATTGAATATTACATCACTTTTTTTAATACTGTATTTATTTTTAATCCTTCAATTTTACTTTCATCTAATAATCTTGCAACATTTCGTGAAGCCCTGAATCATTATTTTTTAAAAAAAAAAAATACTTCAATTTTAAAATCAAAAAATATTAAATAATCCCTATGTCTTTTTATTCCCTTGTCTTTTCATTTTAATTTACAAAACATTGGAGATATGGAATCACTTAGTCATGCAACCTTATTAATGTTAATCTGTTTGCTATCACTTCATAAACTAGTCACCTCTATTGAATTTTGATAAATATTCTTCAAAATATGACAATATCTTGGATCAGTATCTCGATGTATTAAAATTTTAATCATCATATAAATACTTATAGAATCAAATGTCTGTTTATGATCTACTAATCCAAAAGATAATGACAATTCATAGTCATTGGTTTTTCTATAACTTTTCTCACTACTTGAATTAAACCCATCTTATGGTTTTTGGTTGGCTAACATTCAAAGATTGCTGCAGATAAGTTGTAATTACATTGGAAAAGATTCTGCAAAAAATTGAGAAAAGATTGTTAGATCTGTATTTTTTACCATTGTATCACCTTTTTTATATATCAATATTATTAATTTAGTTTTCAATCATTTGGTATACCATTTCTTATACAGTTTTGCTAATAACTTTTATTTTTTCAAGGGCATTTTTTAAAATATCAATAAATAGTATATTCCTGACAGAGATATTTTAAGTGCTGGCTCTGGCTAAGCATTTATCATAAAACTTGTAGAGGAATTGGCAATCCTCATTGTTTTTATAACTTACAAGCTTAAGAGATAGGGTCACATGATCTATGACTCTAGTATATTCATTCCTTCACATAACAAAATTTATACATAGAGTACACGTAATTTTAAAAATTCAGTATAAAAATTAATAATTTGAAATATAAAATATCTACACTGTAAAATCATATTATATATATATTTTAACATTCTAACACGAATAAATTACAAATATTTAAACAATTTGCTTCTATTCTAAAAAACAAAACAAAAACTTTTGCAGCTTTTATGTTAACATAATTTTTATAGTAAAATAAATTTTTTTAATAAAAACTATTTGTTTCAAAATCCAGGCAATTGTCAAACAATAATAATATATTTAAAATTTGTACATTTAGTTTAAAAATTATTTTTTATTATTCGTTAATATTTTCTAAAATGATTTTTTTTTTTAAAAAAAATAATTTGCAAATATGATTTTAAAATTAAATACGGAAAACAAAATAATTGAATTAAACATCTATGAACTTACAGTATACTAAAAATTGGAATGTTAAATGTATCATGATTATTATTTTATTAAAATACAATATATAGTACTTATAAAAATAAATATAAATTCTCAGAGAGAATTCAGATTGTATAACTAACTAATCAACTGAAAAATATGGCCAGAAATCCCACTTCATCAATAATAAATGTCTTTTGCTATTCTTTGGTTATCAAAAGCAATATATAAATATAAAGATTTAAAATGGGAATATCTATATATAATATTCTTTACAATCGTTTAAATAAGATATATGCTCCTATTTAGGATTTGACAACAATCTATATAATAATAAAGCAGTAGTAATTATTTGTTGTAAGATATTCATTAAGCAGATTGATTTCTATTTTAAAAAAGTAAGAAATTCCTTTTTTAAAAAACCTTTCCATTTAAATAGTTGTAAAAATATTTCAAAGCAAGAAGGAATTTCTTTACTTTAAGAAATATCTTGCACTAAATAATTAGATTTCTTAATATTCAGATGTCCTGATTTAGTCTTTTGAACAATCTCCTTTTTAACTAAAGAGAACATAGTAGGAGGACCTTTTCTTATTAACCCATAGGTCAATCTTTAGACATTTTATAATATCCATCTCCAAAAGAAGCAGCATTATTGCTTTTATTGAAGGTGGATATTATAAAATGTTTAAAGAACGGCCTATGGGTCTGCCTGTTATTGCACAAGTTTGCAATTTTGTTTTGTCTACATATGAGAGTAGTACTTTAAATAGGTGTTTTTTAAAGATATTAAAATTTAAAAAAGGTATGTGGGTGATGTTTTTGTTTGCAGAAATATCAATACTATATATATATATAGAAAATAAATGCTGTTATAAGGCTATTTACATACACATGTAGATTAAGCATTAAAGTAGAAATAAGTACATAAACAAATCAAATTACTTCTCAGTGTAATTTTCTAACTCACTGAAATAATGAAGATTTGCTTATATACAGATGAAATTAAGGTATAGTTAACTGTAACCCCACCCCCTTCCCATGAGTTAGGTATTAACTAATAATTTTCCATCATAAATGAATCTAATAGTACTAAATCTTATCTTTTCCTTTAACTCTGAGAGTATTTAAAAATACATTTATTGATATCTTAAAACACATGTGAACATTATATGTAGTCCCAGATTATTAAGTATGGTGTAAACTATTCTGTAATTATTCTTATGCATTCAGAGAATCAAGTCATCACCTCATTTTGACGACATCAAAATATTAAATTAAACTATGAATTTATTAATTGTAAATACAAATAATCATAACTTAGCCCAGAAGTTCTTAACCTGTGGGTCATGACACATTTGAAGGTCAAACAACTCTTTAACATGGCATAAGACCACTGGAAAACACATTTGATTCATAACAGTAGCAAAATTAAAGATTGGGAGTCACCACAACATAAGGAACTGTATTAAAGGGTCATGACATTTGGAAGGTTGAGAACCACTGACTTAACATATATGAAATTAAAGCAGGAATAAGTATAATTCCCTGTGATTGGGTTTTAACTAATAATTCACTATCAATAAATGAAAAGATTAGAATCATAGCAATAAAAACATAGCTTATAATATATTGGATTGTGAATTATTGATCAGTTATTTATTATTTATGTACATCATGATATAATTATTTACAATTAAATATACATATAATGAGAAGAGTATTACACTATTTATTTTATTGATTTGAAATTTTACAAGATTATGGACAGCATTTTAAGAGCCCTGAAACTTAATTTGATTGGTTACAAACTGGATCCCAAAGGAATTTTTAATTATAACATATATATTCCTTAAGTGTGACATACAATATGTATACTTTTTAGAATAATCAAATTTGAACAAAAATCATCCAGTCCCCCATAGCAATTAAGTTTGTGATTTATATTAAAATACTAACATAAATTTTTTATATAAAATTTATTGATATAAACACTGAAATTTAATGAAAAAGTTTTCACATTATAAAGTATATTAAAAATCGGTGATTTATGATGTAATCTGGAAAAATTAATTAAATTGGTAATGCAAGCTAAAACCACCAGATCTAGAAAAACATTATTTTGTGATCTACTTTTGCATTGGATCATGTGCTTTCAGAGTAAAATAAAAAACAAGTTATATATAATAATTAATAAAAAAATTGTGTAACTTGCTTTTAAGCTTATATTAAAATTTCACTAGAGGGAGCTTATAATAGTAAAGTAACGGAAAAATATGGGTGATTTAATCTGTAAATTATGTAAGGAAGGAATAGAAAATATTAGACATTTGTTAATTGAATGTAAATGCTTGAAAACAGAAAGGGCATATATAATGAAGTTATGGAAAAATAAATATGAAAAAAGTGATTATACAGAAAGTAGATTATTGGTTTTTATGCTGGGTTTGGAAAAAGATAAGGGGTATTTAGATATAAAGGCTGTAGAGTTGACAAAGATTATGCTGCAGAAATGGGATGGGGCAGAATATGGGAAAACTTAGACTGGGGAATATAAAATTAAGTAGCTGACAAGTTTTTCTTGGTATAATTGCTGAGAGATTTTTGACTTTGTTTAAGAAAAAGCTACAATACATCACATCACATTTAATTTATAAGTGCCAAAAAAGAAAGAATTCAAAATCTCTATTGAAAAGTCTTCATATGTTTATATTCCATATAGTTATTAAGATAATAATGATTGATTTTCTGGCATGGCTTGTTGTGGTAGCAGAACAAAGACTTATGGTCCAGATCTGTTACACCTGGTACTAAAATTTTTTTTATAAAGTCCTGAACTATATACGATTTAATTATTTTTTATTGATTAATTATTCTCACTAATCACACCCATAAGTTTTGAGAAAAATTTTAATTGTTCTCTCAATGGGAATTTTTCTAATTTTATCATATATTTAAATAAATCAGGCTATTAAATATAAAATAAAAATATCTTTATATAATAGCAGTAATTATATATACAAGCTTATAAATACAAGTTTATTAAATTAGGTCATGTGACATCTGACTTAATTTTTTTGTAACAGCAGTAATTATGTGTTTGTAATTGAAAAATAGAATAAATACTCTAAAGATTGCTCACTACTCAATACAATAAAATTCTTGGACATTTTGCAAATTTTGTTGTATAAATGATAGCTATTTACTAAAAATAACTTCTCAACAGTAATCCAATACTATAGTCCTTATGTCATAACAATAGAGCTTCTGCTTGTTATATCCACAATCTGATTTACAATCTAAACTGAGAAATTTTAATTATTATTTCAACTGATTTTTTTTACAGTTGCTGCTATATCGCCAATTAAGCTAGCCATTGGTCAGTAGATGAATAATTAGCCATTTTTAACTTTAGGGTTAAACAGAAATAGAAAAATTTTAAAAACTCTTAGTAATTAAGAATTCTCAACTCTAAGGACTACTGATTTCTTTTTCCTGAATCTAAACAAAAAGTCTGTTGAAACTATTTTTGCTATAAAGTAGCTTATTTGAGATTATTCTTTATTTTTTCCTTAATTCAATATTTAATGTAATGGATAAAAAAAAAGGAGAAAGTAATAAATGATGGAAATGAGGATTAATAAAAAAAATACAAGTTGCTTTTCTCATTTATTTATGAGACAACAAAAATAAAAAAAAGTTTAAAATTTTAATTTTAGTAAAGTGCATTATTAACAAAATTAATAAATAATAATAAAAATGCCTTTTTATAAAAACAATAATATTTTAGAAACGAAATGGGCTGGGTTGGAAACATTGCTAAAAAGATAGTTTGACAGGCGAAGTTTTAAATTGGATCCCAAGAAATTGTAAAAGACCCAGAAAGAGATCACATGTGAGATGGATAATATAATGAAGTTTGCTCTGTATTGTAAAATAAACTAAAAATTGAAGAAACTAAATTAAATCTGGAGAGATCTTAATTCTGCATTAGACTGATAATGGGTGAAATGATGAATATTTTAGAAAAATTATAAAATTAGTTTTTACAATATTTGATTTGCAAGTTGTCAAAGTTGCTGTACTCACAACTTTGACATAAATAAATTAATGATTATTGTAAGCACAATAAATTGATACCTTTCTGGATATACTTAAACTTTTATTTTACCATACATTCTTGAAACATATGAATCAAAATGTCTGAAAAAAATAAGTGTTAAGCTTTCTAATCTCATGACATTGATATCACCACTTCAGATAAAATACATTAATGATTAGTATTGATCATTTATTAGGTTAAAGATTATCAAATCATTAACGGACCAAATATAAATCTTAAATCCAGTTAAATATTAATATATATTCATTTTTTAAATAAATACAAATGCATAGAATAATTAATACAAATACATATCTTATATAAATATGTACTTCCAATGTCTATTTTATCACACATCTAAAAACAATTAATCATCAAACTTTACATATCTTACCATAATATAATTTAATATAAGTAAAAATTAAGCCATATTAACAGCTTATTAAAAATGATGATGTCCTATATGGTTTAATATAAAAAACCAGTATTAACACTTAGACAATTCCAATATAGATAACAATCAACAATTTCAAACTGTTGCCAAGGCAACCTCCTTTTAACAATAAAGGTGAAATTCCTTTATATATAGTGATCAAAGTTGACAAACTCTGGACCATAATGTCCTCAGAGGTCATTAAAATTCTTATAAATTCCTGAGGAATAAAGCTATTTGATGATGTATTTTATTCAATAATGATTTGGATAAAATGTGGCCAACAGAAGGTTAGAGAAAAACGAAATTAATATCTTTCATTTTTTTTATTCTATTATCTCATATTTTACACTTATGCCCACATATTCACACACAAGCATATGTAGCTTCTGATGCACTCACACATTTTTGTTTCAAATTCAATTTTTTTAATACATATAAGTAAAATATAGTTAAAAGATAACTCAAAATTTTTGCCATTTGGAGATTTTCAAGATAAAAATTATTATTATACTTTTAATATTAATACTGTCTTTAATATACTTCATGGAAATCTTAGAAGTACAAGAAAAAATAAAGATGAGTTGATAGTAACTATATAAGTTTAGTAATGCAATTGATATTTAGATAACTGAAGCAAAGAGATAATTAATCTATATCAAGAGTGTAGAATATTCAACTTGTGAGTCACATGTGGTTGAGAATGATTATTTGCATGACCCCAAGTCTACATACACTCACACATACATACAATACTAAACATCATTCTAAAATTGCTTGAATCAGATTTCAAAAGCTTTATTTTATAAAAATTCATTAGGAATAGAATACCAGTTTTATATTTTTTTCATAAAGATCCCAATAAAGATTTTACACAACTCTATGTAGCCTATAATTAGAAACCTTTACCACCCCTAATTTAAATAACCAATCAAAACAAGATTGAAATAAACAACTATTAATAACTATATTATAATATCTATTGAACTGGCTGGCTTTTATCTCCATTGAAACCTTTACAAGATATTATATTATACAATTCAAATAACCAATTAATTATATCTATTTGATCTGCTGGAAATTAATTGTACTTTTTCAAAACAATATGATAAATCATAAAACAGTTATATTTTAACAATTGTAGAAATGTTAGTTATATAACTTTATGAGAGAAAATATTTTAATTAAAATTTTAACATTACATAGAGACTATATATTGATTTTCAGTTAAATAATAAAATTATATATTACTGTAAAAAGAAATTCTCAGATAATGACTATAAAATATTTACAGCTGAAGTGAAATTGTTAAAAAGGTTTTAAAAAATGAATTTTGAAATACCATTGGTAGAAGATATGATAACTGATTTAATTAAAATTCTAAAACTATTGATATTTATATAGACACATTAAATACATATCATTAATTAATTATGTTATATCAAAAGTTATATAGGATAAATTGTATCTTTTTGTATTGAATATATTAATGCAAATATAACATTCTAGTTATTAAGAAAATTTGGTACTTGGGAATTATTTCTATTATAACGTGTTTGTTAACCCGGTGACATTTGCATCCGGTTATGTTCCATTTATGATCCTCATGTCAATCAAAAATCCTGGCATGACTAATCTATGTCAAGTAAATTGATCATTGTCTTTCCATTTTAGAATATATTAAGTGGTTCAATCCCTCCCCCCCCCCCGCCACAAATCTAATTCATTTTTTATATCATTTGTAAGTAATACGGTTTTATATTTTAAAATTCATTTACAGTTAAAAGTTTATATATTTGTGTTTTGCTTAAAATTTAAAATGTAACATTAAATTTACAGTTTGCCATTTTTAGATAAAACTAAAACTTTATGTTATGGTGTCGCCCCCCCCCCCCACAGTATAATACACCTCTCGCATCATTTGTTTTATATTTAGAAATACATTTACAGCTAAAACTTTATATATTTGTTGTTTTTTCTTAAAACTTTATATATGTTTTTTTTTTTTTTTTAATATTTAAAATATAATAATAAACTTACAGCTAAAACTTTGCTACAGCTCGCCATTTGAAAAGCATTTCAGGATTCTTTTTCATATTTCACTTTTTTCCATAATGAATATATCTTTCCATCATTGGAAATAAGATGGGTTTTTTTTAGATTTGAGGTTTGGTATTATATATGCTGGGTCTGTATGATGCACAAAGAACTGTAGTATGCTCGGAGGGGGAAGAATGTCTTTGACAACATGAAGTAAGATACTAAAGAGGCACAACTCACAAATACCTGTTCTATTTACTATAATAATGTCTTTTATCCTTTTTCCATAATGAAAAAAATATCTCTCTATTATTTTTTTTAGATTTGAATTTTACATTACACATTCCATGACATTTACTCCTGGTGATGTATTATTCTAACTTTACAATATGTTTAAAGTAATGCCTCCATGGAATGTGTGGAAAACTTAATCAATAAAATTTGTCCACAGCGTGGAGGTGTTATTTTAAACATATTGCAAACTTAGAATAATATTGTCACTGGAATAATACTTCATAGCACTAATAATACAAAAATATTGAAAATTCTATCTTCACAAATAAAGTATAATGTATCACATGATCACTATCTCTTATACTAGCACATAATTGTTTATAAACAAAGCAAAACTCTTCATACAGTAGATAGGGATTTTATGCACAAGCCTTCTGGCATTCATTGATTACTCTGGTTGGCACAGGGTGGCACTACTGTATCGAGAGTTTTTCTTTGTTTATAAAGTATAATATATTAAAATTTTATTAGAAATATAATAAACTAACATTTAATAAAAGTATATGCTAAAATTTCTATAAGACTATAATAAAGTCAAAGAAATTTGTCATATCTCACTTTGCCTCCAGAAGTGAGCTAGTCCAGTTTTCTTTTTTATTTGATCATATTAAGCATTCAATGCCACAAATCATATGGATAAAACTCAGACAATAGATAGTATGGGCCAATAGTCAATGATGCACTCTGAATTTGATTGTTTTCAGTAAGACTGGGGATCTGGCAATAAATAGTCAGCCTTTTTAGGGGTAAGGAGAGATTTCTGTTTAACCTAAGTGATGGTATGTGTTCTCCATTTAAGAAACTGTTAACAGTGAATGTTTCCATTATAGCCATTATGCTATAGGTCTATGCAATGAGGCAAATTCATTATAGGGCAGGAAGCTGCTAAGACCAGAGCCAACTGGAGGAAAGCTGTCTGGTTCAGCCAGAAGTGTTATTGAATAAAGTCATGAGGCAGGCTGTTATGTACAGTTGACTGTTTCATACAGCTGGAAGTGGGATGAGTTTTTCAGAGACCACTGGCCTTGCATTAATTGAGAATATATACATGACATTCATTGATGTTATATATTATATAAATATATTTAATCCCTAATAAATCATATTAATTGAATGTCACATATTTGAATTTTTTGTTACTGTTGATTTGAGTATGCAATCCAGACAAAACACAACAGAATTGACACAGTCTGATAAAAGAAATATTTTCCCCATGACTAGAAAAATAAAGTAAATACATGAGTGCACAGTTAAAAATATTTACTGTATTTACAATACAGTTATTTTTAAACTCACTATTCTGCCAGAATAAAAATCAGATTTGGCAGTTTGGGGGGGAAATGACCACAAATATTGTAGGCATGTTGATTGCATCACCAGTCAGATCGGAGATAGTCTTGTCCCATAGGAATGGTGATGGGGCATACAACCTAGTGCCTTTGCATCAAAGTCTCTCAAAAGCTGAGGAAAACTGCTCAAATTGGTAAAGAGGCTCTTGCTTTGATTAATAGCATTAAAAAATTTCATGACTACCTATATGGTAGTTTGTTCATTTTACAAACAGATCATAGACTCCTATTGGGAATATTTACACCTGACAAAAGAATACTTCAGCATGCCTTACCATTAATGATGTCATGGCTTAATTTTTGTCAGGATACATTTTACACTACAGTACATAGAGACAAAACATATTCCCCATGTTAATGTATTAGGTGATTGCCTACAGAAGCTGCAAACAACTTAACTACATCAAGACAAACAATTTACATGATTGACATGGAAGAAAATACACCACTGAAGAGTAAGACAGTGGCTGAATGGATTACTAATGATTCTTGATTCCAAAAGTTACAAACATGAATCCAACAGGATTGACCAAATAAAAAAATTGATAAATTGCATTTAGTCTACTGGACATTGATGCTAGATCTCTCAACTGAACATGGCTGCATTAAGTGGGCATCCAGATTAGTAATTCCCAAGATGGACAATCCCAGGTGCTCCATCTGTTATGTAATGGACATCTGGGGCTAGTCCAAATGAAAATTCTGACAAGATCATATTGTGGTAGCCTACATTGGATGCTGATATAGAGGCTAAACTACTGCTGGCAGTGTAAGATGAATCATGCCAGAAAAGTAAAAAAACACTGCAGTGGCCCCAATCTTGAGGGCCCTGGTCTACAATCTATGTGGACCATGCAGGCACATGGAAAGGCAAACTGCTATTGATAATATTTGACTCATACTCCAAGTGGTTGAAAATAGTGGGTCTCATCATTTCAATCCACAGCAACAAAAAAGCTCTTAGGAGGCTATTTGCAACACATGGTCTACCTAAAACAATAGTGTTGGCACAGCATTTACAGCAAGTGCATTCAAAATTTTTGTACCAATAATTGCATTGAGCTAGTGTACAGCCCACCATTTAATCCAGAAAGCAATGGCCAGGCTGAAAGACTAGTTCAGGAGACAAAAAGTTGATAACACAGATGGATAGAGAAAGCTGGACTGCTAGCACAGCATTCCATACAAAGTACAGAACCAGGACAGATTCCAGCAGAACTTCTATTCAATAGACATTTGTGAACCAACCTGTCTGTCCTGAAACCTGTTCCAAACTATGGAAAAAAATGAAATGACAATATAAAAGTGCATATAGGCACTCGGGTAGTATGCAAAATGTACAATGGATCCACAAAATGGATCTGAGTGGTGGTGATGCAACTGAAAGCACTTAACACAATAGTAGTAGAAACAGAAGATGGTTATCAACATTATCATCACCTAAGACTAAATCATACCCAAACTGAAGACAGCAAACAAACCAAACAAACATCCAGCAACAAGTACATGAACCAAAGATGATGACAACCAAACTGAAGCCAGCTGCAAAATTTATAAAAGTATGTGATTTTATGTACAAAAATTAAAAAAATTTATTGTGATTAAAATGCATTATTACAAACTGAGTGAATTCCAAAATACTAAAATTAATTATAAGATAAAAAACAATTTATGGGGAAAAATTTATTTCTGAAATATAAGGTATCTATATTATATGTAAATGTTTGTTTGTTTCTAACTTTATAACTCAACTCAACAAATGCTGCACTAAACTTGTAAAATATTGAATAATTTTTTTTTGCATAAAATTTTATAGGTTGTAATTTTTTTTCTTTATGGTATCTAATTGGTTTAAAACACTTGGTAATTTGAAATATATATATATAAAAAATTACAAACCAATTAAATATAGACCGTTTGTTCTAACAAATGGCTTCTTTATATATATATATATATATATATATATATATATATATATATATATATATATATATATATATGTATATATATAAATGTTAGATAAACCAGAAAAATATAAATGGCATTTATATTGTAAATGGCTTAAATTATGGCAGATATTAAAAATATTTCATATGCAGAAACAATAAAAAGTAAATTTAAAACAAGATTAAAACAGCACTAAATAGATATAATATATATATATATATATGAGAAAATCTAAGCATTTAAAATTTGAAGTAAAGATGTTGAAAAATATGACATCTTACAAAAAAAGATTAGTTGAATAAAGTTTACACAATATCTAAAAATGAGAAAACCAGTTTTGAATAGAAAGTGCTCTGAATCTGTTGTGATTATAGGAGAGTAATTATGATAATTAAAGGATATTTTATATTATTGTATAAAGGTAAAAGTTTGCTTATAGACAATGAGCATTGCCAATTGCTCAACAAGCTTTGTGATAAATGCTTAGCCAGAGAAAGCATTAAAATATCTCTGTCAAGAAACCCCCCCAAACCTCTGACCATGGTTTTGTGTGTTGGAACTCCCCAGAGAGGTCATAGGGTGACTTGTTTGTAACTTGCATAGTTATCATTTTTGCATAAAATTTTACAAGCATATCAATTTTTTTTGATTTATAATTTGCAATATAAAAATGTGGAAAATCTATATTAGAACTGTTTTCAAATGACATCATAAAAACCAAAAAGAGGGCAGCACTGATTAAAATGTGACAGAGTTGGAAATTTTTTAAAATGAAATGTATTGTTTTTGATGAAGCAATATAAATATATTTAAAAAAATTAATTGAATTGTGTTAGTACTATGTATTTAATTTCTCTTATAATGAATTTAATAAACATTTAAGAATGTCAATTTAAATATATTTAACATAAAAAAGTAACTTTTAAAATGTTATGATTATAACAAATGAAGTACTATTGAATTTGACAAACTTTTACCATTTCCCTTTAAGTATATTCTCACAAGATAAAGTAATTTTTAAATATATTTAATTTAACACATGGGAAAGAAACATTTTCACTGGTGTGAATAATTACCTGATTTTAATGATTTTAACCTCCATTAAATAACTAAAGTATTAGCATAGGTATATCATTAGAAATAAAAAAATAATCATGAAAAGTAAGGTTTCATTTTTTATCTTCTATCATCTAATTAGTCTTTATATGTAGGCTATGAATTTTTGCTTTATGGTACTTAATTCAATAAAAATAAATGTGAAACCTAAGCTTGCATTATTAATATTTGAAAAAATGTTGATTTACAATAATTTTAGTATTTTATATATTATTTGAAACAATATTAAAAATTATCAAATAGAATAAATTGTTTACTTTTAAAAATAATAGCTATGTTCATAATAAATTAATATTTTATTAAGTGCTTTGTAAATTATATACTTTAAACAATATTGAAAATTGCCCAATACTATCGTTTAACATATTATTATAACAATATATACTAATATCTTGCAATTTTTGGGTGAGTAGTTAAAGAATATTATTATAAAATATGTGCATTGATTAAGAGATAGTACTTCAGAAAGCTTAGAGAAAATACCAGTCACATTTTTACTCAGATACATATATTACAATTATTGCTATTGGCAATAATAATATTTGTTAATAAAGTGTATTAATAAACTTTACATAAATATAAAAATAAATAAATAGTTAGGCACTTAAGACAGTCCATACTGTAATTTAGTTAAAAACAGAAACATCATCAGATGACCCTGGAGATTAAATCAGTCTTATTTCCTCTCATCATCTGTCATCCAATAATATTTAATAGTTAAATTAAAAATGCATAATTATATTCAAGTATAAATAAATATATTTATTAAAAACAAAATACGTAGATATTACAAATGGAATGTCAGTAACAATATCTCTTGAAAGATAATTACCATATATAAATGAATATTATATGCAATTATTCAAATTTGAAATGCATGATTTTGATAAATAAAATAAAATTTAATAATAATGAAACTCTTGAAAAAAAATGCATATTTAATGTATTATAACTTTTAAATAGGATGCGAGAAACAACTTTTATAAAACTAATTATTATTTACAAATCATTATTTTTAGCAATTAAGCAACTTTGTTACTTGTTCTTGTGTTTTGTGTCCTGGATATATAATATATATCAGAATGTATCTTAATAATTAATAATACTAATTAGTTTATGATGTAAAAATGTAATTAAAATAAAATATTAAAGTTAATCATTCAGTAGTACAACTGATCATAAAACGTTAATTTTTTGCAATATTGCTATTAATAATTCATATATTATTATTTCCTTTAAATAATACATAAACATAGAAAATAGAGAAACATCTACAAATTGCATTATATTATATTTTACAAATGTAAGTGAAGATGTGGGTACATTTGATCAAGATATAAAATTAATTCTATGATAAGAACAGAGGAAGGGTTATAAAAAAAAATAAAATAAAAATAACAAGATATTTATTTTATATAGTGCAATGTTTTAAATTGTAATAATAATTAGCATTAAGCTAATGCACATGCTCTTTGTAGATCTTAACAATAAATGAATACTCTCATTTTTGAAATCCAAGATAATTTTTTTGTGAAAGAATAGAATGAATCCACCTATTCTTTCAACCCAAATGCTTAAGTATGGGCAAATCTTAAGTACCTGAAAATGAGAGCATGAAGATATTAAACAATCACTTTTACTATGTCTGAATGAATGATGCCTGAGAAATTTACTAGAATTTACGATATGTCATTCTTAAATGAAATTAAACATATACTAATTATTATTACAATTTAAAACATCATGCTATATAAAATAAATATCTTATTTACATATGTTTAAATTCATTTAAGAATGACATATCGTAAATTCTAGTATATTTCCCAGGCATCATTCATTCAGACATAGTAAAAGTGATTGTTTAATATCTCATTTTCAGATACTTAAAATTTGCCCATACTTAAGCATTTGGGTTGAATGAATAGGTGAATTCATTCTATTCTTTCACAAAGACTTTATCTTGGATTTGAAAAATGAAAGTATTCATTTATTGTTAAGATCTACAAAGTGCATGTGTATTAGCTTAATAATAATAATAATAATAATAATAATAATAATAATAATAATAATAATAATAATAATAATAATAATAATAATAATAATAATAATAATAATAATAATAATAATAATAATAATAATAATAATAATAATAATAATAATAATAATAATAATAATAATAATAATAATAAGCAAATATTGTATCTAGCACCATGCTTGCAATTATATTTCATTCCAATATCAGCCTTTCAAGCTAATTGAGCACACACCTTTTGAGAGTGTTAAATAAATGAATACTCTCCTCTTCAATCCAAGATCTAGTATTTATACAGGAATAAAAAGAATCCCTTTTATTCCTATGACTCAAATTCTTTTATATGAGCAAATCTGAAGAACTGTTAAAAAGAGTGTGATTATTTAACACTCTCAAAAGGTGCGTGCTCAATTAGCTTGAGAGGCTGATATTGGAATGAAATAATAATAATAATAATAATTGTAATTACATTCGAATATTAGCCTTTAAAGCTAATTTTGCAAATGCTTTGTGAGTGTTAACAATAAATGAATACTCTCTGACCAATACAAGATATAGAATTTTTCCTGCATAAATTCTATATCTTGTATTTGTCAGAGAGTATTCATTTATTGTTAACACTCACAAAGCATTTGCACAATTAGCTTTAAAGGCTAATATTCGAATGTAATTACAATTGTATACAGATTCTATAAAAATAAATGCTTATTTAATAATAATTGTAATAAAAATAATAGTGATGATGATGATGAAAATAAAGATATCATTTAAAAAAATTTGAAAAATAAATAAAATATTGCTTAAAAATTCTAATTCTATTAAAAATCAAATTTTAAAAAAAAATCCACTGTGAAATAATACATTTCTAGAAAATATTTGTAGCACTATATTTTCAAATTTTATTAACTACAAACAGAACAAACAAAAACAATTTTTCAAAATCGATTCTGTTTGGGTATTACCACCAATAATTAATGTTTCTCTTTTTTAACATTTAGTTTAAAATAATTAAAATAAGATTTTATTTTATTCTGCTAAATTAAATTTATATTAATTTAATGAAATGCTTAAGAATATGTAAGACTAAGTTAGATGAAACATTATTAGTCTATTAATGGCATTTTCCACATTAATAAAATTGTTTTAGCACTGCATAAAAATGTTAATACAATACTTATTTATCATATTTTTAAAATATAAAATACCAAAAGTAAATATTGTGGTATACACATACCTTCATTTGTTATTTTTCTATAGTTTATAGGTAATTAAATAAAAAATAATAATTCAGTCATATGTATAATAAAAATATGCTTATTTTCGTTTTGAATAAATCTCAAATAAATGAACCATTTATTTATTAAAATTTAAAAAAAAAAATTTTGATAAATGATATCAGATGACAACAATGCTTTATTAAAATAAAATGAAAAGAAATCACATGTTTAAAATTAGTGTTTAAATACATAAACTGCATTGTTCATGTTACTATAGAGACAGAAACAATTTTTAAAAGAAAGAACATATACTTTTTTCCTTTAAAAACTTTGCATTTCAACTTTACATTATTCTATAAATAGATTTTGAACTTGAAGTAAAGAACGTATATTGTAAATACAAAACCTTGGAAGGGAAGAGGCATGGATTTCTCTCATTTGGGGTCTATGATTTAAATGGAATGATTAACAACATAATGCTAGGCTGATTGTCATGGAACTAAGACTTCAAAATGTAATTGATATTGTAATATTGACAAAAAAATAATTGGATAACATTCACAGATTAAAATATCTGTGGAGCCCTACATATGTGTGTGCTAGCATGAAGATGACAAAGGAACTGCTGGGAAGATAAAAAAGAATAGATATCAATGTTTTATGTATGATAATAGTGACAGATGCTCATAAAAAGAAAATTACTTAACAACAGTTAAAAGTAAAATAATATGTATAAAATCTTTTTTTTTCTAAATTAACAGTATTAATTACCACACAATTTAGGTTTGACAGTTGATAATTTAAATAATAATTAAGTAAAAAGTAAAAGATCAATTAAAACATAAATAGTATTTGCATAACTTAGTTTAAAATTATAAATAACTTTAAAAAATATTATTTGATTTTTACTCTTTTTCAAAATTTAGTAATATTAAGAATTCTTCATATATTTTTGTTTTTATTTTCTTGAAAGTGAATTTATAGTTAATCCTTTTTTGACTATATAGATTGATAATTTTAATTATAAACTATATATGACATCTAATAGTACTATAGTTAGGGTAAACTATAAATGAATGATAAATGTATTTTATATTATGTTGATTACTCTTGCAAAGTATTTATTGTTTTATCACCACTAATAAATTAATGGTTATCTTAATAAATTTAAATTGTTGTGTTATTAACCTAGGCCTTTTTATTTACTATTGCAAGTATCATTACATAATTATTTTATTTTACACTATAGTATATTCCATGTGATACCTTACTATTATGTAAAACATACTTTAATAAATTACATCTCCTTTGCCAATCAAGAACATGCATATGAACCCATTGGTGTTCTTTACAAATTTATGAGTCCAATGTACATATAGATATAAACTACTATGAAGCCATTTGTGATCAATTCATTTTAAATTGCCTGAGTATAATCTTTACTCTGCATATTTAGATGGTCCAAATATGTAATACATAAGTGGAGAAAACCACTTAGTTCATAATTATGTTACAGGTAGTTGCCCAAATATGTAATGCATTTAGTTGCATTCCAACTATCACTGCTCAGTTATAATATTTTCAGTACATTTGGGATTACCTAACCTGAGGGGATTTATTGAATAGTCAATCACATTTATGATATTTGTCTAGAATAATGAGCAGTCTATTATTTTATATTTTCCATTATACATTTTGGCTTATCCAAAAGCACATATTTATTTATGAGATAGCACTCAATCTGTAAGATATTTAGAACAGTATTTTCATCTTTCATTTTCTTATTTATTTATTTTATTCATTATTATAAGAGTTTCCTTTACAATTGGCTCATCCAATAAGGAAATATTGCTATTCATGAGACCATGTTGCATAACTTGCATTGTTAATAGGTTTTATTAGGATAAATTTTCTTTACAATACACATACTGTACCAGTCAAAAAGAAGCCAACACATCAACAAATCCAAACTCAAAGTCGGATTTAAACTCAGGCGGTTTAAACTGAATTCAAACCCAACTCATGAGCTCAGATCAAATCAATGGATGACATATATCGACGGTATATGACCATGCGCCAAGGAACTAGCTCAACGGATGATGATGATTAATGAAACCCCTGATTTAACTCTAATAAAGTATAATAAAATAACTAAGAATCTTTATAAGTCAAATCATATATATATATGTTCAGGTTGCCAATACAGACAGTGAGCATTAATATTAAAATAATTTGAATAAAAAAAAAAGTTAAAAAAACCAAATGTGTTAATAAAATGTTTAATAATAATTATAATTTTGTTCAACTTTTAGATTGTGATTATATAGATTACTTCTAGTCTTTAAACGGAATTTATATTTACAATAAGAATGGCAGTCCTTACTATATGCCAATACTATTACGCAATATTCTAGGAGAATTATATATATCTATGCCCTGACGAGGAAGTAAAGGTAGATAAAGGTATTTGGCTGTGACAGAAATTATGATTCAAATTCTAAAAGAAAGAATGTGAGATTTATTTTCACATTCGTAAATCAATTCACAAAGAGTAAGATACGTGTTTAGGGCATAACTTTAATATTTAATAGAAAACTTACTTAATTATAAATAAATATGAATTTATTCAACTTTAATAAAATCAATTCATCACGATTTACAAGCATGAGAGCAGGCTTTACTGGAACTGAGAAATAAACGGTACTGACGACTTATGAGCTATAAGAATAAATATAAAAAATAATGGCTTGTCTGTGATTTGAGAAAATAGCAGGGCGGCCTGTATTTGACAAGTCTTTGATGCCCTATCTGAAGGATCCATAGAACACGAAAAACCAGGTTGGGTCGTAGCCTCGAACCTTTGGTGTTCCAAATATAAAACGAACAAGTGAGGAAGTACTTTCTTCCTATGTAATTTAACGAACAGTAATATCATCGAGGACAAGCCTGTGAAGCAGGAGATGGCTCGCGTCAGCAACGTTCAGAAATATGATGACTTGGTAATCATCTTTTAATTAATAAAACCCATTTTATATAAAGAATGCTCTACATGATGACCTGACCAAGTTGAATTAAAGTCAAACGAGCTAAAAAGTACTTAATGCAATTATAGAATCATATTAATTATACCCCAAACGTCATGCTCTCCCTAAATATTAATACAGAAATACAAATTTAAATTAGAATATGTTCATTTTATTCCCTTTATCAATCTTTAGCAAAACATTTTAATATTATTAATGTGAATAAATGAATATTATAAACTCAGTAAAGTGGTCGGGAGCATAGGTTAGAAATTGAGCTAATAATTTATTATTATTAGCCATTAATAAAAATAGCAAAAATTGTATATATTCTTCAACTTGATAATTAATAGAACTGTATCCAATGAGTTCTAGTGGGTAAGAATTACTATAAAAATAAATATAATATTATTTAACACGGCAAATGCAATGAAGGAAATTATTATCGAGTTGAAGTTATTATTGGCATATAATAATAAATAAATGAAATATATAATAGGGTTAAATAAACGAACCGCCATCATAAGCAAGGAAAGTTAATAGATATTAAATTTAAAGACTAGAGATAGATAGAGAATTACTACATAATTTAAAAGAGCATTAATAAAAAGACAATTTTACAGTAGATAGCTTCAAGATGTTTTAACTTAAAGTTCAGAACTGGCCAGGTTCAAAAGGAAAGATATTACCATTTCTTCCTTGGCTGGTTCCTGAGTTTCCACAGGGCAGAATCCAGTTGGATAAAACATATGTGTGCATTTTGAAAATTATGTGAATAGCATTTTGATGGATTTCTCTAAGGTTTTGGCAGCTTACGATTGGTATATGAATTTTTATATTGCAGCCACATTGAAGATTTTCAGGGGACTTAAGGAATCGTAGTCAGACTCTTGAAGTTAAGCCCCCCCCCCCACCATGGTAGAAACACTATTTTACTTCATAATTTAACTGGGTGGCTTCTTCTCTAAAGAAATATATATGGCTTCTCTTAATGAGGAATAATAGCTGCTTGAAAACTTTTTCTGGGCTATTTATCTGTCCTCTGATGCCTTCAGGTGAGCGCTTCTTTCATTATCAATTTATTAGTTGTTTTTAAATACATTCCCTCGATAAGGCTTTCAAACTCATTAACTTGAATTCATTTTTTAATTAGAAAATTAAATTTTAAAATCAGAAAAATGATTTTAATTAGGACCGTCCTTACATTTTAAATACTTATCTTTTTCTAATTAATAAAAACTTTACCCATGTTTTTGGAAAGGGACAATCTGAAAGCTTATCGAAAGAATGTAGCTTTTAATCACTAAAAATTTGAACAAACTATTTAAAGTAAAATAAAACATTTCCGAAGCAATGAAACTTTAGAACGAATATGTACATTTAAATATTTATAAATATATATGCACAATCCACGCAGTTATAATATATATAAATACATGAATAATTCTAACATGAATTTATTAATAGAAATGATTAGTTTAAATCTCAAATGAGTAAATTTTAACACACATTTATAATAGTTTTTCTTTAAGGAAACTAGCGTGGATTGAACGAATAAAGCCCCATTGCATCAGAAATTCAAGGTTAGTACAAGGGTTTGAAGTTGGCTACATGTGAAAGATCATGAAGCTAGGATCGAACTTAGATCTGACTGCTTCAATACATATATATATATAATTTCAAAATGTATTTAGCTTAGTCTTACAATTGCAGTTAATAATAATTTTTCTGTACATGTAAACCATCAACATTTTTATAGTGCTTAAAATATAATCAAAATACATCACATTGATGGAAGATCCACATAAGGTCTAGTTTTAATATTACTTACTACAGCTTTGCAAAAAATCAAATTTTATTTAAACTAAAAACATTAAAACTACTTTACATGCTAACATGATATAAAATAAAAATAGTTTATATAATTACATTTGTATAATAAAGTAGGAGATGTAAATTTAATTTTTGAAATCAATTCTAATATTTTAGTAATAAATATATTTTTAAATGTAATGATATTGACTATTTTGAGTTATATTTACTATTAAGAAATCTATATAATCAGCAATGTGTTAAAAAATTAAAAAAATAACATGGTGTATGTTAGATTAAACAGTATTGTTTCACATATTAAATGAAAAATATTTTCACTTTCTACATAATAAACAAATTAAAACAAAAGATTTTTATGGCTAAAATATGTAAATATATAATTTGAATTCAACAATATATGAGATTGAATATTGTTCATATTAATGTTGTAATGTTTCAAGTAAATGCCATATAGTACTATACTAATATTAGAGTTCATTCCAATAGTTGTTTTTGGCACAAATGCCAAATTAGGAGTGATACACCCAAAATATCAGTGCAACATTGATATTAACAAGATAAAAAAAATCAAAGTCCTCATAGGATGCCCCAGTGGCAGAAACCAGTCTGAGGTTGGGAGTATTCTATAAAGCTTGTTAAGAGTTTGTTTTGCGAGCTCTATATATAATATTAACAAGATATATGCACAGACTATATATATATATATATATATATATCAAGATTAATAGTCCAACCTTGATTAAGTAAATGAAATACTCTCAATCCAGAGCACAAAATAAAAAATTTTTTTTAAAAAAAAAGATCAGACATCCTTTCTTCTTACCTCAATTTATATAGAGAGTCTAATCTTGAAGCACTTTTTTTAAAATTTTTATTTTGTGCTTTGTGTTGACAATATTCCATTTACTTAATAGACTGTGTTGGACTATTAATCTCGATGTATTATACAGTATTAACTGCTGGGAAATTTACATATATAATTTTGTACATAGAGCAAGTAAGTTATTAATTGCTATCTTAATGCCAATTTACAAATCAAACCCACAGAGCTAGTTTAAAAAACTTATAAATAAAGCTCATTTTCTCATATTAATGCTAATTCACCAGAGAGACAAAAGGCACTTTTATTTAATCACCATATTCTGGTATATGGTGGATAAATCAATCATGAACATTTTAAGAATTGGAACTGTAAATTAGCAGTAATTTACGTAAATTATTAATCAAACCAGAATTTTAATTAATAATCAAGGTATAACTTCTAATATTTATGAGATTATTATAATTATTTGTACTTAACATTTATAGAGTATAATTCGAGCATAATATTCAAAAATGTGATCATGTTACTGGCTAAATCCTTGCTTACTCCTCAAGATTTACTAAAGTGAACAAATAGAAGTTGAATGTAAGCATATCATCAATGTTTACACACATTTGTAATTATAAGTTGGATTATCCTCATCATCTAAAATCAACTATAATTTGCTTTTGAAAAATTCAAACTATTTAAACTTTTCAAATTCATCTAATTGTTAGTGATACAATAATAAATAGATTATTGCAAAACAGTATTTTAATTTGGATATTTTTTTCTTTTTTTATAAGTTTCTAGTCTAATCAGTGACAGTACATGAAGAATGATATTTACATATATAAATACTGAATTTAAGATTACACACTAATTATACTAGACTATTTTGTCAAAGGCTTAGTTGCTTATAACATTACTTGAAATTCAGCATGAGTTTAAAAGATTCTAGGTTTCCTTAACATGGTATTATTTTCACTTATCAGGCCAGCTACACTTGAAAAAGAAAAAAGCAGAATATCATGTGAAGCATCAATGTTCCATTACTAATATATGAATATATTTGAAAAGGTAAAAAAGATTTAACATTTCTAAAGCCATTTAGTAATTCATTTTAAATGATGAAAGTATTCTAATATATAATTAGAAGTAAAATGCCATCGTTATAAACCTTAGCCATTTCATAGCAGTACTGATAGTATTATTAGCACTAATGACTGCATGAAAGAATTTGCTAATAACTGCAAGGAGACCCTTTGATCCTTCTTGGAGACATTAAAGGGGAAATGGGCATGTCAAACTCCTAAAAGTCCATTCCACACATTCTTATTGTTGCAGTTGTTATTACTTTATTATTATTCATATAGTACACAAACATGGATTGACTGCTCACCAACATGCATTAACCAGTGTGATGAGTTTATTAGACTAAGGAACACTATGGTCTTTATTCTTAGATACCTGATAGCTCTTAATTAAAATATCAGTTAAGTTTTCTTAAAGTCAGAATGAATGTATGTGTAATGAAAAAATTTTTTTCTAATAAATATTTACAATCATGATAGACAAAAAATAAATCATGGCCCTTATTGCTAGAAAATTTTAAAGTCACCAGCCAATGCAGCAATTGGTGGCTAAAAGTATAGGATGCTAAGAATCCTTTGATTGTGGACCCAGACTGCCATTTGATGATGACCATTTATTTAAGTACTTACAACTGCAGATCACTTTAAAGTGAAACAAGATGACAAAAATTGAAAGAACTGTTTCATATTAAATGTGATATTATTGAACTGTGCAAGATAGAAGAAAAGATGAAGAGATAATTGATTTAAAAAGTGGGCTTGTACTATAATAGAAAGAAACAAATATTGGAATTACAACTGGAGTAGGATTCATTATAAATAAAAAATATGAGAACAGCAATGTGCATATTGATGGTGTATTGGACAGACTAGCAAGATTAGTTATTCAATTTAATAGCAAATACCAAATGCAGATAATTCAGATTTATGACCAAACAAGTTCTTATAATGATGAAATAGTAGAGAATATTTATATGGAAGTACAAAAGTCTTTGATCAGAGCAAACAACATTTTACAATTTTTATGGGTGACTTTAATGCTGGGAAGGGTAAGCAATTAAAATATGAAAGGATTGTAAGTAAATTTGGTTATGGTAATACAAATGAGAGACGGCATAGACTTGTGAAAAAAACATTATATTATGATTTTTTTTGAGAAAATGTTAAAAGAAAATGGACATGAAATCATCCAAATGAAGATACTGCAGAATTGAATTATATATTGACTAACAGAAAGTACATATTTCAAAATTGAAAGGTTCTTAATAAATTCAACACAGGAAGTGATCATCAGTTAGTGAGATGCAAGATAATTGTTAATGCATATTCACAGTTGATATTTCAAAACTTCATAAACATTGTAATGAATTTAAATTAGAACTCAGAAATCGTTTTTAAATATTAACCGATTTTGAACATGAGTCAGATTTTTATGAAATCAATAAGAGATTAACTGATACAGTTTTAAAAATGGCAACAGTGATAGCTGGTAAAAAAAGCAACAATTGACCAATAAAATATCTACTGAGTCTAGAGAATTTATAAAGAAAACAAAGAATATGAAAATGTATAAAAATGATGTATTAGAAAGGATGGAATATCTTGAATTTTTTAAAATAGTGCGAAAAGAGTTGATAATGATATAAGAAAATATAACTATGAACTAGCAAGGAAATATAGAAAAGAAATAAAAGTCTCAAGAGTGGAAAATACATTTTGGTATTGGTAGGAAACATATTTTTATAATAAAAAAAAAACAGATGGAACTATTACTAAAAAAAAGATGGCATCATGAAATGGGTACAAGGGTTCTATCAAGAATTATATAGTAACAATGATCAAGTACCTTGTACATCTATTACATCTTCTGAATTAACCAGGATTTTAAATGAAGATGTGCGTCATGCAATTAAATTTATGATGAATGAAAAATATCCAGGTAAAGATGGAATTATATTTAATGAATATCTTAAAATAAGTAGGTGAAGAAATATAATTTTTTTGGCAAAGTTATATACCATATGACTAAATGATAAAGATGTACCAGATGGTTGGAAGAATGCAGTATTAATATTAATATTTAACAAATGTGATAAAGAAGATATTAAAAATTACTTTTATCAATTTTATACAAATTTTTTATCAATACTATTACAAATTGTGTACAGAGAACTTTGAATTTCAACCAACTTAAAGAACTAGTTGGATTTAAAAAGGATTTTGGTACAATGCATCATATCCAAGTATTGAGATGAGTTATAGATAGGACCAATGAATATGAATTGCCATTATGCTTTGGATTTGTAGATTATGAAAATGCTATTGATTCTATAAGCTATTTTTCAGTGATTAAAGCCCTGTATTATCAAGGTATAGATCCAGGATATTGTCACATTCTGAAAAATATTTATAAAAATACAACAGCAATAATTAGATTACATAATGATACTAAGAAGGTGAACATTGAGATGGGTATAAGACAAGATGACTCCATATCTCCAAATCTTGAAACAGGAGTGCTGAAGGTAGTATTTTGTGGATTGAAATGGGATGCTAAAGAAATAGAAGTAAATGGAGATTATTTAAGTCACTTAGATTTTTCAGATGATGTACTTGTTTTTGCAAATAATGCTTCAGAACTGCAGGAAATGTTGCAAGAGTTATCAGGTAAAAGTAAGAAAGTAGGACTAAAGGTAAATGTTAAAATGACCAAAGTCATAAACCACTGGATTTACTCAAAAGATGAAAATAAAATTAATAATGATGTGTTAATAACTACAAATACCTTGGGCAGATTATTACTGCAGATTGAAACATAATGGATGAATTCAATCATAGAATTAAATTAGGTTGAAGTGCTTTTGGCATAAATAATTTAATATTAAAAGGAAATATGCCAATGTGTTTGAAAATGAAGGTTTTTAATAATTTTGTTTTACCAGTTCTTATATATGGATCTGATACTTAGACTCTTAACACAGGAATAATACAGAGATTTATGACCATTCAAAGAAGTATGGATAGATTCATATTAGGAGTAACAAGAAGAGATGGCAAATACAATTCATGGGTAATATAACAAACAGTTGCTACTGACATTATTGAAAGAATTAAGAAACTGAAGTAGAGTTGGGCTGGACATATTGCTATAAGAGATGATAATAGATGGACAGCTGAAATTTTAAACTAGATTCCAAGAGATTGTAAAAACCCAGAAATATATCACACTTGAAATGGATGGATAAAATAAGGAAGTGTGTGGGAATGATGTGGAGAAAAGAGGCTAGAGATTGAAGAAGATGGATTGAACTTGGAGAGATCTTTATCTTACATTGGATTGATAATGATTGACAATGATGATGCTGAATAGAGTTACTTGCATATATAATAGAAGTTGTGATTTTTGTAATTTTAATAGATGCTTTAATTGCAAAACAAATACACTAATGATTAGAGGATGCTGAGGTTATATAAGTTTCTGCATTATTACATTTTTTTACAGCCAAGATAATATTTACATTTGCATAGATATATTGAAATACATCAATGTGTAAAGAATAATTATATGACCTATACTATGATTTATCCAGTAAACATATGTAAATTTAGTGCCGCTTTTTTCCAATATCAGCCTGCTGTTCAATATTTTTCAAACTCATTAACATTTCTTCTTGCAAAACATTAATTCTTGATTTAAATTCTGCTAAGTAAGTGTATTAAGTTTTATAAAATAAGGCTATTGTTTTATTATAGTAAAACTGCTATAATTGCAAGGCTTAATTTTAGGATAAATTTCCATCTGAAACAAGACCAGTAAAAATGTCAAATAAACTATCTAAATTACTGTATTCTTTCTTTCACATAACTGCTTTAATGTCATTTCACCTCCCAACTATATTAAACCACTAAACATGGTGAATATAAACCTAAGATCTAGGTGCAATGCTCTCAGATTCAAGGATGGCCACAGGCTAGAAACTAGTCTGAGGATATTGAATGAGTAGGCACTAGATATGGATTTTATGCACAAACCTTGTTGCATCCATTGAATACTCTGGCTTGCATTGAGTAGCTCTAATGTATGGAGAGTTTTGCCTCTATGTAAACATCATGGATAACTATTAAAAACTGTTTTACGTCTTTGACTCTGTTGATAGTAATGTTTTGATGTTAAAAAATATTAGTTTGGTAATCATTCTTTTTTAATACGAGGAATAATAGATTAGATTTTGACCTGTTTTAGTAATTACCAGAATGACACTCTTTGTACTTACCTTATAATAAGTTATATACGAAATTTATAAGTTATCTTGATTTATTTTCACACATTAAAACATAAGAGATGCCATTTTGATTTTTTTAGTGAGATTGAAACGACAACTGAATTATCGGAACTATTTTGTTCTGCTTTTAAAAATCACTTAATCTCCTAATAACATTATGATAAACAAGTAATTATGACTGGACACTATTTAATATGTTGGCAATCTTTGGGATCTCTTGATAATATTGTCTTAATGTAAAAATATTCTATAATTATTTTATTAATATAAATAATGATAAATTAAATATTTGAACTTGTTTCTGTATCACCAGAATGTCATACTTTGTATTCACCTTTATAATAAGTCATATACGAAATCAGTATTAATTGATCAGATATCTCAATTTATATAGTACATTAAAATATAAAAGATGTGTCACAATGATGCATTTGTTTTTGATGTTTTTATCAGATATTTTTTTCCCGTAATTATTTTATGATCATAAATTTAAATGGTTATCTTTCAAATATTGCTATCAGTAAAATGATAAGATTTTTTTTTAAGTAATAAAAAGTAAAAATTATGTTCATTTAATAAAAGCAAAAAAATTCTCAGAAGCAAAGCACTTTTTTTGTTATTACTGGGGAAAAAAACTGCATAAGAAAAGAGGAATTTCATTAAAAAAATGTTACTCACTTTTAACAAATTTCCATCGTAAAAATTGATAGATGTGATTAATTGTTTTAAGAACATTTTCAATTCTATGTCATGTGGCAGATTTAATTAGGTGTGAATTTTTAAAAAAGAAATTGTACATAATTTGAATTTGCAAAATAATTTATGGATATAATGTTAAAGTTTAACTAATACTTGTAATATTTGTAACATTTTTATTATTACACATAATCCCATATGAATTCAAATATCTGAATATATATACACACACAGTGCAACTACATATAATACAAACAGCCGTGACCTACAGCTTGATGCATGAAAGTCTTTGTCATAAACTACTGCTAAGTGTTTGATTATAACGCATGTAGAAATAAATTTATTGTAATGATGATGATGATGAAAATAATCAAATTTAAACTACTGTACAACATTAACCTTTTAAGAAAAGATGAACATAAAACAATTTTTAAAAGTATAGTTTTACTTTTGTATAATATAATCTCCAGTGTGAATTTGACTTGTAGGCAAATTAAAATTAATTATTAAAAAAAATTAACATTTTAAAAAGTTTATACATGTGTTTTAAAAATAAAATAATTTATACTAAGAAAAAAAAAGTACGATTTATGTTTTCAATCTATATATTTTTTCTCTCCCACATGGAACATGTTAAAACAGGCAAAACTCTCTACATGTATTGCCACTCAGTGCAAGCCAGAGTAATCAATGGATGCCAGATAGCTTGTGCATAAAATCCCCATTTAGTGTTTACTCTTCCATTATCCCCAGACTAGTTTCTGGTTGTGGTCTTTATCAGTAAGAAGCCTTGGATGTGAGAGCACTGCACCTAGTTCTTAGGATCTTTTATGCACAAGCCTTCTGGCATCCATTGATTACTCTGGTTTGCACTGAGTGACAATACGTATAGAGAGTGTTGCCTGTTTCAATAACAGTTAAGAGCAAGCATAAGAAATGGTGATCAATTGATGTTTATTGAAGATATAGTTATAATATAAAAATAAGTACTCAAATAAAATTAAAATTTATTTTTCTTCTTAAATAAAAAAGTCTCACTTTCCTATCCCAAGTTCAAGTAAATTAAAATTTGGCTGTTTCTCTAATTAGTTCTTCTATCTACACAAAAAATGAAAAATATTTCTTTTTTAAAAAAATTATGTTCTAATATGGTAAAAATTGGAGTATATTAGTAACTGTTCTGGAGTGAACAAGATGAAATAGGTGTAACTATTCCATATAGTAACTAAAGTGAACAATGAAAAGATAAACTAAATATGTGCCAATAATACAAATGTATAACATTGGGATTTATTAAAAATATATTCTTAAACTATTATTTAGTGAAAGTTGATAAATAACTTTTTAATATTTTACAAATTCATCTATTATAGAAATGATCAGTTTACAAATTCATTAACAGAATTTTAAAACTAATATTGATTAAAAATTATTTTTTCTCCCCTGAGAAAAATATTTTGAAATAAGTAAAGTAATAAATCAATTCTTTTTAAATGTAATTTTTTCAAAAAATTGATAAAATATATTTATGACCATTTTATCAAAATTATTTACATAATTTTGATAAAATGCAAGAAAAAAAATCACATATTTTATCTTTTAATATTAAATAAATAGCAAAATCAATCTTCTATATTTAAAAGAGTTTTATAAAATTATAAAAGTCATTAATCACCATTGCTAAGTAGTTACCATTGAAATAAATCTAATATTTTGCTTAATAAGTGTGGAAAAATACAGCAAATAAAAGATACTGCCACAGTTTCTAATGCACATTAAGAATTAAATTTATGATGACACTATTGGCGTTGTAATATTTTTAAAATTATTTAATAGATTTCAAAATTTTCCCTAACCAAACTTCTTTTCAGAAGCCAAAAAACATAGAGAAAAAATCTAATATAGTTCTATTTACATTTAAACTTCAATGCTAGAAAAATTGGCATATTCTTATATATTTTTGGAATTCTTATTAGAAATATACAATAAATATAAAGCATTTAATAATAAAAATAATCTGTCAATATTTTAACTTGTATAATTTAAGAGCAAGACAACAAAGAAAAACAATCCGAAAACATATATTATATATTACTGTGAAATAATGGTTTTGATTTACACACACACAAAAAAAAAATTGGGAGAAACAAATGTAAAAGTTCTAAACATTAGTTACAGTGATTTGCATAACATTTACATATGATAATCATATAAGTTTACCACTCATAAAAATAGGTCAGATTATAAGTGTTACTTCATTGTATTATCTTCTACAATCAATTTCAGAAGATCTATCATTTTCAATGCCTATATTTTACCTCATAGAATGGCTTATTTATTGACAAATTTCACTGTTCAGAGCTTATGCCTAATTACATTAATAAACAATTTGCAGCCAATGTTTAACAATGTTAATAAAACTGTGAGTGACTGTTAAATACAATTCCAGGGATGTGAATTGCTGTCATACAAAAAACATTCATCTCAGATAAACTTCAATATAAATATTTTTAGAAAAATTCAACCTTTTAACTTTTCAAATACATTCATCTGATAGCAATAACACATAAGATATTATATAAAACAATATTATCAGTTGTAGAACTTCTTTTTCTTCAGGAGTTGCTGGTCCAATCAATAATAGCACTGCCATAGGAATCAAACCCTGACTTTTAGATTCATGAACAATAAATTTAAGATAATGTTTAACCAATACTCACAAATCTAAAGGTCCAGGTTCAATTCTTTGCTAGGACTGTTTACTTATTAGGCCAAACATACCAGAAAAATAAAAGGAAAATAATATTCATCAAAATATTAACATATATACCAACCTATGTGCTACATTACTAACAACTGAATGTATTTGAGAATATTAAATAAAGTTTGAATTTTTGTAAAGATATTTAACATTTACTACTAGATGATGAAAGTAGCAGCTACAAAAGCACATTACATATTTTGGACAAATACTATATCAGGATGTTTGAGTGGCCAGCTTATGCTACTAACTGTTTTATTACTTGTTCTTTAATTATTCGACGACATTGTTTTGCAGATCTGATTTTCAGAGAATCTTACTTGATGAATGAATTCGTTTTTGCAATGAAATTAAGAAGAATCCATAACAGCAAAGGAAAACAATTGACAAAAATAAAAGTAGTTGCACGATTAAAAATATACATTCTATTTAGAGTATCAAAAATCTTTAAAAGTATAATATTCCTCAACAATGATTCTTCAAGATACGATTAATTTTAATAAATTCTGCTAAATGTGCTCATAATGCTCATACAAAATTCTAATAAATTTGTAACTAGTTATGACAATATCATTATTGAAGAACATCTACAGATGACATCTTTAGTATCTATAGAAATTTAAATAGAAGCTAAAAAGTATTACAATCAATGATTCTTAAGATGTATTTGAAGACCATTGATGTCAAATATTACTGCTTTATTTTTTTTTTAAAACATAATACCATCATGCATGCTTATGTTTACAAAATTAACTTCTTAAAAATTAATTAATCACTCAAATTTCATTTTCATGGACAGCAAAGTCATACTCTGCAATGAATACATATCTAGATTTATCTTTAAAGATATCAAAACTTCTATACCACAAGTGATTCACATATATTAGATGATTATTTTAATTCTGTTCACATACATTAGGTAATAACTAAGTTTTTTTTATAAAAATTGTAGTCTGCTTGACATAAAAAAGTTATCCAAAATATATTACTTCTGAGAATAGTAAAATCATGACTATAAGATAGTCCTACATTTGAATTGGAACGTAGTAACATATATATTACAAATCGATGTCTGTATTTCTTCAAAATAATATACATAAATTTATAAATAAATATTTGAAAATACAGTAATTAAAAGTTTATAAAAATTATATGTATAACCGTAACTTAGAAGCACTTTCAACTACCTTGTAGCTTTGTCAACTATCACTTTTAAAATGTCAGATTTCCCATAATTCCATGTCAACTGTCCCATAATTCTGTGATCTTAATGTTTTCTGTTTGCCTATTAATTAAATTCTGCTTGTGTTTATATATTAACATAGCCTCTTTAATTTTTTTCTTATTATTATTTCTTTCAGTTTCCAATATTTTTATGTTATTATAATCAAAATCAAAACCATATATACATGATTTATTATGGTCATAAAAAACAGAAGCTGATAAATTATCACTGTTTTTAAAATTTTGTTTTGTAATTTGAACCCTTTTAAATAACAATAAGTGCTCTTTTGTTCTTTTTTCCAATATGCACCTTGATTCACCTATATATCCATTGCCACACCTACATGTCCATTTGTAAATGATACAATTTTTATTTGTCAATAAAATTTTATCTTTTGGATTGTTTATTAATTTATTTAATGTAGGTGGTGCATAAAATGCAATATCATATATTCCTTTATAAATTTTCTTAATGAAACTTTCCTGTTGATTTGAAATATATGTTATTGATAACCAAAGTTTTTTACCAAAAAAATTAACATTATTATTAATATTTTTATATTTGGAAGTAAAATTTTTAACTGTATAATAAACAGACTCATAATTGTATCCAACATTTAACAACTCATTACAATAAATTTCTATATTTTTAGTTTTATCTGATGCATATTTACAAAGGTTATCATTTCTAGAAAAAAAGGATTTTAAACCTGCCATTTTATGTGACATTGGCACTTTTGATTTATATGGAATATATCCTCTTTTTGCTATTGGTTTAAGAGTCATATAGTAATCCAGTTTATCCTTATTTCTAGTAATCTTAAGATCTAAAAATTGAACACTCATTGAATTTTTATCTGTTTTAATCCACTTTAAGCCCTTTATATTATTTAATTCATTAAACAAATCATTAATAGCATTTGGCTTTCCACAAACAAAAACATCATCAACATATCGACTGTATAAAATAATATTTTTCTGATAATGATCCTTTTTTAAAATATTTTCTTCATATGTAGATATAACAAAATTACATATTTGGGCAACTGTAGGAAGTCCCATAGGCCACCCATTATTCATTTTATAAAATTCATGCTTAAAAATTGCATAAATGTTTCTATCAATAAAGTTTAAAGTTTCAACAATAAATTTTATTATTTTAACGTTAACATGTTTTAACTTTAATGCCTTATTAATTATTTCAATAGAAGACATTCTGTCAATTGATCTGAACATTTCACTGACACCAAATGTACAAATTACATCATAATTATCAATAACAACACTATTAATTTTACCAATGAAATCAAATGATGAATATAATGTATACAAACCAAAACCAAGAATTTCCTGCAACATTTTCTCAATTAATTTACATGTTTCATAATAAAATGCACCCCCAAAATCAATCATTAATCGTAATGGTTCTTTTTCTTTATGCAATTTTATATTTGAAAATATTCTAGGACATACTGCAGCCGAGGGATAAATCCTATAATAAGTAGAATTATCAATTACATTATTTTTGGCTTTTTTAAAAATGTTATTAACAAATTGAACACATAAACTTTCAATATTTACCTTATTAACCTTTATAAAATTAAGAATACTCATTTGAGTATTAACTTTATTTTCATAATCCATAAAAATATTGGAAACTTAAAGAAATAATAATAAAAGAAAAATTAAAGAGGCTATGTTAATATATAAACACAAGCAGAATTTAATTAATAGGCAAGCAGCAAATGTTAAGATCACAGAATTATGGGAAAGTTGACATGGAATTATGGGAAATCTGACATTTTAAAAGTGATAGTTGACAAAGCTACAAGGTAGTTGAAAGTGCTTCTAAGTTATGGTTATACATATAATTTTTATAAACTTTTAATTACTGTATTTTCAAATATTTATTTATAAATTTATATATATATATAAACAACAGAGACTCTCTCCTCCAGCTTTTTATATTGATTTTTAATATTTTTCAAAAAAGGCTACATTGTTTGACAACCTTTTTTGGTGATTTCTAAATCAGCTTACAAATTCATTGTTTCTATGCACAACTATAAAACCACCAATGATCACACAATTTAAACTTTGTTTCCATGAGCATTGTAAATAAGTTTTAAATTAATGCATAAATGAACCAACTGTGATAAATTATATCACTGATGGATTTAATCTGCTTAAAAAAATGCAATTATTACTTTTTAAAAATAAAATGTAATTATTGGGTTGAAATAAAAAATGAATATATATATATATAAAAACAGAAATGCATATTTTGTTTGTTTCTGCTAATTGTATAGTTTTGTAACATTTATATAATGTTATTAAACAGTTACTAATAATTAATAATTATTAATGTTATTAAACAATTTATATAATGTTATTAATTATTATTGTTATTAAATAATTTATATAATGTTATTAATTAATGTTATTAAAAATTAATATTGTTAAATAATGAATCTTATTACGATAATCTAGCATTATATTTCATTTTACTATTGTTGTTAGATTTTTTTTTTTTTTAAATTTATAAATTACATATTTTTTCCAAAATATAATTCTACTGACTGAATTTTTTTTTTACAGTACATACTTTTTATTACCTGCATATATATTGTGAGAGTATCATATGAGCCTCACCTAAAACAATTTGTGTTTCTTTGTGAATTTAACTGTGCCTATATCAAATCAACAGATATAAATAACTTACACCTATCTTAAGCTTTTCATGTATCAGCTATATATATAAACTAGTTAGTATTAAAAGAATAATTCTAAAAATGAATAATTCTAGTTTATTTATACACACACATAAATAAAATGTTTCTAACTAATAGTATTTTTTTTTTAATATAAAACTTGACGTTTGATAAAGCCTTAAGTCAACATTGCATTTTTATCAGTTGAAACAAAGGAAATAAACGTTTGGGGTTAATTACAAATTGTATATTTTAAACAATAGAACATGAGCATGATTATGTGATATCCTTGCTGAAATTAATCCAGTATAAAAACGAACTAATATTGTTATAACAATAATCTTCTATTTAGTTATCAAGGCAAGAACTACATTTGTAAATTTAAATGTGTTTGAATTTAGAACACATTTAAGAAAAATTAAAAAAAAGAAGATTCAATATTTTAAAACCTGCTTCAAGTAATTAATTTACTGCCTTTGAATATTACAAAGAACTATAAAAAAATAATCAGTGAATTTAAGAAGGTTATAAAAGTTATCAACGTCTTCGAAATGAGCTTTCAAAATATAAATTTAAGAAGACAAAAATTTATAAAGATGTTCTTTGGCTAGATAATTCATGCCAGAGATTTCTACTGATGTTTTAAACCTGAACATGTAAATTTATTCCTACTTAATCAATGCCTAAAATATAATTGTCATAATTCTCATTTAAAAAGCTGCTTTAATATTGGAGTATTATATTGAAGAAGATGTTAAATATTTTACTACATAAATATTTAAAGAATGAATATTTGGATTGCCTCTTCGAAGGATGATCAATGAACTTTATGTTTCAACATTCATCATCATTTTGTTTCATCTAAGGAGGGATATAAAACCGCATTCTTTCTTGTCTTGGATTACTTCATTGTATAATTTAAGAACTCTTAAACTTTATTTCCTTTGTGGATAATTATATTTACTTAGAAAAATTACTTCGTATATTAAAGTGGAGAACTGATAAGATGAACACTTTATTTTTTTTATTTATTTAATAAAATTTAGATATTGATATTTTGATATATACTCTGATGGAAATGACAGCTGACTAAGGTAAACGTTTTTAAATTATTTTAATTTGGAAGTAAGTTTTATTATATTCCAAATTGAATCTTACATGACAATTAATATAATATATTTTTAAACATACACAACTAATATCAGAATACATTCTATTATTAATCTAGTGTGAATGGATGTTATCGTATATAAACATACAACACACACTGAATTATTTTAATGATACAATAGGTAGATTTATAATGTGTCATGTGTATTGATTATATGCATGATTTTAAATTATATATATATAAAGTATTATAAATTTTTTTAAACCTTTTTATTAAAATATTAAGACAGAAAAAGGAAAAAGAGAAAGTGAAAAATAGTAATCTCTCTCTATATTTTAATATAATTATATATATGTAAATGATTACATTTTTTTTTTTTTTTGAATATTAAATAATTTATTAGTGTATATAAGCACAGATTATAATTCTAAATTTTAATGTTTTTATGTGATAATATTTTGTTTTTTATTACTGATTAAAATGTGTTAAACTTGATTTCAAAATTAAACAGGTCTCGTTTGTTTATTTTATTTAGTTGTTTTATAAAACCAATATTTATAAATATACATACTCATGCATATATATGTTAAATCAACTTAGTGATTTAATATTTATAAAGAAGTTATATATAGCTTATATTAAATTTATTATTACTATGGGATATTTGTGGAAATGCCTGAAGAGAGTCGATTGCAAATTTCTACTCTGAGCTCGAATTCCGAGAGTAACGAGGTTATTAATAGAGGAGTGAATTGGATTGTATTTTAAATCACATCATCCATGGCATTCTATAAGAAGACTCAAAGTCCGACTATAGCTAGATGCGACTTCCTCGAGTCCTGAAAAGGATCGTCCCGTTATAATATATATATATATATATAATATATCGAGGGGTTTGAACTCAGAATTTCACACAACATTTGAAAAATTATGATTGTGGTAATTATACAATCCTGTAAATGAACTGCTTCTGCTCAAAACTCATATATAGTTTGCTAAACATCTCCAAAGATATCATTGTTCTAGTTCTTAATGAGCTCTTTGAATTTCAAATATAATATAAAAAAACAGAATGATTAATATCCAAGGCAGTATGTTTAGCTAATTTGAAATTAATAGATGAATATGAATTTAAACAAAATGAATACTTTCGCAAAAACAATGAATAAAAAGAAATCAAATAAGTGTTTGTTCGAGAATTCATATGAAATCCGTGTGCCAGAAGAAAAGAAGTGGGCATGATAATTAAACCCTAAATTCCAGAATCTGGAATTTTACAATGCATTGAAATATGCAGGGCTAAAGCATACATGATGCATTAATATGATATATTTAATCTAAACAGAACATTAAAGTCTTAAAATACATATTTTCTATTAATCAAAATATAATCCCAATTATACTATACTAGCATTTTTTCATTCAGAATTTTTCTGAGGAAAAAAAATCATACCATTTTTTCCTTCTGGGAATTTCACAAACCTGTGTCTTATTTCATTTCTGCATCTGTAACAAAATTTAATCACAGCACATTCATCTTTTTTTTTTTATTAATTCTAAAACCAAAGACTTCCATATCAAGTTTAAAATATTGTTAGTCTGATCAAAAGCATTTTAAACATCCATATAAAAATTCACTATTTCTTCATCACAACGAAAACTTATAGAGGCATAAATAAAAGTTATCTGCATTTTTTTTTCTTCCATTAAGTTTATGAACTAATTTTGAACCTGTGTCTTATACACCATCAATCTTCACGGTATTACTCTTCAACTTTTTGTTTACAATGAATCCCAATTTACTTCTCTTTCCAATATTTGTACCTTTGTAGTAAAGTACTAACCCACTTTTTAAATCTTTAACATTTTCTTCTCACTTAGACTGTTCTTCTTCTTCTATACTTAAAATTAATTTGCGGGTATAAGGATCTATATAAAATATTACCATTAAATCACAACCCAAGACTACAATCAGTAGATTCTAAATATTTACTAATTTTAGCTATCAAGTGCTACCTTGCAAGTGAGTTCACTGCAATTGGGAATAACATCTGTATTTAGGTCTGTCAGTCTGAATGAAATATTTATTTATAAAAGTTTATTTATAGACACAGTCATGCAGACTTAAAGAAAATTCAACTAATATTCCCTTTTAGAAACTATTAAGCCACCGAAAAGACTATCATGATTCTTCTTATTCACATAAAAAGCCAATAAAACAACCATGTTGGATGCATGTCGCTAAGCATTCCACTGATGTTTTTTTTACTATATAAATAAGTTCATAGTGATAACAGCTGCAATTATATAGAAAACAATATAATATGAATTTCTGTGGATAATCACCAATAAAATGTTAAAATTGCAATGGCATTATTAAAAAACGATAATTTTTTTAAAACTTACTGAATATAATATTATAGACTTCCTATTGTAAAATCACAATTTCATTGAAATGACCATGTAGAATGAATAAATTATATAAAATTTTCTAAATGGGTGTTGAATGGTGCACCTGAACATGATTTTCATGGAAGTAGATTCTGTTTACATTATAAATATCTCAAAACATTTTAAAAGTGCAATTAATTCTATTAGAAAGACATGACAGAAATAGAATACATTGAAAACAGCAATTAGAGATATTGTTGAAGTATTTCAAAAAGAAGTTTTCTTTCAAAGAAATTAAGAAGAAAGCATTGCTAAATATCAAACAGATTGTAAAACCAAGAAGCATGTTCTGTATTTAAATGTATTTTTCAGTCACAGATAGTTTATATGATCATTCCAACATTAGGTTTTCTATTCGTTTTTTTTGGAGTTGGTCTGACAATACTCATTTTTGAGTAGCTGCTGCTGTTGATGATCTCTCCCCCTCTTAAAAATCAAAATGTGATACATTTCTATCTATGATTTAGTTTTTAAATAAGGGAAGTGTAATTAAAAGTGTGTTCTACCTTTGATTTATGGTGTACAATGGGAGTGGAGATAAAAAAATGCCATTACTAGGTCAAATAATTTTCGTTTGCATTTTCAATTTTTAATTGTTTTCTTATTCATAGCTGATCTCTAGTAAAAATAATATTAGAAAATCTTATTAATTAAAACATCCATTATTTACATGTACAAATTCATGAAAATCTTTCAACTATATATAAAAATAATTACAAACAAATCAAATCACATATCATATGACTTAATTTAACATCTATTTAATAGTATTCATTAGATAAAGTGCTAGGCTTGTCCTGGCATTTTTAATCTAATGCTTGAATATCCTAGCACCTCATGAAGTAAGCCAGTATCAGAAACCAGTCTGGCATTGGGGATATTCTGCAAAGCTTGTTAACAGCTTATTTGCAAGCTATGTCAAAACAAATTTTATTAGTAGTTCTGTACAGGAAAAAGGATGTTCTGCATGTAAAGATAAAAGATGTTTTACATGTAAACATATTATTGTGACAAAAGTAGTCTCTAGTACTAAGAATTGTAATTTCAAATGATATATTCCTAATTATGTTACATGTAAAAGTGTTAATTTGATATATTTGATAGAGTGTAGTAGATGTTTAAACCAGTATATAGGTGAGTCAGCAAATAGTTTACATGTCAGAATGACTAATCATAGATTTGACATTTTGCATAAGAATAAAGATAGACCGGTTTCAAAACATTTTAACTTACTGGATCATTCAATTGATGATTTAAAAGTAGTGATTCTTCAGGAAGGTTTTTCTTCTACAAGGGAGAGGAAACAAAAGGAGAGCTTTTTAATTTTTAAATTCAAGACCTTAGAACCACATGGATTGAATTTGAACACTGGAACTATTACATCTCTGGGTTACCTGGTCACCTAAATGATTTCTATATGTGTGTTTTTTATGTGAAAATTTTCTTATATGAGGTTTTTTATGTAAAGATTGTTTACATGGATGTTTAATATCTGTGTTTAATTGGTTTATAGATAAATAATTAGTTATAAATTATTGTACTTTGCACTAACTATAATTTTTGATTAAAATGTATAAGTATTTTAGTTTTTAATGAATATTAATGTGAGCACAGCTATTTTTTGTATGTGAGCATAGTTTAATTTTTCTATGTATGCACATATGTATATTTTAATTTTGGATTTTTTTATTTTTATATTTATTTTAATTTAAATAGAATTTAAGCTTGATTAGGAGGGAATGTAGTTTTTTTTTTGTTTGAATTTTGTCATTGATTGGGTAGATATTCTGTGTTAGATTTTGTGACCAATCAGGGGGGTTTTGTTAAATTTTTAATCTTTTACCAAATCTGTAATTTTTGATTATCGCCATTTTACTGTGTATTTTTTTTCTTTCTGATGAAAACCAGTCCTCTGGTTGAAATATAATATTATTTATTGGATTTATAAGTTTTTTTTTTTTGTGTTTTTATATGTATTTCCTTTGGTTAGTTTGTTATATATTAATATTTTTTGATATATATATATATATATATATATATATATATATATATATATATATATATATATATATATATATATATATATATATATATATATATATATATATATATAACCTTTGTAATACAAGCTTGTTAAATTGGGTTATGTGATATATCACTTGATTTCTTTTTAATTTTATTTTTAGCTATTAAAGCTTTGGTGATTTTATATTGCAAAAGTTATTAATATATGGTGTATCTGAACTTGGTTCTGTCCCATATGGCTATTTAAGTTAGATAGCTGGATTAAAAGTCATATGGATGTCTAAAAATTTCAGATTACTTATCTATTAGATAAAGTGCTGGGACAGTTCTGATATTTTTAATCTAATGCTTGAATATTCTAACACCTCACTGAAGTAGCCAATAGCAGAAACTGGTCTGGGGTTGGGTATATTCTGCAAAGCTTGTTAAGAGCTTATTTGCTATATATATATATATATATATATATTAACTATAACCATTAAATGTCTGTATTTTTAAATCATATAATGATAATTCAAACAAATATATTTAACACAGTATTCAAAATTAAATAATATATTCTTTACCAGAAGTACTTTCAACTGTTTCACTGACCATCTTTATCAACTGTTAATACAAACATACAAAAAATAAAAACTTGCATTACCCATCATTCAATCTATTCAAATTTCCCACAATTCTGTTGTCTTTATATTAGCCAATTGTCTATTCATTAAACCACCTCTATTCCTAGATATCATCATTGCCTCTTTAATTTTATGTTTTTCACTACACCTTTCAATTTGAATAACTTTTATATCTCTATAATTAAATTTAAAACCATAATTACATGTTTTATTATGATCAAATATAATTGATGGAGTAGTCATATTTACCGAAGATATATTTTCTTTCTGTACACGTTTATATAATGTCTTATGATCGTTATATCGTTTTTATAATGTACATTTGGATTCCCCTATATATTTTATTCCACAACCACATTCCAACATATATATAACAGAACTTAATTCAAACTTAGAAATCTTGGCTTTAGAGTTATTTATCATATCATTTATATTTTTTGAAGAGAAAAAAAAAATTCTACACAAACCACTATAAAGTTTATTAATTAATTTAGCTTGTTGATTAGATATAAAAGGAATAGAAATCCATTTATCACTTCTTAATTTACTTAATATTTTCTTATTATTACTTTTATTTTGATTATATTTTGTAATTGTATTATAAATAATATTCCTTCCATAATCAACATTCAACATATCAGTAATATATACATTAATATTTTCAATTTTACCACTAATAAATTTGCACAAATAATCATTTCTAAAGAAAAATGACTTCAAACCAGCTAATTTATGACTCATATAAACTTTAGAATTATATGGAATATAACCCCTAATTTCCACAGGCTTTAAAATCATATTATAACCAAACATTATTATTTCTTTTAATAAATATATCTAAAAACTTTATAGAATCTTCCCTCTCTTCTTTTAACACCCATTTTACATTATTAATCATATATTATTCATTAAACAAATGAACTATTATTTCATTATGTGCACATATAAATACATCATCAACATATCTACATCACATGATCACTATCTCATACTAGCACATAATTGTTATTAAACAATTCAAAACAAAGCAAAACTCTCCATATAGTAGTGCCATCTTGTGCTAACAAGAGCAATCAATGGATGCCAGAGGGCTTGTGCATAAAATCCCTATCTAGTGCCTACTCATCCAATATCCCCAGACTAGTTTCTGGCTTATGGCCTTCATCAGTGAGGAGCCTTGGATCTGAGAGCACTGCACCTAGATCTTAGGATCTAATGCAACCCTGCAGCACACACCTTTAAACTCTATTTAACTACAAAACTATGAGAATGAAACTGAAAACACAATTAATATTTTCAATCCACTGATGAAGACCACAAGCCAGAAACTAGTCTGGAGATATTGGATGAATAGGCACTAAATAGAGATTTTATGCACAAGCCTTCTGGCATCCATTGATTGCTCTTGTTAGCACAAGGTGGCACTACTATATGGAGAGTTTCACTTCATTTTGAATTGTTTAATTACAATTATGTGCTAGTATGAGATAGTGATCATGTGATGTTTAGTGGTTTAACACCAATCCTGCCTAATAGGATAGTGGTGGCTATGGTTGTAAAAGAGGCAAAGACACCAAAATGTATGGGTGCTGAATTGAGTTCAGATTCATATGACTATATAAACTATTGAGCTTGGATTGAAAATATTAATTGTGTTTTCAATTTCATTCTCATAGTTTTGTAGTTAAATAGAATTAAAAGGTGGATGCTGGAGGGTCGCATTAGATCCTAAGATCTAGGTGCAGTGCTCTCAGATCCAAGGCTTCTCACTGATGAAGCCACAAGCCAGAAAGTAGTCTGGGGACATTGGATGAGTAGGCACTAGATAGGGATTTTATGCGCCAAGCCTTCTGGCATCCAGTAATTGCTCTTGTTAGCACAAGATGGCACTACTATACGGAGAGTTTTGCTTTGTTTTGAATTGTTTAACATATCTACAATATACTTTAATTCCTTTATATTTTATCTGACACAATATCTTAACCTCATAACTAGAAATAAAAAATTACAAATCTGTGATACCACCGGACGACCCATTGACCAACCATAATTCATTTTATAAAAGCAATCATTAAACCTAACATATATATTATCATTTACAAATCTTAATATTTTAATAATGAAATTCTTAATATTATTATCTATAGATTTTAAAAACAAAGCTCTTTCAATGATCTCTATTGATCCTATACGATTAATTGAACCATACATTTCAGATATGTCAAGTGTACACATAAGATCATTATTATCAATTTTTATATTTTTAATCCCATTAATAAAATAAAATGATGATGAAATCGTATAAACTCCAAATCCAAGCACATCTTGCATTATTTTTTCAATATATCTACAAGCATTATAATAAAAAACAGCCCCAAAATCAACAATTACTCTTAATGGATAACAATTTTTACCCAATTTTATTTTTGCAAAGATTCTTGGAAACACTGCAGACAATGGATATAAACTGTAATATGTCTTTGCATCAATAACTTTTTTTTTAGCAGTCATTAAAATGTCATTAGTAAATTTCATTCTATATGTATCAATATTATTTAATTCACTTTTTTCAAAACAATGCTTCTTCAGCTGATCCATAATTTTCATATTATATTCATCCTGTTTCATTAGGCACATCTGTATTTCATCATTATTTGATTTTATTATTTCATCATCATTTCATTTTATTAATAGGATTAAAAATATAAAAATTGATAATAATGATGTTATGTGTACACTTGACATATCTGGAATGTATGGTTCAATTAAGCATAAAAAATCAATAGAGATTATTGAAAGAGCTTTGTTTTTAAAATCTATAGATAATAATATTAAGAATTTTATTATTAAAATATTAAGATTTGTAAATGATAATATAAATGTTAGGTTTAATGATTGTTTTTATAAAATGAATTATGGTTGGCCAATGGGTCTTCTGGTGGTTTCACAGATTTGTAATTTTTTTATTTCTAGTTATGAGGTTAAGATATTGTTTCAGATAAAATATAAAGGAATTAAAGTATATTTTAGATATGTTGATGATATATTTATATGTGCACATAATGAAATAATAGTTAATTTGTTTAATGAGTTAAATATGATTAATAATGTAAAATGGGTGTTAAATGAAGAGAGGGAAGATTGTATAAAGTTTTTAGATATATTTATTAAAAGAAATAATAATGTATTTGATTATAATATGATTTTAAAGCCTGTGGAAATTAGGAGTTATATTCCATATAATTCTAAAGTTCATATGAGTCATAAATTAGCTGGTTTGAAGTCATTTTTGTTTAGAAATGATTATTTGTGCAAATTTATTAGTGGTAAAATTGAAAATATTAATGTATATATTACTGATATGTTGAATGTTGGTTATGGAAGGAATATTATTTATAATCCCATTACAAAATATAATCAAAATAAAAATAATAATAAGAATATATTAAGTAAATTGAAAAGTGATAAATGGATTTTTATTCCTTTTATATTTAATTAACAAGCTAAATTAATTAATAAACTTTATAGTGGTTTGTGTAGAATTTCTTTTTTTCTTTTCAAATAATATAAATGATATGATAAAAAACTCTAAAGCCAAGATTTCTAAGTTTGAATTAAGTTCTATTATATATATGTTGGAATGTGGTTGTGGAATAAAATATATAGGGGAATCCAACTTTACATTACAAAAATGATATAATGATCATAAGACATTATATAAATGTGTACAGAAATAAAATATATCTTTGGTAAATATGAATACTCCATCAATTATATTTGATTATAATAAAACATGTAATTATGGTTTTAAATTTAATAATAGATATAAACATTATTCAAATTGAAAAGTGTAGTGAAAAACATAAAATTAAAGAGGCAGTGACGATATCTAGAAATAGAGGTGGTTTAATAAATAGACAATTGGCTAAAATAAAGACAACAGAATTGTGGGAAGTTTGAATAGATTGAATGATGGGTAATGCAAGTTTTTATTTTTTTGTATGTTTGTATTAACAGTTGATAAAGATTGTCAGTGAAAGAATTGAAAGTACTTCTGGTAAAGAATATATTATTTAATTTTGAATACTGTGTTAAATATATTTGTTTGAATTATTAATATATATATATATATATATATATATATATATATATGATAACAGATGGCGTTCTACCAAAAACACCATCAAGTGTAGTTTTCTGTTTACATAAATGTCAGAGCGAGCATTCACTAAAGTTATTCCACTTTCAGATCATGATTCCAAGCCATTTGCTATCATCAGTGAAAGACAGGAATAAGAAACTAGATCTAAACACAAACTCTGAGCATTTATGAAACAGTTTCTATTCAGCTTGCAAGTGTGAATCTTTTAGACATGTTAATGTCTTCAAACTCAGCATAGCAAGCCAGATAGCTACATGGGTCTGATCTCAGTTCAGCATCACCACATAGTAGAATCTTCTGCAATATACATCATTGCAAGAAAGACCTCAAAGGTACATTTATGAAAAACAAAAAAACACAAGAAACTGTTTCATAAATGCTCAGAGTTTGTGTTTAGATCTAGTTTCTTATTCCTGTCTTTCACTGATGATAGCAAATGGCTTGAAATCATGACCTGAAAGTGGAATTAAAGTTAGAGATAGTGAATGCTCACTCTGAAGTTTATGTAAACAGAAAACTACGCTTGACGGTGTTTTTGGTAGAACGCCATCTGTTATCATAAATACAAGCATTAGCAAGTTTTTTAACTTGTGTTTTTTTGTTTTTCATAAATGTACCTTTGAGGTCTTTCTTGCAATGATGTATATTGCAGAGGCTTCTACTATGTGGTGATGCTGAACTGAGATCAGACCCATGTAGCTATCTAGCTTGCTATGCTGAGTTTGAAGACATTAACGTGTCTAAAAGATTCACGCTTGCAATCTGAATAGAAACTGTTACATAAATGCTCAGAGTTTGTGTTTTGATCTAGTTTCTTATTCCTGTCTTTCACTGACGATAGCAAATGGCTTGAAATCATGATCTGAAAGTGGAATTAAAGTTAGAGATAGTGAATGCTCGCTCTGACGTTTATGTAAACAGAAAACTACGCTTGATGGTGTTTTTGGTAGAACACCATCTGTTATCATAAATACAAGCGTTAGCAAGTTTTATAACTTATGTTTTTTTGTTTTTCATATATATATATAAACAATGTATGGAGCTTTGATCAAATCTGTAACACTTACTGAACAGATGTTTTAGAAAAATTAATTATTTCTAAGATCAATACTGTATTTTAAAATAAAATATATTGAAATAGGACAGATCTATACATTTCTGCAATAGAATGTCCAAGGATTTAAATATTGGAGTCAATGGGTGTAAGAAATAACAATGGTGTCTAGCATTGGACTGAATATTTTAATTAACTGTAATAGTCAGACTGAATATTCCAGCCATATTTTTTGATAATCATCTCCATAAAACATGTTAAATAAAGAGGGGTCTGCCCTTTGCCATTAAATATGTTATTTATTTATTTATTTTTAATATATCTGCTATAGTGCAGATTAGTATACCAAATATAAATGAGAAACATCTATAGGTCAGGTTCAAATGCTCCCTTATTTTTTTTAGATATTATCAATTCTGTTTATCCATTACTAGCTCACAAAACATGGCAATGTGTCACAGGGTGTGTGTATAACAACCTATATTTAACTAGATTGGGAATGAGAAAGAAAATGGACAACTAGAATTATAAATAATATGAATAAAATAAAATAAAAAATAGATATATGGAATATTTACAACTATAATATATTTCTGTATAAATCATATGTATAAATATGTATTCAGATAGGGATATATTCATACTGGAGAAAAAAATCGTTTAATTTTACTAAATTTAACCCACAAGCTCTGATATACATACGTGAAATACAGACATGCCAACATATTTATTATGGTTAGTACCAACCCTTAAACTTAATACTAATAAAGATTGACTAAAAATAAATCAATGAATTAATAAATAAACATGAATGTAATCTTGCCATCGAATATTAATAAAATAAATATTTATAAAGAAGTACAACTTTAAAAGTTTTTATATTTACCTAGAAGCACCTCCGACTAGCCCCATAGTCCCCATCAACCAATACCAATTCTTTTTTAAGGTATCTTCATACAAACTTTCAAAGTCTACTTTTTCCACAATTCACTGATCACTACATTCGCCACCTGCCTACCTATTAAATCATGCTTACATTTACATATTAATATAGCACCCCCAACGATTTAATAGATAGGCAAGTAGTAAATGTGTGGATAAATGAATTGTGGAAAGGTTAGACTTTGAAAGTGTGAATGAAGATACCTTAAAAAAAGAATGTGTTAGTTGACAGGGACTATGACGGGGGCAATCCTAGGTGGATATAAAAACTTTTACAGTTATACTTTATACATATTTATTTTACTTATTTATTAATAATTAATTAAAAGATTACATATATAACTTCGAAGGGATACAGGTATATAAGAATAATAGCATTATATATATATATAAATGTATGTATTGTAAAGGTTAAATCTAAAACAGGAAAAAAAGTCTGAAATATGTTTGATACTAGTATTAAATATAAAACAGAGAAAATTTTAAATTTATTTAAGATTAGCTTATAAATATTAAGGAGAAAAATGTTACAATCAATTTTAATTTCTGTTATAATTATTACTATTTTTTTATTATTAAAGAACCTACTCAGACTTTCAGAATTCTAATTTTATAATTAGTTGATGATAATTAGGTTCAAACCCTCCCCCTTTCTTTTTAGATAAACCGATTTTCAAGACAGTCACTATTAATAAAGTTCAATGCTCCATCTGATATATTTTCTAGCATTTTTCTCTATTAATAATAGTGAATAGTGGTACGATGGTTGTGCATTTATCAAGGGTTCGTTTTCAAAATTAGTGAAAGAGGCTAAACACTGATTGTTCTTATTTCATCTGCTGAAGGTGTGAGCAGAAATAGCATATCTCTAAAGCTGGCATTGGAAAGAGGCTACATAGCAACAGGTTTTAACAACTGGCAGACTTATAAATGGTTTTACTCTAGGATGATAAGACTTTCGGCTATAATCTGATTTTCAATGTTAGGAGACTAATAATTCAAGAGTTAGCAGTTTTTTTAATTACTGGGAAATGTTGTTCTCATGAGTTTCCCCTCTTTAGAATACCAAAAACAAAGTTTCCTAGCTTCTTTAGATGAGCCACAATTTGAATCAATTCTTTTCAAGCTTATTGCATCTATGCTCTATTTAACAAGAAAAAAAAAGTTTTTTTTACTGGTGTCTATCGATCCATTTATATGCAAATGCTATCCATGATTAAAACTAAATAATTTAAGGACCTTTATTGTCATCAAGTAATTATTTTTAATTAATTATAATTTTTTAAATACCCAAAACAACATTTCATCATTCTTAATAAAAAAAAAACTAAAAATACAGGAAATATCTTTCCATTTTTTTTTTTCTAATTACAGTCATCGTCATTAGTAACTTTTCCAAAGTTACCCAAAGTTAACATTTTCTTTTGTCGTTGTACAGAACTATAAGCAATAAATTCTTATTAAATTATTTAACTAAATAGACTATATATATATATACTAGATAAGTTATAACTAAATAGACTACCTATTTTTGCTCAGCAAAGTATAAGAACAAAACTAATTAATCCTTTTTCTTTCGGTATTTTGTTTCTAAAAATATGTGTATATATACTTTACCAATGTGAGAGAAAAGAAACATTACAAAACAACAAAAAAAATCCGACTTGGAATTTTATTCATAACTTTGAACTTATAAATAATTTATGTTTATGATGGGACCATATGCATTCTCCATCCACTTTCGTTTAAAAAATATTATTTATATGTTGTTAGCTTTTCTCTAAAGTCAGTTTCTATAAATCCTTTTAAAGGCATTGCGACCAACAATTAATACTTACTAACTTTGTTAATCGCATTTCATTTTTATAAAACTGAAATTAATTCCATTCATTCTTTCTTTCTCTTTTATTTTATATATCTATTTTATAATGTGGACAGAAAGCTGTTTTAGTCAGACTAGTTGTCTTTAAAAGTAACCTTAATAGAAACAATATATGACTATACAATATAAAAAGTAATATAATATGAAAGGAAATTATGGTGGCTAGATATAATAATTGATATATAAAAATAAAAGTAAATGAAAATAGTCCTATAATAAATATTAAATATCAACATTATAAAGAAAAAAGTAACTTTTAAACAATGATCATAGGATAATTATAGGAAATTATGAGAAATCGGAAAGTGACTCATAAGTAATATCAATAAAGATGAATGGTTGCAAAGACATGAACACAACAGTAAAGACTAAAAATAAAAAAAAAGGTTGTTTTATCAAAAGCAACAAATCAAAATAATAAAATTTCAATAGTTTATATTAGTGTAACTACTATTTACCATTGCTTGAAAAAAGTAAATTTTTTTATCCCATAATGCCATAGTAATTATTCACACTATTAAAACTATATGGTTTGCTTGCTGTTTTGTAATTTTCGACAATACAAAAACATAGTACTAAAAACCAATAATAAAGAGTAGTATAATATATATGCCCTAAAATATGTACCCAGAAATACTAAGAGTAAAATTTGGCAGAACAATATTTTTCTTAGTTGCTCATTATTTTAACATGATATAAATTATCCTTTAAAACTGAGTTATTGTATCAGCCTTCAGACACTAATCATAATAATTATATTTTATAAACCGTGCATCTTATATCATATACAAAAAATTCTCACTATACATATGTTATTACTTGTACATAATTTGTAATTAATAAAGTTTATTCTACATATATAAACAATTTAATATTTTTATTAACTTCCATACTTAACATTTAAGTAGCTTTGATTTACTTAAGATTTATTGACTTACATTGGTTTTTTAAATTTTTATTGTTTATATTATGATTGTTGTATCTTTTCAGCGATATATTTTTTATACACTAAAATATATTTAAAATTTTTTTATTTATAGACAAAACAATATATTCTCTAAAATCTAAAATAATAATATATACGTGCTTTAAAATTTTACTTATTAAATAAAATAAAGATTTTGTTCTATAAAAGTTTAAAAAAAAAGAAAAGAAGAATATCTATAATATTATTTTTTACAGAAAAATACTTATTTAAAAACTGTTATTCAGTTAACTCTTAAGCGTTTTACGATTTTTAGAAATAAAACTCTACATTAACATATGATTTTTAGAAATAAAGACTCTTAACATTTACGTATGATTTCTAAAAATAAAACCTCTACGACTTTTTGAGAACATATATGCACAAAACTCATGTGCAAAAAATTATATCTTTATTACTCAAACTAAAGTAATTATAACATTTTATTCTAGATTCGATGTAAAGGAAGATTTTGTATTGAAAGAAAAGTAAGCTTTCATCAGACTTTTTGGTATTATTTTCCATCTTATTACTATTGATAGTATTTTCCCATATTTTAAAATTAAACTTCAAATATTATTTAAATAAATACATTTTTGCTGTAAGGGGTAATTTTAATCTCCATATGTGCCTATTATTTAGTATATAATCAAACTATTTGTAGCTAAGGGGGGCATCTGATATTCGGGCACCGGAAATGGCAAAGTTCAGTTTCGAAGTAAGTTTGTGTTATTAATAAGTAAATAAATAATTGAAGAAAAAACAACTTATTTAATATGGTTTTAGTTAAAAAAAATTTTCTTTTTACTATACAGTATTTTAATAAAAATATATATTTTAAACAATGAGCATTTCCAATTGCTCAACAAGCTTTGTGATAAATGCTTAGTCAGAGAAAGCATTTAAACTATCTCTGTCAGGAAGCCCCAGCAAACCTCTGACCATGGTTTCATGCTTTGACACTCCTCAGAGAGGCGTTAGAGTAGCTTCAGACACTAGATCTAAAAATACCAACTCTAAGCCAGCCTTGTTATCTATTGAGTGGAAAATCTGAAATTTTCAGACACCTATATGTCTTCAAACCCAGCTATCCAACTCAAATAGCTATATGGGACATTTATAGTCACTGCTTTAAATCTTATGAGATTTATATTGTTAAGACTACCAGTATATAGTTTGTCTGAAGATCTCTCAACCCCATATAGCTATTTGAGTTGGATAGCTGGGTTTGAAGACATGTAGGTGACTGAAATTTTCAGATTTTCCACTCAATAGCTAATTTTTAGATAAGTGCTGGCTTGAAGTTTGTATTTTTAGATCTAGTGTCTGAATCTACTCTAATGTCTCTGAGGAGTGCCAAAGCATGAAACCATGGTCAGAGGTTTGGGGGAGCTTCCTGACATATTTTAAATGCTTTCTCTGGTTTATCATAAAGCTTGTTGAGCAATTGGCAATGCTCATTGTTTATATCGTACAAGATTAAGAGAATGGAGTCATGTGATCTATGACTCCATTTTTTATTTCACTATTTATAGTCTCTGCTTTAAGTCTTATGAAATTTTATATTGCTAAGACTACTAATATATGATTTGGCTGAAAATCTATCTTCTCCATATAGCTATTTGAGTTGGATAGCTGGGTTTGAAGACATATAGGTGTCTGAAAATTTCAGATTTCCCACTCAATGGATAACTTATAGATAAATGCTGTCTTGGAGTTAGTATTTTTAGATGTAGTGTCTGAAGTTACTCTAGCCCCTCTCTGAGGAGGGCCAAAGCACAAAACCATGGTCAGAGGTTTGGGGGTGGAGCTCCTGACAGATATTTTAAATGCTTTCTCTGGCTTAGCATTTATCACACAGCTTGTTGAGCAATTGGCAATGCTCATTGTTTATATCTTACAAGCTTAAGAGAATGGGATCATGTGATCTATGACTCTATTTTTTATTTGACTACATTTTTTAATATTTAAAAACGTTAGAACTGATTGAAGTACAAAAGAAAAAAATTATATTGAAATCATAAAAGATGTTTTCATAGTTTTTATATAAATACTTGTTTTCTGTTGTAATCCTGTCAATAATAATTTATAGATGTTCACATAATGATATAAAATAGACAAGAATTTACTATGTCGTTAGTTTAAATATTTTACTTGTTACATCAGCAGATGTAATATTATTAATTTTATTCTATGTACATATAATAATTCGGGTATGAGCTCGTAATATAGTAATAATATGTGCACTTTTGATGCATGAAACCTGGGTTCAATTCCAGGCTAAGTAAAGTTGAAACAAGTTAACAGACTTATATATTTTTTTTCAAATAATTTTCTGATAGCCAATCCATGTGGCCATCCATAATTTTAAAAAATAGGTACCTAGCAATTTTTAGATAGAGGATAAAATAAAAATGGAAAAACATTCAAATCCTCACTATCCAAAAATTTTAAGTCAAAGGTGAATGGTACTTTATAATCCCTTTATGAGAGACCATTGGAAAGATTTGGCTTTGCAATAGAATATTTAATAAATTGTTTTACCCTATAAATACTAATTAAAAAAAATATTGGTTATAAATTATGGAAATTGAAAATTTAACATTTCTTTAATTAAGCACTTTTTAAAATTAATTTTTCAAATTGTTAAAAAATACAGCAATCATAGATCATAAAGTCAGACTATACTCCCTCATTATATTTATGTTTTGTAATCAATATTCACTTGTCAAATGAGTTAGATGTATAACCACATGTGTCTCCCCATATTTTTCACTACACCATTCTTTCACAAAATAAGTAATGTTTTCTATCCACTGTTTATATCTTGTGGAGAGATGATCAATCATTACTTTGAAGTTTGTATGAATATATTGGTTATTTTTTTATTTAAAAAATGCACATAAAATATATGTTTATGTTTAATTTATGCAAATTTTTTAAAGTAATTGTAAGTTAAGATAGATTCGAATTTTTTAAAAATTGTTTTACCCTATCCTGATAAAACATGTTTTTTATGTTTTGAAATTTATGCAAATAAATAATTTTTACATATGTTTATATGATAAATATCATATTAACTTTTAATTGTAAAAAATTTTATTTTACATTTTGATGGATAAAAAAGTTTTGCTATTAGTTTTTATATTATTTAAGGTAAAATAAATATTAATCTTTAATTGAGGTTTAAAGTTTATATCTATGCTAGAGATAATCTCTAGTTTCGATAATGATTAGTAATAATCATTATTGTATTTATCTGAAATGGCGTCAAAGTTGTAAGTGGAGGAAGTTTGACAATGGTAAATGAAAATGTAACAACTATTCAATAGAATTTATTACATTGTTTTTTGTTTGTTTGTTTGTTTAGCTGTATGCTATACATTGCTATTATTAAAATGTCCACAGGTGGTCAACTTTTTGTGCTGGAGTTATGGACAAAGTGTTAAGGATATTCAATTGAATAATGTGAATTAAAACACATATTTTGATTCAGACTAATTGAATAGAATTATTAATTGCTTAATTTTCCACTGGGGTGATCAAACATCAAATAACATATTGTGCAATTTATTATAAGATAACATGATTGTGCTTTAGTAGGCTATGAAAAAAACTTATACAATTTTATTTAAGGGAGATATGCAAACAAATTTTGTTTTGAATAATAGATATTTTGAAAATATCAATGGTTTATATATATATATGTGATATAAAATGATTTTTTGTGTGTGTGATATACACACAAACATTTAAATACACTATATGGTTTCCTCACACTGACAAAGTGATAACAGTGTTAAGTTCAGTATACTACTTGATGCTCAAATATCATCTTGATGATTGAATTACCAAAATAAAAATTTTCACAAAAGAGATCCGATCCTACCTTCAAATAGAAAAATTTCTCAGTAAAGATATAAAGAAAATAGAAATTTTATTTAAAGACTAGGATTTTATTACAAATTCAACAAATAGACCCAATTTTTTTATCAAAACAACAGAAACTAATTTCATAATCTGAATATAACTAATTTGCAATAATAGATTGAAACATAATTCTATCACATGTTCTTTATGACTAATCTTGCATCATAACCTAACTTACTTTTCTCATTTACCTAAGATTATTTTTTAAATGAATTTTTAGAAATAATCTTGAAAAGTTAAGTGTACATACTTAAATCTATGAGATGTGTATTTATAAGTATCTTTATTAGTGCTAGTATATTCTGCTTTTGAATATAGTGCTATTGTTTGGAACAAAAAGTTCCATATTAAACTTTTGGATATCAAATTACATATTACCATAAAAAAATATCACTAGGGCATATTATGTCACATTGAATGTATTCCTGTTTCACATATTTTTCTCACAAGAGAAGTTGTATGACATAAAATATTATCATCAATAGTATTATGTTCCATGGACAGGTCCAGAGAATAGTCACATCATCATCCATTTTTTATTCCATTCTCTTCACTATCCAGGTGATCAATCCATGTAACTCTTCCCATCTCTTATACCTTTCAACAATGTCAATCTTTTTCATCTTTTCTTCTTGATTCCTCTCACCATTTCCTCCAAAATATTTTTCATTAAATTAGACTTTCATCTTAATAACTGTCCAATCCTGTTTCTCTTTCTAATTTCTTCAATCAATCTTCTTTTCCATTAAGCCTTTTCAAAACTTCTTCAGTTGTTATGTTATTCATCCAACTAAGTTTTCCATATTTCTCCATGTCCACATCTTAAAGGCTTTCAATCTATTTCTAATTTTATTATTCATTGTTGAGTCAACCATTCACAACCATTAAAAGTATACTCCACATATACGATGTTTCCTGAAAGTAAGATTCGATCTTATGTTAGTTTTTACTCCAAAAGATACTACAGGTTTTATTTCCATGGATGTCTAACTTTTTTATGTACAAAAATCTACATTTATGCAAGTACTTCTCTTTATAGAAAGCTGCAAAATTCTTACCTAGAAGCCCTCAGAATTTCTTTCATGTACTTGCAAGAATACTTTTCTTTTTGAACTAATATTATCTGGCAATGAGAATATTATTCATTTAAATTTACCATTAAATCAAATATTAATTGAAGACTTGTGAGACTGGAATGGAAACAAATTTGAATATGTTAAAAATAATTTGTCCACACAAAAGCAATAAAAAATTGCAAGCACAAAAATTCAGAAAATATTAACCACGTTCATCTATTATCCAGTACACAAATTATAAATATTTTCCAAATTACTTGTAATAGCTCTGCTTAAATATTTTTTTTAAAAAAAAACCTTTTTTTAGGAGCAAGATTGGTGGGTGATTCACTTAAGCCCACTTCTGTTATTTTAATAGTCTTTTAGGCAAAAAGAAAAATGCTTAAGAAATCAAATTAATTTTTCTTTTATCTGGAATATTTAAAAGCCACCATGCTGAAATTCTAAAGCTCAATCAAGCATTATAAATCTAAATATTAAATATAAATGAGTACCTAAAATATATAAATAAAAATATAAATTCTCCTATATACTGATTAGTAGTGGATAAATTGTTTCTCTAAAGAGGTAGAATTATGTTTAGCAAAAATAATCGACAGGAAAATACAAAAGAACAATATAATTTGTATTCCATTTATTTAAAGTGTGAATGTCACATGATCACCATTTCTTATACTTGCTTATAACTGTTATTAAGACAGGAAAAACTCTCTATATGTATTGCTACTCAGTGTAAGCCAGAGTAATCAATGAATGCCTGAAGGCTTGTGCATAAAATTCCCATCTAGTACCTACTCATCCAATATCCTCAGACTAGTTTCTGGCTTGTGGCCTTCATTAGTGAGGAGCCTTGGATCTGAGAGCACTGCATCTAGATCTAGGTACAGTGATCTCAGAAACCAGGCTCCTCACTGATGAAAGCCACAAGATAGAAACTAGTCTGGGGATATTGGATGAGTAGGCATTAGATGGGAATTTTATGCAAAGCCTCTGACATCCATTGATTACTCTGGTTGGCACAGGGTGGCACTGCTGTATGGAGAGTTTTATCTGTTTGATAACAGTTGTGTGCTAGCATAAGAGATGGTGATCATAAGATGAACATACTTCTTCATTTTCATAATTGGAATCATTATAGTTTTTAAAAATATGCAGATTAAACTCCATTATTATATATCAAATTGCAAAGTGCAACTATTTCTTTCATAGTAAATTCTTCCATTTCATTTAAAAATTCTATAACATTGCACCAAATTCAATAGCCTTGCCATTCATTATTTGTGCAATTGATTTTATTAATTGATCTGACAAAATATCCATATCCTTATCATCTACTTTAATATCTTCTTCCTTTTCAAGTTAATAATTAATTGACCTATTTTTTTAAATAGCCACAGAAGACATTTTTCATATATTTTTAATATATCATTGCTATCACTTAATCTCTTTTTATTCTTATCCACAATTTTTTTAGCTAACCATGTCTTTTTCTCCCAAGTGAGATTTCTAATTCTATAAAATACTAGGTCATACCTTTTCACTTGTGAAAGCATTTTTTTCTATATATATCCTTGTTCCAACCATTTTTCTTTTGCTAAATTTGTTTCTCTTCTTAGCTCATTATTATTGTTTTTATATGCACTTTGCCCTTCCTCAGTATTGACATTCTTTTATCTTCTTTGTACTTCTATTTTTTACAACATACCTTCCAATAGCCAAGGTAATTTAGCTTTCTTTAAATGAATAATTGAAAATTAACTGTGATAAAACACAGTTGCTGAAGCTTTAAACATAAAATTATAACAATAAAACTGAGCGCTTTCGGGGGACTTAAGTCTCCATAATCATAGCTCAATACAAAATATAATCACTTATTCATAAGAAAAATGTGGACCTCAAATAAAATGTAAACTAAATCTAAATAAATAACTAAATAAAATACAATATAAATAAATAAATATTATAACGTCCATATTTTTATAGCTGGTAATCCCAATGCTATTAATAGAAAGGATTCTTGTTTTAATATTTCTAAAATATGGACGTTATAATATTTATTTATATTGTATTTTATTTATTTATTTAGATTTAGTTTACATTTTATTTGAGGTCCACATTTTGCTTATGAATAAGTGTTTATATTTTGTATTTATTTTGTATTGAGCTATGATTATGGAGGCTTAAGTCCCCCAAAAGCGCTCAGCTTTATTGTTATAATTTTGTATATAAAGCTTCAGAAACTGTGTTTTATCACAGTTAATTTTTAATTTATTGATTTTTATTGAAGTATATACATACATTCTTTTAAATGAATAATACATATTTCATTTTTTGCTGTTTTTAAGAATTCTTCATTAAAGCTATACCAACACTTTTCAGAGTTATTAACACATTCCTCATCTTTATCAGTCATTATTTTTATTACATTTTTAAATATTAAATGAAATCATTTCCCCCCCATTTATCACAATTTATCTGTCCTATCTTACATATCTTTTTTTTCTTTTTTTATTCCTTTTAAACTCAACTTTAATTTAGTCATAATCAAATTATGGCCTGAGTTTATATCAGTACCAGGACAAGCGTGCAAATCTCTGTCCTGAATCAATATACAATGAATATGATAACATTCTCTATGACTTAGAAATTTTCATGTATACAATCTTCTTATATGATTTTTTAAAGCATTTGCAATCACAAACCCATTCTCCTTACAGAATTGTACAAGCCAACTATCTTTTTTCTAATATCATAATTTCCAACAATTCATTCCCTCACAGAAGCTTTCCAATCACTCAGTAAAAATTTACATGCATTATTTTTCTTATGTTAGACAATTTCCTCTATTTTTCGTATTTTTCATCAATTTCAATATCATCATAACTAATAGTTAGCATATTGAAACAATGGATCCGGAAGTCCGATCCATGCTTCACAGCCTTCTATAAACTTAACTAATATTGTAGACCTGAATTAAGTTTATAGTCCAGTATCAGCAAGGTTTTGCATCAAAGCTAAAATTAATATGCTCATTTTGTTTACTTAACGGTATTTAAATTTGTATTTGCGTTAAAATATTTTTTTAAAAATAAATTCCATTAAGATTAAATTGCTATTAAAATTTACTTTTAAAACTTATTAATCAAACATATATAAACGTCAAGCGTATATATATATATATGAGTTAATGCAAAATTCTGTTGAAATAAAATGTTATTTTGTTAAAAGAAATAATAATATATTTTTCTTTTTAAATTTTGTTAAAATATGGCGTATAATTTTATTTTGAGATAAGCCTATCAACATTTCTAAAGGAATGGCATGTTTCAATTAATATTCCTTTCAAGGCAATTAAAGATGGCCTTTTTAAAATTAAATCAAATTCGAAATTAAATGCAGAATTTGATAACAAAAATTTAAAGTTTATTTTTAGATAAAAGTTGCTTCGAAACAAAGGAGCACAGGGGACTTATCAAGATCTAAAATCATATGCAAAAACAATAGAAAGGTAGCTCCTGAAAAAGTATAAAGAGGAGAGGAGACAAAAGACTTGATCTCTCTGGTTCTTTTGCTTATTCGTGCAGATTCTGTGTTTAAATTATTGAGATTTTACTTTTAAAATCTTTTTTTTTTGTTCTGCTGCTGGTTCTAGTGCTGTTTGTTCTTTCTCAGATTTTATTGAGAAAATCGGTCAAATGTGTTCCTGAAATTCTTATTCAGATTTCGCCTTTAAATTTTGTTCTTGAAGAAACTCTGCTGAAATTCACTGAGCTTCATTCTTATTATTATTATTCAGAGATTGATTCTGAAAACATTGCAAAACCTATTTTGAAGAGTTCCACAATTTATTCTTACTGATCTGATTCCAACATGCAACCAGTTAAAAGTTATACTAATTTGATGGAAGCGACCATGATTGGTGGCTAGGCACAACAGCCTTGCCTGCCACCAGGGTCCTAGTTCATCAAAATGTTGTAACATGTCCAACAAAGAGAAACCTGAACTGTGAGCCATGTCTGTGAACTTTGCGATTAAAATGCTGCATAATTTCCATTTTCTTGTCCGGACAAATCCCCACATATTTAATCAAGCCACCACATCGAGGGAACTGGATCTAAAAAATAAGGACCAGTAACTGTATGAAATCTCCTCATGAACTATTTATTACTTTACCTTTTGATAAATACCTTTCTGAATTGTTTCATTTAATTATATATATAATGTAACTGTTTTCTATTATATTAATATTAGATGTATATTTAATTTTCATACGATCATCTAGTTATACTTAACCTTTTTCCCCTTTACTATTCCTCATTTTAAAATGTATATAAATGTTTTCTTGTTTTTTATTTGTGGTTTAAATTATTTTTTTCCATTTAAAACTTTCCAATTTAAAATAATATCGGTCTTCTAAATACTAGTAAGTTACCTTTATTTGCCAACCTGATCTCCTCGATAATGCCTCTCAGTCCGCCTTTAGCCCCATACTTATATCTCAGTTAGTATAAATGTCTTAAATATTTTAAAATTGTTTTAAGCACAGAGCAACTAGAAAATGCTTTGTGAAAGATTTATTTTAATTGTGCTTTATCGAGGGGATTCGAGTTAATAATTTTATTAAAGTTGGGAAGATATAGATTTAGACCACAAAATTGCCCTCGCCTTATTATTCAAATTATTTATTATATAATCAACTGGGGAATAGTGGAGATAATTAAAACTTTTCCAATATTTAGCATTATGTTTTATTAAAATATGTTATTTAATCAAAAAGGCTTAAGTTTTCTAATTTTATTTCAATTTCTGATTAGCTTAACCTTTATTTTACTTTTCCAATGATCTGCACAAACACATATTTCATATTACATTTTTTATGCACATTTAACTTGGTGAGTCCCATAAGTGTTCTCATCCATGTCTCTCCCTGATGCTAAGCTTTGGGCCGGGTAAGAGAATAATTTATGCATATCTTAGATATGTTGTCAGTTCATAGTTAGACTCGAGAATAGATTAATAGGGCAGAGGCCATAGTATTCTTGATTTTATATCTCATGTATGGGTGGTCTTGAGGTACTTTCACCTAGTATTCAAACTGGGTCAAACCAACATACATCATCTGACCAGTACAATATAAACTTGTATGATTACCAAATCCCTAGGACTTGCATTTAACCTTGTCGTCATCAGCTTGCATCAATACAATTTACCTTTGCCACACTATTCCAAATTTTCTTTACAACAGGTATGCCAATTCCATTAATTGGTCTACCACTACCTGAATAAAATAACATCACCACAACTTACTTTCTGACATCCCTCCCATCTCACTTCTCTTAATCCTATAACATCAATATTATTTAGTCATCTTTTTCAAAACTTTCCAATTTTCCAGCTTCTTCCAGCGACCTTATATTTCATATGAAATTCTTAAGGGGCCTTCTCTCAATAAATAAATTTTATGAGAATTTTGTAGGTTTATAACCTGAATAGCCTTATGTCCAATCTTAGCTAAGGTCTCAAAATAAACAATGATTTTTGTAGACCTGTTCATAATAAAACAAGGAAATTATAAGGCAAAGTGGTTCTTTGCTTTCTTTTCCCAATGATAACCTCTATAACAAGTTTTCAGTGCTAGATGAATCACATAAAATAAAAATCCTACCACTTCCTCCTCACCATTATCACCTATAGTGATCTTCTGCTGATTTAAAAGAATGTTGTTGCTGACCCAGCACTCAGAGGGGTGTTGACTTATTTAATGTCTGTCAACTCTTTTCATTATACATACATTGTCATGAGAATTGTAACATAAACATGTCACTGTCTTCTTCACCAAATCTTTACCCATTGTCAGTCACTGCTTATTTGCAGATAACCTTCATATCCAAATGCTATTCCCCTAACTGTAATCTGGGGATGCTCTGGATAGTATGGAATCTATGCCCTGGAGATGTTACCACTTAATCAAAATATAGTTATACAATCTAAGGACTATGTCCAAAAAATCCTTTTTCTAAATATTGAATGAAGAATTTACAATTAAAGAATTATTATGGCTTAAAAATTGAATTCTTATAATATTTCAAACAGTTTATTACAGATCCAATGATGAAGTAGCTGTATTTGATCTTCATAGATATAACTAGAGTTCAATAAATATATAAACAAATAGCTATTGCATTTGTATGTTTAGTAAATGAAATTATATTGGATATATGTAGATATTTGTAAACACAAAACATATTCGTATAGTCATACACAGATGCATGCATAATTGGATAATTTAAGAAATCCACTAGTGCATCTTTTCTGCTTGGAATCTCTAAGGAAGGATATTTTATTAACAATAAATCATTGTCAAAGCATCTTAATAACACATTTACTCTCAGTATTAATCTTACAGACAGTTTTTTATTTATTTAACATTTATATTTGATTCTGTTTATTAAAATGTTTTCCTGTGCAATTCAGTGAAGTGAGAGAATGATGGAGTCATATATAAAATTCCTGAAGCAATTCTTATCTGAGTAAAATAATAAAAAAACTTGTCTCACATTAACTGACTGTAACAATTGCATGTTTATTCAGAAACTTTGTTAATCATCATAATGTCTTCAAGAAATTTTTCAGAGGATTTACTAAAATTTTGACTAATCAAATTCTGTAAAATAGAAAATTGTTTTGATTATATTAAATATGCATAGTTTTATTCAATAACATTCCATTACTATTATTAAAATATTATAATTAAACTATGATTTGTTTATCAGCACATCCATCTAGTGATACATTAATTATTATGCATTCACAATATATTAGACATATTTTATTAGTAGCCATCCATAAATAAATCTTACAATTCTAATTTTATAAAAGTAAACAGAAAAAAAAAGTAAAATATTTTTTTACAAAGGTTATGCAACCTAATAACATCCAACCACATGCTTATGTTTAGACTTGTTTGTGAGCATTTTAGAATGGTATACTCTTAACTCTTCTGCATACAAAGCTTTATATTTAAAAGACTTCTAAAATATTCCTTTTCTTTAGTCTTATTTTCTCAATGAAAGTCTTTTTTATTTCAGTGCTTTAGAGTAAATTTTATATATCTTTTATAATATAAATGTAATATGTCTTTTTTAAAAACATGCTTATTTTCCCCATTAACTGTTTTTTAAGGAAGTGTTTTATGTTTTGTTGGATTCTTATGATCTTCTCAAGAAATATATGACTTTACAAGACTAGATTATTTCAGGAAACTAAAAGAGATACCAATTGGTCATATGATCTTTTTTTCTAATCTTAGATGCATAGCATTCTTAATAATTTTAAGGCCTTTATGCTACATTGATAAAGAGTTTAGATATCATTATTTTTTGCAATAAATTGAAAAAAATAATAGATGTATATGCAAATAAGACCAAATACTTTTTTACAAGCTGTTAAATATCAACAATACTTAGCAGTCTATTGTATCTGAAGATCAAGCCATCAAGATGTTAAAATCTTAGGCATTTGAAATAAAAAGTGATATAAAATGATTATTAATATGAAGCTTTATATTTATTTTGGTATTCACAGAATTAATAATGCCATATGTGATTTTTAATCAGCACATAATGTGACTAGTCCAATTACAACACACTCATTAAAAAAAATCCAGCCTTCAGTAATATGACAATTTTAAGATTCAAATGAAAACTTTAGATGGTTTAAATTCATAATGAGTTAGCAGCAGTTGATTATAACCCATGGAAATCAAATTTGTTAGTAATATATTTGAAATAGAGCCTACTTTCTACTGCACTAATGATTTTAATCTTATAGTGATCAAATCTAGATTTTTTTTAACAATTTGTATCTTTAATTAATAATGTAATATAATCTGTTAGTATATAGTTCATAAGATGATAATGTATAAAGCATGGATTTTTCCAAATACGTTCCTTGTAATTTGTACAAAATAATGTGTTTGTGATAAACAACTCATATACTATGTAAAAATTTAATAATTAATACTATTTTTATTGCTATGGATATAATACTATTAGTTAGAAATAACTTCCTCTGAACTCTATGGATCTTTTGTTCAGGCATAAGTACTGATGAAATGAGAATAAATATTTTTTACTAAACCAATTTTAATGTCATCTGCCATTCATGAATAAATCTAAAAGGACCAGACATACAATATTTTAAATCAAGCCTCTTAGTACACACAGCATTGTATATTTTTACTCTATTTTCAAACTTTCTTATTCAATTAACTTTTTATTCAATGTCAGACTTAAAAGTCCACAGTTCCTTTTTATCTATTAGTGCTGTTCTTTTGAAGAGTGTATTTGTTTCGTGTATGAATTTTTAGGTAGGTTTTCTAGTAACAAAATAATTTTAGAACTTTTAAAGATTCCATTTAATATTTTCAAGATTTCTTTTAACTCTGCCACTATATCCATAAATTTGAGTTATTTATAATCCTTGTATTTCACATTTATCAAACCTATATTGATCATGGATCATAAATTTCATTCATAAATTAGATGTGTTGCAATAATCATGGATCGTCATGACTGAATATTTAAGGAAGTTAAATCCAGATGGATTTATGGGTAAACATAAAAGATAAATTTCTTTGGAATCTGACAAGAAGTTAATTTCTATGCTGTAATTCTTTGTTTGAAAAAATTCTTGATTAAACATTTAGAAACAGGATTTTGATTTGAGATGAATCATATAAAATGCAATTTTATTTTGAGTTTTATGTATGAATATTTTAAAAAAATTAAAATATTAACAATACTATCACTAACTTATTTTACCATAATTATTATTATAATTATTAATTTTTATTTTATTTTTACCTCTTTCTTTATTTTTATCTCTTTTATAAGAAACTCATTAGACATAGTGGTTTGGCAATATTATTTGAGATTTCTGAGATAAATCATTTTTTATAATAATTTTTCTGTTTCTCTCTTTTTTTTTTATGGAAGGCAGAGTAAAATTAGTTAAATGTATAAACCTTGCCCAAAGTCAAGTCACAAAATGTCATATTATTATGCCCTGTGTGGCTGGCACATTAGAGAGCATGAGTGTCCAACTTGAGATTGAGATGTCTCAAAATTTATTCTAACAGTCACGACTATAATTTTTGAACTTCTTACTAATTCCTAAGAAATAAAGACATATGACTTTTTATATTATTGATAGTGGAGTTTTATTTCCAGTAATTAATTAAAAACTCCCAATCTTCTAAACTCGTTTTCTAATCTTTCCTCAACACTAAAGTCATGCATAATATGAAAAAGATTGTAGACAAACTTTCTGTATATGTAATTAAATGTTCTGCCCACACTCATAATAATAATAGTTGATAGATCAAAGATGTATATTTCAGCAAACTAAAAACAATAAGGTAAAATAGTACAAAGAAAATTCTTTAGAAATTTGAATAATAATAACAATTTTAAGATAAATTATCATAGCTTTAAAAATAAAGACCTATGGTCTCTCTTTTATATGCAAAATTTTTTTTTGACATGACAACCTTATATTAAAATCCTAACAAATGTAATCTTTTAAGAACTTAATCAAACTGATAAAAATATATTTAAGACCAGACATCACTCATAAAACTAGTTTTAGTTTAATATTATAATTGTATAATCCTTTATAATTTAGTGCAACGATAATAACGGATTCTACACTTGCTTTGGATGTCACTTCTAATATTGCAAAATATTATAAACTCTGAAGACCTTAATCATTTGATTACTGCTATTACATAATCTAAGTCTTTTAATTGGCTTTAACTTTAAAAATCAAAGATTTGTTAAATAAAACAAAATAAATATATAGGTAATTAATTGCTTGAGAGATAGTATGGGCTTTGATCATCTTAGCAGAAAGCAAAGCTACAAATAGCTCCATTTATTTTATTTCAATTGAGTTTTTTTGTCCCTCTGTTGAAAGTTAATCCCAGAACTTTAACTCTCTCTCTCCATAACTCTATCAATGCAACAGCCATTAAAGCAAAAATTTCCTTAGATGTTATTAAATAAAGTGGAAATGAAGTGGTATTGTAAAACACTATATTTGTTTTAGTCAGTAAAAATTTGCATTAAGAAATAACTCTAATTTTTTTAAACTTTTTAAAATGCTTTCAGAGTTACTGAATATATGTGGTGCGTGTTCAAATATATTTGTATAACAATTTTAAATAAAATAGCAAAATAGTAGCAGCTTTGATTTTATAAATATATTAGCAAAAAGAATATTTAGAAAATATACAGTAATTAATTATTTTTTAAATTAAAAAATCCAATATTGTACTTTAATTATAATTGAATAATTAAGAACGAACATCTTTTGTGTTTAATTTACTTAATATTTATTTTTTTAGCATAATAGTGATATATATTATAAGGGATCTCTAAAATACATATATCATGCTGAATTAGCACGCATCAGTTGGTCCAGATCACCATCTCCCACACTCATACACACATATGTGTGAGATGGTGATGTGAACCAACTGATGAGTGCTGGTTCAGCACAAAATACATATTTTGGAGAGCACTTATCTTCCCATGTATCAGTCATATAAGATGAATTGGCTAGATATAGGGAGTATGAACATCTGAATTCAAGTCTCTTATAGTTACATAGGGTTAATATAAAAATATACATGTATTTAAGAATATTATATATATATATATATATATATATATATATATATAAACCTCTGAAGATATAATTATCATTAACAGAAAGAATATTTCATGCTGACATTATTATATATATAAAAGTTGAAATATAATTAAAAGTACAAACTCATCATTCTTTGTCCTATCCTTTACTTGCAATGACTAATATATTGGGTATGATAATGAAGTCATTAAGTCTTAAGAATATTTTTCAGTGTTTTGTAAGATTTTATGATGGCAGAGAGAGTATTAAATATGGTCTATGAAAGTATAAAACACATTGTCACATTGCATATCTCATGATTCATATATACCAGCTCCATAAAATTTTGTAGCAAATAGCTAGCCTATGTCAGTTTATAATATATACTTTGTTTCAGAGATGATGCTTCCAGCACTTTGAAGAAATAACATATCCCCTTTTCATTAATGTACACTACTTATAAATAAGTATATTATAAAATAAAGCTTATATTTCTTTGAAGACATTTTAGACATGTTAAGATTTCGATTAGAAAATATAACATGATTGGAATTTTTGAAATTAACTTGTGTTAATCCTTTTTTGTTGTTAGGAAGTTCACATAAAAATTGACATGATGTTTAAGCACCAAAAATTATAGAATTGTTAGAGAACTATTGGCCTGGAACTCTAAATATATCAGTTCTACTTATTACTAAATGATCCAGGTTATCCACAATAGTGAAAAAATTTAATATTACATAGACACTTTTTTACCTTTAAAAAATTATTTTAAAAATTACCTATAGAAGAAACATGAAGTGAACAGAATTTACATAGTTGGTAGATAATATTTACTAATAGCTATCTGAAAGCATCCATCATTAAGTCATAATATGTGTAGCTATTGTTTTTAAACATATATTTTGAGCACTGAATACAAAATTACTCCTTGCCTTTTATATAATTTTGTAGTCATGGAACATAACCATACTATTGAGAATACAATAGTCTTAATAGAATTACAATATTTTAAGTGAATGATAGGATTACTAAGAATTTATTAACTCAAATCTTAAATTAGTGATGCAAATGTTTTCATAGAAACTGTAAAGTCTCACAGGAAGTATGAAATCCTAATTTAAACTGGTTAATTAAAAGTGCATTTGTGTATATGATTTAATGATGAAGATGTTTAAAAACCATCAAAACCTCAAAACAACTTGAGAGATTTTGTTATTTTAAAAGCAGTTGATAATTGAATATTCTTATACTTTAATTTTCTTTTTTGTCTAAAAGAAAACTTTACTTAAGAAATTCAAGTTTAGATGATCAACTTATTTCATGTGAAATATACATTATCAAAAAAAAAAAAAAACTTTTTTTAGCAATTTGAAGCTAATAATGTGGCCTCTAGTTTTGATTAATTTAAATTACCATAATTACTAGCAATAAAATGAACAGTAATTTGATTATAAAATGAACTAATTTGAATTATTTTTGTTTGATTTAGGAACAATGATTGATGTAACTGAATATATTACCAGTACATTTGCAACCTTCATAAACCCAGCTGTTGCTTTAAGTACTATAAAGAGAGCTGACCAAACAAGTTATGCCTTCCAACAAATCACCAGTGGCCAAGTAGTAATACAAGGAACAATTACTGAAAAAATGGTAATGTCATCCACGTTTATGAGAGGTCCTTTTTGGGCAATAATCACAAATGAATTTGTAACGAAACATTATACCACAGATTCCTTAAGTGGAATCACACATAATACTCTGATCCCTCAAACCGATTTGCAAACATATACTATGCCAGGTGTAATTATTCCTACTAGAACAGGTAAGCAAAATCATTTGTTTCCATAACAAAAATCAGTTCATTTTAATTGTTTAGAAGAAAATATCTATATAAATGCGATGACGTCATCAATTTAAAAATCTTATTAAAATCTTTTAAAACTAAATTGTTTGATTGCTATTTTGAAATTAAATGCATAAATAAACAAAAACATTTTTTTTATTTAATTACATTAATAAATTAAATTTTCAATTTTATTTTCTATAAAGATTGCTTATTAAAATAACATCGCATTCTATCCTAACTTATATATTTAAATAAGTAAATGTGAAAAATGCAATTTTTAACAGAGAAAAAAAATACATATAAATCAATTATACGGAGGTGTACTTTAATTTGAAGTTATTCTAATGCTGTTATTGATTGGGTAATTTTTGAGCATATATATAAAATTAAACAGTAATAAGTTATAAAAATTGTAGATCTAAAAAAAAAATGTATATATTTCCTCAAATTTTTACCTTAAAATTTGAATTAGAATTGCATTTTTTTGCTGACGATATAATTATATATATATTTTTAAATACCAAAAGTAATTATTTACAAAGAATGCTTCTTATCAAGCGTTGATGGCCTGGTGGTTAGCATAGCTGCCTTCTAAGCAGCTGGCACGGGTTCGCTTCCCGGTCAACGCATTTGACATATGAAAAAAAAAAAGTTTCTTCATGACTTAAACAGCCTTAAGCAAAAAAAAAAAAAAAAAGAAAAACAAAAACTCTATAGCATATAATTAAAAATTCATTGATTATTAATATAATAAAAATTACTATTTTTTGTTTTTAGAATTAATATTTTATTCAATAATATTTGAAATATAAGCATAATTTATATATTTGGAGTTTAAATGTAATTATGGATTTGAACACCGATTTTCAAATCCCTCATAATTATATTTTATTCAGTATTGGAATATTAGTTAGATAGGAAATATATATATATCAATTAAATATTTAAACTGTTTTACCTTATTTTAATTGCATAGTATATTTTAACTTATTGGCCACTTCTATAAATAAAACAAGTATATTAAATAGTCTAAAACTTCTTTAAGAATTATAACTATACATTAAAAACAGCACTAATGTTCTTGTATTAATTCAAGAGTGTTAAGCCTACATTTTAGATCTAGGTAGAGATTGTCTTAAAAATTATAATAAAGTAAAGCTAATAATACATCTTGGTTCATTATAATTCAAATTACACCTAAAATGATTATTTTATACAAATGTACAAATAATATTTGAAAACATGAAAGTTTTTCTTTGTTAAAATATGTTGGATGAACTTTATTTATCTACTCAAAAATAATAAAAAAATAGTAAGATGCAAAAAATAAAAAGAAGGGAAATAAAATCTTTCACAGAAGTAAGTTTTAAAATTTAGTAATTATTGATTGTATACATGAAAGATTAGATTTTAATTTGGCTCGTCTGCATTTATAATTACTACTTATGCAGTACGAACCAAAGTTTCTGTGGTCATAGGATTGCCCCTGCTGAAAATATTCCCTTTTATTTTTACCACCCATAGTGCACATTTTTTCCATCTGTGCGTTTTTTATTAAATCGAAATAATTTGGGCAACATTTGAAATAATAATACTTGCTTAATTAATTGATTTTACAATCAATTATTTATAATAGTTAAACAGCATTAGGCTGTTGCACATGCGCCTTGCAGATTTTAATTATAAATGACTGAATACTAACACTTCAAACACATGATAAAGTCTTGGGAAAAAGATAGAATGGCCATCTATCTTTTCGAACCCAAACGCTTTTGTATGGGCAAATCTTAAGTGTCTAAAAGTGAAAGCGTGAAGATATTAAATAATCACTTTAAATTACTTTTACATGCTTGAATGAATGACGCTAGTGAAATTTACTAAAATATAGATACGTCATTCTTATTTGAAATTAAATATATGTAAATAAATCAATTATTTTATACAGCGCGATGTTTTATAAACTGTAATAGTTAAACAGCATTAAACTGTTGCACATGCGCCTTGCAGATTTTAACTATAAATGACTGAATACTCACACTTCAAACACTTGATAAAGTCTTTGGGAAAAAATAAAATGCCCATCTCTCTTTTTAAACCCAAACATTTTTGTATGGGCAAATCTTAAGTGTCTGAAAGTGAAAGTGTGAAGATATTAAATAATCACTTTAAACATCAATTATTTATGTAAGTAAAAATTTGTAATAAAAATTATAAAGATTAAACATCAATTATTTATGTAAGTAAAAATTTGTAATAAAAATTATAAAGATTTAAATTTTAATTTCAAAACCTTTTATTGAAATATTATAGTCATATAAATCCATGTGAGTAAATATATTTATTACATTTAATAGAACGCTAAAATTGCATGAACAAATATGCTACTGAATTATAGTTGTCACATACACTATTACACCTTTTCTATTTTTACAATTTAACCATTCAGAATATATATGATCTAGATTTATGATGTTTTAAATCGCATTGATATGATTTTACTCGCATCAGCATATCTAAATGATTTTGTTTTTGCAATGTCTGAGGGTTTCTCTCTTTTAGAAAGCAGTCAGAAAGCATAAATAACGTAAGCAAACAATTTAATTTATATACAATTTTAATAAAGTATAAATATAACAAATCACTAAAATATTTACATATACAAATACACACTTATAATTCATCATGAATTAACGTTAGCAAACGTTCACTAGTTATTTACAAGTTTATTATAATAGTTTTCACTTTACCATTTCCAATATGGCTTTTTCTTGGAGTCATATTTTATCCAAGGCATTTGTCAAATCTGCACAAGGGAACCAGGACACAAGAGAGAGAAAACAGTTCTCCTCGCTATTTATCATTGGACACTTATCGGTCACTTCTGTCCGGGCCAGATAACGATAGCAGCACTCTCTTTAGATTTATTTATCAGAATCTCACTATATGCAGGTATAGCACTCCTCACCTTACTCTGGAAATAAATGGGCTTTAGCTACAAACGTAGTCTTTAAATTTCACAGGTGGGTGACATGCTCTGGAAACTCTTGGTTTTTTCAACCCTTCTTGCACTGGGTCGCATGGTGCATTCTCCAGCTCTTTATCCTTCAAAGTATTTTCGCTCAATACATTTACCAAATTAGTTTTCTCTCCATGTTTTTCTATTTTGGTATCAGGCGGGGTTTCAAATTCATCATCTGATGTAGGGTTCTCCCGATGGTGGTGAAGGTGATTTAGATGTTTTCTAAATGACTTTCCATTTTGTAACTCCACCAGACAAATTTGCTTTGATAGTAGCTGCTTTACAATTCCTGGGATCCATCCACATTTCAATACATCGTATATCCAAACATTTTCACTGGGTAGCAATTTATCCGATGAGAAATTTCTGGTTTTATGTTTTTCAGGCAACAGTTGTGATAGGTGTTTCCAGCACTTCTGACCCATTAACAACTCTGCTGTGGTTTTTCCCATTGCAGTACTCAGCATGAAATGCTGTGAGTATGTGCTTTGCACTAAAGCATCTGTCATGTTCACTAATTTTCATTTCTTTAATGTATTCTTTAACTGCTGCACTCCTTATTCAGCTATACCATTGCTTTCCGGGTGATATGGTAGTGTAAGAGTATGCTTTATACCTTTATCACTCAGAAAATCCTTTAATTTTATTGATGTAAATCCAGAACAGTTGTTAGTCACAACACTTTCTGGGTAACCATGGGTAGCAACACTTCACTTAGAACACGGATGGTACTCTCAGCACTGGTATCTTTTACTAGTCTGTATTCTGTCCAATGTGAATATGCATCCACTAATAACAATATTATATATCTATTTAGAAGTCCAGCATGGTCCATATAAACTCATGACCATGGAGCAGATGGTGCTTTCCAGGTTTCAAGCTGTTTTGGAGGCAGTTTAACTATCATCTGGCAGTTTATGCATTTCTTTATCATGTTCTCAATATCCTTTGTCAGTTTTGGCCACCATACATATGATCTAGCCATAGCTTTTATATGTGCTACTCCTGGGTATCCTTCATGCAATAACTTTAAAATTTTTGCTCTGTACTCAGTAGGCTCTAGAACACAATTGTTATTTAAAATGCATCTATTACACACAGACAATGCTTCTCTGGCAATCCAAATGGCATGATTTAATTCACTGGGGCATCTAGATGGCCAACCCATTTTTATCCAATTTATCAGCTTCTGGTATCCTTTGTCATTTTTAGTCCAGTCTGCTATAACTCTGCTATTTAACACATCTGATTTTAGAGCTTCAATGTAGTTTATTTCTTTTATTTCATATATATTTTCTTTAGCATCTGGCAATCTTGACAATGCATCAGCATGGCTGATCCTTTTTCCGGGTTTGTAAATTAATGTGAAATCATAATGTGATAGAATATCTATTCACCGTAACATACATGGGCTTGACAATTCATATAGATTTTTTACACAGCCAAAAATTCCCATTAGAGGGTGATGATCAGTATAGATTGTAAATTTGCATCCATACACATATTGGTGGAACTTCTTTGCTGTGAAAATCATTCTACCAAAGATTCTTTATCCACCTGACTATAGTTTTTTTCAGATGGTGTTAACACTCTCAAAGCAAAAGTGATAGGACATTCACCTTCATAACCTGGATGAGGGAGAACAGCTCCCACACCATATTCTGATGCATCTGCAGTAATACATAATTCCCAGTCACTTTGATAATGCACTAATAGACTTTCTGCTGTCAGTAAGTCCTTGGATGTTTCAAAAGCTTTGTTTTGTTCTGTGTTCCACATCCTATGTTGTTTTTTCTTTAATAATGTATAAAGCGGTGATAACACTTGTTATTTTCCAACTAAGAAACCCTCATAGAAATTTAACAGTCCCAAGAAAGCTTGAAGTTCTTTCATGTTTCTGGGTTTATTGGCATTTTTTTGGCTTTTACCTTTTCTGGGTCTGGGTGGCATGCACTTGAGTTACTATGTGTCCGAGGAATTTAAATTTCCTTCGAGGACCACATACATTTTTTCACATTTAATTTTGCTTTAGCTTGGGCTACCCTCACACAAACCATATCCACATGCTTTTCAAGCTTTTTTTCAGTTTCAGCAATGATGAGGATATCATCCAGATATGGGATTACTCCATCCATTGATCGAAACAACATATCCATTTTTGCTTGAAACACGTTTGGTGCAATCGTTATTCTGTATGGTAATTTATTTCACTTGTATAAGCCCTCGTGTGTCATCAGCATGAGTAGCTCTGCTGTCTTCTTAGTTACTGGGATCTGGTGAAAAGGTGCTTTCAAATCCAATTTTGTGAAGTAGTTTGCCTTCTGTAACACTGTCAATACATCTCGCACATTTGGAACAAGGGAAGCTTCCTTATTTATTTTTTTATTTATCATAATGTGATAATCTCCACAGAGATGTATACTACTGTCTGGTTTTATTATTATCATCATGATAGGGGTCACCCACAATGACTCATCTGTAAATGTAAGAATTCCTTTATCTACAAGATCATTTAGTTTTCTCTACCTTAGGTCTTATTGCAAAAGGCACTTTTCATGGTTTACATATAATTCCATTTGCATCTTTCATTAATTCAATATCCACTGGTCTAGTTCTAAATTCTGACAGTCTGGATATAAACAATTCCGGGTATTGGTTTTTCATAGTGGCTTCTATATGTACCTTTTTAATAGTTCTATATATATTCCCAAAGCCACCAACTAATTTCTGCCTAATAGCAGGCTAATATCATTATTAACTACGTATAATTCAAGGAACTTGTCTTGTATTCAATGTCACTAGCATGGTAACTTTCCCTTGAATATGCACTTTATTTCCATTTATATCTGTGACTAATTCATCTGCTTCTTGTAGCTTTAGCTTATAATCACAGTCTTTTGTAATCACCATCCAGTCTTTATTCGATATAAGTGACAAACCAGCACCACTGTTGACTTCCATTGACATCTGTTTTTTTGCAAATTTGTAGTTCTACACTAGTGTTATCCAATCTTTTTCTGTTACTCATGGTAACATTGATAGACACTTTACATTCCACCCCACTCTGTGAATTGTAATCTAATTTTTTTCTCAGAGATTCACCTTCTTTGGAATGACAGATGGCAGCTAAGTGCCCTCTCATGTTACAAATCCTACACACTTTGTCCTTATATCTGCAAACATTTTTTAACATGTCCTAATTTTCCACAGCAGTTATATTTTAGTTGCTTACTGTGGCCACTAGAGGTCGTGATATTATTATTTTTTCTTTCACTACTAAATGTTATTTTTTCTGGGAATTTTGCTATATTATACTCTGATGCCAAATTTAACATGACCTCCTGTGCAACACATTTATCCATGATGATTTTTTAAATTAAATCTGGATCACTTAACAGCACTTTCCTAAATTTATTATCCATCTTGCCATATAGGAATTGTTTTAATAAAGAGTCATTAATTTCCTGCCCGAATTCACAACCCTTAGCTAATTTTCTTAATGCAAAGTCAAAATCTACATATTTTTTCTGCAGTAATTGTGTTCTATTCCTTAGTCTAAGATGTACTATCCATTTTGACATTTTCAGGATGAAATATGCATTTAACCTCTCTATGAATTCATGATAGGACAGGTCTTCCAGACGTTTTGGATCAGTAAATGTATTTGCAAGTTGTATCATGTCTTTCTCTGTGAAATATAAAAGAGTGGCAATTTTATAGCGGTCATCTTCGATTTTATTTATGAAAAAATGATACTCCACTTGTGTTAAATACATTTTCCATGAGTCACTGTTATTCACATCAAACTCGCATATTGGAGCACCTGCCACCAATGTTTCTTTCAGAATTTTTTATACATCACTTCACTTACGATTCAATCCTGTCAAAACTGCACCACTCTGCAATGTCTGAGGGTTTTTCTCTTTTAGAAACCAGTCAGAAAGGATAAATAATGTAAGCAAACAATTTAATTTATATACAATTTTAATAAAGTATAAATATAACAAATCACTAAAATATTTACATATATGAATACATACTTATAATTCATCATGAAATAATGTTAGCAAAAGTTCACTAGTTATTTACATGTTTATTATACATAGTTCTCACTTTACTATTTCCAATATGGCTTCTTCTTGGAGTCATATTTTATCCAAGACATTTGACAAATCTGCATGAGGGAACCAGGACACAAGAGAGAGAAAACAGTTCTCCTCGCTATTTATCATTGGACACTTATCGGTCACTTCTGTCTGGGTCAGATAATGGTAGCAGCGCTCTCTTTAAATTTATTTATCAGAGTATCACTATCCACAGGTATGTAGCTTTATGTTATACATTTGTACATAGCAGTTTTAAACTATTTATTTTATTTTATTTTAATTTCATCATTTTGAAATCTCATTCACAATCAACAATAGTTTCCAAAAACGTTCCATTAATATCCAGTAGTTCTGACAAATGCAAAAACTGTTCATTTTCCAATGCTAATGATACCAATCTGCAAAAGTAGTTATCAATTTACATTTGATTTTTCTTTCATCGTGATTTAAAATCATTATATTTCTTATTATAAATGATTTATTTCTTAAAATGGCTTTATATTTTAAGCAATGAGACTCAACTTTTACAAAATCACATGTGGAAAACACAGTTAAGTCAAATGCTGTTCATTCTTATACTTCATTTTCAGGAAATCTTTCTTGCAAATGAAAACATAGCAAATGTATAAATGTTAACATGGAACCTATGTCAACTTCAATATTATTCTCCTGAGCTTATTTCACTGCTCCATGGAACATTATTTTGTTTGAAATATTCTTTCCTAAATTTATTAATTTTTTCACTGACAAATTGAAATGCATCAAGTGATGGTAAATAGTACCATTGAAAAATTGTACACAATGCAGCAAATTCTTCTGAAACTTCATTCCAAATTCCCATGTTTGCTTGAAATTTAAAGTTTTCTAGTTTCTTTAAACAAAACATTGAAATGGTGTCATCCACATCTTCTTTAAAATATTCAATCAAAGAATCTAATTATTGTTTTAGGTGCAAAATATCTAGCTAACCACCTAACTTCATTTAGAGGTTTAAAAGCAATAGCTTCATTTTTGGAAGCTTCAGTAATGTGTTGAAATTTGCTTCTTTTTGTTATAGATCTAGAAAATAAAGTATTTCACTAATTTTTTTTTTTTTCAAATATCATAAATGCCACAATGTGCAACACAATATTGTTGTACCAAATGAATATTTTTTTTTTTAATTTTCCTGCTATGCTATTTATTTTACCTGACATCATGGACACAGTAAACATAATCATTTTTTGTAAATCATTATTATTGTTTGTACAAAATTAATCCATTGCTGATACAATTAAATTTGCTTCACATTCCACCAAAAATAGTTTTGTATCGGTTAGAATTTTTACATCTGAATTTAGTATATAAAATCATGCATTTGGTAGTACTAATATCATCACTTTAATCAATAGTTAGGGTGTGGATGTCAGCTCTGTTTATTTCTTCCATCATTTCTTTTTTTACAATGGAAGTAATTATTTCTAAAAACATAAAGATATAATTTTTACTTCACCAACTTTTCAGAATTTTTATATATTATGCTCTATGTTCGTTAATATCTTGGATGAAAAGTAAGTAAATATATTGATTTTAATTGCTAATAATACATTATAAATTAAAATTTTGACTTCTTCAGGATTGCCTTTTGTTCCATTAAATAAATGTAACATTCCTGATGCCAGCAACGAAGGATTTTATTTTTAATTTGTATGCTGTCCAAATGTGATTTGTTGAATAAGTGGCATTTTAAAAAATCTAATATCCAATTATCATTCCACCCTTTTCTGGATACAAAATCATTTTGATGATGTCAATAATGAGAGTAATTGCAAATTACACAATTTACTTTGCAGAATGTAAATATTAGTTGTAACACAATTATTAATCTACTATTATTTTTGGGAGAATCTGTTTCAACAATTTCATTGAGTCATTCGATTTTAAACTCACTGGCTCTTTTCTTTCTTTTCAAAATTTTTGCCAAGGCCATCGCTGCAAATAAATCAAGTAAAAAATAAATTTAACAATATAGTTTAAATAACATAGCATATAATATAATAATATAAATTTATTATATATAGTAATAATAGTTTTATTTAACCAAAGTAATATATCTATAATGCGTTATTGATAATGATAAAAATAAATAAAATTAAAAGTTTACTTACATAAAACATATAAAGGTAGAGAAAAGTGACCATGTTAAATGAATGAGCAGATTATTCCAAAGTCAAAGGCCAGGATAAACAGATATGTTGAATGCAGTCTGATTTTCAGTGCATCGGTATAGAAAATTTTACTGTATACAGATGTAGTTTCTTCTGCTCTAATTTTTTAAGCACTGCACATATGCACTAGTGCATACCTTAAAGGTTGCATTGCCTGCTGGTAAAGCCAAAGAATTAAGTAGATCAAAATATTTATGGATAGTTATCGACCAAGATGAATATAAAAAAACAAAGAAAAGGTCAACAATCAATGTCAGTTTCTAAATGAGTAGCCAAATAATTACTTAATTATGAAATAAAAACAAAAATAGACTTTATTTGATTTTGTGATATTACTTGAATATATATATATATATATATATATATATTGTGCCGGTCAAAACATGTTTATCCATCTAACATGAGCTGGAACTCACAAAATGTACTTCAAATCTAGTCAAGCCCAAGATTTAGGTCAGAGACCAGCCTGGATTCGAACCCACTCTCTAAGCCCCAGATGTAACACCTAATGAATAACATAATAATGATGGCACATGAGAATTAATCTTAATCCGGCCGACTAGCAAAGCTGAGCAAAACAATGAGACATCTATTAACAATGATTATGTTAAAATATACATAAGCATTACTGCAATATGTGGTGGAAGTGGAGGAAAAGGAATTCGAACTACTCAAATAAGTTAGACAATAAAATATAATTTAATATAATGAAAAATTATTTATATACATTTATAAATTAAGTACATTAGTATGTGCGTGAATGAGCAAGCGGTAGATAATTACATAGTGTCATTCACGCTATTATTTCTCATATGCTCTTTATTAGCTAAATAATATATTGCAAATAAACACACATCTTTGGTGGGTCTAATATTAAAATGCCAATCAGTATTAGAAAAAAGTTACATAAAATTGCTATTAATGCTTTGGGTTATGGTTCTGAAACTTGGTGACTAACATATGATTTAGGGGAGCATTCTGAAATTCATTATACATATGGTATACACTATTTTCACACCATTAAGATTGTGAAAATAAACAAAAGACAGTTAAAAGATTATATTTGAAACTATGACAAAATATTTAATGAAAATCATTTAACAATAGTAAGACGAACACTTTATTTTTCCCAAGGCACATAGATGCTCTTTAATATAGATATATAAATTACGATGGTGAGATTGTATATGATTGAAATAAACTTCATTAATAAAATAGAAGTAATTGGCATTTATATATATCTTTTAAGCAAAGCTTAATTTTAATATTAGAACATTAAAACTGGGCCATGAAGCAAAAGAAATAATATGAAGAAGTTTGTGGTGCTGACATAATAGCCTAAAAATTACTAAGAGGAAAAGGTCATGCTTCTGGATGAAAAACAAAATCTCACACCCCCTTCTTGGGTAGTGCTTAGAGAAAAGTAGATAGGCATGGCGTGGCCCAGACTTTTGCTGGTATAACCAACGTGAGAGGCCTTTTATCTATACAAAGTGAATATGCATAGCGTGTGCCAAACTTACGGGATCACCGCTAGAGGCATTTTATACAGAATAAATGTGGTTCCAGATAGCTCAACTATCTATGGAATGAGGTACGAAAAGAAATCTATGGGTTCAAACTTGTCACAACACCCAGATTAGAAGACTAGAAGCATGTAATATATATATACGAAGATAGGCTAAATGACAGAAATGCAGTACGAATGAATGCCACTAACAACATTGAGTAAATTTTACTGCTTTAAAATAAATGACCCTTGTTTGAATACTATAATATGCCATGCAATTATATATATATATATATATATATATATATAGAGAGAGAGAGAGAGAGAGAGAGAGAGAATATTTCATTTAATAAAATATACTTGAAGATTTTATATAGCAAAAGAAACATTTAGATTTAGATTTCAAATTAATAAAATATACGTTAAGATTTGATTTAGTAAAAGAAACATTAAGATTTTCCCCCATCCCTCTTTCTGCTAGTTAAAATAAATCAATCTCACCTTCATTGATTTTACAATAACTGAAATATTTAAATACAAGATTTGAAATTTGAAGAGTATGGAAAATATAAGAAGACTGGCAGTTATAGAAAATAATTAATGGGTCACTCTTTCAGAATTGAATAAAAACAAAACATTTTAAAAGATTTCAAAGCGTTAATTAGTTTAAGTTCTGGATTTACACTGGTAGAATATCCAGAGTTAAACAAATATATATATATATATTATATTAAAACATAAATAGAATGTTGGCTCGAAAAACAATCTGGCGAATTGTAACAGTCAGAAAACGTGTGACTCATAAACATAGTGCAGAATTCGACCACCACACAGAACAGCAACACCATCGAGGTAGTGAAGCCACCCATGTTACTGAGTTCAAACATAGTTTATCGGTTCCACAATACAATCCACAAAACAACGCATCTGATGCGACATTAGTAAATATTTCCTTAGGTACAGTGGTCAGGGATATGCAAGGGATTCATGATTTTATTCTCAAGTTAGCCAATAATCAAACTAATATTAATTAAACATTCATATTTACATAATCGAGAAAATATTATATAGAATGGGTATCGAATGAATGAAACGTAACTGCAGACGTATAGTTTAAAATTATTTATTCACACATTTTAATAAGAAAATCATTTACTAATAATATTTTATGGATTCAAAGCTTCATTAGCAGGATTTGTAATACTATTATATTTTAAAGAATATATTTATTTATTTATTTATACATTATTTTATATTGAGGACTTCAGTAGCGGTATTTCTGATACTGTAATGTTTACAAAAGGAATACATTTATTTGAAGGCATAATCTAGCTACCTAAAATTCTCGAGTAAGTATTTCTAATGCATGCCTTGGGGAATTTATACCTTTGCAATGCAAGAGTCTAAAGTAAGATTTAAGAGTAGCGGCAGACATATATTTATTTAATTAAAATATTTATTTTATGACTAAGGGCAAACATTTATTTGAGAGTGAATTACGAAGATAATGTAGAGGTGGAGTGATATATAGAATAATAAAATTAAGTAAAGGAACACATGGTATGCTTTAGAAAGGTGATATGGAATGGCAGTATATTGAAACTGCAATGCCATGAATGAGTTTATAAGACTGTCGGGCTGGTCTCTGCCTCGGCCCAATGAAGTAAGGTGTCACATAAGCATAACCAGGGACAAGCGGTCCATGTCGCAGTTTGCCGGCTGGCTGCATGACATTGTCAAATCCTACGGGAGCACCCATTATGCCCGCTTGTGTAGGACGACTGGAGTTAATTTCAACCCTGAAGAATCCAGAAATTTCACGGCGGAATGGGTCATCGCATCTCTAAAACGTAACACATGTATAATGTATAAACGATTCTGATGAGATTTAAATAGATTTCTAACTCGGCCCTACATTATCAACATTTACTAAAGAATGTTGGCGACTCTCAAAGAAATGTAATTTTCTAGAATTATTCATTAAGATTTAATAAATACAAAACCTATATAAACTGGGAGTTATTACAACTAATATGCCAGCCATTTGCAAAGTAGTAGACCCTGCATTACAATAAATGATGCACTGAATGCGTGTCGATTTATATGAAAGTTAAGTTATTTAGGAAAGTAAATATTAATGAAAATTTGACACGCATTCATTGTTTTAAGCGATCATGGATTTAAACTTTGAAAATTGAACAATTATGAGCATGCAATAATTAAATAATAACTATAGATAAAAATGTAGATTATAGAAATACACACCCAAGAAAGATAGAGTGAGGTAAGCTAGATTATTAGAGACATTTACACATTACATTAATTATTCAATTTTTAGTTATACAAATGATAGTTTTTACATTTTATAATTTAGATAAGTAATATGAAGAAGAGCTATAGCATGTTATTAGAGTACTCTAGAGTTTGAACACAGACAGGTACCTGTTTTATAAGAAGTTTTCTGATTCCATTAGTTTAGCAGCAAAAAGTTCACGAGTGGCAATTCTTTCTTGTATTTAGATATTTCATTTACTTTCACAGTAGCAGCAGCTTTCTCATTTATTTCAGGCAGCAGATCTTCATGGTGAATTTATGACAGGCAATGGAAAGTTTGGCATCCAATAGGCCATCTCCCGATGGAGAATAATCTAGGTGCTTTTACTCGGTCATACCTTGGCAGGAACAATTTATTTTTATATTTTGGAGACTCTCAGTGATCGAGAGCAAACCTAAAGTTGAAGTGAATGTCTCCAGCAAGTCTAAGATGGCCTCTCTTCTTATCTTGATCTTTCACATTTTTGTTAAGGTATTTTTAGGTTCTACTTAATCTGCCCTGAGGATAATCAATGCATTTTGTTGGTTTTAATTAAAGAAAGCTGCCATTCTATTGTTTACATTTTACATTTATTAATTACATTTTGGGGAATTTTTCTTTAATTAATCTATTATCTATCACTGACCAATGCTTTTAAATTTCAAAGACAAAAAGGGAACATAAGATTATTTTAACTTTTAATTAAATATTACATCAGATTTTTTTAGAATTATTATTAAATGAAATTGAAACAAAGCAATAAATACGAACTTTATAATCCAAAATAAATGATTAAAATTATACAAAATGATATATAACTAAAAAAAATCTAAATTATATTATTTTATCCCTATTTATTGCCTTTAATTTGAGATCGAAATGTGTGCGTGTTTATGCTGAATTCTACATATATTTATACATTTTTAATATTGCTACACACACAATTCGATACCAAAAAGTTTAAATTTGGGCGGGATAGACCGGTCAGTGAGAGACGACAGAAAAAGGTGAAACTTAAGATTCGAATATGAATCTTACTGTTTCAACGTTAATAAACTTGATTCATGAAGGTTTACTTAAAAAATGACAAATTTTTTTTTTTATAAATTAAGCTCACCAGTTTGTTTGATATTAGCAAATTAATAAAAAAGCATATATATATATAAATATAAAATCAAGTAATAAATAACTATAAATAATTGACCACACTAAAGTTAAGGAAGGTTAAAAGCATATGAGATAGGATTAGATATAATGAAATCATTTGAGAGCAAAATTACATTCACAGGTTTATATGGAAAAATAGATGATTGGGGGGGGGGATATATATATATATATATATAGTATATATATATATATATATATATATATATATATATATATATATATATAAAAGCAAAGTTAAAGAATACATGAGAAGAGATCTTGATAGATTATTTAGACTAAATTGACTATTAGGTGGCGGCTTGGAAATTTACCTTGCAATTTTAAGAATCCATTTTAAACTATGGCATGTGCATGGCGAATTGAGGATCCAAATGAATTCTTCTGAGTAACAGCAAGTTTCTATTAACATTTTTAAAGTTCCCCATCGGGCCTTTACTTCACTTGAAGGTAGAAAAATGTTATGGCAGTGGAAAATGATCCACAAGGGTCAGAAAAAGCTTTTACTAGATCATCTTGAGATTTCAAAACAGCATAGTCTAATAGCAATCACTTCTCTCAATAGTGCTAATCTCTCTTGTGATTCAAAATTCAGTCATTTTATACTTTTTCTTTTATCTGTTGTTTTTGAAGATGCAATAGTAAGATAACGTCCAAAAATAAATTCAAATCTATTTCCAGATTAGAAATAGATTTAACAACATGTTTTTAATAAAAGTATCTCTAATCTTAATCCCATTTTTAGTAAAAAAACTTTAATTAAAAATACCTACTCCAGATTAAAACAATAGTGCTTCCAACCCTTAATTATTTTGGACAATTAACAACAGTCACATCTTCCATATTGGATTTTATAAAAAATATACAGTCTAATAGAAAAACAAGCAATTTAAAAAGAAAAAGTTAAAAATGAGATATAATAAATATTTACAAACGTCAATATTTTGTTAGTAAGTTTTGCTCCTATGTATATATTTGAGCTGCATCTATAATACTTTAATAAAAAAAGAACTAATAATTAATAAAAAAGAATTAATAATAATTTTAAAACATGTTATTGAAACATTAAATTTTATAATTTAGACGTGCATCTCAAACATATACATAAAATATATATATATACAACAAAAGGAGCGGGATAGGAAATAGGGATTTAAACACAGGTTAGTAGGTAGAAACATGAAGCACAATCTTAAGCTAAGATTGACTGCTTTAATATATATATATATATATATATATATATATATATATAAGAATCAATAAAGCAAGTCATATATTGCATAATGTTGCTTTTATAAGCTTATATTTACAAATATGTAATATAGGAAGCTGGATTTAAAGACATTTTTATGTCTGAAAATTTCAGATTCTCTACTCAATAGTTACATGTTAAATAAATGCTAGGTTTTGGGTTGATATTTTAGATCTAGTCTCTCAATGTTCTACCTCCTCACTGAGGTGAGCCAAACACTGGAAACCAATTGTTCTGGGGATAGAAATATTGTAGATAGAGATTTTAAATATTTTTTTCTCTTACTGCCCTTGTCAATAAGAGTTTGTTTGAGATATTGGTATACTCCCTATATTATATAAGAACCTCTATGAAAATCTTTAATTATAGACAAAAATTGAGCATCATACAAAATTGTATATAACTATCAGGTGTATATAGTTATTCTGCCATATAATATAGTTTACATCTCATTTTAATTTTATTGTACCAACAGATGTATGCAATATTTAGTTTAAGAAAAACAAATTTGTTTAATATATAAAGATTCATTTTTAGTATTTGAGATCAACTCTATAGTTTTAATTAATGGATACCAAAATCCTTTGTTATTTACGGGAAAGCTTTACGAATAATAATTTTAGATTGAAGTGAATTTTATTGAGTTTTTTCTATAAGTTTACTTTGATCCAAAAGTAACCAAATTGCCCCCCCCCCCCAAAAAAAAAAAACATTCTTGATGCAATTAGACAATTTTCTCAGTCTGCTGACAAGAAATATTAGTACCCTTAATTATTATTTTAATTTATAGTAGAGAGGGATAACTAAGATGTTTACAAAATGTTTATCCGTAGTAATCAATACAAATTATTCTTGACACTTTTAAAAATAGCTATTAACTCAGACAAAATTACCAGACAGTAATAAATTTATTATTTAGAAATTTCCAGATGATTATAAATTTACATTATTTAGTTATTAAATTAATTTGTACAACTGCTGTTTTCCAAATTCTAGTTTACTTTTATACATATCACAATTATATACAGGGTCTTCATAAAGTTCCTCTGCAAGTTAAAAAAATTATAACTTTATTAGTATTTGTGTTAGAGAAATTATATTGGAAATAAAAAAATCTATGTCTTTTTGTTGTTTTATTGTATTTTATTAATTTTCTACATGTCCATCATTATTAGTAATACAAAGGATAATACAATTTTGTAGTTCTCTAAAAATAGTTTCCAATTGATTTACACTAATGTCTGAAATCACATTAGTTATTTTAGCTTTCAAGTCTTCTAGTGATCTATACTATTGTTTTCACATGTCCCCATAAAAAATCAAATAGAGTCAAGTCTGGTGAATGAGGAAGCCAATTAAATGGTCTACCCCTTCCAATACATCTTTTAGGAAATGTCTGATTTATAAATTGTCTAATGTGCAGAGCAAAGTGGCAAGGAGCTCCATCTTCTTGAAATACTATATTATCTTTTAGTTGTAACTGTTCAAACTGAGGAATAAAGTAATTCTGAAGTATATCTAAGCAGATATCATCCTTAATAACACAACCTTCAAAAAAGAATGGCTCTATGATTTGATTTTTTCCCAAATCACATCACACATTAACTTTAGGAGTCTCTTTCATGTTCCACAGTTTCATTTGTGTTTTCAGTTCCCCGAAATCTGGCAATTATACCTGTTGACCTTGTCACTAATGTGAGATGTTGCTTTATCAGGGAACATTAAACTACTCACAAATGCATCATCATTGCCATGTTTTTCATTGAACTGATGGCAGAAAGTTAGCCTTGTATGATAGTCCTGACAACATTTGATGAAATTGAAATTTTGTAAAAGTTTCATGTGAAGTCTTTTTCTTAGAATCTTATGAATAGTGGACTTTAAAAGTCTCAACTCTAGAGATGCTTGTCTTAATGACTTACTTAGACTTGCCTTAAAGGATTTTTCTATAGATGCTACCCTTTCTTTACTGACATATGGCCTAGTAGATCATGGCTCATCATGGATTGAACATGTTTCTTTGAATTTTTTTTATTCACTTGGCAATAGAGTTTCCATCAGGTGATTTTTTACTGTATTCAGTCGTAAATTTTCTTTGTACAGTTACAGAAGATTTCAGTTAAGCCAACCAAAGCACACAGTTGAAGACATTGGTCAGTAATTCCTAAAAAAAAAAAGTATTTTTAAAGTTTCAAAAAATTATTAAATTATTGTGTTGCAGAGTTACTAAATAATTTTATTTAAAACTAGGCCCATTAAGCTTTCTATTACTTTTACAGAATTTTTTTAATCACAAATACTAATGAAGTTATAATTTTTTGCACACAAACTTTATGGACACCCTGTATATATAACAATACTCAAAATTATCCCAAATTCACAACTCAATTAGACTAGTCAAAGAAAATAAACTCTAAAACACAACCAATGGTTTTCCTGTTACAAGAAGATAATGACAAATTTACACTAAATCTTAGCCACAATTTCACTTACATCCCAATTACCCTAAATATTAAAAAAAACCTTTAAATAAGTTACTTGCTTCAGAATCATCTGTTTATAATAATAAAGAATTTACTTTTTTACCATTAAAAATTTAGCTTCTGAAGCAATTAACTTATTTAAAATTTCTTTTAATATAAAAGATGTGAAGGATAGTGTAATATTTAGTATACCTTTGTCATTATCTTGAGAAGTCTGCTTATAAAAGAAAACTATTGGTTGTGTTTTAATTTATTTTCTTTGATTAATCTGGTTAAGTTGTAAATTTGGGATAATTTTGCTTATTTTATTGACTCATTTAGCTTTAGGCTTTTAATGTTTATATAACCACAATAAGCACGCAATATATTTTTACACTAACGTATATGCTGCTAATACATGCATTATAATTACATACCAATATATAAATACATATGCATACCTTTGCTTATAAATATACATAGCAATCTTTTCTCCTCCTTATACTGAAGAAACCAAGAATCCTTCAAATACTTTGAAATTTTGTCTTTTATATTGTTGATTAGTGCAAACCTTTTGAAAATGTCATCCACTTTGCTGGTGACTTATCTAACTGCTGCTTCACTTACTGGTCTTGGGATTTTATTTTGTGTGGGACTCTTCATTTACTGACTGCTTGATTCTCTTTTCTAGAGTCATCTGCAATGCTAATATTTACTAGGTTTTCAAATACATTCCATTAGCTGTTAATACATCCATAATTTGGAATTACATGGCCTTTTTAAAATTCTTTTGTTCTATGATAGTACCTTCAAAAACTTATGCACTTAGAAGAAGCATAATTAGTTTAGTTTTAAGTTTTTAATCAGTTAATAATTTTAATAGGGATTTTTCGATTCCTGATGTTATGTTCTTACTATAGCAACATAGTAAATGCAAGTTATACCACATACTAATTTTATTTTACTAGGAGATGCATGTAATATCTAGTTTTTAGAAAATGAATCCATTTAATATATGAATAAACATTTCTAATATTTAGGATGAACTATATAGTCTCACTCAGTTAAGACACCAAATTCCCTTTTGTTATTTGCCTCAGGTGACCTTTACTTTTATTTAAAAGACCCCTCTGATATTTAAAGAGGCAGAATGCTCCCCAAGATTAAAAAAAAACCAAAAACAATCATTGGCGCTATTAGATAATTTCCTGACTCTGCTATTTATTCTAGAAAGGGATACTTAAGATGTTAAAATAATTTTTATCGGAGTAACTAATGAAAATTACTCCAGACTCTACAACTATTGATGCAGATAAAATTTCCAGTTAGTAATAAATTTATCATCTGGAAATTTCCAGATAGTTTTAAACTTATATTATTTAGTTATTAAATTAAATTTTGGCTTCTAGTATGGTCCAAATTCTGAAATAATTTGCTTATACCATACAGTTAATCACACGCATATATTTATACATAGCAATATACAATATGTATGCATATCTTCGCTTGTAAATATACGTAGTCAAGGAATAGATTAATAACTAATACATCATTTTTTCTCAAGTTATTTTAATTTAATTAAATGATATGTAATTATAGAAATAATTTGATTTTTCTCATTTAATAATTTTTTTATTAAATTAGTTAAATTTTTAGATAAACCGGAAAAAGGGGGACAATCATTGTTTCTCAAACTAATTAGATAATTTTTTTTATGTTTACTTTATTTATTCTTTAATCCATATTTATCAAACAAAAACAAACAAACAAATTTTTTATTATATTATAAAAAATTAAACTCGAAAATTTCAAAAGTTTGTATATATATTTTTAAATTTACTGAAAGCTATTTCGTTTTCATTATAATTAATTTCACAATCCTGTCTTATAAGATAGTTAATGCAACTGATTATAAGAAACACTTTACTTGAACTGCCCCCCCCCCACACACACACCTTGAAATTGCTTTAAACTTTAATGTTCTCTTCTATTCAATTAGGAAATAAATGCAGTAAAAATTTCTTTCACTTAACCTATATACATCCACAAGACTTCCTTCTTTAATAAATAAATGTTCTACCACACGGAAAAGCTAATCCTTTAGACACTATATTAACTAGTTGGACAATAACTATGTAATAAAGTTTGATAATTATCTGTAGCAGAGTCAAAACACTTAGATAAATCAATTTTGACTTTGACAGAGATAATCTACTTTATTATCATTTCTATTTTTAAGCTACAAGTAATACCCTAGAGGAGATGTTTTATTTTGTTTTGGATTATTGAATCAACATTTAACAAATTTGGTGTAAAGCAAATTCTATAAAAAATACATATGCAATAAATTTTAATGGCTTAAACATTTGTTTCTACAGATTCATATGTCCACACATATTTGAAACAATAACCAGTATTAACAGGAAATACACAAAAGTAGTTTTACAATTGCCATGGTAAATATTCATTAAATAGTTTCTAAGACTGACATCAAACTCCCAAGCTCTTTTATTTAATCGTTAGACAAGTATATTTCTTACAAATAAAATCGGTTTGGCCGATATTTCATATACATAATACTTATAAAAAAGATATAGATAGTAACATTTGTAGTGGTGATTAATATCTCTGGTTTAGCAATAGTTCCACATTCTCCAATGATAGAAAACTTAGCATATGTATATACTTATACATACGTACAATGAAAATAAATGTCTGTATTTATATTAATTATTTACTATTTGTTAGATAGTTAAATAAAATGTCACAACAATGTAATTATTGGTGGTCGAGAGGTCAGCGCGACTGCCTTGCACTTGCAGGCAGTTGCCCGGGTTGCGGGTTCGCGTCCCGGCCGATGCTATGACACTTTAAAAAAAAAAAAAAAAAACAATGTAATTTTAATTATGTTTAAAAATTTATCATTAAATCATGACTTGGTATGATAAATTTAATTAATGTATCTTGCATAATTCAAAGATAAAATGCCACTATCATATTTAACAAAGTATTATATATATTAACAGACACCAAAAAATAATTGATTTTAAAATCTTTTATTTAAATTAATAAACTATATTAAAGATAACATGCTATTCAGATTTTTTCATTAAAGGATATGAGAACCAAACGCTCCATACAGTAGCACTATCAAGTGCAAGCCTTCATAATCAATAGATACAGAGATCACTCCTCATCCAACATCTCCAGACTAGTTTCTAGCTTGTGGCTTTATCAGTCAGAAGTCTTGATTTTTGGGAGCACTGCACCTAGATCTTAACATCTAATGCAACTCTCTAGCAGTCACCTTTTACTTATTTGGTTAACTATGAAGCTAGGAGCCCAGGATGAAAACACCATAATGTTTCCAACCCAAGCTTATATGCTTGTATAGTCATATAGATCTGAATTCAGTTCAGCAGCCATATATTTTGGTGTCTTTGATTTTTCAAAAACCACAATCACCAATATCCTATGGACAGGATAGGTATAAAATCATCCAAACATCACATGATTACCATTTCATATGCTTACACATGTTGTTAATAAGAGTACCAAACTCTCCATACAGTAGTACCACCAGGTGCAAACCTTCATAATTAAAGAATGCAGGAAGATTTGTGCATAAAATCCCTGATTAGAATCTACTCATCCAATATTGCGAACTTTCCTTCTAACTTGTGACTTTAATAAGTTAAGAATCTTGGGTTTGAGAGCACTGTTGCACCTAGGATCTAATACAATTCTACAGCAGCCACCTAGAAACTAGTTTGGGGATGTTGGATGAGTAGACACTATATAGGGATTTTATGCACAAATCTTCCTGCATCCATTGATTACAAAGGCTTGCACTTGGTGGCACTACTGTGTGGAGACTTTGGTACTCTTATTAACAACATGTGTAAGCATATGAAATGGTGATCATGTGATTGAAGGATATATTTTGTAGAAAATAATAATAGTATTTTCAGTGTTAATTTTTTTATATACAGCATTTCACATAGCCTAAAAATTAATTTAATTATTATTAATTAAAAATGTGATTAACAAATGTATAATCTTCATTATTTTTAAGTATTATTGATGCATAACTGTTATTAAAACAAACAAAACTCTCCATACAGTAGTACCACTCAGTGCAAGCCAGAGTAATAAAAGGATGCCAAAAGGTTTGTGCATAAAATCCCTATCTAGTGCCTACTCATCCAATATTCCATGATTAGTTTCTGGCCTTCATCAGTGAGGAATCTTGGATCTGAGAGCACTGCACCTAGATCTTAGGATCTAATGTAACTCTCCAGGAGTCACCTTTTATCTCTACTTAACTACAGAACTATGAGAATAAAATTGGAAAATGCAATAACATTTTCAATCTAAGCTCATTAGCTTATATATAGTATCCATACATTTTGGTGTTTTTGGTTCTTTAATAACCATAGCCACAACTATCCTATTAGGCAGGATTGGTATTAAACCACTAACCATCACATGATGATCATCCATAGATTACTCTGGCTTGCATTGAGTGGCACTACTGTATGGAGTTTTGTCTGATTTAATATTGATTTTCTATTAAATCATTTTAGGGCCAGGGCCAGATTAATAAATAAGCATTAGTAATTGATTTTTTGTTACAAATCTTTCTTTCCAAGAAAATAGACATTATCCTCTCTAATATAAACGTATTTCTTTCAAAAACATTTTATTCAACTTGAATTTTTAGATTCGTATCCTTGTATTTATTTTTTTAAAAAGTGATTTTTTTTTTAATTTCCAGAACTTACAGGTCTATGAGTTATATATTATTATAAGCAATTTTTTTTATTAAGTTCTAAAGAAATAAATCATGCACCAACGTATTGCACTTTATTATTTCCTCCTTTAAATTAATAGCAGTAAACTATTTTTATTTAAGTGTTACATTTTTATTGCTAAAAATTTAAAAGCATTCTAAAAATGAAGCTACATTTAATCTAGAACAAGTTACAGGAGCTGAAAATTCATATTCACTTCTGATTTTTAAGAATGGTCTTGATTAAAATATTTCCACTTAGTATGCTTTCCATTAACATCAATTTTTCAATTGACTTGTATGACTTCAGCATAATGGTAAAGTGGCTGATTCTGGTACTGAAACAGTTAATTCTGGTGCTGAAGCATCATCGATCTTACCATTATTCCAGTGTTCAAACTTCTAATGAAACCTGAGCAATAAACTATGTAAATATATATGCAATGTTGCTGGTACTTTTTCTGTAATTAGATGTCAACTGTCAAAAAGTATGATAAATCTGATCTTTTATTACAGTAAAGTCTCTTACATAAACTATTTAAAATGTAGGTTGTATATCATTCGTATTATAGATTGTTGTTTTATTTCACTTAAGCAAAATAAAATAAAATTAGCTTACATAAGATACAAAAGCACAAGAATCTTATCATTACGTGTTCAGAAAATCATGAGATGTTTGAGCCTTTAATAGCAAATTGAACAATTCCATTTATTTAACTCAAATAGAGATCTTTTTTTTTAAAATTGTTTTTCAACTGAGAATTGATGCCAGAATCTTTTACTCATACTGAATTAGTCTTATCACTATGTTGAATTGCAAAGAGCAATATACATAAATGGTTCTTATTTAGATATTATTTTACTCTTCACTGATACAAATTTACAAAGTCTTGCAAATGTAAAAAACAATATTTTGATTCTGATCACATCTAAATAGTTTTAAATGACACAACTTGGTATAATGCGTAAACCTTGACTTCCATAGACTGTCAAACAACCATTACACCAATATCTGTTGAGCATTATTATCATATTACTTAGAAATAAAAATCCATTTGTCCATGATTTGTTAATAATATTTTTAACCACTAAACATCTCATAATCACCATGTCCTATGCTTACATGAGATTGTTAAAATAGAAGTATCTCCATCCATTAGTGCCATCCAGTACAAGCCAGAGAAATCACTGGATGTAAGAAAGTTTGTGCATAAATTCCCTATCTAGTGCTACTCATCCAATATCCCCAGATTAGTTTTGGCTAGTGGCTTTCATCACTGAGGAGCCTTGGATATGAGATCACTGCACTTAGATCTTAGGATTTAATGCAACCCTCCAGCAGCTACCTTGTACCTTTTTAGTTAACTATAAAGCTGTGAGTTCAAAATGAAAACACAATCATGTTTTCAATCTAAGCTCATTTGCCTGTCTTAATCCAGTTTAGTATATATACATTTTGGTGTTTTTGGCTCTTTAATAACCATAGTCACTACCAATCCTGAGTATTGGTATTAAACCACCAAGTAGGGATTTTATGCACAAATCTTCTTGCATCTATTGATTACTCATACCTTACATTGGGTGGCGGTATTGTATTGAGAGTTTGCCTTTGTTTTAATATTTTATTAAGTAATTTAATATTTTTATTTAATTAAAATTGATTTTTTTGTTATTATTACTATTGTTATTAATAATCGAAGCGTTTACTGCTTGAGATTGACAAGATGTTCGCATCGGACGTGATAGAGTTATCTCTCACGATCTATGAATCCTGACTCCCACGTATGTTATTCTATCATTACGCAAAACCATTATTATTGCTTTAATCTATTTAGTTATATTATTAACATGTGAAATATATTTATCTGAAACCTCTAGTAAAATATATTCTTATACGCGGTCTTATATTTCAAAATTGTTTATAGGTTACAATTTGTAAAAAAAAAAAAAAAAAAAAATTCTCGCATTTCGCATTATTCAGTGACAAAATAATATTATTATAACGATCTTCAAGTTTCACAACCTTTATTTACTTTTGTAAAAAATTGTTAATATACATTAACTAACTTACGGTTTTTACTAATACGTATTAATTTTCGCTTAGTGAATCAGTTTTTTTTTTTTTGTATTTAGTGGTATTGAAGTTAAAATGTGAAGACAGTCATTCTTCGCCACAAGTCACTTTTTTTTTTAAAACCCATCTCACTGTTTCGTTTATTATTCTCTATAATTTATTGAATGCAAAATCAATATGTTATATATTGTACAAAAGAAACAAGTATAAAATATAAGCTAATACATGTGTAAAAAAATGATAATCAAGCAAGCTGAATATGTTCTATACATTAATGAATACATAAAGACATATAGATCAATACAAATAGAATGAGGGATAAAATAAATGTCTGATAATAACTGTGATATCTGGTACCATCGCCTAATTTCAAAGTATGCAGTCCATCAATAATGGTGTGTGTTTACCCAATCTGCCTGCCAAATGACTCAGTTCGGCAGACGGTTGCGTTCATTGAATGTTCTTAATGAGATTCCATGTTTCATAAAATCTTGAGTTGGAAGTTAGCAGTTTGTCACGATTCTTCATTTTTTTTATTTTTTTTTAAAATTATGTAGAAAGAATTTAGAAGTAAGGTGGGGGACTTACTTTAAGTTTTAAATTACACTCTTTTAAAAAAAAAACTACAATGATTACTTGACATTGCTTTATTTATTATATTTCATTTTATAAGAGTGTCCCTAATGCTAACTATATATACAGTACGTACAAATATAACTCGTACAAAGAAGTAGCAATTTACGAATAAATTTTTTGCTGAGATTACAACGTATGAAAAGAAGAAGTAATGCGAAAATGTATAAAAATAATTTAAGTAGAATTGAATTTGTAGAATTTTGTAAATAGTAGGAAAAAGAGTTAATAATAGAGAATATAATTTAAAATTTGCAAAAAAAAAGCTATAGACAATAATAAACGTCCCAAAAGTATTTAACTATATTTTAGTATTGGTAGGAAACATATCTGCAATAAGTAGAGATAACTATTATTAGGAAAAAAAATGACGTCATAAAATGTGTGGAAGATAACTATAAAAAAAATTGTATAACAATAAAAAAGAAGAAAACAAAGAATTCCATAAACTTATAACATCTTCTGAATTCCCTTGCATTCTAAATGAAGAAGCTAGACCTGAAAATAAATTTATGAAAGGAAAAGATCCAGCTGATATTGGACTTACAATCTATATCTTTAAAAAAGGGGAAAATTAGAAAGAAATGTTTGCAAAATTGTATACCAAATGTCTAAATGATAAAAAAGATATTAGAAATGACAGACATATTAGTTTACTTTACAATATTTACAGCAAACTTTGGATTTTAAGGGATTTAAAAGTAGTTTAAATATATTAAACAGGCAAAACTCTTCATACAGTAGTGCCACCCTGTGCCAACCAGAGTAATCAATGGATGTCAGAAGGTTTGTGTCTAAAATCCCCATCTAGTGCTGATCATGTGATAGTTTAAATATAGTGGATTACAAGCAACTATTGAGAGAATTATACAAATGAACAATAAATATGAGTTGCTATTATACTTTAGATTTATAGACTATGAAAAGCTATTTGATTCAAGCATCAAATCATCATAATATAGACACAGGAGATCATATTCTGAAAAATATTTATCAACAAGCAACAATATAGATTAGATTACATTATTATATTAAGAATACCAACACTGGGAATTTACAATAGTGTTATTCCATATATCCAATATTTTTACAGCAGCTTTACAAAAAGTATTTTATAGATTAAAATAGAAAGTAGAAAGTAAAGGTAAATAAAGATTATTTAAATCATTCAGATTTTGCAGTTGATGTAATTGCTTTTGCAAATAATACTTCATGCTCCAGGAAATATCGCAGGGTTTATCAGAATAAAATTAAAAAGTAAGACTAATAATAAATGCTAAAGGACTAAAATAATAATGTGCAATGATTTTTTGTCAAAGAAGAAAACGAAATTGATATAATTGAATTAGAAAAAGTTAACATCGACAAATGCCTATCAAATTGTTAATATAGATGGAAACGTAATGGATAAAATTATACTAGAGTTGAGTACTTTTGTTAGCTTAATATATATATATATATTTGCAAATTTATAAATAAATATTTAAAAATACAGTATTTAAAAGCTTATAAAAAATATATGTATAAACATCACTTAGGAGCACTTTCAACTAACTTGTAGCTTTGTCAACTATCACGTTTAAAATGTCAGCTTTCCCATAATTCTATGATGTCAACTTTCCCATAATTATGTGATCTTAATGTTTGCTGCTTGCCTATTAACCAAATGTTGGTTGTATTTACATATCAACATCGCCTCTTTAATTTTCCTTTTATTATTATTTCTTTCAGTTTCCAATATTTTTATGTTGTTATAATTAAAATCGAAACCATATATACATGATTTATTATGGTCATAAAAGACAGAAGCTGATAAATTATCATTATTTTTAAAATTTTGTTTTGTATTTTGAACCCTTTTAAATAACAATAAGTGTTCCTTTGTTCTTTTTTCCAATGTGCACCTCGATTCACCTATATATCCACGGCCACACCCACATGTCCATTTGTAAATGATACAATTTTTATTTGTAAATAAAGTTTTATCCTTTGCATTGTTTATTAATTTATTTAATGTAGGTGGTGCATAAAATGCAATATCACATATTCCTTTATAAATTTTCTTAATGAAACTTGCTTGTTGATTTGAAATATATGGTATTGATATCCACAATTTTTTATCAGAAGAATTAACACTATTATTATTTTTATATTTATAAGTAAAATTTTTAATAGTATAATAAACAGAATCATAATTGTATCCAATGTTTAACTATTCATTATAATAAGTTTCAATATTTTTAGTTTTATCTGATGCATATTTACAAAGATTATCATTTCTAAATAAAAAGGATTTCAAACCTGCCATTTTATGTGAAAAAAATAAAATGGCAGGTTTGAAATCCTTTTTATTTAGAAATGATAACCTTTGTAAATATGCATCAGATAAAACTAAAAATATTGAAACTTATTATAATGAATTGTAAATGTTGGATACAATTATGATTCTGTTCATTATACTATTAAAAATTTTTACTTATAAATATAAAAATAATAATAGTATTAATTCTTCTGATAAAAAATTGTGGATATCAATACCATATATTTCAAATCAACAAGCAAGTTTCATTAAGAAAATTTATAAAGGAATATGTGATATTGCATTTTATGCACCACCTACATTAAATAAATTAATAAACAATGCAAAGGATAAAACTTTATTTACAAATAAAAATTGTATCATTTACAAATGGACATGTGGGTGTGGCCATGGATATATAGGTGAATCGAGGTGCACATTGGAAAAAAGAACAAAGGAACACTTATTGTTATTTAAAAGGGTTCAAAATACAAAACAAAATTTTAAAAATAATGATAATTTATCAGCTTCTGTCTTTTATGACCATAATAAATCATGTATATATGGTTTCGATTTTAATTATAACAACATAAAAATATTGGAAACTGAAAGAAATAATAATAAAAGGAAAATTAAAGAGGTGATGTTGATATGTAAATACAAGCAACATTTGGTTAATAGGCAAGCAGCAAACATTAAGATCACAGAATTATGGGAAAGTTGACATCATAGAATTATGGGAAAGCTGACATTTTAAATGTGATAGTTGACAAAGCTACAAGTTAGTTGAAAGTGCTCCTAAGTGATGGTTATACATATATTTTTTATAAGCTTTTAAATACTGTATTTTTAAATATTTATTTATAAATTTGCATATATTATTTTGAAGAAATACAGACATCGATTTATAATATTAAATATATATATATATGTATGTATTTGTAAATAAAGATTTTTAATAGATAATCTTACCTGTTCTTATTTATGAATCTAAAACTGGACACTTAACGCGAGCAATATGGAGACTTCCTACTATTCAGTAAAGTCACTTAACGCGAGCAATATGGAGACTTCCTACTATTCAGTAAAGTGTGGAGATATGCATTTTAGGAATAACAAGAATGAATTGAAAATTGAATTCATGAATGATAGAACAAAGACACATTACTGACATTATTGAAAGAATTTAAAAGATAAGTGGAGTTGGGCTGGATATATTTCTAACTCTTTCAACGATTATTATTTAATTGGCCAAATGAGTTAAAAATCAAAACTTGCAATTGGCCAACTCACAACTTTAACAAAATCTATTGTTAAAATAGATCACTTTTAATAATATAAATACATTAGTTTCGTTTGTAAAAAGTATATTACTGAATTGTCAGATTATGAAACAAACGAAAGTCTTTTCAAAAATAAAATTTGATTTATAATTTAAAAAATATTCAATTGCGGTGAAATAAAAGTAACCACTATTCAACCAACCAAAAAAGATTGCGTCAGCAATCTTTTTTTTTTCACTTTAACGTTACGATCAATATGTAGCAATAAATAAATAATTCTTGGTAATATCTTAACTATTTTTCTAAAATAATTTGATTTTTAGTATTATTTTATCAATAATAATTTGTAATTCAATTCAAATATTGTTTAAAATGTTGTAAACATTCGTTTATAATTTTCGTAATAAAAATCAAAACGAACGTAACTTTTTACTTTATGGCAGCCATTTCCCTTTCTGACAGAAGTGGGACAGCCAATAAGATTCAAGAAAAGTTGGTGAGGAGGCAGTGCTTTGGTTTTGTTTGACATATATTGTCATTTTTATTGATTTTTTACTTGTAAAATAAATCTGAAGAGGGCACCATCTTACAGAACTTTTGATTTTCTTTCGAATGACATATAATATGTATACGTGGGATAAAAAGTAGCCGATTTAGAGTGATGTCAAATCTTGTCGTTTTTAGACGAGTCATGCATTCAAAGAACTAAAAGAGATGAAAATATGTGTATAATTAAAAACTTAAACGGGATATCAGTAGATTTAGAATCAGTACATATGTGAGATATATGGATGTTTGGTGTTATTATGTGGAGAAAAGAAATTACTGATTAAAAAAATGGATTAAATTTGAAGACACCTTCATCCTACTAAGGATTAATAATGATTAATAATGGCTGGAAATAATGATGGTTACATATTTTAATAAAATTTTTGCATTAAAATGATTGCAATACATACACACTTAAATGGGATTTATTTAATTCAGTATAAGTTCCTATCAAAACGTTGCTGAAATCAGTTATTGATTTCATTTTCTTTGATAGTATTTATAGTACTTTTATGTTTCATACATTTTTGTGTTTTGGGTATCTTTTTTGAATGTTAGTTATATTTTTGAAATCTTATTCGATCTCTACTGCTTTTGTGATTACTTTCTACTTTGAACCATTTTCAATTTTTTTTAAATTCTGGAGTCCATGTTTTCTATGATTATAATATAAAAAACATATTGCACCATACATATAACACAAAACTGTGTATATTAAATATTGTTATTTGCATTGTGTGTATTTCATTTTGCCCTTGCGATCTCATCTGACAACACAGAATTTTGAGGATCCTTTGCTTTTTGATCTCTCCTCAACTTGCCCAAGACTTATAAAAATGGGTCCATAAAATCTACTTAATATTAGTATAACAAAAGCAAAAGTTCTTGAAAGTTGTTCACAGATTGTGTGCCATTATTATATACCAGAAATTTAGATTGTTGAATAAAAAATTGTGCTCCAATTGTGGTTCTAACATTGAAAGACATTATGAATATTATTTCCAGTATTTTAAAGAGTGAGAGTACTATTATTATGAAGTGTTTACTTTCCATGAATTTCCACAGTCAATATAGAATATTGTCCAGGATTATTAAGTTTAGGCAAATGTTTTATCTTTAACAGGCATAATTATTTTTGTCATGAATTGCCAACATTCACACCCTAAACTAGATAATGCTTCTAAGCCTCGATACTATACATAAAATTATGATGTTTATTTTAATTATGATGAGGGCAAAAAAGTATGTTTGAACATTTAGATATAGCCCCTATGAAAAATAACTACTTTAGCCAATGCTTCAATGTTTACTATCAAATCTAATGAACTTGCTTAATATGATTTGTGATTTGAATAGTGTATTTAAGTCAAGTTATGTTGATTTATTTTTAAGAATTTCTGAAAGAACTGGATGGTCAGTATATCAATGGGCAACAGATTTGCTGTTGATATTGGCATTGTTTTCTAGATTCAAAAAAATGTTTTGATTATTTGTGATTAACTTATTTGAGTTGTACTTTAACAATTAATTTAGATAACATTATGGATGTTTCTTCCATGGTTATTTAATGAGTTAAATTCATATGATGCTATAAATTTTAACAACTCAATATATGGTGCAAAGTAATCTAAGGATGCCCTATAATAATTGTTAATAGTTTGAAGTATTAATGACCATAATGCTTGATATGAGAGTAACAGCCACTAAACTGTCTTCTGGTCATTATATTTGGGTCAGATATAGTAATGTCTATGTAGTTTCATATGCATCTTTATAAGCTAGAATGGCCAACTCTTAAGTCATTTTCTCTTGAAATCATAGTGTGTCAATATATTCATGGAACTTGATGAGATTTTAGCTTTTCGAATACTTAAAATGTTTAAATCTGTAACATAAAATTTGATTTTAATTAGAATATCTGTATATACTAGTTTATCTGCTTATATTATAATGGCTACAGCTTTCCATTATAATGAAAGAGACCTAATAACTGGCCATCCAACTAAATTTTATAAATTAAATTATTGTTAATTTCGTGGACTTTCTTGGCATCAATTTTAGAGTCAATGAATTTTTTTTTATCTGAATTCATTTTAGGATTAATAATTTCTAATTTATTTTAATCACTTTCTTATCAATTCAATATAAATTATAAATACAATATGTACACTAAGAAATTTCTAAGACTTGACATAGAATCTTGTTTGCCCAAAAATAGACATCAAAGAAGGAGAGTGTATTAAGAATCTTAGCTTTTCTTAAGCACTGTAATGTGTCTGAATCCAGGGATATACTAAATAAAAATCATTTTATTTTAAATAAGCTTCATGAGTAATTATTTCCAAAAATCTTTATATTTATTTAGCAATAGATACTTGGAAATATTTATGCTCATATTTAAGATAGTATGGAAAAAATATACTTGAATGTTAGAACTAGGTTATTATTTAAATACAGTACTTATTAATTAAGCAGCAGTAATCCATCAATGTTATGATGTCTCTGATGGCTTTGATAATATGAACTATTGAATTTGCTCATTTAAAGTAAGCAATCTCTTCAATACCTCTTTTAAGTCTGATCTCCAGATTTTTTTAACATATAAAGAAATTTGCAAAAATATATATCAGCAATTTATTCAATCATTGAATATATTTATTTGTAAATGAGCTGATAATCCATAAAATTATCCAGCTTGACTAAAACATTTTAGGATAATCTTTTCTAATATTTTTCAAGCTGATGACTTGGTTCATCTCAATCATCATATTTTCTAATAAAAGGTATAATTATTTAATAAGCAATTGACAATTAACAAAATCTAATAAACACTGAATGTCAATCTACACAATTACACAATGTGTAAATGTATCGGTGTCTTGGTAAGTGAACTGCTTTATGACCAATATGAAAAGTATTTTGCACACTGTGAAAGATTAGATTTTGATACTAGTAATTATGCTGTTTTTGAGTAAAATTTTGTAAAAAAATTTGTCAAATTTTGTTGATCAAAGCACATTAAGCATGAAATCCAAATTTGGTTTATTTATTTACTATTAAAAATTAAGCCGTTGCTAGACGCAGTTTATTCTAATAATTCAAAATTAAAGATTACACAGTGTATATACATATCTGGTGACGTCTAATTTAAATGATTTTACAAAACCTGATTTTAAATCGTTAATTTTTTTGCATAATTTATTTTTTTGAATTTGCAACAGACATATCTTAATTTGTCTTTGTATTCTGAATCTATACAGAGATAAGCTTAATTTTTAACTTTAGATCGAAAATAGAAGCACCATTTACTTTTTAAAAAAGTTCATTTATAAAAATAAATTTGTTACATTGAATTCCAATTACAAATAATAACAAGACAATCATTTTTGACTACAAATAATAATTCATCAATAACAATAAAATACATGAAACATGAACAAAATGAACAAAAAGTATATAAGTATTGTAGAAGGGATTTAATAGTTGCAGAGAAATTATAGTACTGCAGACAATGTAACCAAGCTCCAGATAGTTGCAAATATATCTACAGGTATTATAGCATGATCTCTGATTTTAATTTTACTTAATTTGGTATAGAGGGGAGATAATAGTTTATGAAATGTAGGATTAAAGCAAAAATGACAACTCAAAAACCACAGTGTGAAAAGTATGAAGGTGGATATTCTAAGGAAAAACCCTCTATTCATGCCAATGATAAGAGCAGAGGGAGAAGAAGAGTAAGAATGTGTGATTGAACAAACGAGAGTTTCATATGGTTGTAATTCACTACCTACAATAATAATAAGTTTTAATCTTAATAAAATTGTCATCGGTGGAGCAGGATAAATAAATTTGATTTAAAACAACTGCTCTTTTTAGTGCTAGTAGAAGCCACTGATCCCTTGCTCAATTTAGTAACTAGAATTTTACATATAATATAAGTAAAAGATAAAAATATTGTACATTGTCTAGACAGATAAATGTGTAGTAAATAGATAGTTAATATGATACAAGGCAAAAAGCAGTTAATGAAAAATTGCTCAAATATTATTCAAAATATACAGAGAAGTAAACAAAATTTGTATTTTAATATTGGGATGTGGAGCTTAAATAAATACAGCATGGAAAAATAAATTTTAATATATTTTCTATGATAAAGTAGTACTGGATAAAAACCTAATTAAGAATGTGTAGAGGGCAGATTAGCAATGTGAAGCCTATTTAAGATGCTATTGTTCTGTAAAATTTATTGAATTTTTATTTGGTATTTGCAGAGACATATACAGATTTTACAATAGATATTTACACTCAGCTTTGGGTGAGCAATTTACTATTTTTTAATGCAAAATATGAAGTAAATGATTTGCTAAGATTTTTTTATCTGGGCATTATTTCCATTTGTCCAATAATATTTATATATATATCACATGGTTATGTATAAAGATAGGTGCTTTTATAAATGAAATCACATGATAATAGCCCAAGATTATCTAAACATATTGAAGATTCATAATTTAGATAAACTTGGGTTATCATATATATATATATATATATACATGATTCAGATTTGATATGTTATATATATATATATATATATATATTGAACATGATTCAGATTTGAATGACATTAATAGGAAAATAAGCGATACACTTTTAAAAACTGCAACAAAGATAACTGGTAGAAAAAGCAGCAATTGACCAGTAAAATTTCTACTGAGACTAAAGAATTTATAAAGAAAAGAAGGAATATGAGGATATACAACAATGATGCATTAAAAAAGATTGAATATCTTGAATTTTGTAAAATGGTGTGGAAAAGAGTTGAAAATGATATAAGAAAGTATAATTGTGAACTAGCAAGGAAAGCTGTAGAAGAGAATAAAAGTCTAAAGAGTGTAAAACAACATTTTGGTATTGGTAGGAAATTTATATTTGCAATAAGTAAAAAAGATGGCATTATTACTAAAAAGAGAGATGACATCATAAAATGTGTAGAAGACTTCTATCAAGAATTATATAGTAATAAAGAACAAGTGCCTCCTATACATATTACATCTTCCGAATTGCCCAGAATTTTGAATGAGGAAGTGAGACATGCAATTAAATTTATGAAGAAAGGGAAGGCTCCAGGAAATGATGGAATTGTAATTGATATATTAAAAGAAGCAGGTGAAGAAATAGAAACAATTTTAGCAAAGTTATATACCAAATGTCTAAATGATAAAGATGTACCAGATGATTGGAAGAATGCAGTATTAATATTAATATTTAAAAAAGGTGATAAAAAAGATATTAGAAATTACAGACCTATCAGTCTTTTATCAGTTTTATACAAAATTTTGACTAAGATAATTACAACTCGTTTACAGAAAACACTGGATTTCCACCAACCAAGAGAACAAGCTGGATTTAAAAGTAGTTTTAGTACAGTAGATCATATCCAGGTATTGAGAGAAATTATAGAAAGGACAAATGATTATGAGTTGCCATTATGCTTAGGATTTGTAGACTATGAAAAGGCATTTGATTCTATAAACATTTCTTCAGTGATTAAAGCATTGAATCATCAAGGTGTGGATCCAGGATATTGTCATATTTTGAAGAATATTTATAAAAATGCAACAGCAATAATTAGATTACATAATAATAGTAGAAAAATCAACATTGAAAAGGGTGTAAGACAGGGTGACTCCATATCTCCTAAACTTTTTACAGCAGTGCTGCAAGAAGTATTTTGTGGATTAAAATGGGAAACTAAAGGAGTGAAAGTAAATGGAGATTATTTAAGTCATTTAGATTTTGCAGATGATGCAGTTGTTTTTGCAATTAATGCTTTAGAGCTACAGGAAATGTTGCAGGAGTTATCAGATGAAAGTAGGAAAGTAGGACTAAAGATAAATGTTAAAAAGACTAAAGTAATGTTTAATAGATTTTTTCAAAATATGAAAATAAAGATTGATTATGATGAGTTAGAAGAAGTTAACAGTGACAAATACCTTGGTCATATTATTAATATAGATGGAAATATAATGGATGAAATTAATCATAGAATTAAACTTGGTTGGAGTACTTTTGGTAGAAATAACTTGATACTAAAAGGAAATATGCCTATATGTTTGAAAAGGAAGGTTTTTAATAAATGTGTTTTGCCAGTTCTTACTTATGGATCTGAGACTTGGACACTTCATAGAAGAGCAATACAGAGACTTCAGACCACTCGAAGAAGTATGGAGAGATGCATGTTGGGAGTAACAAGAAGGGATTGAAAACGCAATGTATGGGTAAGAGAACAAACAGGTGTTACTGACCTCATTGAAAAAATTAAAAGACTGAAGTGGAGTTGGGCTGGACATATTGTTAGAAGAGATGATAACAGATGGACAATTAAAATTTTAAACTGGATTCCAAGAGATTGTAAAAGATCCAGAAAGAGACCACATGTGAGATGGATGGATGAAATAAGAAAGTGTGCAGGGGTGATGTGGAGAAGAGAAGCTAAAGATAGGAAAAGATGGATTGAACTTGGAGAGACCTTCATCCTGTAGTGGATTGATAATGGTTGATGATGATGATGATATATATATATATATGTGATTTGAATCTACTTTTTCAAGCACCCTTTATCTATTCATACTATCTCATATAACTGATACACATGACATGACCACACACATGTAGAAAAGATAAATAATTATCAATATTCGTATTTTGTGCTGAACCAGCACTCGTCGGGTATATAAAGCATGCCTATACTTCAAATATTTTATATATAAGTAAATGAATATACATAATATTTTTCTACGGGAGCATTTTCGGTTATGTTAAAGGTAATCATTAACAAACTGAACTTATGCAGAAACAGAAAATGTTACGTGATTTTATCATAAGTTTAATTATATGTATATTATCTTTTCCACAAAAGAGATCACTCAGGTTGTGCATAAATGTAATTATAATTATAATTATGATAATGATTTTATTTTGAAAAGTTAAAAATTCTCTCTCCTACTTTCTTTTGTTGAGATTAGAAGAAAGATACATAATTAGAGTAATGAGATTCATAATCAATTCTTTCACAGATTTAAATACGTTTTATACTTACAAAATACAACTCTTTCACAAGATAATGCTCTAATTATTCAGTCTAAATAAAGATCTTTATCCAATTGTTTTAGAAATATTCAAGTTTATCTATATTTTCATATTATTGTTTAAGATTTGAAATACAGGCATTCTTATTTCCGAAACTTAATTGTAAATATAGGGGATTTGAACCCAGACTTTCAATTAATCTTAACTATCCACACTATTTCATACTACTGTTACACATGCCAACACACATGTAGGAAAGATAAATAATCGCCAATATTGGTATTTTGTGCTGAACCAGCACTCATCAGTTGGTCCAGATTATCATCTCCTACCACATATATACAATCAGTGCTCAGTTTATATTAAGATAGCAAATCATTATACTTTAATGGACAGGCTTCAATCTACTCCAACTTCCAACTCTTCAGCCATACATACCATTGAAAATATGATGATAGAATGACCAAATCCCATTCTGATGCCAATACTGTTGTTACTGTACTATATATGAGGGGTCAGAGTGACTTGAGGATAACGTGGGTATAACAACAATATTTGCATCAACATGGGATTTGGTCATTCTCTCATCAGATTTTCAATGGTATGGATGGCTGAAGAGTTGAAGGTTGGAGTAGATTGAAGCCTGTCCATTATAATATAAATATTTGCTATCTTAATATAAACTGAGTTGTGATTATATATATGTGTGGGAGATGATAATCTGGACAAACTGATGAGTGCTGGTTCAAAATGAAATATGTATATTGGTGACTATATATCTTTTCTATATGTGTGTGGTAATGTGTATCAGGAGTATGAAATAGTGTGGATAATTGAAAGTTGCTTGAAAGTCTGAGTTCAAATTCCCTATATTTATATTATTGTTTATCAAAAAATATTCTGTGATAATAGAATAGGCTTCAGTATGTATAATGAACTGAAAACTCTGAAATCTGGTTGATTACAGATATTTCTTACTCATGGTATTCAAATATATATAATAAAAATCAGGTGAAATAATATATAATAAACTAAACACTGTAGAGTGAATGCTACAATTTTCAAAATACCAACAAAAATGCTATAGAATAACTACTATCTTGGAAATGCCACTCAAGATGGTAGTCCCACTTAAGCTGGCTGTAGTTTTTCCTTAATTTCTGTATTTATTTATGTGCTGATATTTTCAAAAATCACACAATTTATTTGTTACATTATATTACAGTTTACTTTGCATATATATTAGCATTCTGAAATCTCACCAATAACTAGTATCTATCCTTGCAATTAATATTAATACTTATAAAACTTCCTAGTATTATCTTTAAAATGTGACATTTATTTAACCTATATCATCAATTATAAAGGCTAAAGTATTATAGACTTGTATATATATCAAACAGTCATTTTATTAACTGATATGTTTTTTCAAATTTGGTAAATTCTTTTAATTTATGTTGATATTTTCACAAAAAACTGTAATTATTGTTTTTATTGCTTTGTACACACATCATTAATTTTATTATATGTTCATTTTTATAAAAAATATTGAATTTTCCAATTCATATTAAAGACTATTCTTAAATTCTTTTACCCATTTTTGTCATTGCAGATATTTGGTTGCTTCTTTATTCAAATTAATTTGTTTCATGTTAACTTTTTTAGAACTTAATTTACATGTTTCTTCATGTTATAGATGTATATACTGATCACAATATGTATTTTAAGCATCAAAATTATATCCAGGTGCAATAATTATTATAAAGAAGACAGAGCGTCCATTAACACTTTTAAATTACTAGATTTCATTTACAAAGTGATGACATAATAAGCTACTTTTATTTTAAAAAGATTGGAAAGTATTGTACATATACTGCGCAATTTCAAGTTTCAGTTTGTTGCTATTATTGATTCTCCCCTCTTCTCACTTTTTAATTATTTGTAGGTTTTTATTGAACAAAAATGATCCTTTGTTTGAATAATTAAAATAAAATTCATTGATCAAAAAGTTGTTAGATTCTAATTCAATTTCTTATTTATCATTATACCCCTATCGCTTGGTTTCCATATTGTATTGGCCAAATGTTTTGATCACCACTTAATGAGGCAATTTTCCATTATAATAAAATACTTTTCAAATTATTTATTTTTTGTTGTATCATACAAATTCAAAATATATGTGCAATGTTTTACCCATGAAAATTAATACACATATATTTAAACAAAATAAATATTCATTATGATTAATAATTATAATAATATTAAATAAAACTATGAAGTATCAACATTAATAGTTTATTATTTGATTTATATACTTCTATAAATATTCAACAAATTTTTGCATACTCTAGCACATATAACAGCATCAAGACCACAAATCAGTGACTAGTATAAAATAAGACCACAAACATTTGAAATTATACATGTATTTTAGTGCAATATTCACATCACAATCCTAGATTTCTTGAAGGTCTGATAAGTAATTGTATATATTGTGCCCTTTTCTATAAGTCAATGATGGTTATAAATGGTCAATTACTAAAAAATTTTAAAATTAATATTATATAGTATTTAAAATTATAAACTATGGTTAGGCAATAAAGGGTTAATATAATATATTTAATAATAAGTATTGTGATGGTGAGGATTGCATCTAGTTCTATATTTTTCTAAATTATTTTTCAAAATTTTATATAATCATTTTAGATAATATAAGTAGCAAATTTATTAAGACAGATAAAATTAGACTAGACACCGGAAATGTCTACGTGACTGTCTGGAATATTCTATGTATAAGCACTAGTTTAAATTTATACTAATAATTAAAATATTTAAATAGTATATTATAGAACTGGATGGAATTGTCACACATTATAATAAAAAATAAGATTATACATCTTTATTAATTATTGTTTCAAAATTATTTTAAAAGTAATTAAATTGTAATAGATAATAATTAATTTAAAAATAATAATAGGTTAATATTTAAGTCTATTACGTCATGATTTTAAAACTCAAATTGTTTATAAACCAAAGTAGGGAGTGACCAATAAAAAGATAGATCTTGGCAGACAACAAAAATCGCGCCAATTAATTATATAAACTGGGAGAACAAAAATGTGTTGACTCCAGAGCAGAGGTAAAATTTTAAGCTCTTTAAAATTTCTTCCTTTCCTCAATTTATTAGTCAATTTTATTATAACTTTAATAATATCTTTGAAAGAAACCAACTGACAATTTAAAATCTTCCGAAGAGAATCTAAGAATAAATTTTTGAAAAAGTTCTCATAATAATGTTTCACTAACTCCACAGTAACCTGCCAGTGGATTCTATTAAAATATAATCTGAATTTTCAATAAAAAATGGATAGATTCTTAAAACCAAGTTATAAATTTTATAATATTCCAAAAGTATTAATGTTATTCATTGATATAGTTTGTATAGCGTATTACTATGAAAACTGCTTTCGTGCATATAAAATTAATGAAAGGACATTGTGCGCAAAGTTAATGAATATAATGGAAAATAAAAATAAATATTATTCGTATAAGAATAAATGGACAAAAAGAATTTTTTGAATTGCTTTCTTTAAGATGACCTGAGCAAATACTCTAGAAATAGTTAAAGATCGAAAATGTTGTATATAAATTAAGAATGAATGAAAGTGAAATTTACCAAGGAAAACACTTGCCTAAAGAAGAAAAAACATTTTACAGAGAAATAAATATAAAAATTGGATCCATGGAGAACGCAATTGGTACCGTAATGATTAAATCATTGTAATTCAGCTAGAAATAAAGATGCATCAACGCGCCGAGGTAATATTCGCCCGAACATTAAAAGCTTCGTGGGATAACTAAATAAAATGTTTTCTAATAATTTTGAATTAAACATTAAAACTAAAGATCGTCTAAACAGTTTGCTAAATGAACTAATTTATTTAAAACTTTAACAAGCAGAAAAAAGAACATTCAGACAAAGAAGAAATAATAAATATTATGGGACTAACCAAGATTTACCGCCAGAAAAATATGTGATTATGGTTTAAATTATTTTCTTTATTAATCTAAGTTAAACATTAAGTTTTAGATAGCGATAGGGAAACAAATACATTAATTCGCAATATAACATTATATAAAATAATATGTTTTGATTTTGAATGTTAAATAAAATTGTATGTGTGTGAAAATTTGTATATTTGCGATGCTCGAAGAGAAAAAAACCTACTACGAACTCTAATAGGAAGGTAAAGATTATTTTGGTAACATTTTATGGTTATTAATGATATAATGTATGTTTTATTTATTTAGATCACCTATGAATCGAATGAATGTAGTGCAAAAGTTTTATTGTTATAATTAGTGTAAAACGCATTTTGAAAAACAACACTCTAAAACACTTTGAGATGTGATTAGATTTTTTTTAAATATGCATACGATAATCATTTTATGTGTTATTAATATAGTTCAATATAACCGATGGTTATGTGATATTTTCTGTTAATTTTTCCGATTGGGATATTTAAGTGTTATTTTAATAAAACGTAGATGTCGAACCTACAGTGTAGTAAAGCAAGACAAATTGTTCTTATGGAATAGGGAAATGTTTTTATATTAGTGAATTTTGTTTATTGTTTTAAAAGGTAGTTAGTTTTATCGATGTTGGATACAGTAAAAATCTTGAGAGATAGTTTGGGTAGTGACTTGGTAGTACGTGGAGATTCGGAAACCAAGAGGATGTATTAAAAAACTAGGATGCTACAGGGAATGAAATAATAAGTAGTTTTAGATGGTAATCAGCGTAGTTAACAAAGCCCTACGACTGTTACACATGTTGTCATGGACAGTGTTATTTTATCTTTCTTGTGAATCTTATTAGATGTTTGGTAAAGCTGAATAAATAGCTGCCACATCATGCTTATCGCCAGGGTTATTAGACAATGAATGTTGGACCTATTCACACTGTTCCATACATTTTGAAGTATATATATTGATAAGTTATCTATCTATCTTCCCAATATCCTATACATCTTTCGCTATCTTTATCTGTATTTCTTGCAACTACATCGTTATATGATAAGTATATTAAAAAAGAAACAATAGATATTTTAGAATGTATGTCATGCTGTTATTTGAAATAAGAATAGTTAAGTATTAACAAAGAGTAGATTATGATTATTGAAAGAGAGATGCAGATATCCTAAGAAAGGAAGGAGTCAGAGAATTATTTTAATTTTTAAGAAATGAACTATAATTTCGTAAAAATATATCCAAATAGAAATATACAAAAATATTAAATATAATTTCACTTTTTCTTATTGTTGATTATATTTTAAAATATAAGTATTGCATATTTAAAGAATATAATAACATTCGATAATTATAGTATATGTAAAACTGAAACAGGTGATAATTAAACCCGTGTTGTGTCATTATACATGAGTATGGCTTATGGAATGAATGTATTAGAGTTTACGAGCATTACAGAACAAACGTTATAGGTAGTAATAATATTTGAACAACATGCAGAGTGACTTATATAGAGTTACAAGAAAATGTAATTTTTTTTTTAAGAGAAAAAAAACCATATTGATTGTAAATTTATAATGTTTATAAATGATGTTTATCCACATAAATAATTTATAATACGGTAACTTTAATATTAAAAGGTAAAGAATAGTATTACCCATAAAATAGTTAAAATAAGTAATATAATAAACCTAATGAGAAATAAATAAATAACTTATAAAAGGAATAATAATTTAAATTAACTACAAAAGAAATCTAAAAATGTATAATTCAACTATTGTAGCGTAAAGAAAAATGAGGATATCCCTTGTAAATAAATGTAAATAGATTTGTTTGTTTTATCTTAATTTTGATTGTTGTTAATAAAATTCTAAAATTTGTTTATTAAAACTTGTGTCTGAGTTTTGTTTTCTCTACATCATTGCATGAATTCACAGGGTATGTTTACCGTTATTAAACTAAGTATATAATTGTTTGCACAAAATATAAATAGAGAAGTATATTTAATCTTAAATATTTATTGATTTTTTTGTAATTGAATAATTATAAAATTGCATTGCGTTACTGGTCATAAATCCATTGTCATAATAATTTGCTAAATTGTATGCTATTAGTTGCCACTTGCTTCATTTATCAGATTATCTAAACACTGCCACTTACTAATTTATTTTATTACTTAAAGATAAAAAAGGAGGATATTAGATTATTAACTAATTTATTACGGTTATAAATTTGCGATAAAAGAAAAGTTGTACTAGTTAGATTAAACAATGAAGATTGTGATTATTATTATTATTATTGTTTTATTATTAATCTAATTTAAGAGAAGTAAATTATGACACAAAATCCCTTATCATATTTTGCTACCTTATTTTAATTTAACCTTGAATAAATTTAAGAACCTGAGATTATTTCATTTGAGCTAGATAATTACTATTATTGTTATTATAGATAAAGATTAATACTTTAATTGTTAAATGAGTCTTAGTGATTAGAAGTTGCAGAAGTCATAAGAATACTATGTAGTTACTATATGTAATAGTAGTATAAGGGGGGATAGTGTTCTTATGCCATTGAGGTGGTATCCTATGGGATAGTATCTCAATGTAATCTACTTTGTCACCCTTATTTCCACTTCTAGTCTTATGAATTTTAGAATAGTTATTTGAGTTAGTTTAAAACAGAACCTAAGTTAATTTTAAGAAAACTTGAGCTAGTAAAGCATTTAATTGAATATCTCATTAATTATTAGAGCTAGAACCCAGTTAGGCGATTTTCACTATGTTATATTTATTTTGGGGGAAGTGGAGTACACATATACACGTAATTACACATAGGGTGAGAGGGTAGATTGTGGCGTAATGTGGTGGGCTCGATGTGTACATGGTTACACAACATAGGTAGAGGGCAGAATATATATATATAAGTGATTTTATTTTTTAAGTGAAATATATCAAACCTTCATACATATATTTTGCAGTAAGATCAATAATATATTAAAATATATAATAACCTAAACACAGACTTGTTATATACCTGTGTCTATATATGTAATATATAGGGTATATGAGCACAGACTTTCAGATGACACATCACTCTCCACTCTATCTAATAACCCTGATACACTCAAGCACATATATGCTGAAAAGATAAATAATCACCAATATACGTATTTCATGCTAAACCAGCAATCATCACTTGGTCCAGATTATCACCTCCCACACATATATACTATAAGTGCTCAAATATATATTAAGATAGACAATCTTCATACTTTAATGGACAGGCTCCAATCTACTACACACTCCAACTCTTCAACCATCCATCCAATTGAAAATCTGATGATGGAATGCTCGAAGGCCACCCTGAGGCCGAGATTCTTGTCACACCCATGTTGACCTAAAATCAATATTAACCCCACATGTACAGGACATAATCCATTTAATACATATGCAAGGATGGGCAGACATCTCTACAATGTGACATTAGGTCAACATGGGTGTGACAAGAATCTTGGCCTCAGGGTGACCTTCGAGCATTCAATCATCAGATTTTCAATTGGATGGATGGTTGAAGAGTTGGAGTGTGTAGTAGATTGGAGCCTGTCCATTAAAGTATGAAGATTGTCTATCTTAATATATATTTGAGCACTTATAGTATATATGTGTGGGAGATGATAATCTGGACCAACTGATGATTGCTGGTTTAGCATGAAATACGTATATTGGTGATTATTTATCTTTTCGGCATATATGTGCTTGAGTGTATCAGGGTTATTAGTAGAATGGAGAGTGATGGGTCATCTGAAAGTCTGTGCTCATATACCTTATATATTAAAAAATATACTAAGAAAAGATAATTATATCATTTGCAACTTTATATAAAATTGTTTAATATCAAAAATGAAAAAAAAGAAGCCATTATGCAGCTTTTACATGTATTTAAATTAATCACTGTTATAATATAATGTAAAATATATTTATATAACAGCAATAAGTAGACTACAATAGAATATATTTAAATAAACAATAAACATACTTTATTAAATGATATTGCATATTGAGATAAATAGTTATCTATGAACAATTTATAATTTATTTTACAAATATGGGAGTTGGCAATTGTGAATCAAGTTCAAGTTGCAGAAATTGGATTAAGTTTTTTATATGCGGTAAATAAGTAAATATATCAATAAAGGACTGTGTTTAAAATCAAATTTGATCAATTTTACTTTAGTTTTAAAAAGATAAAGACACTTTTATTTTAACTAAATGTATTTCAAATAAATTTCTTATAAAAATTACATTACAGGAACAAAGCTTAATTAAATAACAAACTGTAACATTTGGCTCAATTAGCTTTTATTATTAATTAAAATTCTTAGAAACCCAATTGCTTTTAAGCTTTGTTTTATGTTTTGAACATGTCAATTAAACATATTTTAGAGATTAAGATGGCTAGGCATCATCTATAAACATGTAGACTTTTTTGATTAAAGTATCGTATAAACATGTGGGCTTGTTGATTAGAGACAAAAATGTGTTTTGCAAAATTAGTAACAATATAAAAAGCCCAGCTTTGAAAATAATTATATTTTTTTGATGTATGCATTTGCCTACTTAACATAAAGTATGCTGAACTTCTACCAGCAGCTGAAAAATTTGATATGCATTTTTAACTATCACAAACAAACTTCACTCCAGCATGAAGCCCACAAACATTAGGATGTCAATCTCCACTTGATGAATTGGATTCAACATTATACTAACTATTGTTATGTAAACAGAAAAATAACCAAAGTTTCAGTAGGTATGATTATGGGAGGATAAAGACTTCCAAAAGTGCTTAGCTTATTAAATTGCAGAGTATTAGTTGCTTTTACTAACTTCATTATCTATGTGCCAAGCATATATATATATATATATATATATATATATATATATATATATATATATATATATTTAAATAATTATGATAACTCTATTTGAAAACATAAATTAATTATGATTAAGATTGGAAGCTCACAAATGGAAAGACTTCACTAGTAACCCACAAACAGCTCCATTTTTGAAAATGTATATATATATATATATAATTCTGCTTTTATAGAAAAATAATATCTGCTCAGCTGCATTTTGGGACTTAAAGGCAACCTATTTATTTATTGAAATATTTGATAAACTTTTAAACTTGCACTATCAACAAGCTAACTATATTTATAATTAATGTACTTATCTTTTAAATTAACTTCATTTAGTATATAGACATTATGAAACTTTGATTTTGTCAGTATATTTTATATTGTTATATGCTTTGAATTCTTTTTAAATATTTCTATAGTAAAAGTATAAGACATTATTTCTTTTAAAAATCTTGTTATGTGAAATAGTTTATATTTTTAAATATTCAAGAAATAAAAAAAAATACTTTGGTTTCTTACATTCCCCCCCCCCCCCCATAGAGAATTTTAAAATCAATTCCACAACCATTAATAATCAAAATTTAGTTTAAAAATAATCCACAATTAGTTCTAATCCAGTCTTATTTTTAAAGAAACAGTTTTGTAAAAAAGGAAAGATTTAATTATTTTAGAGAAACCAATCTTTCAGATGTAAACTAGTAGTATTAATTTTCCTGCATTCCATGTTGATTTGCATAAAACTAAGTTCTAAACATAGGAGATTGACTTATGCTTATAAAATACTCATTGATGGTGGGGTGCAAGAAAATTAGTACTAATGGCACATGTCTAAAAAATTTATCATATTTTTTAGATAATTAAAAATTAGTTTTAAAAAAAGAGAAGTGTCTTTTTGAAGATGTGCCTAAGACAATGTGCATGTAGCTACATACATCATTAAGAAAGTTAATTTTATTAGTTTAAATTTGTAGGCAGTTGTCCTAATTAGTTTGTGTGCTTTCCAACACATTTTCATATAGTGATCATTAAATATTTTATCTGGCACACTTCAATTTAGTACATGATTACTATATTCCTTATGATCTGCATTATTTCTTTTTGAGGTACTCACAGTTGATTTTGATTTTGTTTTGGTTTCAGAGATATATTTTCCTTATGAAATTTATTTTGCTTCATTTTCTGAGTAATATGCTGTATATTATTATTTTGCTTGAAAAGTGATGTGTAGTCAAATGCTTAGTGTATAAGTCTGAATTTTGTAATGCGCATGTGTGGTGTGAACATTTGTAATAAATTTAAACCCCTTGGTTATTGACTGTTCCTTTAAAGCAAAAGTGGTATATATATATATATGTGTGTGTGTGTGTGTGTGCATGCTATATATATATATATATATATGTGTGTGTGTGCATTCTCACATCTTATCTTAGAGCACATTTTTTAACAGAAGCAGATAAATCATAGAATAATATTCAACGGGGTGATACAATGTTATAATGTAAAGTTTTATAAATATTTAAAGTTTCCAAATATCAAAAAGCAATATACCAACATAAAAGGGGTAATTTTAGTTTGTAGATGAACTGTATTATATTAAACTATAAATAAACTTTGTTTTGTTTATTGTTAGATGATTTTTTTGTTGACCGTTGTTGTCTGCTATGCCAATTGATATTTCTAAAAAATATCTGATTTCTCTGATCTGAAGACAGTCTATGAGTGATGGTAATCTGTATAAGCATTTATACTTGATATCCTCACCAGTAAACTTTTATATGTGATGTGATGCACTGTGATTTCTCTTTATATGGAGTGAGAAATCTCTCAGCAACTATGCCCAGAGAAATCTGTTAGCCACTTTACCTTCCTTATTCTAGGCTATATTCTAATGACTTCCTCTGGTGTTAGATATTAGTATACCTGCTCTCCATTACAATGTATAACCTTGAGATCATAATCACAATCCACTATAGGTAACAAATCAATCCTCTCCCACTATATATATATATATATGTAATAAATAAAGTTTGATATCTGTATTCGTTTCACAATATATGTAATATACAAATCAATATATATATCAAAATACAGTACAATTTATATAAATTATATTCTTTTAGAAGTACTTTCGACTATACACTTTGTAGTCTTTATCAACTATATAACTGTATTTTGATATATATATTGATTTGTATATTATATATATATATATATATATATATACATATCTGTAATACATATTTAACTTCACTGCCTGATTACATTACATACCTTTAAAGTAGGGTTTGAACCAGTTTGTATGTTTATTTGGTCATCTAGGAATGTTAAGCACACACATATACACATATCACTTCCACCCTATTTATTCAAAACTGGTTGTGTGTAACCAGTTGAATTATTATTTTGGCTTAAGTATATTTTATTTCCAAGCTTGTAAATTCCCTTCACTTAGATAATTGTGTATGTGCGTATGTGTATTACAGATATAAAAATAAATACAATTAATGTAGAGCTAAAGCAATGCCAGAAATTTTAGAAAGTATTATTACAATTTAAAAGGGTCATTCTCATTTAACTCTTATAATGCATGACTCCTCTAAAAATGAGAAGATTTGACATCACTCTAAATCGGCTACTTTTTATCCCACGTATACATATGATACGTCATTAGAAAGAAAATCAAAAGTTCTGTAAGATGGTGCCCTCTTCAGAGTTATTTTACAAGTTAAAAATCAATAAAAATGACCATATATGTCAAACAAAACCAAAGCACCACCTCCTCACCAACTTTTCTTGAATCTTATTGGCTGTCCCACTTCTGTCAGAAAGGGTAATGGCTGCCAAAAAGTAAAAAGTTACGTTCGTTTTGATTTTTATTACGAAAATGATAAACGAATGTTTACAACATTTTAAACAATATTTGAATTGAATTACAAATTATTATTGATAAAATAATACTAAAAATCAAATTATTTTAGAAAAATAGTTAAGATATTACCAAGAATTATTTATTTATTGCTACATATTGATCGTAACGTAAAGTGAAAAAAAAAAGATTGCGTCAGCAATCTTTTTTGGTTGGTTGAATAGCGGTTACTTTTATTTCACCGCAATTGAATATTTTTTAAATTATAAATCAAATTTTATTTTTGAAAAGATTTTCGTTTGCTTTCGTAATCTGAAAATTCAGTAATATACTTTTTACAAACGAAACTAACGTATTTATATTATTAAAAGTGATCTATTTTAACAATAGATTTTGTTAAAGTTGTGAGTTGGCCAATTACAAGTTTTGATTTTTAACTCATTCGGCCAATTATAAAATCATCGTTCAAAAGGTTAAACTATTTCAAGTTAAACCAAAAATAATATTTTAAAGTTATTTGCAATTTTTAAAATACGTTTAAATAATGGTTTCTGGAACGTATTGTTTACATCTTCCAATATTGCTAAATTTCAAATATAGGAGGAGCAGAAGTTCTAGGAATGCACAGGAGTTGAAATCACTCTTCTCTCTGGTATTTGGTAGAGAGTGGAAACAAAATGGACTGTGAGTAAAAGGAATTTGCCTCCCTGATTTAAATCACCTTTCTTCTGCCTTCCTCCCATGCCATCGCTACTTGAGAACTGTTATGTTTAACTGTAAAAGAATATTGGAAGATGCTTACCATTATTTTATTAATATTGTGCCTTGCTAAACTTTGTATACACTATTATAAGTGACCATCATAATTTCTAAAGGTAATCCGTTTTGCCGAAGAATGAACTCTTAATTCTCCTCACTTCATTTCTTTCCTAAATCTTAATTGTAATCAGAATGTAATCTTTATTTATTTTATAACTGACTATAAACTTAATTATCATTAAATTTGTGATTTTCTCTCTTAAGTTTTTAAACTCATTCTTTGAAACGCTAAGCACAGAATTATGTACTTTAAATCTATCATTAGCTTTTTAAGTTTCACACTCTAGTTATTTTATTTCATACAGCAAAACTTATTTTAAATATATATCTTATTAAATTAGTTATTTTAAATATATATCTTATTAAATTAGTTTTAGTGTGCTAATGTTTTAATCTAGCGAACTTATATTATTTCAATCATCATTCCAATATTTTAGAATATTTAAATAGTTAAATGTAAAATTTCTTACTGAATGCTGTTGCTTAATGGTGGATTGTTTAAAAATCATATTAAGGGATAAGATAATTTTTTTCGTTGTCACTATCGATATTTAAATGCATTTTATGTTCTTAACATAAATTTGATTATTAATATAATTTAATAACTATTTATTAATTATATGCTATTAAGAGTTAAATTGCTTATAATATTTTGTTGTTTAGGAATACTTGGGTTTGTTAAATAGGAAAAATAATATTTTTCCCTCTTCTATATTCGACATCTTAAATTTATTAAAGTTATACGTACGATGCTGAGTGGGTTATTATTTTATCATGGCATTATGCATCATATTATTACTTTATTTAAGCTTAAATTATTTCATTAATCATTTAAGACTTAAGCCATATTTCGTGTTGCTTACTTACGATAACATTTTAAAATACTTATATTTTGCTTTATCATATTTATCATCCGAACTCCGGATTTTCTTCATGTAACTCATCTAGGAATGAGGTTTAGTAGAACCGATTTCAGGATAAACATTAGAGTATTAAGGCTCTGCATGTGACACATCGGAGGGCGTACCATGGAATCCTTACCACTCATATTTTCGAATACCACCTTGTGATAAATACAAGAAAAATCATATATGTGATAAAGTTTTTCAGTCCAAAGATGGACATCTTCTCCATTTTAAACACTGTCATTATAGTTAGCACTGCGAGTTCTTTTATGGGTAGTTCTCATATTATTTATAAGACATGGCGCAGTGATGTTTTTAAATCACTCATTTTATAATTAGTCGATATTTTAGGATTGTCACAGTAAAGCTAATTTAGGCTAACCCATTCCTCATTTGTACAGGCCCAAGTATGCTCATAAACGATAAATTATTAACTATCATATCAAGAGTAAACCTCTCCTTAGAGATGAATTTGTAAACATCCTTATCATTACTTAAAGTAATGATCACTGCATTGATAACATTAATTTATTATTATACTATAACTCATTAGCATACTAAATCAGTTGCTTATATGCAAAGTAATAACCGCATTAAATCTGTGCTATGTTTTCTAATGTAAATTAAATTGTTTATATTTACTAATTATTATGTTTTAATAATTACTCATGTGTTGTGTCTTACTGACTCTCACTCATTGAATTCCATTAAATATTTATAATAGGGTTAGTAATGTTTAGAAGTTATAACTGATTATTTTAAATGGACAAAAATCTTTGGGTTGTTCTGTTCTTGCTCATTCTGGATGGATACTATTTTATAATTCATGTTTCTTTTGCAATGCTAGCTGTGTGCAATTCATTTAAATTTATAAGTTTCCCCCTTATATAAGATATTTGATTGAGCCAAGATTTGATATTATTTATTTACATTAATTACTCTATAGATCTCATGTTTCTCTGCTGTGTCTCTGGGACCAGAATGAATAAAATTTCATGTTATCATCAGAAGTGTTGTTTATAATGTTATAGTTTTAGAGAAGAGCAAATAGGGCAGAATTCATGATTATTCCTGACCTGTGTATCTTGGGCATGAGTGGATTTAGGGTACTTTTGCTTAGATTCTAAACCTTGTTAAATGAACATACAATTCTGACTGGTACAGGATTTTTTTTCTTTCTTGGTTTGGCACCCAACGTGTTGCACAAACCTACGACCCTGAGATTAAGAGTCTCATGCTCTGTAGACTGCTTATCTTGTTGTTGGCTCAATCATTGGGGTCTATATTAATTAAATACTATACCTTGTAAAGTGCTTATGTTTTTGGTGGCTTATATTTTAATGTCTCCAAGAGTATCTAAATGTAGGTTCATTAATTAATTTTGTTGGTTAAATACTATAAGCTATATGAATAAAACAGTATTGTTAGTCAAAATAATTATTTAAAAAGTAATAAGATAGTTAATATATATATAAATTAATTATATGTGTAGCTTTTGCTATCTCAGTGTGTATATATTATACGTTAGTTACATTAGTTAATATGTGTTCGTGACAATAAGGAGAAAGAAAATTAAAGCATTAGAAAGGTAGTAAGAGTAGATTGGAGCAAGGGGTAGAATGGATGAAAAAAATTATTTTTTGTTTGTCAGAATTAAGTAGTGTATATCTCAGTTTTGATATTTAGAAGTATCCAACATCAATATTATGTTAAAAACTTTAACATAAAAGTATTGTTTGCTAGCAAGTATTTAAAATGTTCGTTTCCTATTATTCGTAGCCTCAAAGCAGGTGAAGACCTTAAAAATGGAATTCTATGTCAAGCAGTCCAATGTAGTGGACATTACGCTTCAATGACATTGATTCTTAGAGTAACCTCGAAGCAGGTGAAGACCTTTTATGTAATTCCAAGCAGCCAGATGCAGTTGACAAAATGCTTAAATGGTTTACATGTTCTCATGCTAGCAAAAGAAAAGTTGCTTGCTAGTTGATATGTTAAATGTTCATTTTTTATTATTAGAGTAACCTTGAAGCAGGTGAAGACCTTTTATGTAACACCAAGCAGCCAGATGTAGTTGGCAAAAATGCTTTAATGGTTTACATGTTCTTATGCTAGCAAAAGTGAAAATTGATATCGATAAATACAAACTACTGGAAAGAATATTAATTTTGACATTTTATGATAGCCTCATGCTTCTTGCAAATGATTTAGATAGTTGAGTTAAATTCCTATATTTAAATTTAGGTTAGTCACGCATTGTTGGTTTGTAGTTAATGATAACTATTCATGAAATAAATTGTTTTATTCTAAATTATGTCAATCCATGTTGTATAATTTGCATATTGTCATAATATTTTCTTAGCTTTATTTTGCTGGATTGTAACATAAGTCAATTTAAACACTATTTTATGTATACATAAAATTTATTTATGTGAAAATTTTTTTATAACTGTTGCAGATTATTGCAAAGAGATAAATATAAGGATATATCTTGCTGAGTTCAAAATAGCTTTGAATATATATATATATATATATATATATATATATATTATAATAATTGTGAATCATTTGATCAATGCAAAAGAAAATTTTGGTGTCCATCTCTGTGAGCATGAATAACCTAAATATTATGTAATAAGTTATTAGTCTTGCCATGTTGGCATGGCACCTTGTATTTATACAATTATAAATTTTGCCAACCGGTGATTTCATGTGTTAACATAACTTACATTGAGTGAGATTCAAACGCAAGCAAATATTTAAAAGAGAAAAAATCATACTTTGCTTTGGTTTTCTGTTATATTTTGTATTATCAATTTACTAATAAAGATATTTAGTCAATTCCAGGTGCAAAGAGAACAGATGGAAAGTGGCAAAAGAAGTAAAGGCATGGTAATTTTTAAATATATTTTATGTTATAGAATTAATAATTAATAATTTTATAATATATAGCTTAAATGATATAGGCAGATTCAAGTAGTGAGAAGAGTAGGCATAAATAATAAAGTGGTTGGGCATCATATAAGTTAGGCCGGGCACAAAGAAAGTAGTAGGTATGGTGGGAAATGGTAGTATAGAGACGATTGAGGAAAAGGGATAGGCAAATAACCCATAGCAAATAATGAGTCATAGAGTTAGCGATATCAGTAAAATGAAACAATATGAAATAAGTAGTGAAGAATACAGACATGGAGATTCAGAAGAGATTAACAAATTAGAAGATGAGAATGGAAGCAGTAATGGGGAATTGGAACAATATTTTTTAAGGGGTGCCAATTCAATGGATGTTCTAAGCCCATAATTTACTTTCAAGGAGCCAGAGCTTTTGTTGGGAGATATGAATAAGGGACCAGAGGTCATCGACAATAACCGTCAATTATTTATGATGATGCAAAGTCTGTTAAAGCAACAAGTTGAAGAACAAAAGAAACAAGCTGAGGAATGAAAGAAAGAAGCTGAAGAACAGAAGAAAGAAGCTAAAAAATTCCAGAAGAAAAAAGCTGAAGAACAGAAGAAAAAAGCTGAAGAATGAAAGAAAGAAGCTGAAGAACAGAAGAAAGAGGCTGAAAAATTCTGGAAGAAAGAAGCTGAAGAATAAAAGAAAGAAGCTGAAGAACAAAAGAAAGAAGCTGAAGAATTCTGGAAGAGGATGCAGGGTCTATTTGAAAAATGAGATGAAAGGCCACAGAAGATGGAAGAATGGATGGAGCAAACTCATGTAAAAGGATCACTTGCTGTCAAAGAGATGAAAATAGAATATCCACAACAGAACGTGATAAAGCATGAGGATCATTTAGGAGATTTCCAAGTAGTCCAAGGAGAGATTAGTGATCATTTTTATGAGCCAGATAATAAGGCTAAATATGAATATGAGATGTCTAAAAATGAGATTAAGGACATGTTTCAAGAAATTCAGACAAAGATACAAATGGATTTTAAAGACTCTGAAAATAATGATTTAAATATGAAAGGTCTGGATTTTCTTATGACACAAAAATGTGAAACTAATTTGAACTATCAGGAAAATATGATTAAAGAAACTAATAGAAATGCTACTAATGTTGAAACATTACCCAAAGATATAAGTTTATGTGATGAAAATATTTCTATTCAGGATCCCTTTTTGTCTGATGAAAAACTTGATCCCAGTTATCTTTTAAAGGCAGAAGAAACAAACAGGATGGAATCATCTAAATTGTATGTTCCAACAGAAATCCAAGGAGATTTGTTATTGGAATATCAGTCTAAAAATGTTGAAAAGTTTATAGATCCACTCTATAATCCAGATAATCAATCAAATTGTGAGATTTTGATTGATACCTCCATCAATAAATCTGTTACAGTTAGTCAGATTTATCAAAAAGAAGAAATTTCATTTGATTCTAACACAGTGCCTGATGAAAACCAAATTCAGCTATTTGTTTTGAATTCTTTCAGCAATGATAAGTCAACAAGATGTTTCGATTCTGCAATGAATTTGCATGAAGATTTATCAATTAATGAAGAGACTGAGTCTAAATTTTCTGTTAAAAATAGAGTTGCTGGAAAAATGGATAGTGATAGAATTATTTTTCATGTTGAAAACAAGTTTGAAGATGGTTCTAATGATATTCCATATTTTAATAATGCTTTGTTAAATAAATGTGATAAAAATGTATTGACTGATAGGCAGTTTGATAAAAGTAATTGTGAAGTTCAAGCATTTGACAACAGGGATGAAAAGCTACCTTTTCACAAAATTGATTCTCTTTTAGTGGATAAAATTGAACCAGGCATTTTTTTGTTATGTGCTGCAAAATCTTTTGAAAGTCTTAATAAAGAGTTTTCAAATAAAAATATAATGTTTGAAGAAACACATGACTGTTTATCAAAACAAACATTTTCTGAAAAGCAATGTTTAGGTTGTAGAAAAAGAAAACTCATGCCAAATGACTATTTTACTTTTACTGCTCAGAATTTTAAGAAAAGCAGGTGTAATAAGTTAAATACCATAACAGATGATATGAAATTGTCAACTTATTTAAATGGTTTTATCAAAGTTGATAAGAACATAAGTATTTGAATAGCTAATGATATTGAAATGACAACTGGTGTAAATAATGTTAAAACTAGCAAGAAATGTCTACAGGAAACTATCATCTCTGATAAAAAAAAATGACAAGGTTCCTCCAAACACTGTTAACATTCAACATTGTCAATTGATATATGAGAAAACTAGTAATTTTTATAAATTAGGTAATTTTTCAGTTAGAAATGATATGGAATTTGATTCTTGCATGTCTGACAAAATTGGTGATGAAGCTAAAGTAAATTGTATTACTCATAATCATGAAAAGAATTCAGTTGTGAATATTACTGGTGTGGATTCTCAGAACAAGATGAATTTTAATGATTCTTTAAATAAAGGTGATATGGAAATAACTACTTGTTTGCCTAATGTAGTTGATGTTAATGAAATGCATATGGATTTGAACTATTTGGTACATGATAGTGAAAATAGCATGGAGATAGATTCTTTAAATGAAGTAAATAGAAGTAATATAGAAATAAATTCTCTTAATTTGGGTGATACAATTGAAAAGCAAATTGAGGTGAATTGTCATTCTGGAAAGACTGAGAAAAATCTAGTTTCAAATATTAATGAACTCCATTCTAAGAATTTAAATTCTAATTGGGATGTAGCATCTACAATGAAAACAGAAAATTATGTTAACAATTCATTCTCTGTGGATTCAAAATTGATTTTACTAAACACTAAAGAGATGAATGTTATAGTTACTAATAATTTTGAAAAGAAACTTATAGGTAAAGAAACAATTCCATTTTGGATTAAAAATGATAAACTTTGTTTGATCAGTAAACAAGAGTCTGATTGTTTTTCCAAAGTCCAAGATATTGATATGAAAATAGCAGAGTGTATTGATGAAGTTTCTATAGGAGAGATTCCTGTTAATAAGGCAATCAAAACTAAGATTATTCATGATAAAGAAAACTTTCGAATTCCTGTTAATAAATCTATCAAAACCACTATAGATAAAGAAAATGCTCGTGCATTTATTTATACTGTTAAAAAATATGAAGAGGTAAAGATTCATGAAATGAATTTATTTATTGCTGAACATATTGATCCTGCAACCAATAAGAATATTATTTTTAGTGGTAGTAAGGTGGAGATGATTACAAACACAATATTAGATAAACCTAAAATTTTTAGAAATATTAGTTATAGTGATACAGAGATTTGTAAATCCTTACTGGACAAGAGTATTTGTATCCATCAAAGATATAACCAGCAACATGCTAGATTAAAATTAGCCCACATAGCAAAAAATTAGGGTTAGAAAGAGACATATTCCTCATCTTAAAATTTGTGTAAATCAAGTGTGTCTTAAGCTTCTTAAGTATAATAATGTTGCATGCCAATTAAAGTTGTATATACTGCCCGACCTGGGGAAAGAATAGTAAAAGAGTTTTGAGATTGAAAGGACAGCATAGTGCATCAGAACAGACCATTGATTTTCAAAAGGGCTTAAGAGAATAAGGAGATCCCAATTAAAACATTATAGCTAGAATTCCATGAAGTGAGACATAAACATAATAGTGGGGAATAGACAGACTAGTTTGCTATTATTAGTTGACCATGTGTTTCTTTGCCACTTGGAATAATTTTAAAGGTATAAGTAAAATCTTTTTTTTTAAACAATTTTTTTTTGTTTGTTCCTCTAATTATGGGAATGTGAAGTGGTAAATCTGTAATACATATTTAACTTCACTGCCTGATGACATTACATACCTTTAAAGTAGGGTTTGAACCAGTTTGTATGTTTATTTGGCCATTTGGAATATTAAGCACACACATATACACATATCACTTCCACCCTGTTTATTCAAAACTGGTTGTGTGTAACCAATTGAATTATTATTTTGGCTTAAGTATATTTTATTTCCAAGCTTGTAAATTCCCTTCACTTAGATAATTGTGTATGTGCGTATGTGTATTACAGATATAAAAATAAATACAATTAATGTAGAGCTAAAGCAATGCCAGAAATTCTAGAAAGTATTATTACAATTTAAAAGGGTCATTCTCATTTAAACTATTTCAAGTTAAACCAAAAATAATATTTTAAAGTTATTTGCAATTTTTAAAATATGTTTAAATAATGCTTTCTGGAACGTATTGTTTACATCTTCCAATATTGCTAAATTTCAAGTATAGGAGGAGCAGAAGTTCTAGGAATGCACAGAAGGAGTTCAAATCACTCTTCTCTCTGGTATTTGGTAGAGAGTGGAAACAAAATGGACTGTGAGTAAAAGGAATTTGCCTCCCTGATCTTAAATCGCTTTTGTTCTGCCTCCCTGCCATGCCATCGCTACTTGAGAACTGTTATGTTTAACTGTAAAAGAATATTGGAAGATGCTTACCATTATTTTATTAATATTGTGCCTTGCTAAACTTCATATACATTATTATAAGTGGCCACCATAACTTCTAAAGGTAATCAGTTTTGCCGAAGAATGAACTCTTAATTCTCCTCACTTCATTTCTTTCCTAAATCTTAATTATAATCAGAATGTAATCTTTATTTATTTTATAACTGACTATAAACTTAATTATCGTTAAATTTGTGATTTTCTCTTTTAAGTTTTTAAACTCGTTCTTTGAAACACTAAGCACAGAATTATGTACTTTAAATCTATCATTAGCTTTTTAAGTTTCACACTCTAATTATTTTATTTCATGCGGCAAAACTTATTTTAAATATATATCTTATTAAATTAGTTTTAGTGTGCTAATGTTTTAATCTAGCGAACTTATATTATTTCAATCATCATTCCGATATTTTAGAATATTTAAATAGTTAAACGTAAAATTTCTTACTGAACGCTGTTTGCTCGGTTAAATATTTGAAATATATGCTTAATGGCAGATTGTTTAAAAATTATATTAAGGGATAAGATAATTTTTTTTTGTTGTCACTATCGATATTTAAATGCATTTTATGTTCTTAACATAAATTTGATTATTAATATATTTTAATAACTATTTATTAATTATACGCTATTAAGAGTTAAATTGCTTATAATATTTTGTTGTTTAGGAATACTTGGGCTTGTTAAATAGGAAAAATAATATTTTTCCCTCTTCTATATTCAACATCCTAAATTTATTAAAGTTATACGTACGATGCTGAGTGGGTTATTATTTTATCATGGTGTTAGGCATGATATTATTGCTTCATTTAAGCTTAAATTATTTCATTAGTCATTTAAGACTTAAGCCATATTCGCGTTGCTTACTTACGATAGCATTTTAAAGTACTTATATTTTGCTTTATCATATTTATCATCCGAACTCCAGATTTTCTTTACATAACTCATCTAGGAATGAGGTTTGGTAAAACCGATCTCAGGATAAACATTAAAGTATTAAGGCTCTGCATGTGACACATCGAAGGGCGTACCATGGAATCCTTACCACTCATATTTTCAAATACTGCCTTGTGATAAATACAAGAGGAATCATATATGTAATAAAGTTTTTCAGTCCAAAGATGGACATCTTCTTCATTTTAAACGCTGTCATTATAGTTAGCACTGCGAGTTCTTTTATGGGTAGTTCTCATATTATTTATAAGACGTGGCGCAGTGATGTTTGTAAACCATTCATTTTATAATTAGTCAAATATTTTAGGATTGTCACAGTAAAGCTAATTTAGGCTAACCCATTCCTCATTTGTACAGGCCCAAGTATGCTCATAAATGATAAATTATTAACTATCATATCAAGAGTAAACCTCTCTTTAGAGATGAATTTGTAAACGTCCTTATCATTACTTAAAGTAATGATCACCGCATTGATAACATTAATTTATTATTATACTATAACTCATTAGCATACTAAATCAGTTGCTTATATGCAAAGTAGTAACCGCATTAAATCTGTGCTATGTTTTCTAATGTAAATTAAATTATTTATATTTACTAATTATTGTTTAATAATTACTCATGCGTTGTGTCTTACTGACTCTCACTCATTGAATTCCATTAAATATTTATAATAGGGTTAGTAATGTTTAGAAGTTATAACTGATTATTTTAAATGGACATTTATCTTTGGGTTGTTCTGTTCTTGCTTATTCTGGATGAATATTATTTTATAATTCATGTTTCTTTTGCAATGCTAGCTGTGTGCAATTCATTTAAATTTATAAGTTTCCCTTTTATATAAGATATTTGATTGAGCCAAGATTTGATATTATTTATTTACATTAATTACTCTATAGATCTCATGTTTCTCTGCTGTGTCTCTGGGACCAGAATGAATAAAATTTCATCTGTTATCATCAGAAGTGTTGTTTATAATGTTATAATTTTAGAGAAGAGCAAATAGGGCAGAATTCATGATTGCTCCTGACCTGTGTATCTTGGGCATGAGTGGATTTAGGGTACTTTTGCTTAGATTCTAAACCTTGTTAAATGAACATACAATTCTGACCGGTACAATATATATATATATATTTCAGCATATCAAGTATGCTATTAAGGACAAATTTACATTTGCACATATATCTTATGCTTAGATCACTAATAAAATGTTAATTATGTATCCTTCAGGGGGATCAAAAAATCATGTATCCTGCAGCAGGACCACTAATAAAATGTTAAATATGTATCATGCAAGGTAGAACAGTCATCAATACCATTTGTTGAGACAATGCTTCTCCAATATCTCTCCATAGAGGTTGGTGAAAGAAAAGATAATACTCTCCAAAATAACAGTTACAAAATTATGGAGATTTTTTTAAAAAATCGTTATACTTTTTAAAAGCATCCATGTACACTTATACTGGCAAACAATTGAATTGTTGTTAAAATGGATAAGGGCTATTAAAAAATTATAATTGTAAACTTGATTAGAAAATGTTGGGTATGGAAAAAAAAATTCAAGTTATTCATATTCAAATTAATCTAATTAGAACCTTTTTTTAAATATATAAAGTTATAAATTGATCTTCTCTTCTAATTAAAATGTAGTCATTAAAAAGAAAGATTAATTATTACATAAGTTTATGTATTTATTTAGCTGAAAGATATTATTTTAATTACTTCATAACCATTAACTTATATTTATATATATAAAAAAAGCTAATTTACTAAAAAAAATTGTAAATTTTAATTTAATATGTAAGTAGAGAGGATAATTTTCATAAACAATATTTGCAATTGCTGAAAGGAAATAATATTTGCAGGGATAAATGAGCCGTTTTAATTATTCATTCATAAATTAATATAAATATCTGCAAAGCTGAAAGATACACTTTATTTCTTTACTCCATATGTCGTAGCATCGTCCGGGAGGCGCACCCACAACCGTCTGCAACCAACTACTTGCTTGCAACGCGACTGCGATGACCTCTTGGCTAAAAACGCTGTATTGTAAAAAAAAAAAAAAAAGTTAAAACTTAATGAATACTTAATTAAATATAGAAAGATTTTATATAAATTTAGTATTAAAACGTTTGCGGAGATATTTAACTTTTAATTGTGTTTTGGAGTAGCTCTATCACTCAAACTTTATGTTTTCAAATAGATTCAATGGTTAGCAATAGCACACATGTTAATATGTAACACAATGTTTTAAATGGTATTATTCCCCTATTTCTTTAGATATTGCTGACTGAAAAGTATATGTACAAACAAGAAGCAAATTTTAAATATATTATGTATGTCTTTACAAGTCCTCTGTTTGATTCTCATGTCGATATGGTTTCTGATTAGATCAACAACACACATTGTATGTAATATTTTCCAACATATAAATATATTTGAGAAAATAAAGCTTGAATTTTTTAAAGACATTTAAGAATTAATTTTAGATAATGGAAATAGTCCAACATATATATATATATATATATATTGAAACAGGGCTAGGTTCAAACCCTGTTCCAAAATATAGTTGTATATATATATGGTTAAAATTTGGACTAAATTCGATTTCTGTTTTTTGTGTATATTTTAAATAGGAAAATAGTAAGAGTAAGAATAAATAGAAGGGTTGGGAGGGGGGGGTACAATATTTGTGCTCTTGTATTTTGTTTAAAACGCATGTAGTTATATTGCTGTATGGATGAATAATTGGACTCACTAAAGAATAATAAAACCAAAATTTTATTTTCAAGATGGAAGTTATGGTATGTTATAATAAAAAAAGGAGATATTAAATGGGAAAAAAATATAGAAACTGCATAGATCGTTATCTTAATAAAAAAAAGTTTAAGAACTATATTCAATATATGTAAATGTCTACATAGATTTTCCCATAATCTCATCTTATCTAACATATCTACACATTCTTCACAATTTTTTTATATTTAATCTTTATTCATATATATTTTAGATTACAAATATAAATTCACTAATATTTCAAGGGTACACCATTGCTTAATATTTGTGTTTATAATTTCTTAAACTTTATGTTTTATAAAACCTGCTAATAAATGGATAAATGCAATAATTTGCCACCATTTTTATCTGAATCACATTAAACTGTCTATGATGTGATGCACTGTGACTTCTCTCTATACAGAGTTAGGAATCTCTCAACAACTATGCCCAGAGAAACCTGTAAGCCACTTTGACTTCCTTTTTTTATTCCCCAACCCAAGTTTTTCCATATTTTTCTCTATCCTGCTTTATTTCATTTCCATAACATAATCTGTGTCAACTCCATGGCCTTTATATCTAAAACCCCCTTATCTTTTCCCAAATCCAGCATAAAAAACAATATGCCACTTTCTATTTAATCACTTTGTTCATATTTATTCTTCCACAACTTCATTATTTATATATACCCTTTCTGCTTTCTGACATTTACATTCAATTTCTAATACCACTGATATACTTAAACATACATATGTTGAAAAGATAAATAATCACCAATATACATATTTCATACTAAACCAGCAATCATCAGTTGGTCCAGATTATCATCTCTACACATATATACTATAAGTGCTCAGGGTGGCCTTTGAGCATTCCATCATCAGATTTTCAATTGGATGGACGGTTGAAAAGTTGGAGTGTGGAGTAGATTGAAGCCTGTCCATTAAAGTATGAGGATTGTCTATCTTAATATATATCTGAGCACTTATAGTATATATGTGTAAGATGATAATCTGGACCAACTGATGATTGCTGGTTTAGTATGAAATACGTATATTGGTGATTATTTATCTTTTCAACATATGTTTAAGTGTATCAGTGGTATTAGATGGAGTGGAGAGTGGTGGGTCGTGTGAAAGTCTGTGCTCATACCCTAATATTACATATATATAGACACAGGTATAAATAAGCCTATGTTTCAGTTATTCAATTTCTGTTTAATAAATATGCATTAGTGACATCTTTAGTTGAATATCAAAAATAAATGCACAACGATAGCGAATCCGATAATACTATTGTAAGCAATTTGCAGACATATATTTAGTAGCCATCTTTTTTTGCAATATTCAAATTAATAAGTTGAGAATTAATTACTGTAGCTTTTAAACTGAAGTATTGGCTGATAGAACTGATGTTTAATCAGTATCTTTATATTTTACAGCCGTCAGTTTGCTAACTTCATTTACTATTGTTATTTTTTTTTTTGCAAAAATGCTATATAATAAAGCATCACGTGTTGTTTTTTTTTTTTTTTTAGTGAAGCCCGTAAGTAGTTTATTTACAATCTATTTTGCAAAATCGATTATCAGCATTTGATGCATTGCTTTTGTGCTCTATTTTTTTTTTTTTTACGGGATATAGTTCTACTATTGTAATAAATCATTTTAGCTATTAAATTTGTAGGTATATGCGTGTGTTTATATGTTTGTAAATTCAATAAAGACGGGCAGATGCCTTTCAATCTCGCATAAAATATTCATTTTAAAGTAATAAAAATTTTAACATAATCAATAACTGAAAAGTGATGAAAAAAATGTAGTTAATAAAAATGCAAACTTTTATTACAAGAAGCTGTTACTTTGATGCGCTTAACAACTTTTTTTAAAATATCAAATCAATTCGTTGCTTAATGTAGTTTGAAGTTTATATTAATAGCATTAATACAGCTAGCTCTCTTATTATTCTGTGATTGGTCAAAATGTTTGAGTTGCAATTTTAATTTAATTTATACTTCTCTCAAAGAGAAGAAAATAATTAAAGATTAATTGAAAAAAAAAGAGTATGGAAATCAACTTTACCCAATTTTTAAAGTAAGAATTTTCTTTCGTTAAAAGACTGTAAGGAATCTTTTTTTAAAAAAAATACAACAAAAACAAAGCCATTCTAATATTAACACATAACTTCTCCATGTAAACTAAATAAAGTTTTGATTTTTACGTCATGAATGTTTACATTAAAATAAATTTAAAATGTTACTTATCAATAAAGTTTAAACATTGGTAACTAAAATTTTACAAGAAATTGATATAATATTTGGGAAAAGTGTGCTAATACTTTTTATCATCATCATCATCATTATCATCTACTCGCTGACGAGTAAGGTCATGCCAACTCCAAGAGAAAACGATAAAAAACCAAATTTATTAGAAATATTTCTTGCTAATACTATATCATGATCACCATTCCCTATGTTTACATAAGCTGTTAAAACAGGAGCAAACTCTCTATACAATAGTATCACTTAATGCAAGCCATAGTAAACAATGTATGATAGAAAGTTTGTGCATAAAATCTTTATTTAATACCTATTTATCAACTATTCCCAAACTAGTTTCTAACTTGTGACATTTATTAGTGAGGATTCTTGGATTTGAGAGCACTGGATCTAGATCGTAGGATCTAATGTAATTCTCTTGCAGTGGCATTTTATCTTTTTAATTAACTATAAAGCTGTGAGTCTAAAACTGAAAACACAATAATATTTCTATCCAAGCTCATTCACTTGTATAGCAATATAGATCTGAACTCAGTTCGATATCTATACATTTTGGTGTCTTAGGTTCTTTAATAATTACAATCACCTCATCTTATGGGCTGGATTTGTATAAAACCATTAAACCATTATTGGGTTTTCAATTTGGGCTAGCGTTGGGGTGGAGGCATAAATGGGGAGTTTGCTACTGTATAAACCAACCTGTAAATCACAATCATCATCATCAATTATCAATCCACTGCAGGATGAAGGTCTCTTGAAGTTCAATCTATCTTCTCTGATCTTTAGCTTCTCTTCTCCACATCACCCCTGCACACTTTCTTATTTCATCCATCCATCTCCCATGTGGTCTCTTTCTGGGTCTTTTATAATATTTTGGAATCCAATTTAAGATTTCAATTATCCATCTACTATCATCTCTTCTAGCAATATGTCCAGCCCAACTCCACTTCAATTTTTTAATTTTTTCAATGAGGTCAGTAACACCTGTTTGTTCTCTTACCCATACATTGCATTTTAGATCTCTTCTTGTTACTCCAAGCATGCATCTCTCCATACTTCTCTGATTGGTCTGAAGTCTCTGTATTGCTCTTCTATTATCCAAGTCTCAGATCCACAAGTAAGAACTGGTAAAACACATTTGTTAAAAACCTTCCTTTTCAAACACCAAGGCATATTTCCTTTTAGTATCAAGTTATTTCTACCAAAAGCACTCCAACCAAGTTTAATTCTATGATTAATTTCCTCCATTACATTTCCATCTCTATTAATAATCTGACAAAGGTATTTGCAACTGTTAACTTCTTCTAATTCATCATAATCAATATTTATTTTCACATTTTGAGCAAATCAGTTAAACATTACTTTAGTTTTTTTAACATTTGTCTTTAGTCCTACTTTCCTACTTTCATCTGATAACTCCTGCAACATTTCCTGCAGCCCTGAAGCATTATTTGCAAAAACAACTACATCTGCAAAATCTAAATGACTTAAATAATCTCCATTTACTTTCACTCCTTTAGTTTCCCATTTTAATCCATAAAATACCTCTTGCAGCACTGCTGTAACAAGTTTTGGAGATATGGAGTCACCTTCTCTTACACCCTTCTCAATGTTGACTTTCCCAGTATAATTATGTAATCTAATTGTTGCTGTTGCATTTTATAAGTATTATTTAAAATATGACAATATCCTGGATTTATACCTTGATGATCCAATGCTTTAATCACTGAAGGAATGTTTATAGAATCAAATGCCTTTTCATAGTCTACAAATCCAAAACATTATGGTAATTCATATTGATTTGTCCTTTCTATAACTTCTCTCAGTACCTGGACATGATCTACTGTACTAAAACCACTTTTAATCTAGCTTGATCTCTTGGTTGGTAGAAATTCAATGCTCTCTGTAGATGAGTTGTAATTATCATGATAAAAACTTTATATAAAACTGATAAAAGGCTGATAGGTCTGTAATTTCTAATATCTTCTTTATCACCTTTTTTAAATATTAATATTATTACTGCATTCTTCCAATCATCTGGTACATCTCTATCACTTAGACATTTGGTATATAACTTTGCTAATTTTTTTTCTATTTCTTCACCTGCTTTTAATATATCAATTATAATTCCATCATTACCTGGAGCCTTTCCTTTCTTCATACATTTAATTGCATGTCTCACTTCTTCATTTAAAATTCTGGGCAATTCGAAAGATGTAATAGATATAGGAGGTATTTGTTCTTTATTACTATAGAATTCTTGATAAAAATCTTCTACCCATTTCATGATGTCATCTCTCTTTTTAGTAATAATTCCATCTTTTTTTTCTTACTGCAGATATAAATTATCCATTATTGGATTTATTTGATATTTTGTGATTCTGACTTTCAACTTCTGCAAAAAACCTTCTTCGTGAAAGACTTCAACATCATGTCCTGTTATAGTGCTCCAATATTATTTTTATTTTCTATTGTATCTTCTTAATAAAATGTATCAATTGCAATATAGAGAAATCCCCCCCCTCCCCTTTATGCTCAAGTGTCACAGCAAAATAACATTTTAAAAATTACTGTACCCATATTTGCATGTATATGAATATGTCCTTTACATTATATTAATTTAAAATATGAAAAGTTGTAATATTAAATGAGGCACATTAAAGATAATACTATACTGTTTCAAGCTGTGAAAAAATATTTATTACAGTTCTGTGATGTATTTATTATAATTATAAATAATACAAATGATACTTGTAGGCTGAACCACAATTTTTATTTTTAATTTATGAGATTTTATATTGATAGCAGAATATGAAAAAGTGATTCCAAAGCAATATAAAATGCTGTTAAAGTAGTCAGAGGTAACTTAAGCTATATGACACTGCATCACTAACACGTAGAGTAAATTTAATGTAATAGATTTAGTAGATTCAAAATATCAGGTTATGAGAATAGTCATAATTGTGTGAATTGGGCAGATAAGAAATATGTGGGAATCACAATTAAATTAAATTAACCAGGTGTGGATTGCATAAATTGTACAATGATGGACATGGGTCAATTTCAATAAAATTGTATTTTTTACTAATTATTTCAAATCTTGCACACACATTTTGAATGATTGGTGTTAACCATAATTTGTGTGTACCTATGTCTTACGGTATTTGCATCAGATTCCAGGGACATTTGTAACATTGACAGAGAATATTTTGAACCCCTAAGAGACTAAGAATCAACTATTGCATCACGTTAATCTCTGGTATGATAAATTATAGACTTATTAGTGCAGAAGGAGCAGCTATTTATTGCCATGCTCTGTGTATTCTCACATCATATTCAGTCTTCAATATTGTTTCAAAATTCATCATACATTTTATGGATGCATGAAGTGACAGAATCTCACAATTTGGAACATTAGATTCTCAAAACAATTCCAGTTGTAATAACTTCCTCTGCTTGAAGTTCTTATGAATTTACGAGCAATAAAGCCATTGAACTATTTTTATAATTTTTTTTTCATTTAGATGTCATGTCATCACTTTCTCTATATAAAAAAAAATAATCGTATAATAGTATATACTTATCACTTTATATTTCTTATTGTTAGATATTAAATTACCTTTATATTACTTAGGTAATAATTAAATAGAATCACATATAATGATATAAAATTAGAATTACACAAAAACATAAATACCATATCTTATTCTATGCATAATGTTGAACAAAATGAGATGACATTGTTAATTTTAGTTGACATGTTTTTACGAGTCAATGCTTGCAATGTTTTAAAATGTTACATGTATAATTAAAAAAAAATTATTCAAAATTAATTTTCAGTTACATTTTGTTTAAAATGTGTTTATTTAACCTTTTAATATATTAATTGATATCAATACAACATGAATTGATGATGTATTAATTGATATCAACACAACACGAATTGATGATGTATATTTACTTTTGCCTAACCTTATGAATCTAAATGAGACAAATAACTCATTAATAGCTTATGAGATTTAGTAAAATCAAAGTTCCAGAAGTCAATTCTTGAATTGATTTTCAGTTGGTTAACATAAATAAAGTCAGTTTATATTAATTGAATGAAATTATTAAATATACAGTTTGTTGCTAAAGTGTTTAAACATTTCTTGATGCACAAGCAATTTACCTAAAGATTTCTACATTTTTACTTATTTTCTTCTACAGATATCTAGTACAGTACTATATTGCTTTTTGTTGTTAAAAATATGCAAAAAATAAAAAAATATTTGTATATGCATGTTAATTTCATTTTCTAAAACTATATTAGTTTTTATGCAACTACACAGTTTTGAAATACCTGAATTTCTACCCATAAGCCATAATCTGACTTTTTGTATATCTTTCTCTGATATGTTTTATATTCTGTTAGTATTTTATTCTGATTTATATATCTTGAAATATTTTTCCAAGGAAAATGTTAAAATGCACAGCAAAACAAACATGTTTCTTATTTCCTTACTTATGCAAATTTGACATTAAAAATTGAAATAAATATATACCCTACCAATGACTTAAAGTACTAGAATATATTTATTAACCCTTTTCCTGCCTCTTACGAGGCCTCTCATCAACAGTTGACGTCACTCTAATTCTGTTATTTTTAATGCTAGGATATTCGTTTGACAGTTATTGATTAGGTTTTTAAAAGTTCTGTAAGATGGTGCTCTCTTCCAAATTATTTTACAAATAAAAAATCAAAAAAACGACATTTAAAGCTAAACAAAGAAAGAAGCTTGTTGGTGATTGGCTCTCAGCTGACAAAGACATTCTGATTGGCTGGAAAGAACAAAGAAACCGCCTGATCAAAGAAAATAAAGAAAAACGCTGATATTTTTATTTCGAATGTGATTTAAGTATTAAAAAAGTATAATTTGAGAAATTAAAATAATTTTTAAAAAATATACTAAAAAAACAAAATTATTTTCGAAAAATATTAAAGATTTTAGTAAAAATATTTAAGATTTAGCAAAAAGAAATCATTACTTTTCCATAACATAAAATTGAAAAAAAAGCATTTACGTCAGCACTTCTTTGTTTATACATTCGCTTTTAAATTTGCCAAAATTGAATATTTTATAATAAATAAATAGCAATTTATTTTTGAAAGAACTTTCGTTCACTTTCATAACCTGAAAAATTAGTAATATACTTTTTATAAACGTATCTGAGTTGAATTTAATATTATAGGTGAATATGTTTTTAACAATAGGCTTTGTCTTCAGTTTGTGAGTTGGCCAATTAAAAGATTTGATTTTTACCTCATACAACCAATAATATAATTAGCAGTTTAAGGGTTTTTAATAACACCATTTATATTATGATTCCTGTAGTTGAGAAAGTAAAGTTTGATTTTTGCAATCACTATGTTTTGATTAACTGAGATGATGTATATTAATGATAATAAGCAGTTTAGTAGTAAATAGAGAGTTTCAAATAGTTATCTGACACAATTGTATTATTTAATAGATACCTTTTAATAGTCAAGAATTCCATAGAACAACACATTGCAAGGATTGAATGTCAGAGTTACAATATCAAGTACCCTACATTGTTTGGTACAGTGATGGATTCTGGAGTTTAAAGACCTAAGATTAATTCCAATTCACTCATAGATAGTCATATATTACTTTATATGATAATAAAGTTTTAAATACTAATGAGTTTTGAGCTTTTTAATAAATATAAAAAATCTATTTGTATAATAGGACAAAGTTTTAATTAGAAATATAATAGCCCTTATATAATGTACATTTTAACATGAGAAATGATTAGATTTTTATGGAATTAATGGTATGATCTATTATTACACAGTATATTTTTTAAAGAAATCATATTAATTGTTAATATTGATTTTTTCTGCATTGTGTAAAGGTTTTTGTATAATTGAATATATTATCTACTTAGTTTGGTAAATTATTAGTATGTGTTTTACAAGTAACAAACTTTCTATATTCACAACTTTGACAATGTCCACTTCATACAAATACATTATGATTATCACAAATCAATTATTCATTTAAAGATTCTTATTTAAAACCTATGTATAAACTCAAAAGTCAATTAAAGATAACTATATCAGCTTTTTAATTAAGCAATCAAAAACATGAAATAATTACTCCAACTTTTTTTCCATATATAATATCTTTCTTAGATAGATTTAAAATTTCCACTTCACAACACATTTTGGAAGATAAGGATAAAGATATCTGAATAAAAAACAGGATACATTTCTTGCTGAAACAGTCAACTTCATTTGTATCCCATTTTGATTTGCAAGCATCAAACTTTTCTGCATTTACAACTTTGACATGTTCCATTTTAAATATTTTAGGCAATATATTATGCATAAAGTAGGTCTATATATTCCATGTATAGTTCATTTACAAGTGTCAATCTTGCATCTCTTACAGCTTTGACACCATCCACTCTAAATGCAAATGGCAATATATTATATTATGCATAAATAGTTCTATATATTCTGTATATATTATTAAAATGCTTCTTAATCATATCTGTCCTAATGTATTTTACAGTTAAACCACCAAACATCACATAATCACCATTTTCTATTCTCATAGTTTTATAGTTAAGTAGAAATAAATGGTGGCTGCTGAAGGGTTGCATTAGATCCTAAGATCTAGGTGCAGTGCTCTCAGATCCAAGGCTCCTCACTGGCGAAGGCCACAATCCAGAAACTAGTCTGGGGATGTTGGATAAGTAGGCACTTGTTAGGGATTTTATGCTCAAGCCTTCTGGCATCCATTGATTACTCTGGCTTGCACTGAGTAGCACTATGGTATGGAGAGTTTTGCTTATTTTACAGTTATTATTTAACTAGCTAATATCAATTGCTAGAATGTTTAGGTCGGATATTTTTAAAATTATTAACATTTGCAGATTTTGTTTATGATTTTCGATATTTGAAAAAGTCTACTTATTATTTAGAAATGTCGTTCATAGTGTTCAAGGCCAAATTCAAGTCTTGAATGTTTTAATGGAAACTTAAGTTATCATCATACTTTAAAAGATATATAAAAATTAAATGAATCTTTGATTGGATAGTAAATTGAGTATAAAGAGTATCTCATAGGATTTTCTTAGAGATGGTTTTATAAAAATTAATGGATTGCTTTTTAAATTATTGGGCAATTATTGTATATTTTCCGATTGTTTGAACTAAAATAATGATTTTATTTATGAATTTAAAAAGTTTGAATAAAAATTCCACCGCTTCATTATATTTTGATTAAACTAATTAACTTCTCTGGAAAATATTTATACTAAAATGAGTTGAGATATAGATTTTTATTTTGCAAAGATGGTTGGATTGGAAATTTTCAATATATAGTATATTATTTCATTATTAAACATTTTAGTTATATCGTCAGCTAATTTTTATGTGGTTTTGGAGTTATATTCACTCAACTTAAATATAACAAAAGGAAAAACGACAGTGATTTAAATTTTGACTTATTTAATTTCTCTAATTCACTTTTGCAGTCATATTTAAGCACCCGCAATTAGTTATCTAATCATTTATAATTAGAAGTGAATTATAGATACACAAGACTATTCTTACTGTACAGAAAAACAGCAAGAAATTTCATAACAAATATGAAAAACAAAAAAGAATTAGTTGGAATCAAAACTTCTGGGAAAGTAATTAAATTATGGATGCACATACATACACACAGCAGCCACTCATAAATGAATGCAGTCATTCCAATTCAAAAAAATGATAAAAAATACTCTAGAAATGATTTTATAATGAATATGCAAACCAATGTAGGAATTATAATTATGTCCTATGTATATCATGTTCACCCATTTTTTCCTGTTTGATATCTTGTGATGCTATCTTTTAATTTCTTCAGCAGAACTTTCATTCTTAAATACTACATCATGCCCAATTCTAACTCTTCAGTGGATTCTTTTGCCTGTCATATCTTCATAGTTAAACCAATCAAAATTGCATCTCTTTAAATTAAGTTTGACATAATCCTTATGCTATAAATAAGGTTTATTTCTTCCAAAAAAACCATTTTCAAATTTACAATGAACAATCCTATTAGGAAGTCTTGCACTGTTCACTCATTTTACATGCTCGTTTGAACAAACATGTGACTTGTAATTGTGAACTTTGTAGAATTCCATCCAGTTAGTTGAAGAATGAATTGATTAGTCTTATAGACACATGATTATATAAATATTCCATTATCACAAAGACCGAAAAATTATTAATAAAAGACATGAGCTACAATAAATTTATTAGTCACATTTTCTTGATTAGAATTAAGAAACTTTTCTCCGTTGCACCTTTTTTTTTGCAGTTTGTATATTTGATAATTGTTCTCTGATTTAATATTTATTTAAAAATGTACGTTAGTTGATGCATGATAAATTCTATTTTTTTTCCTGTACTTTGTGTACCAATATGATTTATTTTGTTACACAATTTATAATTATTTAATAAAATGTATAGAATTTGTTTTAATTGTAAATTATTACCTTCCAAAAGTTGGCAGAGATTTTCACATTCGAATTTCTTTCTATGAATGATTGATATGAAAAGTGTGGTTAAATAAATATTATTAGGCTTCTTTAGTAGTCTTTTAATGCAATGATTAATTTTAATTTCTTATGAAATTAAAGTGATATTCACTTAATACGAATGCTTTACTGTAAAGCATTCTTCATATTTATTTTTGTTTATTGCATCTGATAATTAGCAATCTAATGATTGGATAAAATACATTTCATTTGTTAGATTAATCTGCACTTCCTTTTTTGGTTATTGGTAAAAGGTTTGCATTAATATCTTCATAAAAGTTTGTAATATCATTATAACTTTCAATTCTATTGAAGAATAATTTTCAAGATGGACATTTTATTCATGGCAGAATTTTCAGACTCATCTAGATTAGTAATTGTATTGATTCCACTAAATAAAAATAATTGATTTACTGCTCAGGAGTTTAAAAGAACTATAAATAACCAAAAAAAGATGGAGATAGGTACAATCTACTGATACAAAACTCTACTGTACTAAATCACACTTGATACTTATTCCACTGAAGTAGATGATGACTTATTAAGACTATTAACAGCAGGTGATAATTTTGAAATAAGACTTACAGGAAATGCTTTTTTTCCAATTCAGAAATGTATTCATAGTCCATTATCACAACAATGGATGAAAAAAAAATGTAGTCAGTTAAAAAAATATTATTCCCCTGCAGAACAATATAAATTCTTCTTTTTTGGAATAGTTTAGCTATTTAAATATTTTAATATATAATTTTCCCCCCTAGAGTACAGGCTTTTTTTATACCTGCACTCCAATATGTAATATATGGGGGGGGGTTTGAACTCAGACTTTCCCATGACCCTCAACTATCCACACAATCTCATATTGCTGAACACTTGATCACACACATGTTGAAAAGATAATAATCACAAATATGTGTATTTTGTGCTAAACCATCATCTGTCAGTTGGTCCAGATTATCATTTCCATGCATATATAGAATCAATGCTCAGATTATATTAAGATAGTCAATCTTCATACTATAATGGAAAGGCTTCAGTCCATTCCATCCCACAGTTCATCCATCCATTTCATTAAAAATCTGATTTAAATATTGTGTGAAATATTTATCATTTGTATTGGATTTTTTACATGAAGTATTTAAGCTATTTTATTGAATGATAATATAGAAATGGGTATAAATATATATGTGCTTTGGTTTTGTTTGTGAAATTTGTTTCGGAATAAGATGAATAAGAATGATTTTTTTTATTAATTTATATTCATGTTTTAAAATTACTTTTAGATTTAATATATAAATATTTTTCAATTTTAATTAACTTATTAATATGAAAAATTAATAAAAATTATAGGTAATCATTTGTATGACAATCCATCCTGCTTGGTGGCATTATTCTTCTAACAAATTGTCTTCATATAATGTTACCAGGCCACTACATTTTATTTACATATTATAACAAATAAATCAATACACAGAAAACTTTTTTAAAACATTTTTTATTAATTTCAAAAATAAAAATTCCTTTTTTTAAATATTTTTTCAAATAATTAACATTTTTCAAAACAATAATAAATAAATATTCATTCACTTTAGGTTCCAATCAAAAAACACAATTTCAAAACAAAAAAAAAAAGAGTGCAATTCTCAAGTAACGTTACTTTTTACTACATAAAAATTAAAACGTAACAAATAAATGTAATCGAACAATTCCTAATTTTGTGAATGCTGTAGCTTCTTCTCTTCTAGGAATAAAAATTACTTTTTTATTTTTTCAAATAATTAATGTTTTTCAAAAACAATAATAAATAAATATTCGGGTAAAGGTTTACTTTAGCATCCACATCATCCACATTCATGTTCATCCTCTATTTTTTAAAATTAGAATTAAATTATTATTCAAAAATCTTACATATATGTTACTATATTACAATTACATTAAAATTTATTAAAATGTAAAAGATAATAAAAAAAATAACTTTTTAAAGAAGTTGAATTAATTACATTACATTAATTAAAATAATTAGTTTAAATTATTTGAAACTTATGTCACCATCACAGCTCAATCAGAAAGGGGTCTTTCTTTTTCCAAAGTCATTTGCCTCTGGGAACAATTCTAAATATAGTGTATTTTGGGCACATAATTTGCCCCAAGAATACATTGTGCATGAGACCAACATCAGCAAAAAATAGTAATGGACTGGGCTAATTTTTGCCATGAGGAATGTTCCAGATATTCTGACACAAATCCAATGATTCTCGATGGATTGGATGCCACTGGGGAGCCATTAGTTGTTGAAATTGATGAGACTTATTATTCCACCACAAATACCACAGGGGGACTGTATGAAGAGGTCATTGAGTCTTTGGTGGTATCAAAAGAGGAAGTGCTTCTTGACAGAAGTTACAAATAGGATGGAGGACCTGATACAGCAGTACAGGTATGCATATTATTTCAGATGGCTGGGTTGCATACAATAACATCAGCATATTCAACAATGGTGTATATATGCATTTGATTATCATCCATTGGGACAATTTCGTGCATCTTGAAGATCAAGGCATACATACCCAGAATATTGAAAATATGTGGATGAGAGCAAATCATAAATTGAAATTGCAACCCAGTACCAGAAGATCTTTGTTTTCATTGTACCTACAATAATTTGCCTTCCAGAGTAGAGACAGCAATACCACTTTTTTCTCCAACTTCCTAGTATGCATTGGACACAATTATGCTTAAAAAGGTAAATGTTTTTTTTTATTATCTTTTATACTTTGATAAATTTTAATGTAATTGTAATATAGTAGCATATACGTAAGATTTTAGAATAATAATTTAGTTCTAATTTTAAAAAGTAGAGGACAAACATGATGTGGACACTAAAGTAAACCTTATGTTCCGATAAAAAAATGCAATTTCAAAACAAAAAAAATATATTGATTGCAATTCTCAAGTAATGTTACTTTTACTACATAAAAATTAAAACATACCAAAGAAATAAAATCGAACAATTCCCAATTTTGTGAAAGCTGTAGCCTCATCTCTTCTATGATGATAGGGTTTGGGTTAGGTCTAGACAAATTCAACTCTTGCCATTTTTTTACAGTAACAGAAAATCTCATGAGCTATGAGATTTCAGCTGTACCTCTGAAAAATCCCCAAATTTCACATCTCACACACATGAACAGGTTAATAGACAGCTTTTTTACAGTGGGAAAATTTGTAGGATCTTACACTACTTTCTTTACTGTTCAAAAATACAAACATTAACACATCTTACATAAATAGTATTCATTCTAAAAATCCAAACCCTACCATGAAAAGTAATGACATGTTAAGAGTCAGAATTTGTATAAATTGTAAACAACAACATCTATCAAATGATAGGGCTATCTAAGTGTGAATTGCGAGAGTAAATGATCACAAAACACACTGGCAGGTTAGCATTAGCCAAGACACTCAATTGCTTCTAGTTCTGACTAACATCAGTGCCATCAGGTGGGATGGATTGTCATAAAAATGAGAACCAAATTATACAACCTTCATAAAGAAAATAAAGATAAAAATATAAAATACTAGATTAGAATTGGCAATAACTATACTAACCAATTTATCAACCAGCCTGTTTATTTATCATTTTTTAACGATATCTTTTAATTTGTTCTATAGTGAACTTTTATAACATCTTGATAGTCGTAGCTCTTGATTGCATTATATCATCACTTATACTTTGAAATATTTATTATTTATGTGTGACTTGCCTCTCTCATACAAAACTATGCTCAAGTTACCTTTTAGAAAGTATGGTATTTTTCATTCTCTTTATCACATTCAATTTAATGAAGATGTAATTTTTCAAAGTAAACTACATAATGTTATACCCAATAAATTTAAAAACAAAACCTATTGATTAATACAGTGATGCTGCCATAAGACTTTTTAAAAATTCTACAGAACATAACAGAAACAAAATTTTTCTAAAAGTTTAAACTGTAATAACAAACATTTCCAGATTTACTTTGATGCAATGAATCAGGCCAAAATAAGTTTTGTACACACCTAATTTAAATGAAGAACATATCACTATGATGATTTACTCTAATTTAACTAGCTAAATGCAATATCAGAACATTAAAGTCTATGTATCTTTCAAAGCAACCTTTATGGACTTATAATCTATATATGCTCTTCCTTTTAAAAAGTTACCAATACATTAAAATTTTTCTTATACTTTAATGTTCTAGTTATTCACACTAAACTTAGTAAAACTTTCTGAAGATTCTTCTTTTATTACTGCCAGATAGAAGATTTGAGGTATTAGAGCATGAGCTACTAAGCACAGATTTTATAGACTGTATATAATACATTAAAACCATTGAATAGATAACAGTATAAAATTGCAAAAATAGGAAACTCAACATATTGCAATTTTAAGTACCAAGAAAATGTATTTTGTTTTATTTACCTCTAAAACTTTCAGAATTAAATCTATATCATAATTCAAATAACATTTCATGATGTCTTTTTCAAACTAAATCGGAGACAACTGTCATAGAAATTGAAACAAAATGTGAGCTATTACACATTTTAATTGCCTTCAGGTTTTAGTTCAATTATCTCAGATTTCTGCATGTAGTTATGATATTTTTTCTTATACCATCATGTAGAAACTAGATAACGTAAATGAAGTTTAGTAGGCAAACATCAAATCAACCAAATCATCAAGGAAATATTATATGCCATATTTGTATTCTTGATAATAATCTTGCAATTATCTCATAACAAAAGCCATTTCTATATCATTTTTTGATTGTCTAAAACCACACTGAATTTCTTCTAAGCATTCATCTGTATCTATAAGTAATATATTTAATAAAATCATTGAAATATTAGACAAAATTGATATAATATTTACTGTAATTATTACATTTTTATAAAATATATCGATAGAGTCATTCTCTCATCACTCCATATATTACTAAAAATTTTGATTGTTGCAAAACTAATAAAAAAACATAGTTTAAAACTTGTACTAGGTTTCTCATCAGAACATGTGGCTTTTTTAATTTTATGATTATGGTGAAATATATTGCCAAATAAAAATGAGAAGGCAGAAGCAATGAATCACTAAACTTGTCATCTGAATTCTTTTATCATAATTCAAAATATATAAATTAATACACTGTACAGGCTTACACACACCAGCACATATATAATATAATATATAAGGGATTGGAACTCAGGCTTTCACGTGACCCTCAACTCTCCATGCCCTCTCATATTGCTGACCCACCTGATCATACACGTTGAAAATATGAGAGAGCATGGAGCGTTGAGGGTCGTGTGAAAGTCTGAGTTCGAATCCCCTATATAAATTCAAAATATAGTAAAAAAATATTTTATCTGTTTAATCAAGTAAAATTGTGTCTTTTATAGATTTAATGATATTATGATTCTTCATGTTTTTAGATTACTTTCAAAGCAACAGAAAAATATTTAAATTACAACAATCAGTGAATAATTAAATCTATTTCTTTGACAGCATAATTCATAAATCATTTTAAGTATTCCTACCAGTCGCTAAGTTTTTGTTATATTAACTTATAAACCTCCACATTCAATTCATTATTTGACCAAGAGAAGAATATCATGTTTTATTTTTAATCAAGACACAGTAGAGAACAAATCAGATTTTTAAAAATAAATCCAAGAATAGAGTTAAAAGTATTGACAATATACTTTTTTAAAAAAGTAATTAATGTTTCTGCAACATGACAGTCTTACTTTCAAAATTAAAACTTTATTTACACCTTAGAGTAGATACAAGAGAAATCAATGATAGCATAAAATTATGTCAATAAAAAAGTTTCAATGAATATATATAAATGTGGTATGCAAACCATGTACATAGAAAAATCAAAAGATGTATTAGATCAATAACATAGTCTCAAGAGCTGCATAAGAAAATTATGATGATAGGCAAATTAATGCAAGTATGAAAGAAACATAAATAAATAAATAAAAATAAAATCAAAGATTACACTAATGCCTTAAGGCAGTGTATCATATGCATAATTTGCTAGGAATATAAAATAAATCAAACCTATATATATAAGGTTTAGAAATTCCATTGATTAATGAGTATTTTGGCCCAAAGGCCAATGAGCACTATAACAATATTTACAAGTTGATGTATAAAAGGGACTATTGAAAATCATTAGTTAGGATATATAGATAAATTAATTTTACAGTATGGAATTAATGCAAAGTTTATGTATTAAATATATAGGGTGTTTGAAAGATCTACATAGTTAAAGTTAAAATTATTATTACATGAAAGATGGGATGTATTATTCAATCAGTGGATGAGAGAATGTTCAAGTCTTAGGACTAAGAAATGCATGAATTAAGTCTCTAGCCTCATCTGGCTACAGGTTTGGTCAGTTAGCCAACATGACAGTCTTGAATTTAAAATTGATACTTTTACTAATTAATCATTGTAGAAATTTAGCATAGATAGTATATGGTGTTAAAGAGTAAACATCAACTTTAATTGAAATATAGTTGTAATAGGATTTATCTTAATGCAGGCATAATTTGATATTGAAGCATCTAAACATTAATCTGTTATACAATCTGATTTTGTACATAAATGGAAAAAATTCTGTCCTGTAACTACAATAAAGTCTATTAGAAGCCATGTTTTGAGTGAAAATTCATTCAAGTTTTCTTTATAATGATTGCATTTTATAAACAATGTTTATGGTGTTTAATGCAATAATAATAGCATTATTATTGAGTTTACGACATCTCTATAATATTTACTAAAGCTATAAACCTCAAGAGTGTGCATGTGAAAATGTGAAGGTAGGGACCTCTACAGATCTTAGCCACAAGTTTACACTTTGGAAGAAAAGAGGGGAATCCTTCTTTACTTCAATCTAGTTTCTATATAAATAGGTGAAGCTGAAGTGGTTAGATCTGAGAGCATAAAGCTATTTAATATTTTACTGATTAAGTCCACAATTCTTATTATACATTAGTACTCATGAAATCTTTAAATTTACAATGAGTCAGTGGAAAGATACCATTTCCAATAACTTTGGAATGATGTCTATTTTTTCTTTTTACACATGTGTTCAACTTTCTCAGAATAAAAATTCAACTGTAAATAATTTTGATGACTATTTTTCTAAGAAAGGTGATAAAATGTGCATAGATATCACTATGCAAATTATATGCCAAGTTTTTCATTTCATGGATTTATGTAGTTATTCTAAAAATGAATGATACCAAATTAATCCTCACTGCAATTGAAATATAATTCAATCTATTTTCCAGAAATCCATCCAAAATAGTTATCAGCACCTTCCTAATCATTTAAGATTTCTTCCTCTTGAAGATGAGTTTCATTAAGAGCAACTATGTTATTGTTATGCTTTGTAAAGCTTTTCAATAAGTGCTGTTTTTATTCCAGTACTGATGGAGTTAAAACATTTTCATTAATTACTATGGATAAACCATTAACAATATTTACGGTTTTCCACTTCTTCCCCATGCAAAACAAAGCTGCCTACATACAATTTTTACCAAGTTAAAACTATACTATCTTATATCAATTTGCATATCAACTTACCTATTTTATGCAGAAATTACTAAGGACCTACCATCTGTGCCCATTTATTTTTTATAGCCAAGATGAACAAAAAGAAAATTGAGAAAAAAAATTTGGAAACAGATTTACTGTGCGTGTTAAATGATGGAAATGTGACTTTACAATCCCAATACCATTCCACAATTAGAGCAGAGAGATGGACAATATATTATTCCTTCATGATGTTAAAAAATATAATAATTTAAGATAATAAAAAATCTATTAAGTGAATAGAGTTAATAAATGGTGCAGTGGTAGGTGACAGACTGGAGCCCAAACTCCATGGATCACAGTTCAGCTCTATTACTTCTAGAACTCAAACATATAAATCTTCAAAAAGTAAAGCCATTCATACCCTGTGTCTTGCATAGCTTGGTGCAGTGATTGCAAAACTTAAAGCTCATTGGTTACATTCATATTGTGGTTCTTAAACTTCGTATGAATTCCTGAGCAATAAATCATTCAATTGTTTTAATTTATAATAAAACTAAAAAAAAAATAGTAGTTACCATTTATATTAGAAACAATTCAATTAAGGCTTCTTATTACTTAGAATTTAATAAACTAATATTTTATTCTAAGAGACAGTCTTACTATTTAAATTATCACGAGGAATTCATATCGACTTGTGCCCATCTAATAATATGGGATAGTAATCTTTGTTCTTTAAAAAGTAATATAGTATAATACTTTTTTTTCTTAAAAATATTTTGATTTTAATTTCATTTATTTTTTACATATATATTATATACTCTTGAAAAAAATAAATCATAACTCTAGAAGTTAAAACAATAATAATAATAAATTCAGATAGCAATCAGTTACTTAGAAGTAAGCGTCTAACCTTTATTCTTGAATGGTTCAAGTGTTAAAAATTCTTGAAATGTATTTATACAAGTGGAACTAATATATCAAAGATTAATATTTGACATCCTGATAAATGTATTTCTTGCTTCTGCATTTTTTTGCCTTCTTTGAAACAATAATCAGATTAAGAAAGGTTTTGAAAATATAAAAAAAAAAATATTGAAAAAAATAGAAAAAAGTTATTTTACTTTTAATAAATGCAATATTTTTTTTTTATTACACTGGTATATACTAATTTTTTAAATCTTGCAGAAGGAAATGCATCTTTACACATACACTATTGTGTTGATATATTAAATTTACACGAATTCATCCATCAATAAGTGTTTTAAAAGCATAAGCAAATCATTAATGCTTAGAGCTTATTCTTATATAAAAACAACACCTATTAACATTGCTTTAATCAAGATTTGATCCCACTATGAGCCTGATATTTCAATTGACAAATTATTTGTCCAAATTGATTTTATATATTGGAGGAAAGTGAAAGTTTCTCATTTTAAATATCTATGACTTTGAATTATATTAGTCTGAACATATTCATATGTTATTGACAAGTGAGTACATGTGTGAAGATTTATTTCCTTCCATAAAATTTATATATATATATCAATCAATTATTTAATTTTTTTTATTTAAACTGATTAAAATATATCACTCCACTGAAAATATGACTAGTTTTGTCTCCAACCAATGTACACTACCATTTCTGAATCAACATATAGATTATATAGTGGCATAGATTACTTATTCACCATAAAAATCTAATGCACTATTATGTCTGGGTTTTTGAATAATGACATAAAATGTGGCAGTGTGTTTGATAACTTAATGGCAATAGTGGAATGTGCTGAATTAAAATTTTGTTTTAAATTTGAGAAATAGTACTGCCAAGAAATTTGAAAGAAGTTATATTTTATATGGCAAGAGATTATGATGATAAAAAAGCAGTGAAAATGATCTATAAAAGTGCCACACACATTGTTATATTTTGTACAATAACTCATGAAGCAGACATATTAGCACTATAAAACTTTTGTAGTGAATATCTAACCTATGTTGCTATATAATACATGCATTGGTTCAAAGAAAGCACTGCAGAAATATTAGAGAAAGAAGCAATTAAATTGCACTGGGATGTTAAAAAATGTAAACATTCCATTTTGTAGCAAAGTGTGCTACTGCGGTTTTTATCAGTTTAAAAGATTAATTCACCACAGGGAAATAACTACAGAAACAAAGTCATTGTATGGTTTGGATATCTATCAGTGTAATATAAATGCTTTAGAAAAGTTCCATTTAAGAATACTTTGCAACATTTTAAAAATATAATGCAAGATTGTAAAACCAATCAAAATATTTTTTGACTTGTTACATGTTGATCTATTGAGTCCATTATAGTAAACTCCCATCTTCATTGGAACGTACATGCAAGGCAAATAAATAATGATAGACTTTCTAAAAGGATATTTTACAGTGAACTTGAGCAAGGGTTTCATAGAAGAGGTAGACCTTACCTGTGTTAGAATTACTGTTTTTAATGAATTGTAATGTCAAGTGTTGCCAATGGGAAGATATGGGAAAGACCAGAATACATTAGAGATCTGCAATTAGATAGGGTGTTGAGGTATTGCAGAAAGAAAGGTGTTCTACTGAGGAAACTAAAAGACAACATCATATATGAAGTAAATAGTAAAATGGATCACAATGTTTTATATGTGGACATATTTGTGGTTCGCAGATTGGGATGTATTGTAATCACAAAACTCATTTCGATAATAGTATATTTTTCTTCTTTCTCTCTCAATGGGGGGGGGGGCAAGGAAGATGAAATAGCCATACTGATTTTTGAATCGTTGTTATTATTATTGTAAAAAATTCAAGGCAATCTGTATAACTCAAGAGTCTTATGTAGTCCTTTTATATATGTTATTCAGAAAAAAGTACTAAGATACTATTTTTAAAGATTAAAATTTTTGCATAGAATTCAAATTTTCTAGTGCATTAAATGCCTGTCATCCGTAGACTAGCATTCGAAGATGTCATTTTATTATAGCATTAAACTATACATGGTAAGAATATGCATTGAATTATATACATTTCATATAAATATATTTGTGTAAACATAATTTTATTATTTTAAACTAAATACTAACAAAAAAATTGGTACTTGAAAACGATATGTTGATCGCAATTATTTTTAAAATCTTATTTTCTTAGTCAAAAAAAAATTATTATGTTTACTTATTGCAGATTATTGTTTAAATTTTAAAAAAATCTTTCCATTATATTTTTTATAGCATATTTACCTATAATTCAGTTAATAATATAACAATTTTGTCAATATTAAAAGGCTTTGCTCATTTTTTACGTAAAGATTCCAAAACAATTTTAAAAACAAAAATAGAAATAACAAATTTCTGAATTTATATTAAAAAAAAAAAAGTCCGTTTAACTAAAAATAGCTTTATTTTAAGCAAATTTGATATTAAAAAGAAAGGAAATTAAAAAAAAAAAGAAAATACCATAGAGTATATCGCTTCTTTAACACAAATTTAATAGAACGTTCAAGTTTTACATTTTTTTAATTATCCTTTCATAAGTTTTTAACTTTCATTAATTGGTTATTGATTAGAGCTTAGTTTACATTCTACATGGTAAAATTTTAGTAAGATTAAACAAAGGTCAAGTCAAATATTTTAAAAGGTTATGACCAATGATATTATTAAAAAAATTAGAAAGAAGAAAGTTTACGAGATATCACAAAATTTTTAAAATGCAAGAAAGAATTCACTGGTAAGAATAATAATGAACTTTAGAAATAAATGATGTAAAAATACATTTCGTGAAATCTTTGCAAAACAAACTTTCACAAATCAAAAATCAGAAAATAAGATATATATAAATTTAATAAAAGCTTTTAGTATTGAAAAATGATATCTACATGATATATAATACAAATTTACAGGTAATTGTTAATCTAATAGGATTTATTTAAATTACCTGGCGTATTGTTTTGTATTTTTCAGGAATATTTTCAAAAGACAAATGAAATAATAGCTATTAAATATTATAGCTGCTTAGCAAAAAATTATGCATATATAACTTTATAAACTGTTCATATTTATAATAAGTGAATAAAAAAATAAATTCACTGCTTATTGTACATTGGTCTAACAAAGGCAATTTGCTTGGAGTTGTAAAACATTATATATATAAGTAGATTTTAAATATTGATAAAAAAGTTGATGATAGATGAACAGTTGAAATACTAAACTGGATTTTAAGAGATTGTAAAAGACCCAAAAAGAGACCATATGTGAGATGGATGGATGAAACAAGAAAGTGTGGTGATGTGGAGAAAAGAGACTGAATATCGGAGATGATCGATTGAACTTGGAGAGAACTTCATCCTGCAGTGTATTAATAATAGTTAATGATGATGATGGGATTTGTAAACATGTATATCAATGAATACTATAAAAATCTGCATAAAACTATACCATACTATTTCAGAGAAATTAATTTTAATAATAAACAAAGACTGTTTAAATATATTCAGAAGCCATATTCTTAAAATGGGATAGGATTCTCTAAACTGTTCAGATTTATAATAAATGAATAAAAAATAAAAACTTTGCTTGCTGTATATTAGTCTAGAAAGATAATTTGCTTGGGATTGCAAATGCAACAATTCCTTTCTCTCAAAACAATTGATCTTGGAATTATGGCTTAAATACTTTCCTCAACCTATGATGCAATAAGGTCAAACAAGTACCCATTTTTTTAAAAAAACAGTTAATTTTATTACACCTGTCTGTTTTTGAAAAGTAAATCACTACTGGGTGGGGATTCTTCACTGTGGCTAGTGAGGCTTCACTATTGGTTTAGTGAAGTAGTGCTTTCTGTTCCTCCTGTAGTATTGCTGTCCATCTGCTTTTTGAAAAAAACCACTGTTTGCAATTTGTTTACAACTGCTAGAACTCATATGGTGGTTCCTTTTAACATACAGCATAGAAATTGGGTGTCTATCTGCACTTTAGTATTTTTGGTTTCATGACTATATTGAACAGATTAACATATTTATTCTAAGTTCAAACTCAGTTTATAATCAATCACTTCTGAGTAAACCTTTTTTAATTTTATTTTTGTGAGCTGATTTACTTTATCACTGTAAAGCTAAGTGATTGAATCTGTCATGGCCTAATAAATTGCTACACTTATCAGAAGACACTAAAAGAGGCAAACAAATTGTTTTATTAGACACTGTAACTTTAATTCTTCTTTGATTCACTTGATAATCAAAATTGATATACTATTAGGTTGCAACAGGTTGCAGCTGATATTTTGTTCTTGTTAATGATAGACACATCTTTTTTGACAGAATGGACAATGGAAATAAAAATTTTACATTTGAAAGCCAAATCAATGCCTCACATTATTTATACAGGCATTGATTGTATTTGATTTTACATTGTCATCCTAGATTTTTGGAGTGAACTCTTTCCAACATACTTACAAAATCTTCACACTATATTCCAATGGATACACTTAGCACAGCTGAGTTTTGCTTTATCATACCTATAACAAAAATTTTTATTTCTTTGTGCCAATTTATTTAGGCAGTTTTTTTTCTATTGTTAGTGCTTAACCTAATATTTTGATTGACAAATTTATTACTGTAGTCCATTTTCTTCACTGGATATATTTGACTGACTGTTGATTCAACTAAATTAAGTGAGAGAAAGCTAAATCACACATGATACCTGGATTCATCAACAGCTTTTCATTTCATGAAAGAAACAGTCTCTTAGAACTTCATTTATAAATCATTTAGAGTTGCAGTTCAGAGCTAATTTTCTGAGCTTGTTGCCAAAATCTCTCATTTTCTTTCCTCCTCTGTGTATGGAAATTATTATGAAGGGTTCTGGACAGAAAAAGTTTGAAAGTAGTGATAATGTTTTAACAAAATTAAGCTCAACTGAAAGTATTGACACCTCCTATGCCCAAGATATCTCATATGTTTGAGGTACTTATGTAGACACAAATGTGACTAATTTTAAGTCAGGTTTGTTAATTTAATTAGTGTATACATAAAAAAATCATTAAGCAGAATGATTAAATTTTCAGGATAAGCCAGATCAAATTCTTCTAATAAATTAATTTGATCCGTTTTAGTATTTTTTTTGAGAGAGAAAAAAGGCAACTTTTTATATTATAGTTAATGAGTAACCACTCATAGTTAATTCTTTTTTATTGATACATTAATAATGTTAGAAGTTAATTTTTTTGTAATTACTAACCCAAATCTAAACAACTCATGTAGTGGGGGAGATCCTGTCATCACTGTGCTAAATTGATTGAATTTATGCATTATAATAATAAACACAGACTTATAAATATGATTGAATACTTATTTTATGTATGTATACACAATATTTACAAATCTATACAAGATTTTTTAAATCATTGGTGTACTTATACTATTTACAGATTATACATAGTAATGTCTGCTATACCATAAGCCTGACACATTGGAAAGATATAGTATTTAGTTAACTATTAATGTACCACTAAATATTACATGATCACTATTTCTTATGCTTGCTCTTAACTGTTATTGAAATAGGCGAAACTCTCCATACAGTAGTGCCACTCAGTGCAAGCCATGGTAATCAATGAATGTCAAAAGGCTTGTGCATAAAATCCCTATCTAGTGCCTATTCATCTAATATCTGCAGACTAGATTCCAGCCTGTAGCCTTTGTAAGTGATGAACCCTAGATATAAGAGCACTGCACCTCCTAAGATCTAGGTGCAGTGCTCTCAGATCCAGGGCTCCTCACTAACAAAGGCCATACGTTGAAATCTAATCCAGGGAAACTAGATGAGCAGGCACTAGATAGGGATTTTATGCACAAACCTTCTGGCATCCATTGATTTTTATGGCCTGCACTGATTGTCATTACTTTATGGAGAGTTTTGCCTGTTTTAACTATTAATGTAACAGTGTCCTAACATTTTCAATCAAATCATGACAGCTTGTCTTATGTTTAGATATGGTACCAATTTCAGATTTTCTGTGAAAGGAGCTTTTTTCATGTCTAGTTTATATACTAGAAGCTTTCAGTTTTAACATGGACTTTCCTCACTGCTTCAGCCATATAAAGGACAATGTTCATACTGCCATTCAGCACTGAGAATAATTAGTTTTTTTTACCTCCAACTTAATTGTCCATTTATAGCCAGATCCTTTTCCATTAAAAAAATAACCAGATTCACTGAGCAACATCAGCCTCTTTCTAAAATTGGGTATATCTAATCTATTCATATGTCTATTTGTCTATTATGAATGTGCAATCTGATCAAGATAAGATAAAATCTGGATTAGTCGATTAGCTGACGTATGTTGAGACATAGCAGACTTTTTAGGTTAATAGTAATTTATTAACTTTCAAACCAAAAACATGAATTTATCAACAAGTTAACCATATTACAAAGCAAAATATGACTGTTTTTTTTTTTTACATTTTTATTCTTTTATCTTGCAAGTATTACATTATTTAACATCCATTTTATTTTAATGAAGAAAATGCTATTGTATGTTGAAGTATTATACAAGGTTATGAAACCATTGATATTTAATTAAAAAATTTACAGTACTGCCAAAATATTGACTAATAATATTATTTAATCCATATTTTCAAATAATTATATTTTCCACATTATGTCTATGTTCATCTATGCTTTTCTTTTTAGACTTTAATTATATATATATATATTATCCTTTAGTATGTTGTATGTCAACATATGCTTTTCTTTTTAGACTTTAATTATATATATATATATTATCCTTTAGTATGTTGTATGTCATGAGAACAATCTCTCTTTCTCTATATTGTACCATTTATTTATATGGTACAAATATATTGGCATTCGGTAAGATATTTAAAAGCTAAAAAAAGAAGAAGTAAATTTAGCGATCTTTTAAATGAAAAACATTTTTAGATTTTTTTCTGATTAGTATATATTTTTTTATAAACGTACAATGACAATTAAAAGTTTCATCAACATTTTTTTATGTAATTAAAAATAAAAGTTAAAATTGGAGAGAATAAATGACATGCAGATTACTGATCCAGATAAATTAAAAGAATTCCAAAAATAAAAAGATTACAATTGGAAATTTAAAAGAATTGCAAAAAAAAAAAATTACAATTAGAAAAATATTTTTAGCTAATTAAAGATGGATGAAAGACTTGATAAAAAAGAAGACTTTGTAAAGTAAATTTTATAAAGAATGAACAAGATTATTAACGTATATTTTTGACAACCAAAAGATATGCACAGAAGTCTGAAAACTGGACCTCGAGTATAAAAAGGAAAAGGCCAGTTTGATCAATGTTTGTTTCATCTGTTTTTCTTATGGTCGGTCCTGGATAACAAAAGAATATATCCAGGATCACCCTACACTAAAATAATTCTGCATGTTGTAGTGAACTGGAGCTTTTGTGACATCATTCCTGAAGATGGGCACCAGAAAAGCTTTCACGACTGACCAACCGATGCCCGAGCTCATTCTCCCACAAAAAATGCTATGCATAGTAATCTACAAGCTTTGTGAATTCACTAAACTTTCCGGTAAGCTAGAATTCATTATTCCCGATTGTGACTAAATTGTTAGCAAACCATTCTTAAAAATAAGCTTACAATAAATAGAATCCCAATATAGACTTTAATTTTAATTGTGAAACTGTTGTTTTTTTATTAATTGATTCATGTTTGGATTAATGTGCATCTGTTCTCTTCAGTTATATCTTTAAATATTTTAATTTGTTAGAATAAAAAATATTTATTTCTAATACCAACTTTTCCTTGTATGTTATTAATAATAGTTATTAATGATTATTATTAAATTTATTATTAGTTTAGTAAGATTTAGAGATATAATTTACCTTTGCCAATATGTTTTGAATAAGCTCCAGGAATAATCATATCTAAAAAATAATTCTAGTTATGGTATAATATAATACCGATTCTTTTAAAAACATTTTTCTTTTTAATTAGCAATACGTTATGTGACAGATTTCAGTGGATTCTTACATGAATCCTGGTGGCCTGATAAAAATAAATAAAAGCTGATTTCATTGATAGCTTAAATTGTAACAATTACTAGGTAGAATTGATCAGGAAATATAGTTTATGTTTTTAGAAATAGGAATGAAACTTTCTTCTTTTTACATAACTTGATCAACTCACACATTTATTGTGTATAGAGACCTAGCAAGATGAGAAAAATGTTACAATGGCTTCCCAATATGAGGCTTTGATACAGCTACCATAACCTGATATATATTGTAATAGTATAAAGAACATTACAATGATGACCTAAAAACCCATAGCTGGAGAATGAATAGTAGTTTTTTTTTTTTTAAAAAAATTATAAAAACTAACTAACTAATTAAACCCTGATTATACAAATGTAAAAATATTTGTTTAATATGAATTACAGAAAGAAAAAAAAATTAATATGTCTAAATCACGGCTGATGTAGATGTTAAGTCACAAGTATTTGACCAAATAGGCGGTTACCGAAGAGGGGAAAAAGCATAGCCCTGAGTCCCTGTATGCAGCATATAACGTAAGACAATCTTTATATGCCCATCAGTCTATTTATAGCAGGGATCCTGATAAAGGGGAGGCCGGATCAAGTTGCCATAAGCCTATAAGACTCAAAATGATGAGCAATGCTTGTTTGTGCTTATAACTTGGGCTTCTTATTGTTACTATTATGCTTAAGCAGAAAGGACACAGATGAATGTGGAAATGTTTCTCATTCCCACTGTGTTATACCCAAAAGTGGGCATTAAAGGCACACATCACTTGTTGAATGAGTCTATGAGATATATCAGCATGCTAATACAAAAAAAAAAAAAAACACCTAAATATGAATTTAAAACTTAAGAATAAAATTACGATAAACCCCTATTTTATTCTCATCTCCTGGCCCCAGTGGTATGTACTATTTATTTATATGGTACAAATTTATTGGCATTCAGTAAGATATTTAAAAGCTAAAAAGAAAAGAGTAAATTTAGCGATCTTTTAAAAGAAAAACATTTTTAGATTTTTTTCTGATTAGTATAATTTTTTTTATAAACGTAAATGACAGTTAAAAGTTTTGTCTACATTTTTTTTATGTAATTAAAAATAAAAGTTAAAATTGGAGAGAATAAATGACATGCAGATTACTGATCCAGATAAATTAAAAGAATTCCAAAAATAAAAAGATTACAATTGAAAATTTAAAAGAATTCCAAAAGAAAAAAGATTACAATTTGAAAAATATTTTTAGCTAATTAAAGATGGCTGAAAGACTTGATAAAAAAGAAGATTTTGTAATGAAAATTTTATAAAGAAGAAAGAAGATTATCAATGTATATTTTTGATAAACAAAAGATATGTGCAGAAGTCTGAAAACTGGATCTTGATTATAAAAAGGAAGAAGCCAGTTTGATCAATGTCTTGTTTCATCTGTTTTTCTTATAGTCAGTCCTGGATAACAAAAGAATATATCCAGGATCACCCTATGCTGAAATAATTCTGCATATTGGAGTGAACCGGAGCTTTTGCTGACATCGTTCTTGAAGATGGACACCAGAAAAGCATTTGTGACCAACCAGTAGAATAGACCAAGATCAACCAATGGCTGAGCTCATTCTCCCATAAAAAAAAAAGTTATGCATAGTAATCTATAAGCTTTGTGAACTCACTAAACTTACTGGTAAGCTATAATTCATTATTCCTGATTGTGACTAAATTGTCAGCAAACCATTTTTAAAAATAAGCTTATAATAGGATCCCGTATAGACTTTAATTTTCTTGTTCAAGAGACTCTTGTTTACCCAAGAACTTTTTAATTGTGAAACTGTTTTTTTTTTTATTAATTGATTCATGTTTGAATTAACATGCATGTGTTCTCTCCAGTTTATTTAATTCGTAATTTATCTTTAAATATTTTAATTTGTTAGAATAAAAATATTTATTTCTAATACCAACTTTTCCTTGTACATTATTAATAATAGTTATTAATGATTATTATTGAATTTATTATTAGTTTAGTAAGATTTAGAGACATAATTTACCTTTGCCAAAATGTTTTGAATAAGTTCCAGGAATAATAATATCTAAAAAATAATTCTAGTTATGATATAATATAATACTGATTCTATTAAAAACATTTTTCTTTTTAATTTGCGACATGTTATGTGACAGATTTCAGTGGATTCTTACATGAATCCTGGTGCCCTGATAAAAAGAAATAAAAGCTGATTTCATTGATAGCTTAAATCGTAACAATTACTAGATAGAGTTGATCAGGAAATATAATTATGTTTTTAGAAATAGGAATGAAACTTTCTTCTTTTTACATAACTTGATTAACTCATGCATTTATTGCGTATAGAGGCCTAGCAAGATGTGGAAAACATTACAATATATATAATATTATAATTCGATGTCTTAACTTCAATTATAACAATGCAAAAATATTGCAAATTGAAAAAAAAACAATAAAAAGAAAATAAAGGAAGCTATGCTAATATACAAGTACAAACAAGAATTAGCAGACAGGCAGTAAATGTTAAGATCAGAGAATTTTAGGAAGGTTAGCCTTTCAAAGTGTTAGTTGACAAAGACTACTAGGATAGTCGAAAGTTCTCCTAAGTGGATAAAATTATTTAAAGTTATTACTTTACGTATTTCTAATTATTGTATTTATAAATATTCAATTATAAGATTATATATATATATAATACAAACACCTTCTTTACTTACATTACGCCTATCATTATTTAATAATCAGTAATGAATAAAAATATACAGGGCCGGCGGAAGCGGGCATGCAACGCATGCTAGGCATGCGGGCGCTGGCAGAAGGAGGCGCCATCACTGAGAGATTAGCATCTGAAAAAGAAGGCGTCATCCCTGAGAAATTAAAACTCTACTAACAAAAATACTCACATTTGAAGAATATTATTCTCAAATGTTTATTTACAAAAATTATTGAGAGTAGATTATTGAAAATCATATGAAGTCATATTATATCTTATTAAATGACACACACAAGCAGGCCTGCACACAAGCTCTGCTTAATATTAAAAATATAAAACAATCAAATCTATTATTTATCATGAACAATAAACTAAACATAAAGTTTATTATATTACAAATTTCATATTGTAATGTTTATATATATATAGTACTGCTTATAGTAAACTATAAATAACTTTCTGCTAGCAAATATATAAATAAACACACACTAAAAGTATTATAAATTAGAACTTATGTATGTATATGCGTATATATATATTAGATCATGTTTGTTAAAAACAGACAGTGACGCAAATAATAAATATGAAATTTAAAAAAAAAAAATATCTAAATTTGCCGTGTTAAATTATATATTATTTCATACAAACCGTTTGTATGAAATAATATATAATTTAACAATCAATTTTATGCTATTTTTGATATCAAAAATAGCATTACATCGTGCATTCTTTCTAAAAATCATGACTTTTTTAAAACGCCACGGGACACGGTCGGGTCACCTTAGTAAACATACATATTGACAGGGGCACCAAAATCAAATTTGCATGCGGGCGCCTAGTACCCAGCGCCGGCGCTGAAAATATATATAAATTGTTAGATTAACATAATAACACCATAAAGTATAACCTTCATTTTTTAATTCATAATATTGTATATTATTATCACATTTGCATTAATTAAACTTCAAACATTGCAAATTTATTATTATTTCTGTGTTAATATTTGCAGCAAACAACAATGGATTAACTTTAAATCTCTTACTAGAAAATTATCAGTTAAAATCCTGGCTTTTTCAGATTTATATAGCTTATTAATTAAGCAATCATGAATATAATTTGCTTATGATTATATCTAATTTTTCTTTCAATTTTTATTTATAACTTTCAAAACAGTACTCAAATTGATATGGTTTTAATGAGCAGTTATAAGCAATTGTATTATTTTTATGGGTAAATATAAATCAAAGTACTGAATAATTTCAAATTTATTTTCATCATTAAATTAATCTGATTCAAGCCTAAAATATCAGTAGTTGAGTTTTAGATTATAACATCTTTTTGTCGTCCCTTAATGCAAACACCGTTTAATGTACTTATAAAGTTATTTTTTCATAGCTTTTCATAATCTTGGAATTTAAATATTTATTATCTTCTTCGGCAAAGCAGAGATCAAAATTTATGTTTTATGCCTTTGATAAACTTAATTATTTAATTATTGAACATAGTTATCTTATCTTTAAGATTAAAGATCAAAAATGTCTGTTGTCATTCGGAATGAATAACACTTAATCAAAACAATATAATAAATTCAGTACCATTAAATGAGTCATATACATTCATAATGTCTGATAAACCAAAGTTTCAATATACAAATATTTATCTTTATTAATGAAATCAAATAATGAGCAAATCAAAACTGAATTTATTTTGTTTGCTATTTGCTAAGAGCCATTTTAAAATAATTATGATCTCTAGATTCAAAAAACAAAGATGAAAAGGCATTTAAAAAAAGTGAAAGTAAAATTTACAATCCATGAAACATTAATATAGCATACTTATATGACATATTGATAATTTAACCTATTTATTTTACAACATGTAACACTATATTATAAATTTTCCCATAAAAAACTTAATTATCAGAGATTTCAATATCCTGTACAATTGCGGATCTTTATTGTATTCCATCTTTAAAAATACTAAATTACCCTCCAAACAATAGTGACCTTTGTGCAATAGTTATAGTAAAAAGTCTCTACTATTTGAATAACTCTTGTAAGCACAAGAAGAGTTGGACGTGTGATAATCTATCCTTTAATATATTATACCTTAATAAACAATACATATTTCTTTGTATTATTTTTAAAAAATCCATGATTAAATTGACATGAAAATACTATTGCTGAAATCTGTTCCATTTTTTTCATCTCCCAGGCATAATTTAACTTAATATGTCCTTATAATAGTAGATTTCACATAATCTCATCTTGAAAATTTAATAATATACCATTTGGTCTTATGGTTCTGTTATTCTTAATGTAGAATTATACAGAGTAATATTAAGAGAGATTTTCACAGTGCTTTTATATTATCTTGATAAAAAATCTATTTTTTTATCCCAAAAATAAATCAGTAAAAAAAAAAGTCTAAACCAATTAATTTACATGAAACTGTAATATATCGCAATGCTGAAATCTCTTACCTTAAAACTTGTTAAATACATCAATAGTGTACTACTAAGTATGATGCATATTAGTCTCCCTTTATACCTAAAAAGCTATTGGTTATTTAAAATGAATCTCATTATCCAGCTGATATCCAATCACATTAAAAGTCATGGTCATTTTCTGCCAATGACCTGCAGATAAAATCTCTTTTATTTTTTGAACATTAATTATTAAACAAAACCATTAAAAGTTTAAATAAAAACATTAAGAATATTTCTGATCATCCTTTGAATAAGTAAGAATATTACAATCAGCAAAATGAGAATGATGTTTTTATTTTTGATTGTATAAAGTTAAAACTGTATTATAAAACCTATATGACATCTTAATGCCTGATTTATCAAACTATCTATAAATTATTTCAAAGGCATTTATAACAAAAATAGAAAACAAACTCAGATTTAATGTACACCCATGTTTGACATTAACTTTTATTTTCTATGCCTTAGATATTTTATTAAGAGTAATATCTGCTCTTATCACCCAATTATGTAGAAGATGCATAATATAATTAAACTTCAATAAAGATTTTTCTAATTTCAAACTTTATTCTAACATTTTGACTATATTCTCTTATAGTTTTTCTACAAAAGAATATAAACCAAATATTGAAGTATTATTGTAATTTATAAAAGTTCATATATAATATAGGGGATTTGAACATAGACTTTCAAGCTATCTTCAGCTATACATTCTATCTCGTTTAACTGATACACATGACCACACACATGTGAAAAAGATAAATGATCTCCAATATATATATATATATTGTAACGAGACAGCGTTACATCTATATTAAATCTAGGATACATCGATAAACACACACACACCAGCAAGCAACATAAAACACTCGTAACTTTATTTTCGTAATTAGTAATAGTTTTCTTTCTCTCATAAATACATTTATAAAACACATTGATAAAATACAGACGGTAAAACGTCTAATTAAATGATTAAAGCCTTTAGATAATAAAAATAATAACAAAAAATAATTTGCTTTCCTAAATAATAAAAAATAATACGCACTCCTAAAATAATAAAAATAATTATCAATCAAAAACACCACGGGGAATTAAAAAATGTTTATTTTAGAAATATAATTTTAACTAGGATAAAACTTATAGAAAAGATTTGAGGAAAAGATAAATGCTCGACTTCTAAATGTAAAATAACTTGTATTGTTCTAGTAAAACACACGCACACACGCATGCCTTCGAGGTGTGAAGGAATAAGGTTGGTTGAGTGAGATTGCAAAATGAGATTGTCCCAAAATAAATATTGCCTTTAGCACAAAGAGTGAGTGAGCAGGTACCTCAAACGCGGACCTGAATGACAACTCCAAGAACAGGGAACTATGGGGGTAGATTGGATCCTAAGATATGGATCAACCCTTATAAATACTAGTCAAAACCTATTCAATGATTTTTTTTTGGAAATTTTGGAAAGAATTTGGTTAAATTGGTTGAATGCAGTTCGACTCGATTCAGTTCGATTGATACATTTTCATTATTGTTTTTTTATTTTCCAATTCTCAGTACGCTGAATTACCACCTGCTCATTTATTCCGATGCTTATGCTTTTATTTAAAATTAGAATTGTTCTGAATTAGCTTGGTTATTCCTCAATATTTAAAATAATCATCATGAAATTAATACCAAGAGCGTCGACAGTCATGAGGGGCTAATAAACCCTTCAGTGACTGATCGGCGCTCCGCTACTGAAATATCTCCGAAGCTATGAAATTCTGATAACATCATCGTGTTAAGTGAATGCTCCTAATAAAAGAAATGTTCCGTGAAACACCCAAACTCGTCCAGACCAATCGACCTTCGTTGCAACCAAGACAAATCCTAGGTAAATATGTTTTTATTCTGTTCACTCACTCAATTAATAAACTCGTAAGGCAATCTCGTAATTAACCAACATAAAATTACTCAAATAAATCTTAAGACTTTCTTCGTCATGATAGTTTATCTTTGTTACTGAACTTTGTAAACATGAACTTTGAACTTAAGCGAAGCTAAGGAAAGATTATATATTTATCAAATAGAAAGGAACTTTCTCGTTATTCAAATTGTGTCATGAATACTTATGGTTCTCTGTGGGCGTGAATGTATGTGCGCGTGTGTAATAAATCAATTAATAATGTTTTGTAATAAATCAATTAATAATGTTTTGGTAATAAATCAATTAATAATGTTTGTAATAAATAAATTAATAATGTTTCTTTTCATATTTAATAAACTTGTTCAATATCTAATCAAGTCGAGCATATCTCAAATCTTTTCACACACAATCCAAAACCGTAGTTATTTATTCTTTGATAACTTATCTTTGAAGTAGATTTAGTTAATTTTAATTTTCATTTAGTTATTTTATTAATTATGTCACCATCGTGCCGTAAGTCACGATGTTTCTTATTTCACCTTAGTTAAGATAGATTTAAGATGCGAGTGGGTCTATAATCAAAGTAAACGTCAATAAATTATGTGATATACAATAAAGCGGGGGATGAACTTGTAAGCCTTGTGTTCGGGCGTAGACGAACAACCTCATAGGTCAGTGATAACCAATAAACGATCTTTATGCCGTGATCGACTTAGTAGAAAACCTTGCTGATTTTAATTAGCGGACAATGCGTCTTCTCCGGGAGGAGTCATTTTAGAAACAAACATGTAACAACCTTGAGACACCTTATTGGTCCATGCTGGGAGTTTTGAGCTAGTGGGTGGGATTAGACTTCGAAATCGTTTTGACATGATGTAAGGTGATGCGAGTAGTTAAAATCAACTTAAATAATCGTATCTGGCGCCCCCTTATGTGGATCGTGAATAACTGTCGATGTAAGAAAATAAATAAAGCCTTACGCTATGTCATGTTTGTTTCGAAGCCCGTAATCTCGGGGTATATATAGATGGGTCACAGTTACATTGGCGCTTCCAACGTGAGGCTAGTATAAATGAAGCTTCTAAACATAAAGAAAAAGCAAATCTAGATACTAGCAAAAGCGGCCGAACTGGGAGAAGACGCGGAAATATTTATGTAAACAAAAGCTTGAAAAAAAAAAAAATATATATATAATAAACAAACGGAACAAAATCGCGGCGATTCTTAACATCGCAAATGGGTAAACAAAACATCGGGAACCGGAGCAAAATAAACAAAACAAATAAAGCATAGCAGGAGATAAGGGAGCGGACGCCGATCGGTCGCTGTCACCATAGAACAAATAAAATCAAAAGTAAAAAAGAACCACATTCCCGTAAACAGTAGTGAAAAAATTATAATAGGCCAAATAAATCAAGATCAACAAGACAACAAACAGAATGGAGGGAAAATGGATAAAAATAGAGCAATTCAAAGGAAAGGGAAATGAGAATCCATGTCGATATATAGAAAGTTTGAAGAGGTTATTTTCATGCGAGCAGTTCAGCGAAGAATCCAAAATAGCGATCGCATGTAGCCACATCCAAGGGGAAGTCGTGGAATGGTGGGAGACAATGAAAAACAAACCAGAGACATTCGAGGAATATCAAAGGGCCATCATGAAAAGATATTGGGGAGTAGCCCAGCAGGAAAGGGAAAGATGGGAGATAGAACAAAACAAAAGGGAAGAAGAGGAAAAATACAGTACCTTCGTCCAGAGACAGATGGCAAGACTAAAAAAAATAGACAAATACCAAATACCAGAGGAACAGCAAATTAGGATAGCGGGACGCAACCTACCCAGGAGATCAAACAAATCATTGAAAGGGAAACCGAAATAACAGGAGTGCTGAAGAAACTACAGGCGATCGAAAACAGCGATTATTTTAACCAAGAGGAGGACAATGGGATCAGAATAGCCAATATGACACAAGATGGGGGGGGAAGGACCTCGGAGAAGACAGGAATGCCCAATAATCGACGTGTCAATCCAGGGGTTCAAGGCAAGGGCTTTGCTGGATACGGGAAGCCAAGTATCCGTAATGGCACAGGAAATTTTCAACAAGATCGCCCAAGGGCCAACAGAGATAAAAATCCTACCGCTAAAAGGGACCCAAATTGTACTGGCCAATGGAAAAAAGAGATCGGAACCAAACAAGTGTGGGCGAATATCAGCATTGCAGGACAGGAGTTTACCCAGGTCGTACTAATACTGGAAGGCTTAATCCATGACTTAGTATTAGGATCAGACTTCATGAAAATGGCTAAATGTAACATCGATTACGGGACCGAACTAGCGAGGATCAGCACAGTCACGGTGCCTTTCAAAAACAAAGTGGACGAAAAACCAGAAAGACAAAGGAAGCTGCAATGCATCGCGATAAAAGGGGAAATCGAAAAAAGAATCGAGGAAATAACTGGACCAGACAAAGAAAAGGAGGAAAGACGTGTGCTCTTCCGATTGGGGGCGCACAAAAGTGTCTTCTCGGACAAACCGGGAGTAATTCGAGGATACGAACACCGGATCCGATTGAGCACCAGCCACCCATATCAGACGAGGGCATACCCGATCCCATTCCAATACCGGAAAGAAATTGAAACCCAGTTAAAGCAGATGACGGAGTGGGGAGTCGTTTCAAAATGCACCTCGCCGTACAATAATCCCATCCTAGCCGTGAAAAAAGGGGACGGGTCAATACGATTGTGCCTCGACGCTAGGCAACTAAACAAGGTAACGATCCCGGACACAAACGCCCCACCTGTCATGAACGAACTAATGACCAGGTTCCGGAACAAGCGGATTTTTTCCACGATGGATTTAACCAATAGTTACTGGCAAATGAGCCTTCACCCCGACGACCGAAAGTACACCGCATTCAAATATAACGGAAGGGCGTACCAGTTTAACCGAGTACCCTTCGGGTTAAAGAACAGTGGGGCAGGCTTGGTACAATGCCTGGATCAAACCCTATCTGACGAGGTAAAAGGATTTGCGACGATGTACGTGGACGACATCATCATAGCATCCAATGACATCGAGGAGCATTGCCAGCACTTAGAAAGGCTACTCCAAGAATGCGAGCAGAAGGGGATCAAAATCAACATCAAGAAGAGCCATTTTGCGACACAGGAGGTCAAGTTCTTGGGACACATAGTCAGCCCGGATGGAGTGCGGCCTAACCCCGAAAAAATCCAGGCGATCCAGGAATTTCCCACCCCAAAGAAGAAGAAGGACATTAAGGCATTCCTCGGAATGTGTACCTTTTATAACAAGTTCTACGAGAATTTCACCCACAATATGGAGCCCTTGTTACAACTACTAAGAAAGGAGCAAGCATGGGTGTGGGACGAGAAGCGGGAACGGAGTTTCCGGAGAGTAAAAGAAGGGTTCCTGAAACAAACAATATTGACATACCTGGATTTCGACCAGATGTTCTGGGTACAAACGGACAGCAGTGACATCGGGCTGGGGGCCACGTTGTACCAGAAGGGGCCGGAGGGAGAACAGAGAGTGTTGGCGTTCATTAGTTGGCTACTTAAAGACCCGGAAAGAAGGTACACGGTCACCGAGCGAGAAGCCCTCGCCATAGTGTGGGCGTTCAAAAAGTTCCGGCAATACCTGGTCGGGTCCAAAGTAAGGGTCGTCACTGACCACCGGAGTCTGGAGTTCCTAAACAAAAGCTTCCTGACAAACAACAGATTGGTGCGGTGGAGTCTAGCCCTGCAGGAATTTCAATATGAGGTAGAATACTGCAAAGGAAGGGATAACGTGATCGCGGACACGCTGAGCCGTTACCCGGTAGGAACTCAGACGAATGCGGAGGCAAGCGAGTTCGCATACATAGCCACAACGACCCGACAGGACAAGAAGGGAGGGCTTAAAGCAGGCAACATTCGAAGGAGCCAGGAAAAGGACGAGGACTGCCGACGAATAATCAGTTATTTACGTAAAGGGAAGTCGAAGGCGGGCTCTTACCAGGGGGAAGAAGGAACCGAAGGGGGTCCACTATGGAAATATCGGGACCGATGCATCACCCTGGGGGAGAGCGGGGTTACTCCAAAGAAACACAGGGAATGGGAAGCAAACCCGGATTATAATCCCGAAAGAAATGCGAAATCAAATGATCGACGAGACACATCGGGAACGCGGACATTATGGAGCGAACAAGACTGAGGGATACCTTAGCAATTGGTTTTACTGGCCTGGAATGCACCGGGACATCGCCGCAAGATTACGGGGATGCGATGTCTGTGCGAGGACCAAACCACTAAATCGATCCAATGAAGGACCTCAGATACCAATTATCATACGGGAACCTAACCACACCGTGGCAATCGATTATTACGGGCCGTTACCGATGGCCGGGGGAAAGAGATATATATTAGTCGCATACGACTTATGTTCCAAAATGGTCGCCGCCTACCCCATGGCCCTACACGACGCTCTTCCGACCATCAAATTATTGGAGACAAAACAGTTTCCCATCATTGGGAAGCCTAGGTACATCCTATCGGATCATGGCACACCATTTGTGTCGAAAACTTGGCGGCAGTGGATAAATCGAACCGGGATCAAACACCACATGACGTCGATCCGGAACTCCGCAGAGCAACCCGTGCGAGCGAGTAATGCGGGAATTGGGACGGTTATTCCGTGTGTATACTGCGGGAGATCACCGGAAATGGGTCCAGGAGATTCCCGGATCACGGGAATGATCAACTCCTCAAAAAATGAATCAACTGGATTTGAACCAAGCCGACTCCATTATGGGCAACCAATACCTTACCTACGATGACAGGCCCACCATCCGAACCGGAAAAATCGATAGGAAACAAGACAACCAAATAGCGCTCACGAAGATTGGAGCACATGGGAAAAAGGCGAACGCAGGACCAAGAAGCCCACCCGGAATACGTTCAAAGTGGGCGATCGAGTGATGGTAAAGGCCAACCCGGTCAGTCGACCCGGACAAAACATCTACAAAAAATTCCTCGACATATACGAGGGCCCATACGAGATCGTCAAGGCATATGGAAACAACGCCTTTGCGTTGACCCACGGAAAAGGAACGTTCAATGCAAGAGCACTGAAGAGAGCAGAATAATTTCGCTCCTTCACCGAGCTAAAACCCGCAGCATCGGATTTTACTCTACACCGGGCGGGGAGATATGTAACGAGACAGCGTTACATCTATATTAAATCTAGGATACATCGATAAACACACACACACCAGCAAGCAACATAAAACACTCGTAACTTTATTTTCGTAATTAGTAATAGTTTTCTTTCTCTCATAAATACATTTATAAAACACATTGATAAAATACAGACGGTAAAACGTCTAATTAAATGATTAAAGCCTTTAGATAATAAAAATAATAACAAAAAATAATTTGCTTTCCTAAATAATAAAAAATAATACGCACTCCTAAAATAATAAAAATAATTATCAATCAAAAACACCACGGGGAATTAAAAAATGTTTATTTTAGAAATATAATTTTAACTAGGATAAAACTTATAGAAAAGATTTGAGGAAAAGATAAATGCTCGACTTCTAAATGTAAAATAACTTGTATTGTTCTAGTAAAACACACGCACACACGCATGCCTTCGAGGTGTGAAGGAATAAGGTTGGTTGAGTGAGATTGCAAAATGAGATTGTCCCAAAATAAATATTGCCTTTAGCACAAAGAGTGAGTGAGCAGGTACCTCAAACGCGGACCTGAACGACAACTCCAAGAACAGGGAACTATGGGGGTAGATTGGATCCTAAGATATGGATCAACCCTTATAAATACTAGTCAAAACCTATTCAATGATTTAATTTTGGAAATTTTGGAAAGAATTTGGTTAAATTGGTTGAATGCAGTTCGATTCGATTCAGTTCGATTGATACATTCTCATTATTGTTTTTTTATTTTCCAATTCTCAGTACGCTGAATTACCACCTGCTCATTTATTCCGATGCTTATGCTTTTATTTAAAATTAGAATTGTTCTGAATTAGCTTGGTTATTCCTCAATATTTAAAATAATCATCATGAAATTAATACCAAGAGCGTCGACAGTCATGAGGGGCTAATAAACCCTTCAGTGACTGATCGGCGCTCCGCTACTGAAATATCTCCGAAGCTATGAAATTCTGATAACATCGTCGTGTTAAGTGAATGCTCCTAATAAAAGAAATGTTCCGTGAAACACCCAAACTCGTCCAGACCAATCGACCTTCGTTGCAACCAAGACAAATCCTAGGTAAATATGTTTTTATTCTGTTCACTCACTCAATTAATAAACTCGTAAGGCAATCTCAGTAATTAACCAACATAAAATTACTCAAATAAATCTTAAGACTTTCTTCGTCATGATAGTTTATCTTTGTTACTGAACTTTGTAAACATGAACTTTGAACTTAAAGCGAAGCTAAGGAAAGATTATATATTTATCAAATAGAAAGGAACTTTCTCGTTATTCAAATTGTGTCATGAATACTTATGGTTCTCTGTGGGCGTGAATGTATGTGCGCGTGTGTAATAAATCAATTAATAATGTTTTGTAATAAATCAATTAATAATGTTTTGGTAATAAATCAATTAATAATGTTTGTAATAAATAAATTAATAATGTTTCTTTTCATATTTAATAAACTTGTTCAATATCTAATCAAGTCGAGCATATCTCAAATCTTTTCACACACAATCCAAAACCGTAGTTATTTATTCTTTGATAACTTATCTTTGAAGTAGATTTAGTTAATTTTAATTTTCATTTAGTTATTTTATTAATTATGTCACCATCGTGCCGTAAGTCACGATGTTTCTTATTTCACCTTAGTTAAGATAGATTTAAGAGCGGGCGGGTCTATAATCAAAATAAACGTCAATAAATTATGTGATATACAATAAAGCGGGGGGATGAACTTGTAAGCCTTGTGTTCGGGGCGTAAGTGAACAACCTCATAGGTCCGTGATAACCAATAAACGATCTTTATGCCGTGATCGACTTAGTAGAAAACCTTGCTGATTTTAATTAGCGGACAATGCGTCTTCTCCGGGAGGAGTCATTTTAGAAACAAACATGTAACAACCTTGAGACACCTTATTGGTCCATGCTGGGAGTTTTGAGCTAGTGGGTGGGATTAGACTTCGAAATCGTTTTGACATGATGTAAGGTGATGCGAGTAGTTAAAATCAACTTAAATAATCGTATCTGGCGCCCCCTTATGTGGATCGTGAATAACTGTCGATGTAAGAAAATAAATAAAGCCTTATGCTATGTCATGTTTGTTTCGAAGCCCGTAATCTCGGGGTATATATAGACGGGTCACAGTTACAATATATATATTTCATGCTGGGCCAGCACTCATCTTTTTCACATATGTGTTGTCATGTGTATCGGTTATATCAAATAGAGTGGATAACTAAAGGGAATGTGAAATTCTGTGTTCTAAATTCCCTGTATTACATTCAAAAATATAATAAGTTCATAGAATAAATCTGGATTTATAAAGAAGTTACATGTGACTTGCTTCATATATTAAAACAAAATCATAATAGTCAAGCAGTAAAAAAATATACTAGATGTAGTTAGACATCCTTGAGCAAAAAATACAGTTTGTGAAAAAATATTAGTCTCATTAAAAAAGAGTTATAATCATCATCATAATATTAGTTACTTTTTTCATCCTAATTAAAAAAATTTTATTAAACAGCTTTTGGCTGTGAGGTATAAATTTTCATGAATATTGTATTTTTAATGAATCAAGTTTTTTTTTTTTTAGGATGACTAAAGATCATATGTAATTCAATATTTTCAATATTTCTTTATTGGTCAATTTAATATACCATCATGTTTCTATTTTTTTTTTCATTTTTAAAGCAATTTATTCTCTCCTTTCTTACTACTTCATCTGGACCTATCTTCATTAGTGATCTGTTTAATATTTTATATAGATTAAACAGATGTCCAATCAACACTACAAATTCACCTGAAACAATGAAATTAAGTAGAAATAAATCAGAGAAGTTATATTATTGTGTAATTAAAGCTTATAATTTTATTGAATTATATAGAAGTTATAATTTTATTAAAATTATGATAAACTTCTAGCTTTTAAAATTTCTTAACTTTTCTTGACAAGAAAACTTTGGGAGATTATTAACAGTTTCAAATAAATTCAATAATGCCTGTCACATATCATAGTTCACACATTCTAGTTTACAAATTTTTAAATATTGTAAAAAGCAACATTATAAATCTAGAGACAATTAAAATAATTACCATTTTTGCTGAAACTTGATATTTACAAGAGTATGTCATTAAAACCGCCTTTAAAAACTCTTATAATCATGCAAAAAAGCTTTTTGATGAATCAAATAAAGAGGATAAATTTAACCCTAATGAATTTATAAGAAAACTTTGTATATTGCCATTTAAATTTCTTTACCTCCAATTACCTAGCAAATCAAGCAAATTTTCTATCAAAAGAAATATACCCAAAACAAAATATTTATCCTATATTACTAGTACCTTTTTTTAAAAAAAAGGGAAAAGATATCAACCACTGAAAAAATAAGATCAATTTCTATGAGTCCATTGGGGATTAAGATATGGGAAGCTGTTCTGAAAGATAGAATAGAGTCATACATTTTACTTACAAACTCTAAATACCAATTTGCAAAAGAGGGCTCATTCACTAATCAAGCCATCTTTATTTTAGAACAGTTATTGAGACAGAGTTAAGAAAAAATATGGTCCTGTTATGATTCAGATGGATATTAATTCTGCATTTGATACAGTCCCTATTGACACCCTGACTAACATTCTAGCTGACATGAATATACCTAAAACTTACCTTTATATATTATCAAATTTGCTTTGGAGTAGGGAGATATATGTCTATATGGATGGATATCATTGTCTATCATACCCATAATGGCAAACAAAGGTCCTACTATATTCAAAAGCCAACAAACATTTTCCTTCTCTCATGCTGGAAATCAATAAGTACCAGCTGCTCTGTTCCTTCAAAGGATGGTTCCTGAAGCCTAAATTTTTCGAATTCCTAGTTTGTCTTAACCTATATGCATTGATATCATCACATTTTATTTGGTATCACCATCTATATAACAATATAAATCCATTCCGCATCTTATGTCATGCAGCAGAGGAAACTCATCAACACCTCTTCCAGCAATGTCAAGTTCTCACCCAAATCAGGACTATCATGCTAAATGTATACAGATGATACATCTACATAATAGCTAATTCAATCCTAATGGAAGATATTCCTTCACATCATATGCAACAACTTTCACTCTATATGACCTTTGGTGCACTCATTGCTTTTTCACCATTGGAAACAACACCTGAATATACCCAGCTACATTTATGAATAGGTTACAACAAATCCAGACACAGGACAACAATACTGCACCCTCAGATACTTTTGCTACTGCCTAATCCAATCTATAAAAGGTCATAGTCCAACAATAGCCACCTTGAATACTGATCAATGGTACCATCCATTACACTCAACATAGCTCACCTACACTAACTATCTTCAACACAATCCACCATGAGACTCCAAACTTTATTCCCCATCTATAGCATTCCACTAGCTGTCACCATATTTAACTCTACTCTGAATTGACTTTGTTCTTTATAGAGCACCCATAGCTTGATTTCATACGACATGGATTATGTTACCTCTCTATTGTACTACAAGATTAACAATTAAAAGAACAGTAATAAAGATTAATTTAGTGACTGTAAATAACTCCCCATATGATGTGAAATTTTAGAATCTTAGGTCATATCTGTCTACCTAAGAAATTGAGTTTTATATTGAACTGTTTTTTAAGACTTTAATGATTAAACTCGATATCCATCTCTGTATCTAAATTAGTAACAGCATTTTAAAAAATACCTTGAAACCTGATTAATGTAACCCTTGAAATTAACCCACATAAAACCTGTATAATATGATTGCACCTGTAATTCTTACAATCAAAGTTATGTGATGCAATGTGACCCAAAGGATTAATAAAGATTATTATTGTTGACACTTCATTTTAACATTATAATAGCAATAATAGTAATTAGTAGTAGCAGTGATAGTAGTAATAGTAATAATAATAGAGCTTAATATACACATTTGAGATTTCAAATTTATGAATTCATATCTTAGCTCTGGTATTTAGATGTGCACATATAATTTTTGTCCTTTTTCAAATAAGTCACAATCTGATGTTCAATATGCTGTTCTTAATGCAGGAGTAATAAATTGGTTCCTATTATTTTTATTTGGTAAATATTGTTAAGGAACTGTCCATTTCCTTTGTTCTTGTCATCCTTTCAAAACTTTTATAACATATTTATATAATAAAGCATTTGTCTGTAGATCTGATTATCTTGAAGAGCATTGAATATGATAAGAGTATCAATAGTTTAATGGCTGTCTTTCATTCTCTTTCTCCTCTATTTCAGAAGATTATTAAAAGAAAACTTCTCATCATTGACAGATGTTAGCACTCTCTTCAATGTAGGCTCACATTTTCTGGCTAGGAATAAAACAGATTGTACTTTAAAGTCATTTTACTCTTACATAGTAAAATTTACACTAACAAAGTTAATATTTTTTTATTTGGTGTTTGAAAATTAGCTTTTCTTTCTCTCATAATAATTACCAGCATTTGAAAAATAAATTACTGCAGAAATGATTCTCTTTTTTATTATTATGGATTGATACACAGTTTGGGAAGGCACTCCTAATAAGCACAAATAGACAAGATAAAATAGAAATTAAAAGTAGTCTTATATACATCCATTTGCTTCATTATGTGAGCAGATCCAAACAGAGAAAACAAGAAGTAAAACAAAAATTACCTTAGAATTTTTTTACTTAGTTCTTTTATTTTACTAAATAATTAAAAATATATATATAAATAAATAACTTATTTTTTTTACAAGTTTGAAATTAATTAAGTCTGTTTGTCTATTCAAACTAATAAAAAAGAGATTAAATACAAATTTAAAAAAAATTAGAAGTGAAATATATTAATTTCAAAAAAAGTGTTTTACATTTTTCTTTTTTCTTCTTTTTATGCAGGTTTAAAAACCTGAAAAACATAATCTATTTTTATTACAATAATAATAAAGTTGTGCAGGATTTCGTATATATTTTAAATATGTAACAAAAAATTACCTTTTTTTATTTTTTATTAAAAAAATGCCCATTTATTTAAATGCAGTAAAATTTACAGGGTTTAAACCCATATAGCATAATGGAGTGGTGTCAACCATTCATTAAAAATGAAATAAAAATGGTCATAGGGTCTAATCTACTCTGATTCCATTTTTATTCACTATTATCTCCTATCATTTTACTCTTTTAACCTTATATAATTTTGATAAATTGTAGAATGTTACAAAAAGCCACGTGTACCACCATTTTTAGATTTACTATCAAGTCCCATAAAGGAAAAGTGGAAAATTTATACCCCTGAAAATATCTCAAATGCTTCTTCAGTCATCTACAAATAAAAATCAAAATATGAATAAGAAGTAAAGAATTTCTCTACTGACTACTTAAATAAGCAGCTTTTCCTCATTCAAGGCTTTTTCTGGGCAGATAATAATGGCTAGGATATTCCATATGATGCTTCAAACTCTCAAACTATCTTTAAAAAATTACATGCTCATATGAACACAGAATTCTCACTACATAATATGCAGACATCTCAATAGTATGCATAAATACACCACAGTATTGAGTTTTGTCGAAGCCCTGACAATATCAACATGCACCAATTCTCTTCACCATCCTCAATTAATCAAGATGAGTTAATGCGCTTATTTCTAAATGGCTTTAAATTTGGGCAATAATTGTTCTTTTATCTCATTTTATTTCTTCACATTTCTATTAGTTATGATCAGTATTTTTTTTTTATATTAATGAATTCTAGAATTCTTTTTTATTATAATTTTGTGTCCTTTAAAACATATATGCTAATAACATATCTAGGTTGTTAACAACTATCATTTATCTTTTCCACACATGTCAATCTTAAATAGGAGATTAATTTTTATATGGTGGGTTTCTCTTATGTGGTAATTGGAAAGAAGACTACTCCATTAAGTAATTGCTTATTTTCTTCTTTCCTTTCAATGCAGAATAAATTTGACTCCAAGAAGTATGCTTCATCTGATTAGATAACCCTGAATTAAACTTATAAATATTCATATTAGATAAAAAAAAAAAAAGAAATATGATATTCTATTTTGATGTCTAATTCAGGATGTATTATTTTTTATCCACTGCATTGATCTACATGAATTGCCTACCTCTGCCCATCATTCTATAAATTCTAACATTTTTGGTTTTTTAGTTACTCAGATATTGGGTTATTTTCTATATCTTCTTCCAATGGGCATTGGTACATCTATTTTATTTTTCACTATTTGCTTTATTATTCTATCTGTTTTTTTACTTGTTATATTTTTCTGTTTCATTTTTATCTTCTTTTTCTTGTTTACTTGTTCTTGTTTATCTTTATTGTTTTTCACATGATCTGATATAATTAGTTCACCACCTTCATTTATCTTGTCATTTAAATAGTCATTTAGAATGAAGGTCTCATCATTTTCTTCAATATTATCTATGACTTTTATATCACAGTTATATTTTAAATCACTTTTTGCCACATTTCATGCAACATTATTTATTATTCAAAAGCAGCTTTTCAAACATTTTTTAATTATCCAATCACATCTTTTCAAACATTTTTTTTCTTTTTACAACATTTGATTTCTATCTGTATTTTATGTAGCATTTTTTTTTTATTTTCTTCTTGTAATATAGTAAATAATATATACAGCATAATTATAAATTAGTTTCTTTTTATAGTATTATTCACAGCCTCTGTTGACAGTTATTCAATTTCTTCAAGATTTGCTGCTTCATTAAAGTGTTGATCTATTTTAATTGGTCTTGAACCAGTGATAATTTTTTTTCTTTAACAGTTGATAATTATAAGAAAAAATATTTTTTTTGCTTGAACAATCACAATATTCCTTGATTTTTATTATATTTTATATAAGTGACAACTACTCCCAACTCACCAAAAGCAACTCACCTACCTAACTAGGCACCCTCCAACACTTTCTTGCCTAATTTATTTTTTCATATTACTGCTTTATTTTCTGGTGTATATATATATATATATATATATATATATATATATATATATATATATATATATATATATATATATTGTGCCCTTTTGTATGGGTCTCCATAAATTGTTATATCAATTTGTTAAAAAATTTTAAATGTAAGATATATTACAGCTATATGATGTTGATTTTATTTATAATAATCTTTCAAAAGTTTAATTAAAGTAAACCATGAATGTTTGATATGTGAAATTGTGCTAATATTTGAAGGAGACGTTTCAATAAAAAAAATGATAATATTATATGGTTGGGAAAACTGGCCATGATCAATACTGCATTAATAAGTTTTGTAAATAAATGTTTAAAGCTAAAAGTTTAAAAAAAGACAAGTTAAAATTAAATGCATATATATTTATTGTTGATAAAGATTAATATTTAGTAAGTGAATATAAATATTTTGTTATTAATAGTATATAATAGGAGATTAATATTTGATTTTATAATATCGAATTATTATTTTAAAGTTGTTATAGTATATTATTTTTTTTAAAAAAATGTTTATTTTATAAAATTGAATTGTTAGTTTATTTTTAGATATTACAAGCGTTTATATCTGTGTTGTAAGTCAGGTGACATATATGTACACATATGCTTGTAAGTTTTTTTTAATAAAGTTGCAAAACTGTTTTAAAATTCTATTATAAAATTTATAAATATTATATTGGCTATCACGAGATAAAAATAAAAATAATTAGTGTGGAATATTAAATCTGATTTTTAAAATACTGTTTAAAAAATATAATGAATAAAAATAGACTTAGTTTGTTTAGAAAAATAGTCTTATAAAAGTTAAAAGTGAAATAAAGTAAAACATATATTTTAAAAAATGTTTAATGGATTTAAATAAATGATAAAAATTAATTTAAGAATTAAATAATGTAATAAATAATAAATATTAAATAAGTCATTATTTATTTTAAATTTCGTATTGTTGGTAAGATATGTAAATAGGCTAGCAAGGTGATTGTTTAATTTACCAATCAAGTGGGTAATTTATTCCGGTATAAAAACGGAGGTTCAATTGTTCAGGGGTGATTGTAATTTCTTTTAAGTGAAGTGTGCTATTAAATATAGCTAAGTAAAAAAAATTATAGACGCTCTCGTAATATTTCTTAATTTATAAGAGAGTAGTTTTAAATAATTTTATAAAAGTTTACCGTTAAATATGCAGTGCTAATTTATTCATAATTCCCTATTGATCGTCTCTATCAAAGCTCAATTTTACTATCAAATAATCATGAAAATATCGTATATTGATAAAATGTGTTGGAAACTTTATATTAAAAATATAGTGAACGCTGGATTAACTAGGAGAATTACTAGTTGGATAAAAATAATATATTGGACATTATATGAATTTAAAAGTTGATTATAATTAATTTTTTATAAACAAATATTTTAAAAAAAGATAAATACTTCTTTATGAAGAAAGTATTTTTAAATTATATATTTTAATATATCTTTTGGTAAAGATATGGAAGTTAATAATAATTGCAGAAATACTTGCCTTATTAAGTCTTTGTTGTTTAAAAGACTAGATTTCGATAATTTTAAAAGGCAGATAAATCGGAAATTTAATTGGTAAACAAATACCTGTAAAAAAAAAATATTATATAGTAAAGTCTGGACGCTGGTCGTACAGAAGAATTTGGAGATTGATTTTACCTAAATATTTGTTAAGAAATGCACAAAGAAGTATACGTGGATATCCAAGTCAATTTTTATAAAACTTAGATAAAAATATTATAAACTATTGATTAATCCTAGGAAGATAATAACTTTTAAATAAATCCGGATCCTATAAACTGTTTTAATTATTATTTTGTTTCTTTATGGTGGAACTTATTTTATCTTATTTTTTTTAAAAAAAAAACGTTTTCCATTTATTTCATAAAAATTGTTTAAACACGTGATGTACTGGAAAAAGGAAGTGGTGTTGGTAAAATATTGTGCCTAGGAAAAAAGAACAATTGTGGGTGGAAAGAAGACACCGTTGGATTTTATGTAACATATTTTGTTTTCTTAACTAACATAGATATTTAATTATTTATTGATCCATCAAAGATAAGAGAGGTACATTTTAAAAGTAATTACACATTAATATAACACTTAATTTCATAAAGTTTATTTTTTATATAATTTTACAACACGTAATATTTTAAGAATAATTGTTGAGTATAAATGTGATATTATTTTGTAAAACTATAATCCTGGAGGACATCGTTTGGCTGATTATAAATTGGAGTATCATTTATGGTAATAATTATATAATATTAATAATTTAATGTATTTTGCTTTGTTTTCTTTAGATAAACCAAATATTATTTGATTGTTGAGTGAATGTATAAATATTTAAAGAACATACACGCATAATATTATCAATAATAGTTTTATTTTAATATGCATACTTTATTTTACAATATAAATTTATTACAACGTAATAAGAGTTATCCAGAAATAATTATATGATTCTTTTATGAATACACTTTAATGTTTTTCTGTTACAATATTAGGAATTTGATTTATTATATTAGTATGAGTCATTTATATTTATTTTCAAGTTAGTAAGAAGTAAAAAAAAATATATCTATATTTTTTTATTTTTTATTAGACAAGTTAAATTAATTTTATATAGAAAATTATATTTTGTTTGAAGGGTTTATCATATATAGATGATGAGATATAAGAGAGTTTGGATAGTCATTTTTTTTTAAAAATTGGTAAGCTGATACTGAAGTTAAATAAGATTAGAATGATATTTGAAGATAGGGTTTTATTAAGAGGGAATAGGAATAACAAGTAGAGAAGAATAATAGTTTAAATGGAAAAGAATCATAGAATTTTATTTTAATATAATAACTTTATAAATTGGTAATTTATAAATAAAAATTTCGTCTTCACAAAATTGTTGAATAATTTTAAAAATATTTTTTTAAGAAAAGAACATATATGTATTGCATATTTTGGTAAGACATATATTATGAAATTACATCAGAATGAAGTAAATAATTATGTAATCAATAAAAGTCACATAATATTACAAAGTTATATTAATCTATACATTAGTTGATATTTAGTTAATGCTAATAATAAATGTAATACATAATAGTTACATTATAATAGAAATAGCTATAATACTTAAATGGAGTAGCATTTTAATTATTAAAGTTTGTTTATTTTACATGTGCTACATAAGTGATATTTTACATAAAAGCCTTCAATTGTACTAAGTGATTATAAATGATATCTAGTAAAATATAAGTTCATAAACTCAATTAAATGTTACTGATAAAATATTTAAGAAATGTATGGATTATTTATTTTGGATTATAGAAATAACAACAATGTAAGAATCTTGTATTATTATTATTTTTCTTATTTTTATTTTTCTTGATTTCCACTTGTAATGTAAATAATGTATATAAGTTATTTATTAAAGTTGATGTAAATAAATTTGTTTAAGTTGTTTTAAAAGTGTGTCAAATTCATTATTTTGCACCACAGCATTTGACAATAGATAATTTGAATAAAACATAATATTTGCACAATATGAATTAAATTATTATTATTTTTTTTAAAAAAGAAATACAGTATTTTCTTAATATAATTTATAAAAATTCATTAACATTAACATATTATGTTATAATGGTCATAAAATAATTATAATGCACAATATAAGAGTATAATATTATTTATTGCCACATATTATTAAATTATAAGATTTTATTATATTTTCAATTAAGATACTATATGAAGATGAAAGACATGTAGATGATTTACTTGTTTTCTTAATGATTAGTAGTGTAATAAAATAGATAAGGTTAACTTATACACTGGAGATTGTTATTATTAGTTATTTATTATTATTATAAGTTAGGTATAGTTAGGTTTGATATTAAATCCCTTATCATGCCTATCTGCAAGAAGTATTATTACTTTAAGATAATTAAAAGAACCTGAGATTATTTAGTTATATTTCTTTGATAAAAGATTGAGATTTATTTATTATTATTATTGAAGTTAGTTAATTTTATAAAAGATATAGGAGTGCTATAGATGTATTAGTGAGATAATAAAGAGGTTATAGTATTCTTATGCCATTGAGATAATGTCTTAGAAGACATAGGCTCAATGTAAATTCATATTACCACTTGTAACTTCACTTCATAGTCTCATGATTTAATAAATACTTATTTAATTAATGCATGATATTGAACCATATTAATTTTCTGTTAGTTGTACTAAATCTGATAAGATATAGTATTATAAAAATATATTAATAATAGTTATACATATTTTAGCCGAGCATAACGATTTAATTGAGCTAGTCATATTTGAAGTTATATTATATATTTCTGGAAGTGAGGGTACAATATATATATATATATATATTTATTAATAACCAGACCTTACTTTTTATTTAAATAATAATCAACCATTCTTTATTTCATATTCCATACAGCACATATATACGTGTGTGCTCTCACTTATACTTTAAATAATTAATAACAATTATGACTTCTTTTAGAATCTATAATAATTTTAAATATTATTTTATAAGTATTATGGAGTCATTGAGTCATAAGATAATTTTTCTTTTATATAAACCTAAATTTAACTAAACAATTTGAACCCTATATATAATGCAGCTTGGTATAATCAGCCTTAGTTGGATGTCCAAATATAGCATATCACTATATATAATACAACTTTATTTAATTAGGACCAATTGAGTATTCAAAGGTAGCTAATTAATCTGGCCACATTTGGGCTGTCAAATGTGACAGACCATCTATGCACCAGGAAATTCATTCAGGCTCTTCTTGGGCATCAAAATGTAACATACAAGATATAAATATACTTTTAATTGATAAATTTAATAAATTCTCAATATAATTGCTCTGACATTTAGCCTATGATTGTGTGTTGATAAAGGATTTGCATATATAAAAGCATCATACATACATTATGGCATTTTCACTTTTGCATGACAAATCAAACCCCTTTTCAGATCTGTTATTACCCATAATGGTAGCTCTTATATATATATATATATATATATATTGTAACAGAATTAAAATTAGAAAAAATAAATAGATAAATAGAATTATTAATTATTATAATAGATATGTTTATAATCTGCGCCATTTATATAATCTGTCATTTGTAACAGTATGAATAAATAAAGATGAATTGATAAAAAGATTGATAAAAGACTGTTACTTTTATAACTGATTACAATCTATATATTGATGAATGATAAAGTGATAGTTGCTATAATTCAATAACTAACTATAACATTATAGCCCGATTGCAACTATCCCTAACATTAATTCTGTCACATTCGTAATGAAATAAACAAATTATCTCATTTCTTAATACTTAAAATAACAACAATGAAAATTAAAACTATCATCATTAAAGATTTAATGATATTTAAATATTGGGGAAGTCATTTGAACAATAAAACATACTGGCCATTGTCATCAAATAAAATAACATTAAATATAGCAACTGAATAAAATTATCCACTGTGAGATCCCTGGAGTGCATTATGCTTATCTCCAATACTAGGTTCTTTTAACCAAGAATCCTTCTCATTCCTCTTTCCATGTATATACGACCATTCACAGTCACACGCACACACTGGTGCTATTTATAACAATGTATAAAATTATCATATAAACTTAATATCATTAAGTTGGAAAGATGAAATCACTCTTTATTCAGTTTAGCTAAATACATGTGTTTTCCCATGAGTGCCACTAGATTGTTTTAAATCTAGATAAATATCTGTTTAGAGTGTACTGAGTTCAAACTCATTCGGTACATTTTTATCACACATGACTTGGATGACTAATGAAAAAAAATGACACTCTTATATTTTACTTATGTCAATAAAATCATAAGATCCCCATATCACCAAAAATTTATATACATCAAGACTCTTATAGACATTGCTAGCTCATTTACGTATATTGATGAACAGACAAGTATAATCTTATTAATGGCTTCTAACAAGCATCGTGAAGACCATTATTGATATTGATGGCCATTTAACTAGATTATTTATCACAATATAAAGGTGATGATGATGATATCATAATAATAATAATGATAATAATAGTGATGATGATACCAGCCATAGCTTATAAATAAACTCACAACAATAAATTTATCTTTATAAACTCATAAGCACTTATTAAAATCATCCCATTTTCAATTGGGATTTAATTATTACATTCACTAGCATTTATATTAGTTTATGTTTATTTACTAAAATACTTTAATAGTTAAAACTAGGATTTAATAATACTAGTGATGATGAATAATCATCACGAATCTCTATGCATGATATTCAACTTTCTCTAAATCCTTATTTACTAAATATATTAATTATGTTAAACATTAGATTTAATGATTATACTTTATTTAATCAATGATGATGATGATCATTTAAACAATAGAATTAAGACAAGAAAAATACAACAATATTTTTAATAAGAACTCGGAAACCAATTAAGATATATAATTATATTTATTAATATTATTCTTCTTTCCTTCTTTAAAATCAAATTTACTAATTAGATAAATGGCTTTTTATTACATTGATTAACTATGGAACTAATACAAAATTTTATGTAAGCATAACCAAATAAATTTAATATACAAGTTTGTCATTTTGGATAATTTTAAAATAAGCTGGCTTAAAATGACATTTAAAAAAATATATATTTCATGGAATGCTTATTTAAGACTTTCCTAACTTATTATATCATAAAAATAAATTTCATATGCAACTTGTGTTTTATTTCACTTCCATTCATATGTAAGCCTTGCTTTATAATTTCTCATATTTAAACTAATTATGTATAACCTATTCTTTTGACGTGTTTGTATAAGCAGTTACACATGCACACACATTCGGTAATGTTAACATATATGTTTAAAATGTATACCCCTATATTAGAGATTAATACATAAATTACATATATAAAAAAATATTCTTGTCACCTTTTAGCAAAATAAAATAAAATACATTATATCAATTTTAATATGCAACAAGATAAAAAAAAACAACAACATTATAAATGCATATATTTATAGGTTGCTCATTATCATAACAAATGAAGAACAATAAAAGAAACATTTCAATATTAGAATATATAATATAAAAAAATAATAAAAAATAATGAAAATTTAAGTTTAAAGATTTAAACTGTGTTTGTGTTATGTTATGTGATATTGAGAATAACTATCGATAAACATGCCTTTAATGTTTCTGTATCAAAGAAAAAAAATAATGCCTTGACCAATAAATGAAGGTTTACTTTTAATAAGCAATAATAAAAGATCTGTTAAGGAAAGTTCATAGTTACCCGATTACTTTCACTTCCTATAAATGTCCTGAGTTTGAATTTTCAGACTGCTGGTCTTTGCTCCATTTAAAAAAAAGAAAGTTCTTGCAGATACTTTCAAGATAAACATGAATTAATTGACTTGCTTATTTCTTCAAATTTAAAATTATTTATTGCTGATACTTTTGATAATTCTGAATTCATTGACTGGCTTGCTTCTACCATTTCAAAAAGAGTTATTTCAAATATTTTTAGATAAGTATGAACTGGTGTATTTGCTTGTCTCTCCCATTTTAAAAAAAACAACAACATTGTAGACACTTTAGCTGACTGAGGAAAACTTTAACAAAAAATTTGATTCATAGCTTCATCAAATTTGGCTATATATATGGCTTTTATTCATCTTTCCTATCTTCTTGGCTCTTGTCAAAGATAATAATGAGATGACATTTTTGGCTGGTTTTAAATTTGGCCATTATTTTGGTTACTATGGACTGCTATATGGGTCCACAGTAGATCAGTGATTTAACTCATTCTGTATTAATCAGGGAAGCAGAAAAAATGGTTTTAGCAATGCAAATTCATTATATCATACACAGCAAAATATATTAATATCATATCATAGAATTGTTAATAACTTCTTCCAATAAATTCAATTTTGTTCCATTTTTTCTTCTTTATCTTAATCTTGCTGGGAATTACTTATATATATGCACATCTTTGTCTATACTGACTTTAAAACAAGTCATTCTTTTTTCTTCCTCAATTTTTAGAGTGAAAAAAAAAATCAATTGCTCACTCTCCTCATATTAAAAAAAAACTGACTGCTACATCTTTCCTTCAACAACTTTAAAAAACACTGAGTGACTCTAAATAGTTTCATTCATTTTTATTGCGAATTTTAGTCAAAGAAAAAAGTCACCTGGAAATCTTTATCTTGAGATAAAAATCAAAGCTTCACAAGTTGATGTTCTATCGCGATTTTACAAGAAAATTAATAATCACATTTCATTACATCAAAGCACTCCTTTTCCAAAATAATCTTAGATACAGATAACAAACAATAAAGTAAATAGGTGTGAAAGCATTTTTGTTTTTATACAGTCGTTTTCATTCTTTCACACTCTTTTGCACGTGTACATTTTTTTAATCTCCTAATCTGATCGCCTTATTTTACACTTTCTTTCTGATCTGCTTTATTTTAACAAAATTAATGTTAAATAATTTAACACCTTATTTAATAAGAAAATATAATAAAACAATATTAAATATTATTACCCTCTCTCTTTACAACTGCTTATTCATTAATTACTTATATAGACTATATAATAATAAATACACACATAAATCTATGTATCCAAAAGAAAATTTTTTTTTAGATAAATTATATATCTATGTGTTTGAAATGAGTCACATACATACAATATATAAACTAGATTTAGAAATCACACACATGTTACATTTATTTTTCACACTTTATATCTATTTTAAAATGCTGCAAAAATAATAAAAGAAGACATTTTAATAAAAATAGCATTTTATAGAATCAAAAAAATAACAAAATAATAAAAAAGACATGTAATTACAAATGCATTTTCTAAACTACCTCGCAAAGAAATAAATAAGCATTTTCTTTGGATTTGACCATAGATAATTTTTTTATTATTTCTGTTTCCTTATCTACTGTCAAACATATAATATATATAAAATAATACTCCTAACAAAAATATATATTGTAACACAAATGTTTCTTATTTTTCTCTTATATCATGCTACTTCAGGAAAATATAAGAGATTCTTAAATTAAATTGCAAACCTATGTATATATTGCACTGCAGTAAATAATCGAGATGCAAAGACAATAAGTAATTTATATATTGCAAGTTTGGCTGCAGAAAGAAGTTTGCTATTAACTGAAAGGAGAACTTTTGATTCCTCTTGGAGGCCTTAAAGAAACTGAGCAGGGCAAATTCCTAATGTCCACTCCATACGTTCTTGCCATTGCAGCTGTTATCACTAAGTGATTATTCATATAGTATATGGACATGGATGGGCTGCTCACCAGCACACATTAGCCAGGGTGGTGAGTTTATTGGCTTTTTGTCTCCAAGTTTAAGAATATTTTTTCAATATATGCAATCATGACAGACAAAAATAAATCAAGTCCCTTATTCTCAGGAAGCTGTAAAGTCACCAACCAAGGCAGTGGTTGGTGGATGAAGGTGGAGGGTGCTAAGAATCCCCGGAATGCAGACTCAGGCTGCCATTTGATGATGACTTTTTATTTAGGTACTTACAACTGCAGATCACTTTCAAGTGAAGGAAGATTGCAAGAGTTAGAAGAAGAACTGTTTTATATTAAATGGGACATTATTGGGCTTTGTGAAGTTAGAAAGAAAGGTGAAGAAGCAATTGATTTAAAAAGTGGACATATACTCTACTATAAAGGCACAAATATTGGAAATACAAGTGGACTAGGATTCATTATAAATAAAAAATGGAAGAATAACATTGTGGAGATTAGTGGTGTATCAGACAGAGTGCCAAGATTAGTTTTACAACTTAATAGCAGATACCAAATGCAGATAATTCAGGTTTATTCTCTAACAAGTTCTCATAGTGATGAAGTTATAGAAGATTTTTATATGGATGTACAAAAGGCTTTTGATCAGAGTAAACATCATTTTAAAATTGTTATGAGAGACTTTAATGCTAGAATTGGTAAACAAATGAAAGATGAAAATGCTGTAGATAATTTTGGTTATGGTAATAGAAATGAGAGAGGACATAGACTTGTGGAGTTTTCAGAAAAAGAAAAACTTTATGTTATGAATTCTTTTTTTGAGAAAAATGTTAAAAGGAAATGAACATGGAAGGATCCAAATGAAGATACGGCAGAATTGGATTATATTTTGACTAACTGAAAATACATATTTCAAGATTGTAATGTTCTTAATAAACTTAACACAGGAAGTGATCATCTATTAGTAAGATGTAAGATACTTGTTAATGCAAAACTAGAGAGACAAAAATTATTATAAAAGACAATATTTACAGTTGATATTCCTAATCTTCAGAGACATTCTAATGAATTTAAATTAGAACTTACAAATCAGGTTCAAGTATTAGTAGATTTTAAACATGATTCAGATTTGAATGATATTAATAGGAAAATACGCGATACACTTTTAAAAACTGCAACAAAGATAGCTGGTAGAAAAAAGCAGCAATTGACCAATAAAATTTCTACTGAGACTAGAGAATTTATGAAGAAAACAAGGAATATGAGGATATACAACAATGATGCATTAAAAAGGATTGAATATCTCAAATTTTGTAAAATGGTGCAGAAAAGAGTTGAAAATGATATAAGAAAGTATAATTGTGAACTAGCAAGGAAAGCTGTAGAAGAGAATAAAAGTCCAAAGAGTGTAAAACAACATTTTGGTATTGGTAGGAAATTTATATCTGCAATAAAAAAAAAGATGGCATTATTACTAAAAAGAGAGATGACATCATAAAATGTGTAAAGACTTCTATCAAGAATTATATAGTTATAAAGAACAAGTGCCTCCTATACATATTATATCATCCGATTTGCCCAGAATTTTGAATAAGGAAGTGAGACATGCAATTAAATTTATGAAGAAAGGGAAGGTTCCAGGTAATGATGGAATTGTAATTGATATATTAAAGGAAGCAGGTGAAGAAATAGAATTTTTTTTAGCAAAGTTATATACCAAATGTCTAAATGATAAAGATGTACCAGATGATTGGAAGAATGTAGTATTAATATTTAAAAATGGTGATAAAGAAGATATTAGAAATTACAGACCTATCAGTCTTTTATCAGTTTTATACAAAATTTTTACTAAGATAATTACAACTTGTCTACAGAAAACACTGGATTTCCACCAACCAAGAGAACAAGCTGGATTTAAAAGTGGTTTTAGTACAGTAGATCATATCCAGGTATTGAGAAAAATTATAGAAAGGACAAATAAATATGAGTTGCCATTATGCTTAGGATTTGTAGACTATGAAAAGGCATTTGATTCTATAAACATTTCTTCAGTGATTAAAGCATTGGATCATCAAGGTATAGATCCAGGATATTGTCATATTTTAAAGAATATTTATAAAAACGCAACAGCAACAATTAGATTACATAATGATAGTAGGAAAATCAACATTGAAAAGGGTGTAAGACAGGGTGACTCCATATCTCCAAAACTTTTTACCGCAGTGCTGTAAGAATTATTTTGTGGATTAAAATGGGAAGCTAAAGGAGTGAAAGTAAATGGATATTATTTAAGTCATTTAGATTTTGCAGATGATGTAGTTGTTTTTGCAAATAATGCTTTAGAGCTACAGGAAATGTTGCAGGAGTTATCAGATGAAAGTAGGAAAGTAGGACTAAAGATAAATGTTAAAAAGACTAAAGTAATGTTTAATAGATTTTCTCAAAATATGAAAATAACGATTGATTATGATGAGTTAGAAAAAATTAACAGTTACAAATACCTTGGTCAGATTATTAATACAGATGAAAATATAATGGATGAAATTAATCATGGAATTAAACTTGGTTGGAGTGCTTTTGGTAAAAATAACTTGATACTAAAAGGAAATATGCCTATGTGTTTGAAAAGGAAGGTTTTTAATAAATGTGTTTTGCCAGTTCCTACTTATGGATCTGAGACTTGGACACTTAATAGAAGAGCAATACAGAGGCTTCAGACCACTCAAAGAAGTATGGAGAGATGCATGTTGGGAATAACAAGAAGGGATCGAAAACGCAATGTATGGGTAAGAGAACAAACAGGTGTTACTGATCTCATTGAAAAAATTAAAAGACTGGAATTGGTCTGGACATATTGTTAGAAGAGATGATAACAGATGGACAATTGAAATTTTAAAGTGGATTGCAAGAGATTGTAAAAGACCCAAAAGAGGACCACATGTTGGATGAAATAAGAAAGTGTGCAGGGGTGATGTGGAGAAGAGAAGCTAAAGATAAAAAAAGATGGATCGAACTTGGAGTGACCTTCATCCTGCAGTGGATTGATATTGGTTGATGATGATGGTGATGATGATATTGCAAGTTTATGAATATGGCAACAAAAAAAAGTAAATGTTATAAAATCATGTCATTTGCATCTAGAAAAGATTGCAGTGCATTGTATGGGATTTAAATGCAGCATAATTATTTCAATAATATACATTGCATTGCATGGGGTTTGATCCAGGATAATAATTTAAGTCATTTCAGAATAATAAATTGAATGCATGTTTAATTAAAACTTTAAATTCTAGGCTAAATATTGTCATTAATTTGAGTTTAAATATAAATTACTGCTGACCCTCTTAGACAAATAGTTTACTAAAACTATCATGACTGAACACTGAAAATGTTCACTATAATTGGTTGTTTTGGTCTACATAGCATTACTGTCTATTTATAATTAACAACATGCCTTCTACAACATTAGCTTGAACATTATGTAGTGCACTATGTATATGAAACATCAACATTATTTATATTATGCATTCCAATGATTGCTGAATAAACAATGAAACTCTACTTAGAAATATGTTATTTAATAACAAATGTACATGTATGGTACAGCCAAGTCAGGATTCAACACACACACATGCACACACACTCACACATATATATAATTTAACTACATCTGCAAGTGACAATGATAATGAAATGATCTATATATTATGGAATTTTCATAATGAAAACAGTTATAATATAATACATCATACTCAATTAGGGACTTTAAAGATACTGGCAAAATATTAAAATAATGTCTTGAGTTGCAAGGCTGTAAGCAGAAGCATGACAAAAAATATATTTATATAAATTATTTTTGGGTAAAATTTTGTATTATTTTCTATTATATACTGATATTTTGACAATCTATTGTCAAGGTAAACTTTTAAAAAAAATTGTTCCATCTCAAACTGTAATGTGACTGAGTGCAAGACGAAGCATGAGAATCAGTTTGAAATAGTTTAGTATTCAGAATATGAGGTTTATCAAAATGTATATTTCTCTTAATTTTAACATCCATCAATTTAAAATCAATATTCGAAGACATAGATAAAATAAAAGGTTTTCATATGGCTGGAATACATTGTGCTTCATCAGCCCTATTTAAACCAGTAGGTCTCTTTAATATTTCAATTGATTTTCTCATGGTTTTCAAATCATATCTCTTCAAATTAGCAAGAATTTTTGCATTGTCAAAATCAGATTGGTGACCAAAAATATTAATGTTTTGATTAAAAAACATTTTTATGTTCCTTAATTCTGACATTTACTCATCTATTACACTGGCCTACATAGCTTCTTGAGCACTGTAAACATGGAATTTCATAAACTGCTTGGTGTTCCAAAAATATTCTGTCTTTAGGTCTATGTAAAAAATCACCAATTTTTGCCAGTAGAAAAAGTATTCTTTATATTAAAACAAAATAGTCTTCTAATGATTTTATCAGTAACCCCTTTAATATAAGGTAAAATCACTCTATTAAAAGATGACTTGTCAATTTTTATCCTCTTTTTTCCTTTTAGTATCAATACTATGTAAAGCCTTACATATGATATTTTTATTATAATCATTATAAAGGAACAATATTGGTATATAATAGAAAATAATATAGGGTTTTACCCAAAAAATAATTTATATACATCATACAAACATGATCTGGAGGTGAGCAAAATGAAAGAGGTAGTTAATTCTGACTCCTTTTGCGTTTATGTAAAAATATTTTACACTTGTTTCAGCGGTTTTGGTAAAGACGCCATCTATTGATCATAAATAACAAGTGATAGCAGGTTACGTGACTAACTTGTTTTTATTTTTCATAAATGTACCTTTAAAGTTTTCTTGCAATGATATATATTGCAGAGACTTTGACTATGTGGTGAAACTGAACTGAGATCAGACCCATATAGATATCTAGCTTGCTAGGCTGAGTTTGAAAACTTTACCGGTCTGAAAAATTCACGCTTGCAAACTGATATAAACGTTTTGCATAAACGCTTGAGAGTCAGTCTTTAGACCTAGTTTCTATAGCTCTATTCTTCCACTGACGAAAGCAAACCAGCTTGAAATCAGCTGATCTGGAGGTGAGCAAAATGAAAGAGGTAGTTAATTCTGACTCCTTTGCGTTTATGTAAAAATATTTTACACTTGTTTCGCGGTTTTGGTAAAGACGCCATCTATTGATCATAAATAACAAGTGATAGCAGGTTACGTGACTAACTTGTTTTTATTTTTCATAAATGTACCTTTAAAGTTTTCTTGCAATGATATATATTGCAGAGACTTTGACTATGTGGTGAAACTGAACTGAGATCAGACCCATATAGATATCTAGCTTGCTAGGCTGAGTTTGAAGACTTTACCGGTCTGAAAAATTCACGCTTGCAAACTGATATAAACGTTTTGCATAAACGCTTGAGAGTCAGTCTTTAGACCTAGTTTCTATAGCTCTATCCTTCCACTGACGAAAGCAAACCAGCTTGAAATCAGCTGATCTGGAGGTGAGCAAAATAAAAGAGGTAGTTAATTCTGACTCCCTTTGCGTTTATGTAAAAATATTTTACACTTGTTTCGGCGGTTTTGGTAAAGACGCCATCTATTGATCATAAATAACAAGTCATAGCAGGTTACGTGACTAACTTGTTTTTATTTTTCATAAATGTACCTTTAAAGTTTTCTTGCAATGATATATATTGCAGAGACTTTGACTATGTGGTGAAACTGAACTGAGATCAGACCCATATAGATATCTAGCTTGCTAGGCTGAGTTTGAAAACTTTACCAGTCTGAAAAATTCACGCTTGCAAACTGATATAAACGTTTTGCATAAACGCTTGAGAGTCAGTCTTTAGACCTAGTTTCTATAGCTCTATTCTTCCACTGATGTAAAGCAAACCAGCTTGAAATCAGCTGATCTGGAGGTGAGCAAAATGAAAGAGGTAGTTAATTCTGACTCCTTTTGCGTTTATGTAAAAATATTTTACACTTGTTTCAAGGGTTTTGGTAAAGACGCCATCTATTGATCATAAATAACAAGTGATAGCAGGTTACGTGACTAACTTGTATTTTTATTTTTCATAAATGTACCTTTAAAGTTTTCTTGCAATGATATATATTGCAGAGACTTTGACTATGTGGTGAAACTGAACTGAGATCAGACCCATATAGATATCTAGCTTGCTAGGCTGAGTTTGAAGACTTTACCAGTCTGAAAAATTCATGCTTGCAAACTGATATAAACGTTTTGCATAAGCGCTTGAGAGTCAGTCTTTAGACCTAGTTTCTATAGCTCTATCCTTCCACTGACGAAACAAACCAGCTTGAAATCAGCTGATCTGGAGGTGAGCAAAATGAAAGAGGTAGTTAATTCTGACTCCTTTTGCGTTTATGTAAAAATATTTTACACTTGTTTCGGCGGTTTTGGTAAAGACGCCATCTATTGATCATAAATAACAAGTGATAGCAGGTTACGTGACTAACTTGTTTTTATTTTTCATAAATGTACCTTTAAAGTTTTCTTGCAATGATATATATTGCAGAGACTTTGGCTATGTGGTGAAACTGAACTGAGATCAGACCCATATAGATATCTAGCTTGCTAGGCTGAGTTTGAAGACTTTACCGGTCTGAAAAATTCACGCTTGCAAACTGATATAAACGTTTTGCATAAACGCTTGAGAGTCAGTCTTTAGACCTAGTTTCTATAGCTCTATCCTTCCACTGACGAAAGCAAACCAGCTTGAAATCAGCTGATCTGGAGGTGAGCAAAATGAAAGAGGTAGTTAATTCTGACTCCTTTTGCGTTTATGTAAAAATATTTTACACTTGTTTCGCGGTTTTGGTAAAGACACCATCTATTGATCATAAATAACAAGTGATAGCAGGTTACGTGACTAACTTGTTTTTATTTTTCTTAAATGTACCTTTAAAGTTTTCTTGCAATGATATATATTGCAGAGACTTTGACTATGTGGTGAAACTGAACTGACATCAGACCCATATAGATATCTAGCTTGCTAGGCTGAGTTTGAAGAGTTTACCGGTCTGAAAAATTCACGCTTGCAAACTGATATAAACGCTTGAGAGTCAGTCTTTAGACCTAGTTTCTATAGCTCTATCCTTCCACTGACGAAAGCAAACCAGCTTGAAATCAGCTGATCTGGAGGTGAGCAAAATGAAAGAGGTAGTTAATTCTGACTCCTTTTGTGTTTATGTAAAAATATTTTACACTTGTTTCGGCAGTTTTGGTAAAGACGCCATCTATTGATCATAAATAACAAGTGATAGCAGGTTACGTGACTAACTTGTTTTTATTTTTCATAAATGTACCTTTAAAGTTTTCTTGCAATGATATATATTGCAGAGACTTTGACTATGTGGTGAAACTGAACTGAGATCAGACCCATATAGATATCTAGCTTGCTAGGCTGAGTTTGAAGACTTTACCGGTCTGAAAAATTCACGCTTGCAAACTGATATAAACGTTTTGCATAAACGCTTGAGAGTCAGTCTTTAGACCTAGTTTCTATAGCTCTATCCTTCCACTGACAAAAGCAAACCAGCTTGAAATCAGCTGATCTGGAGGTGAGCAAAATGAAAGAGGTAGTTAATTCTGACTCCTTTTGCGTTTATGTAAAAATATTTTACACTTGTTTCGGCGGTTTTGGTAAAGACGCCATCTATTGATCATAAATAACAAGTGATAGTAGGTTACATGACTAACTTGTTTTTATTTTTCATATATATATATATATATATATGTTAAAACGAAGATTTGCATGGGTTAAATATATAAAATACATATTTTGCAGGTTCATCCGTGTTAAAAACTTTTAATATTAATATATTGACGTTTCGACTTGGTCACACAAGCTATCCACAGAATTATAAAAGGTGGAAAGGTGGTTGTAGAGGCACTACAATCACTTATTTGAATAAAATGTTAAAATTCCACCAATAGCAAAAAATGTTAAATTTAGGAATGTTTTTTAAAAAAAAATTTCCAAATAGGAGGAAGTTTGCATGTATCATCTTTCTTATTGATACAATCTGGCCTTTTAAGTATCTCAATGGCTTCTCTAATTTTGCATTGGTAGAGATTATCACATCTGGATATGATCCTGGTACTAGAAAAATCAATTTTATGACCTGAATCTATAGTATGGAGTGAGAGTGCTGATGATGATGAGTGTTGTTTAACTGCATTAGCATGCTCATCTCTCCTAACACTGATGCAACGATTACTCATACCTATGTAAGAAACTTTACTATTTTTACATGAGATTTGATAGACACCATGAGATTCAAGAGGGATTGAATCCTTAGGCTTGGTTATTATATTGCTGATCTTTTGATGAGCAGAAAATGCTGTATCTATATTATAGCATTTTAATATACGTCCGATAATGTCTGTAGTTCCTTTTACATATGGAACACAAATCCTAATAGCTGATTTATCTTTTTGTTTCCTATTTTGTCTATTTTGGGCTTGAAATAAGGCTTTTTTTTTATAAAATTGTAATTATAACTATTTGCTAATAAAACACTATTAATATGATTTATTTTTTCTTTCAGATATGTCTCATCTGAAAGGTTAATTGCTCTATTTAAAAGAGTTTTGGCTACAGAAAGTATCTGAGTTGGATGATGATGAGAATGGAAATGCAAATATCTGTCTGTGTGTGTATCCTTTCTGTAAATAGAAAAAGATAAACTATTTGGTGTTCTGGTGACTAAAACATCAAGAAAAGGGAGTTTTCCATCAGACTCTGTCTCCATTGTAAATTTAATATGAGGATGCATATTATTTAAATGTAAGAAAAAATCATCTAATTTATTTTTTCCATGTTGCCATATGACAAAAGTGTCATCTATGTATCTGAGCCAAATGAGAGATTTTAAAGATGATGATTCTAAAGCATGAGTTTCTATATATTCCATGAATAAATCAGCTATTACTCCTGAGATAGGTGAGCCTATAGGAGTACCAAAAACTTGTCTGTAATGCTGTCCATTGTATACAAAATATGTATTTAAGAGACAATGTTTAATTAAAGCAATAATATGGTCTGGTAAATTGCAACGTTGTGAGATTATATTTAAAGCTTCATCAATTGGAATGTTTGTAAACAAAGACATGACATCAAAATTGACCAGAATGTCATTAGCATTAATTTTTAAACTTTTTAAAACAGAAATAAAATGAAGAGAGTTTTCAATATATGATTTAATAGATGGGATTGTAGGTTTAATGAAATCTGATGAGTATCTGGCTAAAATATGAGTTGGAGAACCTATTGCACTTACTATTGGATGAAGGGGGGTATCTGGTTTGTGAATTTTTGGAAGTCCATAAAATTTTGGACAGACACAAGATTTTTCACGAGGGATTATTTTATTTTTTATCTCTGTTTCAATAGGTGATTTATTAATAATAGATTTTGTTGTTTTTTCCAAATACATAGTATGATCTTTTTTTGATAGTTTATAAGTTTTATCATTAAGCAGAACTAAAATTTATTATGGTAAATGTCACGATCCATTACAACTGTGGCGTTACCTTTATCAGCTGGAAGTACAACAATTGATTTGTCCGATTTTATATTATTTAATGCTTGTCTTTCTTTTTTTGAAATATTTTTTGCTATTTGTGGAATTTTAACATTTTATTCAAATCAGTGATTGTAGCGCCTCTACAACCATCTTTCTACCTTTTATAATTCTGTAGATGGGTTGTGTGACCAAGTCGAAATGTCAGTATATTAATATTAACCAAAAGACTGTTTTTTACGAGGCTCCTCGTAGACATCTGAAGTCACTCTAACTCAGCCGATTCTTATGCTAAAAAATTCGTTCGATACGTTTTGAAGAGATTTTTAAAAGTTCTGTACGATGGTGACCTCTTCCGACTTATTTTACAAGTAAAAAATAAAAAAAAACGCATTTATAACTAAACAAAGAAAGAACATTATTTGTGATTGGTTCTTAGCAAGCTCTCAGCCGAAAAAGACATTCTGATTGGCTGGAAAGAACAAAGAAACCGCCTGATCAAAGAAAATAAAGAAAAACGCTGAGATTTTCATTTTGAATCCAATTTTAAGTATTATAAAATTATATTTATGGAAATTAAAATTATTCTCAGAGAGAATAATAAAAAAACAAAATTATTTTCGAAAAATATTGAAGATTTTAGTACAAATATTGAAGATGTAGTAAAAAGAAATATTTACTTTTCTATAACGTAAAAGTCGATCTTTTTGTTTATATTATAGCTTTTATGTTGCCGAAATTGAATATTTTAGAATAAATAAATAGCAATTTATTTTTGAAAGAACTTTCGTTCTCTTCATAACCTGAAAAATTATTAATATACTTTTTATAAACGTATCTGAGTTGAATTTAATATTATAGGCGAATATGTTTTAACAATAGGCTTTGTCTTCAGTTCGTGAGTTGGCCAATTAAAAGATTTGATTTTTATCTCATACAACCAATAATATAATTAGTGGTTAAAAGGTTAAAAGTTTTTAACATGGATGAACCCGCAAAATATGTATTATATATATATATATTGTACCAAAGTACATTGATATGTAATTAATTTATTATGAATCCCACATTTTTAAAGATAAAAATTTAATATTAAGAGAATGAAATGTAAAAATTAAAGAGCAGGGGGGGAGGGGAATTTTTGTATTAAATAAAATAAACTGTAAACACTGTTTAAAATAGTAAGCTGTTTAAAATAATAAGCTGTTTAAAATAAAATATTTTTTTTGTTTAAAAGCAGGAAAAAAGTCTTGTAATAAATAAATGATTTAATATTCTTTAAATGAATTTTTAATAAAATAATAAATAGATTTCGTTTTATCTTATAATAAATAAATAAATAAATATATGTGCATGTGTGTATGCATATTTTAATAAAAGTAGACGCCAGAAGCTGATTTTATTTCATAAGATGAAGAACACTGCTGTAAATAAAGTTTTCCAATGTTTAAAACAGTATAAATAGCTCAACTTTTTTTCATTCTTGGTCTGACTTTCTAATTTTAATAAAATATTTATTGAAGTAATTTTTCCAAAAATGTTGCATTGTTAAACGAATGTATTTGCAGTTGACCGAAAACCGCTCTCTACGCATTTAAGATCTGCGAGTAGTATGGAAAGTAATCATGTAGAAATAGACTAAATGGACAATGGAGTGTGGGGAATGCCAAACCAGCCACGAAAATCATAACAAGTCACAGGATCCATGAAGGAATCATTTACCGGTCATCAATGAATTAAGAAATAATTCCATTATACTGTTTATGTCATATGTAAAACCTAGGTAATTATTTGACTTTGATATCTAAATATTTCCTATTTCTTTTTAAAATAGAGATAGACTCTATTGAAAAAACTTTTGAACTTTTTGAATTAGACTTAAAAAAAAAAAAAACTTTCAAATTCAGAAGATAATATTTTGCGATAATAAAATAAGTAAAAGCAGCTTCTATTAAATAATATTTTTGAAAATGGCATGCATGTATGTGTGATTTGATTTATTTAAACTTAAAAAAAAAGATAAAAATAAAATATGATGTAATGTGTATAATTTATTTGCTAAAGTAATATATTAAAATGCTTATTTTAATCTTTAAAAAAAGAAGTGTGTGTGTGTCTCATTATAAGATAAAATGATTTATTTACTTTAAAATAATATAAAGAAACACTTAAATTATTTTTCTTAAAACATTTATGTTTATTTCTGATACGTGCAGGTAAGTATAAATATTCATTTTCTTAATAAGAGTAGGAGGGAAAAAATCTAATCATTAATAATAGTAATTTAGAAAAGATTCACTGATTTAAATCTATAAATGATTTGGCATTCAGTATAATGTTGTATTAATAGTTTTAAAGGATTGAAGTATTATTTAGAATGGTTTGGGGGGAAATTATTTTAGTTTGATAAATAAAAATAGTAGTAGCCTAAAAGAGGCAATGTTTAAGAAATACCTTTTGTTTTGTTTATTTAGTGGATGGTTGGAACCAGTGGAGCTAGCAGGGATTTCAGATGCCAAGTTGTGCTGATCAGATAAACATACTAATTCTAATGTAATTAGCTGGTGCCTAAGGGGTTTTTCTTTCTTCTTTAAAAAATAATAAAGTGTTTATTTGATCGGTATATATTTGGTAGTCAGTGTTGAATGTTATTGATAGTTTGCTATTGATAATATTTGACACTTTATCTGAAAACCAACCATTTTTCTGAAAGGGAAATTTAGGAGGACAAAATATAAAAAAATATTAGTTAATATTTTATTTGTCGATGCTTGGTGTTTGTTGTTTCCCATAAGTTTAATTAATAATTTTTAAATTGTAAGTTTTATAGCATTAAGAGTTTTGAAGGTAGTAAATAGTAGAAATGGTAAATAATAGTAGTTAGTAGTTTGTTTTATTATTAGTGGTTATTCAGAGCAGGTTGCTTCATTTGGCGCATCAATGTGGGGTGAAACTGTTTCTTTTGGTGCATTTGACATGGTGCAAAACTGTTTTAGCATGTCAATGTGGCCTGAGAATTAGACATTTTGTGTGGAAAAACCGATGAGAGTTTAGTTTAGGAAGGGCATATGGTGCGTTAACCTACTTAGATGTTTATTAGGCGCAGTAATGTGGCCTGAAAGTTGTTGTTTTAAGTGATGGGACCGTTGTTGAATGGTCATTTGCACATTAACGTAGGATCAATGTAAAAGACAATTGGACATTGATGTAGAGATTTAAAGGAGCCTGAAAATAGTCATAGCAAATGATAGGATTACTATAAAACATAGTTGGGAATTCATTTGGTGAATCGATGTGGCTTGAAATTAGTTGTTTAAATAGATTTATTTAGATGGAGGATCAAAGTTGACAATTGTTATGTATTAATAGGGGTTATTTGCTGAAGAGAAGTGTAATAAAGGTCTTGGCAGTATTTGTCCTTTTCTCTGAACAGGCTCGCTTTGGTGTATGATAAAAGTTGATTTTCATGGGCGTTAGAAAGTAGAAATGTGTTTTTTTAAAGATAAAAAAATAACACGCACTCCACATAAAATTAGAACTAAGAGGGTGGGGGTTGACTGCATGCATTGAAATAGATTTTTCTTTGTACCTAGATAAAATTTAAATATGATTAATAATATAGTGGAAGAAAGTGGTAGTGAAGGAGGGGCAATGTCAGAAGTAAGCCCAATATCTTTTAAAAAATCACAGTTAGTTGAAGAAAATGTTTTCCATATATTAGTAAACATGATGAAAGAGATGCGTGAAGATATAAATCTGAATCAGAAAATAATGAAACAAGAAATTAGTGAACTTAGGACAGAAATGAGGAAAATGACACAGGAATTAATGGGAAAAATGGATGTAGGTCAGGAAGTAGTAGAAAAAATAAGGAAAGATGTGGATGAAGTAAGGATTGAAGTTTTAGAATTAAAAGGAAATATGGAAGAATTAAAAGAGGAGTTAAATAAGGGAAATATAAATCAATTTAAAGTAGAAAGGATAGAAGGAGATAATGACAAAGAATTGGAAAATTTTGAAGAAAAAATAGAGGGCAAAGAAGATGTAAGGGCTGAAATAAAAGAAATATGTAGTAATATGATGGAAAAGATAGAGCAGAAGGTAAAACAGATTGGACAGAAGTGTGATGATTTTAGTTTCGGTAATAGGCAGGACCTATGGATAGATAAGTTTATGGAAAAGCAGTTTAGTGTTTCAGTGTTTAAGGCAGCAGTGGGAGAGAACCCATTAAGGCATTTAGAAAGTTTAAGCCATTTGTTTTCATTTAAAAGATTAACAGAGGAAGGTAAAGTTGTGGTAGTGAGTAGTTACTTACAGGAGAATGCATGTAATTGGTGGTATACTGTGGGTGATAGACCACAAAGGTTTGCTGAGTATAGACGTGATTTTGAGGGCATTTTGGAATGAGGCTAGGCAAGCTGGTATTATGTATAAAATATCTCAGTAAAGATACTCAAGTACTCAGGGGGAAACTCATGCACAATTTTTTTATCAACAGATAGAAAAGCTTAGGGCATTAACAGCATTCCCCATGTCAGAGGGAAAAATGATCAGAATATTGCGAAATAACATACCACCAGAGATACAGCATTTAATGTTAAGTAAGGATGGGTGGTCGATAGATGAGATGGCGGAATTTTTAACACAAGTCAATTACACTCAGGAACCTTTAGATAGATATAGAAAATGGGATGGGCAAAGTAATTTAATGGATAGAAAAAAAACCACCTGATCGGTTATAGAATAGAATTATAATTGTATGGGGGTTATTGTAAATAAGTAAGAATACACATATACAGTTAAATAAATGTTAAGTAAATAAAATTAGATTGTTTATAGATTTAAATTCTGAGAAAACTAAAATGCTCAAAATGATATTTTAGTTTCAGAGGAGGGACGGAGATAATGTATCAAAGTACATTGATATATAATTAATTTTTATAAATCCCATGCTTTTGAATATAAAAATTTAATATTAAGAGAATAAAATGTAAAAATTAAAGAGCAGGGAAGAGGGGAATATTTGTATTAAATGAAATAAACTGTAAACGCTGTTTAAAATAATAAGCTGTTTAAAATAAAATATTTTTTTTGTTTAAAAAAAAAAAGGTCTTGTAATAAATAAATGATTTAATATTCTTTAAATGAATTTTTAATAAAATAATAAATAGATTTTGTTTTATCTTATAATAAATAAATAAATATATGTGCATGTGTGTATGCAATTTTTAATAAAAGTAGACACCAGAAGCTGATTTTATTTCACATGATGAAGAACGCTACTGTAAATAAAGTTTTCCATTGTTTAAAACTGTATAAATAGCTCAACTTTTGTTCATTCTTGGTCTGACTTTCTCATTTTAATAAAATATTTCTTGAAGTAATTTTTCCAAAAATGTTAAATTGTTAAACCAACGTATTTGCAGTTGACCAAAAGCTGCTCTCTATGCATTTAATATCTGCAAGTAGTTCAGAAAGTAATCATGTTGAAATAGACTAAATGGACAGCAGAGTACGGGGAATGCCAAACCAGCCACGAAAATCATAACAAGTCACAGGATCCACAAAGGAATCATTTACCGGTCATCGATGAATTAAGAAATAATTCCATTATACTGTTTATGTTGTGTATAAACCTACGTAATTATTTGACTTTGATATCTAAATATTTCTGATTTCTTTTTAAAATAAAGATAGACTTTATTGAAAGAACTTTTGAACTTTTTGAATTAAACTTAAAAAAAAAAAAAAACTTTAAAATTCAGAAGATAATATTTTGCGATAATAAAATAAGTAAAAGCAGCTTCTATTAAATAATATTTTTGAAAATGGCATGCACGTATGTGTGATTTGATTTATTTAAACTTAAAAAAAAAGATAAAATAAAATATGATGTAACGTGTATAATTTATTTACTAAAGTAATATATTAAAATGCTTATTTTAATCTTTAAAAAAAGAAGTGCGTGTGTCTCATTATAAGATAAAACAATTTATTTATTTTAAAATAATATAAAGAAACACTTAAATTATTTATTTTAAAACATTTATGTTTATTTCTGATACATGCGGTAAATATAAATATTCATTTTCTTAATAAGAGTAGGAGGGAAAAAATCTAATCATTAATAATAATAGTTTAGAAAAGATTCCTGATTTAAATCTATAAATGTTTTGGCATTCAGTATAATGTTGTATTAATAGTTTTAAAGGATTGAAGTATTATTTAGAATGTTTCGGGGGAAAATTATTTTAGTTTGATAAATAAAAATAGTAGTAGCCTAAAAGAGGCAGCATTTATGATATACCTTTTGTTTTGTCTATTTAGTGGATGGTTGGAACCAGTGGAGCTAGCAGGGATTTCAGATACCAAGTTGTGCTGATCAGATAAACATGCTAATTCTAATGTAATTAGCTGGTGCCTAAGGGGTTTTTCTTTCTTCTATAAAAAATAATAAAGTATTTATTTGATCGGTATACATTTGGTAGTCGAGTGTTGAATGTTATTAATAGTTCGCTATTGATAATATTTGACACTTTATCTGAAAACCAACCATTTTTCTGAAAGGGAAATTTAGGAGGACAAAATATAAAAAAATTTTAGTTAATATTTTATTTGTCGATGCTTGGTGTTTGTTGTTTCCCATAAGTTTAAGTAATAATTTTTAAATCGTAAGTTTTATAGCGTTAAGAGTTTTGAAAGTAGTAAATAGTAGAAATGGTAAATAATAGTAGTTAGTAGTTTGTTTTATTATTAGTGGTTGGTTCTTTTGAGCAGGTTGGTTCAAATATATATATATATATATATTGTACCTATATTGAACCAACCTGCTCAAAATAATAAAACAAACTACTAACTACTATTATTTACCATTTCTACTATTTACTACTTTCAAAACTATATATATATATATATATTGTACCTATATTGATATAAGCACATATAATTTTTATCTAAAATTATTATTAAAGTAATCTTTCATAAAAGAAAAACATAAAATTAAATGTTGAAGAGTTTATTGCAGCTTGTTTTCGAAAAAGATAAGAATTAAATAGTTTTCTAGCATTAGTTTTTGAAATAAAAAAAGCTACAATTAATTAATCAAAAGGGGGGAGGGGGAGTCTTGGTTTGAGAAATGAAACTAAAGGTTTACAAAAGGAAATAAATAGTTTTTATTAGTATTCGTAAAAATATAATTTAAAAAGTTAAAACATACAAATCTCTTTTTATTCAAGTTTAATTAAAGAAAAAATAATGTTAAAACTAATATATGTGCGTATATATGTGCTATTGTCAACAATAGAATAAATGTTATTATAAATAAATGGAAGTTAAAGAAGATTATCATTAAAAAACACGGCAATGGCTATTAATTAATTAGAATATAAAACAACATTTCTGCATGGCTATTACTTATTAAACAATCTTCCAAAACACGTTTATCAAAGGATTAATTGCTAAAGAATTTCGACAACAGATATTTGCCAGAGGATATGAAAGGGACAACACGTCATCGGTATAAATACTGAATATCTTATCGGACAATCAGTTGAGACAAATCAGTTCACAAAGTAATTGAGTAGTGCAGTTCAGAAATTAATTGAGCAGTTAACAAACAAAATGCAGTGTTGAGAAGATCTTGGGAACGCATGTTTATCTCCAGCCCAGATGTCCAAGAAAACAGCAGATCTGCCCATGAAATAATGTCAGCTTAACATCTTAGAAAATCTCCGTCAGTATCTATTTGTCTCCGATAGTAATAATCGTGAAAATCAGGAAACTCAGCAAGGAAATGTCCCAGCCAGCTGGTAAGCATTCATAATGGAAATATTCTCACCGAAAGCAGCCTCCAAAGAGAACAAAATTCTACATCTATATTCAAAAGCCTAGGTAAAAACATTTGCTTATTTCGTTTATACTGTAATAGCCATTGCATTGCATTAATTCGTATGAATCTTTCAAGAGTCTAATTATATGAACTTTATATCATACATAAATGAACTATTGATATGTGTGGTTAAATTTCAAATGCTATGTAATACTTTATTATTATTATGTGTGTGCGAGTTAATATGTGCATGATCATTATATCAATATTTATTAGTTAAATTAGAGTGTTCTGTTATTAAATCTATAGGAATATTTAAACTATTTAGAAATGTTAATTTAAAATATGCGTGTGTTTTATTAGAATTATAAAATGTTTAAATTTAGTAAATAAATGTTAGTTAATAAATTATCTTTAAAATTAAACTTTATTTGTCGGTCAATTCTTTTTATCAATTCCTTTTATCAAATTTTTTTTATCAATTCTTTTTACCAAATTCTTTTATCAATTCTTTTTTTATAAATTCTTTTTAACAAATTCTTTTATCAAGTCTTTTAACCACTAATTATGAATAATCTATTAGTGATTACAAACAGCTGAACTAGTCATGGATTTAGGCGTTGAGTTAGTGGCCATTGCTCAAAGTGCGTTATTTATTCATCCTTGAATAGATAGCTGGCACCCGTGTTTATACACAAACAAAAAAAATGCTTTGAACTTGGTGTTGAACTCAACAGTCGAGAAGAAGTTATGTCCTGGAAATGTAACTCTAGTTATATATTTTATAGCTATTGTTTGGGCATACATACTCTCCGAGTTTGTTCTTCTCTGCCTAAGAGGCCGGTGTTTCAAATACACATATTCGAAAAAAGTTCAAATGGCTTTACCCAACATGGGCCGAACTTGTTATAAATGACAGTTAATTAAATACTTTGTCTTGTTGAAAATAAAAATCTAAAAAGTTTAATTACGTTTGTAAAAGTGTTTTAATTTAAAAAAAAAAGAAGAATTGACCGAAAACTTTTTTTTCGAAATGAAAAGAGATTTTGACATTTATGCTATCAAATCAGAGACAGTTGATATTTGGGCAGAGTTAAAGCATTAAATTGGGTAGAGAAAAGGAGTGGAGTTAGCGTGAGTTTCCATCTTAGTAAGAAAAATAAATAAATAAGTTGTATTTAAATTTAGTTTAACGTAAGCGCTAGTTTGAAATAAAAAATAAAATACATGGTGTCAAAATGGGAAAAGATATAGAGCTGGAGGAAGTAATAAAAAGAGTAGAGGCATTAGAAAGAGAACATGAGAATGGGAAAACATGGGTGCACATACATAAAATGGAGGCAGTAAATCAGCTGCTAAAGATAAAAGCATTCTCAGGGAACAGAGGGGAGAATCCGAGTGATCACTTAGAGAGCTTGGAATGTTATTGCACTTTGAATAGTTTAAGCAAGGGAACAAGAATTGCTTTAGCTTGCAGTCACATACAGGGAGAAGCCCAACTCTGGTGGAATTCATTACATGTAAAACCAACAACATTCGGTGAATACAAGTGTTCGTTGTTGGCAAACTATTGGCAGGAGGAGCTGCAGGAAAAGGTTAAGTTTCAATTAGAGCAGGACAGGTGGCAGATGGGGGAGTTATTTATTACATTTTTTCGTAGACAAATAGCGAAATTGAGATCAATCACAGCATACAAATTATCGGAGCAGCATATTATGCATATAGTTAGGCATGGTTTACCTGAGAAGGTGGAACAAATGATGATTGGCAAGCAAATGGTAGAGCAGATGGCGAAAATACTAATGGCATTGGACAACAATAGGGGGATGGTGGATGGTCAAGATGTGGATGGAAATGCAAAAGTTGATTGTACGCAAGTAGCAAATCTGGTATGTAGTGGAGAAGAAAGCATGCCCATGATGGCACATCAGAGCTGTCTGAAGATAGAGATAAAGATAGGGGGGTTGCAACTAATGCATTGTTTGATTCGGGGAATCAGATATCGGTAATGTCAGAGGAAATGTTTAATAAAATAAGTGACATTGACCCGGAAATTAAAATATTGCCTTTAAAAACAGTACATGTTTTGTTGGCTAATGGTAAGAAGGTGAAGTTGGCATCCAAACAGGCATGGGTGAAATTACACATGGCAGAGGGAGAACATATGCACGTTCTGTTGATTTTGGAGGGACTGATTCATGAGGTTATATTAGGCTCAGATTTTATGTACAAAACAGGCTGTGTATTGGATTATAAATGAAGCCGGGCAGAAATAAACAATGTAATAATTCCATTTACAAAACACCAGAAGGAAGAGATAAATAGGCAGAGTGATGCACAAAGTGCAGTAATAGAAATAGAGATAGGGGAAAAGGTGGATGAGTCAAAATGCATAAATGACAATCAAAGAGGCCAACTGAAGAAACTATTCAATAGATATGAAAGCGTATTTTCTGAGGTTCCGGGGGTAATCCAAGGGTATGAACACAGGATAAGGCTTATGAAAGACCAACCATATCAAGCCCATGCATATCCCATACCTCATCAATATAGATGTGAAGTAGAAGAACAAATAGACAAAATGCTTAAATGGGGGATTATATCTAAATGTTCATCTCCTTTTAATAACCCCATCGTAACTGTAAAAAAAAAGATGGATCAATTTGGTTATGTTTGGACGCATGGCAGTTAAATAAGATAACAATAGCTGATACTAATGCTCCACTGCCTATGAGCAAATTGTTATTGAAATTTCAAAATAAGAAAATATTTTTGACGTTTGACTTAACTGCCAGCTACTGGCAAATCAAACTTCATCCAGAGGATCGGAAATATACAACATTTAAATATAACAGACATGCATATAATTTTAACCGGATTCCCTTTGAACTAAAAAATAGTGGGGCAGGACTTATACAATGTCTGGATCAAGTATTGTCAGATGATATTAAGAATTTAGTTATAATGTATGTAGACGACATTGTGGTGGCATTGGAAAGTATAGATGAGCACTTTGCGAATTTAGAAATGTTTCTGGGGGAGTGTGAGAGAAAGGGAATTCGAATTAATTTAAATAAGAGTAAGATAATGACTGACAAGGTCAAATTTTTAGGCCATATAATTACAGAAAGAGGGATATTACCTAATCCTGAAAAAATCTGAGCAATACAGGAATTCCCCACACCCCGGAATAAAAAACATATTAAATCTTTTCTTGGACTCTATAATTTCTATAATCGATTTTATAGAAATTTTTCACTTGACATGGAGCCGTTATTGCAGTTATTAAGAAAAGGGAAATCATGGGTGTGGAATGAGCAGCATGAGTGCAGTTTTCAGAGTGTGAAGGCAGGATTTTTAAATAAAGTTATGCTGTCATATCCCGATTTTGACAAACCATTCTTTGTACAAATGGACAGCAGCGGGTTTGGATTGGGGGCTGCGCTATTTCAGATACAGGACAAGGGACAGCACAGACTTCTTTGTTTCATTAGCTTTTTACTAAGGGGACCGGACATGAACTACACTGTAACCGAGAAGGAAGCCTTGGCTATTGTGTGGGCATTCAAGAAATTCAGGCAGTATTTAGTAGGCTCTGAAGTGGTAGTAGTCACTGACCATAAGAGCCTTGAATTTTGAATAATAGCAGGCTAATAAGGTGGAGCTTATTCCTGCAAGAATTTAATTACAAAGTGGTTTACTGTCATGGCAAAGAAAATATTGTGGCAGACACCTTAAGCTGATATCTGGTAGCTCAAGAACAACACTTGAGTTGCAACAGAGCGTATATAGCTGCCATCAAAATATATAAAAGAAATGGGATAGAAGATGAGTTGCACAGATTAAAGGAGCAGCAAGAGGAAGATAACGATTGCAAACAAATAATAGAGTATTTACGCAATCAGCCTGTAACGAAAACAGCCAATAATCCACTGTGGAGGGACCGAAATCACTGTTGTTTAAAGGGAGGACTCTTACAGCGTGTGTTACGGAAAAAAAACAAACACGCATTATTCTTCCGGTCACCATGAGAGAGCAAATGATTAAATATGCGCATAACACTTTCGGACAATATGACGCAAATAAAGTGGAAGGATGGCTGAGTCATTGGTTTTACTGGCCAGGAATGAATGCCAATATTACAGATGTGATTGGTAGATGCACCATATATTCAGCAACCAAGCCTGCTAATACATCAGGAGTCGGGCCACTGCAACCTATATATGCCAACGCCCGAACAGCTTACTAGCGATAGATTTCTATGGACTCTGCCTCCATTCAATAAAATGAAGTATCTCATGGTAACATATGACGTGTTTTCGAAGCTGGTAGCGGCATATCCAGTAGCCCAAGTGAACGCAAGACAGACTATTCGAGTTTTGGAGCAACAATACTTTAAAACTGTAGGAATTCCAGACAGAATTCTGTCGGATCATGGAACGCCCTTTATATCTAGCAAATGGAAGAAATGGACAGACAGATGTGGGATAAGACATATACTTATGTCGATTCGTAACCCTCAGTCTAATCCATGTGAATGGATTATGAGGGAGTTGGGGCATCTATTTCAGGTTTATATACAGGATGATCATCACAATGGGTGAAAGAAACATCACGAATAATCAACATGATAAACTGGTCAAGAAATGAGTCTACAGGATTCGAACCTGTTCAGCTACATTTTGGAAGAAATATTCCGTATCCGTTTGAGACTAAATTGCCAGTGGGGATAAATCCAATCAACCAGAGAAGAGATGCTAAGCAAGCGCTCAATCGGTTAAGAAAAATGGGCAGGCTACAGCAGCAGAGGCAGGGAAGACCTAAGGCTATATTCAGGAGGGGAGATGAGGTCATGGTGAGAGTTCATCCGGTGAGTCATCCTGAAAAACATATATACAAGAAATTCCAGCCAATATACGACGGCCCTTATATCATCAAATGGCAATACGGTAATAACGCATTTGTGATAGCACAGGGAATAGAGGAAAAGGGAACATATAATACCCGGTCATTGAGGTTAGTGAAAAGAGAAAAACAACCACCGGACAGGCGGTAATAATACTAAATGAATTTTAGGAATAATAATAATAACAAGGAGGCATTATTGAATAAAAGATTTTTTCCCCATGCACATATTACGTAAGAAGAAATGCTTGTAAATAAACAGTTAAAAATCAATAAAATCAAGTTAAATAAGTAGGTCAAATGAATGATTTAAGAGTAACAATTATAGGATTAAATAAATGAATAAAATAAAGGGTTTGATTAAAGTGATCGAATTAAACAAATAAATAACATGTCAATAAAATAAAAAAATAAATAAATTAAGATTTAATGTTGTCAGAGATAAAATGGTCAAAAATGACGTATTTTACTCTCAAAAGGAAGAGTGGTGTAATGTACCTATATTGATATAGGCACATATAATTTTTATCTAAAATTATTATTAAAGTAATCTTTCATAAAAGAAAAACATAAAATTAAATGTTGAAGAGTTTATTGCAGCTTGTTTTCGAAAAAGATAAGAATTAAATAGTTTTCTAGCATTAGTTTTTGAAATAAAAAAAAGCTACAATTAATTAATCAAAAGGGGGGAGGGGGAGTCTTGGTTTGAGAAATGAAACTAAAGGTTTACAAAAGGAAATAAATAGTTTTTATTAGTATTCGTAAAAATATAATTTAAAAAGTTAAAACATACAAATCTCTTTTTATTCAAGTTTAATTAAGAAAAAATAATGTTAAAACTAATATATGTGCATATATATGTGCAATTGTCAACAATAGAATAAATGTTATTATAAATAAATGGAAGTTAAAGAAGATTATCATTAAAAAACACGGCAATGGCTATTAATTAATTAGAATATAAAACAACATCTTTGCATGGCTATTACTAATTAACAATATTCCAAAACACGTTTATCAAAGGATTAATTGCTAAAGAATTTGACAACAGATATTTGCCAGAGGATATGAAAGGGACAACACATCATCGGTATAAATACTGAATATCTTATCGGACAATCAGTTGAGACAAATCAGTTCACAAAGTAATTGAGTAGTGCAGTTCAGAAATTAATTGAGCAGTTAACAAACAAAATGCAATGTTGAGAAGATCTTGGGAACGCACGTTTATTTCCAGCCCAGATGTCCGAGAAAACAGCAGATCTGCCCGTGAAATAATGTCAGCTTAACATCTTAGAAAATCTCCGTCGGTATCTATTTGTCTCCGATAGTAATAATCATGAAAATTAGGAAACTCAGCAAGGAAATGTCCCAGCTGGCTGGTAAGCATTCATAATGGAAATATTCTCACCGAAAGCAGCCTCCAAAGAGAACAAAATTCTACATCTATATTCAAAAGCCTAGGTAAAAACATTTGCTTATTTCGTTTATACTGTAATAGCCATTGCATTGCATTAATTCATACGAATCTTTCAAGAGTCTAATTATATGAACTTTATATCATACATAAATGAACTATTGATATGTGTGGTTAAATTTCAAATGCTATGTAATACTTTAATATTATTATGTGTGTGCGAATTAATATGTGCATGATCATTATATCAATATTTATTAGTTAAATTAGAGTGTTCTGTTATTAAATCTATAGGAATATTTAAACTATTTAGAAATGTTAATTTAAAATATGCGTGTGTTTTATTAGAATTATAAAATGTTTAAATTTAGTAAATAAATGTTAGTTAATAAATTATCTTTAAAATTAAACTTTATTTGTCAGTCAATTCTTTTTATCAATTCCTTTTATCAAATTCTTTTTATCAATTCTTTTTATCAAATTCTTTTATCAATTCTTTTTTTATAAATTTTTTTTAACAAATTCTTTTATCATGTCTTTTAACCACTAATTATGTATAATCTATTAGTGATTACAAACAGGTGAGCTAGTCGTGGATTTAGGCATTGAGTTAGTGGCCATTGCTCAAAGTGCGTTATTTATTCATCCTTGAATAGATAGCTGCCGCCCGTGTTTATACACAAACAAAAAAAAAGTGCTTTGAACTTGGTGTTGAACTCAACAGTCGAGAAGAAGTTATGTCCTGGAAATGTAACTCTAGTTATATATTTTATAGCTATCATTTGGGCATACATACTCTCCGAGTATGTTCTTCTCTGCCTAAGAGGCCGGTGTTTCGAATACACATATTCGAAGATGGTTCAATATATATATATATATTGTAATCTTACCAAATGAACTCCTAGTAAACACCTAATTAGTACTACTCGCTCTCTGCCCTAACTTATTGGTTAATCAGTTTATTTAAATGATAACTAATTGATTATTACAGGCAATACTTTAACTCACTCATACACTCCTCTAAAATACTAAATCTTAAAAAATTAATATTTAAAATAATTTATTTAATGAATTAATAAAGTCAAAACATCAATTAAATAATAAGTAACTATGATTCAAATCCAACAGCCAACTCATTTATCAGTATATTAATTTAAATCATGACTAGCTCATTCTACTAATGAAAATGGTTCTATAAAAAGACTAAAAAAATTATGAGACTCAACATAAAGCATTTAAAAAGGTACACAATTGGTTTAACATTAAGAGTATACCCCAAAAATACACTCTCAATGGCATAAAAATTTTCCCCCCTACCTAATTTATAAAAATTATCTGTAATATTCTCATGACTAACATCCCACATAAAATAAATTTTAAATAAACGATTACAAAATTCACATAAATCACTAAAATAATTACTATTCATTTATAAATCCTATAATATTAACTGTAATATTAAATTTTTTTTTTACACAATATCATCTAATCTAGATGTTAAAATTTATCACTATCTCAGGTTTATTTCATTCTAATAATTATATATAAGATTATATCACTAAATATAATTAGGGATTTTATCTATACTCAACTACATTTCAAAAACAATAATAAGCAAAATATAACTCATTTATTTACTTTCCGCCCATCAATAAACATAATTAAATTATAGACTCTTATAAACATAATATTTAATCTCTTTAATAACTTCCAAAAATATTTTCATGTCATAGTATGCTTCAAAATTCTTATTATACTCTTATATGGAATTTCCAGAAATATCATACTTTCAATATAATTATCATTTCAAATAATTTGTAAATTGGCATTATATAACTTTCATGTTTAGCAGTATTAATATCTTCTGCAAAGATAATCTTAATAATCATAATATATTTCTTATAGATCATGTGCATTAATGTAATCATATAATTAATTCTTATAAATCATGTGTGTGGTTGAGAATATCCAAAATCATTTGGATATAACTAGTAAAGAAACTCTTAAGATGTGGTATAAATTTAAAAACATTAACAAATTTATTTTTTAACAAAAACATTTTTTAAATTTACAAAATATAAATTTAAAGAATTTAAACAGTTACAAAATTTAAAAGATAAAACAAGAATTACATTTAAAAATATTTACTCAAGAAATATTCAAAAATATTATTAAATTGTTTTCACTCTGACTATTTACCATAGAAAAACATACTAGAAGATATAGTACATTTTAACAGCATTACTACCACTATCTTTTAAACTGATAGTAGTAACAACCATCATCATCATTATAACTTAAAATAATATCAATAATTATTAGGATTCAATACCTAATATCATACCTAAATGATAGCATATATTTTATACTGAATAAAAAAATCACTTGCAAGCTTTGGGCCAGTTGTTATGGTGTCACAGTGCCATCTGATAGTGGCAGTACGGTCCCTCCTCAACTACCAACTTTTATTTTTATCATTCAGGTAAATCATCAACATCACCATGTGATAATAAAGAAAAATATATTTGGTCACTATTTTGTAAGTTATATACTACAAACATTCTATAATAAGTTTACAACTTTATCCTTTTAAAATTTACCTTATTTATCAGAATAATCAGATTATTTTAAATAATTGAAAATTATTTACATATATATTATATTTATCTATCTTAATTTGCATCATATTAATATCATTCAGATGTTACACTCATCTATTCTTTCAGAAACAAAATATGCACTTGATATTTTAGAGATCCCCATTATTATTATTGTTGTTATTATTATTATTATTATTATTATTATTATTATTATTATTATTATTATTATTATTATTATTATTATTATTATCATCATCATCATCATCATCATCATCATCATCATCATCATCATCATCATCATCATCATCATCATCATCATCATCATCATCATCATCATCATCATCATCATCATCATCATCATTATTATTATTATTATTATTATTATTATTATTATTATTATTATTATTATTATTATTATTATTATTATTATTATTATTATTATTATTATTATTATTATTATTATTATTATGAATATCAAATCATTCCCATATCTTTATTCATATAAAATAAATATCATTTGTGATAAAAAAATGTTCTTTTCTTGCATTTGACAAATACTAACAACCTTCTATAGTACAGCTATTATTCTTTTCAATATTTATAACTATAACATTCACAATGCAAGATCCCTTGTTGATAAACAGTGATTAAAGTGATGGATACAAATACTACAATAATTTAGACTAATAATAAAATATCATGGTTGTAGAGCTTAAAACCACATATTCTTATGTTTACCTTAATTTCTTGTCATGGCTTCTACCTGAGAACTTACTGATATACGGAAAGAAATGCTACTGACCATGTACTATATACAGGACTTTGTTAATTGTATTTTATTTCTTAATTCACAACATTATATTTTACAGATAATATTTATATTCAAACATCCCTAACAATTAGGATTTCATTTCACACCAACTAATTTTTTGAACCACTATAATTTATGTTCAATAGTCAGAATACTTTTTTAAACATTGTAAACAAATTCTTTCAACTTGACATAAAATAGTTTTTAAACTTCATTTCAAAGAAATGTCTAATATGATGTCAAGAAAGTTCAAAATATTATATACACAAATGATTTTACAAAGTTTATATTGATCATACTTTCTTCTAATATTTTATGATATTAAATAATTTAGAGATCAATATGTTCATTTGTATCTAAACAGATACAGTTTAGAATAATATCTTTATAATCCAACATAATATTTAATCTGTAAATATTTCAGCATTCATGGATTATCTAAATAAATTTAGATATCTCACATAGTATATTTTACACCTTCATTAGATGTTTAAAAAAAAACATTAACATATTATCAATAATATATATATATATATATATATATATATATATATATATCATACTATCTAGTTTCAATAACCAAGCATCATAATAAATAAACAGACATACGTATAATATTACTATGAATAAATAACTATTTACCCTAATCCTATACATTACGAATAAACAAAATAAATCCATCATTTTCATTGATGTCTAAGCATATAAAAAGTTATAGGCATTTTACTCTCTTCAGAAAATATTAAATTTTCTTTCAGAAAATATTAGTTTTTCTACCATGCATTTATTTTTCTTTATTTAAAAAAATAATATTCAAATATCTTAACTAAATCTTATTTTAAAAAAATATTCATTTACATATTATTATTCTTTATAAAAATATTAACAATAAAAATCTACTTAGAGTCCTTGACTACCTTAAGTTCTGTTAGCAAATATTTTTTTTCTCTGCCCACTTGCTTACACTTCAGATTCCACAAGACATAAAAATTGAATCATTTAAAATCCAACTGAATTTTTGTCATCTTTTCTTGATAAAAGTTTTTCTAAGAATGTTTACTTAGTTCATCAAGTAGGACGCAAATTTCAGGGACACACCCATAATAAAATAATTATTTCATCAGATAATTTATTTTCACATATAAAAATTTTTCTTGCTTATCCAGGCTTTTAATAAAACAATGCACAAAATATTGCCTTCACAAAGCACTTAATATAAATTTATAAGATAATATCATTTATCATTTAAAATTTTCAGCAAATAATTTTTCACTTAAAAGTTATTATTATTATTATTATTTTTTCTCATGTGTCATAGCATCAGCCGGGAAGCGAACCCGCTATTCCGGGACAACTGCTTGTAAAGCAGCTATCGCTGACCTCTCGACCACCAATGCTTGACAAAAATTATTTTTCAAGTATATGTGCATATTTTTCTGGTAATAATTTTTAATATAAAATTTTTAAAACTTCTTTCTTTCCAATGTGCAAATAATTATTCATTAGTTACTTGCAATATTTTTATAGTTTTTTAACATTCAAAATTTTCTTTCTATAATTCAATTTTTCGTTTATAAAAGAAAAATATAACAATGTAGATAATATATAAAAAAGTATAATAGACTTAAAAATATTCTAAGAAGAGATCTGTATAAAGAAAATATTTGAAGATATAAAATACCAATTATTGGATCATAATAAGAAATTAATGAATGTACTATAGAAATGGGATTAGTTAAAAAGGATGAATGAGAATTTGGAAGATGGTTTACATGAAAATAATGAGTAAAGTTGTAAATTTATCAAATATTGAATTTAATAACGATCAGTTGGAGATATTAAATAAGAAAAAGTATATACAATTTGTTAGTGAAGATATCCATAAAGAAACTGTTGTAAGTGTGGAAGCAGCAGATATAAAAGATGAATTAAAAATTGAACTGCAATCAAAACTTAATAATGTGATAAATATAAAAAAAGATTATAATAAAAGAGAATGGAAAGAAAAGTGTATTATAAAAAATTATAAAAAAGGTAAATAATGAGAGGTTGATAATATGTGAAGACAAAGATAATAGATTTATAATTTTTAAAAAATAGGGATATGATAAAATAATGAATGAAGATATAATAAAGCAAGGATATGAAGAAATGTACAATGATTATGGAAATAAAATAAAAACAAAATTTAAAGTGGTATTGAATTATATGAAAGAGAAGAAATTGATCAATAGTAAAGAGTATAGATGATTAAGGCCAATGGCTTTTGTGCATCCATATATATTTGGAAAAATGAAAACACGTAAAAAAATATAGCTGCAAGAGTAATTGGAAATTTTGACAATCATATTCTTAAGAATTTATGTACAATAATATATTAACAGATAGTAGATGTAACTGGATATAGTATGTATAGTATTAAAAAATCAGACAAAATTGTTATGGAATTAAATAATATTAAATTAAATAGAAATAATTTGATTGCTTTATTAGATGTAGAAAAAATCAAAGTGTTTCAAGAGATGAAAGTATAAATTTAGTTATAAGTATGTTAGAAAAAAGTGGAAGAATATCTAAAGAATGGATATATACTATTAAGAAAGCATTGATAATGATAAGTGATAGTTTGTATTTTAAATATAAGGATAGATTTTGGAATATAAAAAAAAAGTTGGGTTATTGGATGTTCAATATGTGGGTTATTATTATCGATGTTTATAAATAATTTGGCAAAAAATAATAATAGGAAAATATATATAAAATAAAGAAATAATTAAATATTATAGGTTTGTGGATGATATAATTGTTATTGGAAAAAGTAGGAGTGTATTAAAAATATTTAATGAATTGAATGATAATATATATAAAATTAAGTTTACAATGAAAAAGGAAGGAAAAGATTTAAAACATTTGGATATTTATTTGAATAGAAATAAGAAAAACGAAATAGAGGTGAAATAGTATATTAAAGATGTTGAAATTCGAGAAATAATTGATCCTAATTTGTACCAACTTTGATGTCAGTTTTAAAGAGGTTTAAAATAAAGAATGATAGACTTACAATTGATAAAAAAGAATCTATTGAGCAAAAAATGAATATAGAAGAGAATTATGTGAAGATGGGATATAATAAAAAAGATATTAGAAGAGCTTTTCAATAGTAAGAGTAAAGATAAGGTAAATTTGGGGAAAGAAAGAATAAAAATAAAAATAAAGATGGATAGATCAATGATAAATGGATATCAATACTTTATTATAAAGCTGTACATAAGATTTTAGGAAAAGTGAAGTTGAATGAAAGTATAAGAATTGCTTGGAAATATAGTAAATCATTAGAAACACAGTGATCAAATGTGGAGAGAATAGTAAAGAAAGAAAAATAAAATTGGTATACAAAATAACTTGTAGGTGTTGCAGTAAGATATATATAGGTTAAATGGGGAAAACAGCAATAGAAAGGGGAAAAGATCAGAATAGGGATATTGATAGGAACAATATGAATTCAGGACAATATGTTCATTATTTGAATACTGGTCAAAGAATGAGATGTATTGAAGATATGGAGATTATAAAATATGTTAAAGATTATAATAGAAGGAAATATTATGAGACAGTATATATTCAAGAGAATATGAGTAAATGTGTTAATTTAGTTAAAGGACCTGCAAAGTTGAGTAGTAAATGGGCATTAAATGATAACTGGAAAATTTAATATATGGTTGATTTGTTTTTAAAGTTAATGGTATATATGATATATGTGAATAATTAATTAATTATAAATAAATAAGATTGTATTTGAAGATATAGTTAGTAGAAATATATGAGAAATGATGTATAATTTAATTTACTGTATACAATATGTATAGATAATTAATTTTATGGAATTAATGTAAAGTAATGTATAATTTTGTTGTATAATATATGTATATAATTATTGAATTGTAATTTTATTTATTGTATAAAAATAATATATATATAAAAGGGGAGGGGTATATATATGTAAATGGATTATGTGATTATTTAAAATGAACGTTAGAGGGAGGTATTGATAGATATAAGGGTCATGTGATTGTATTAGAAAAGTGTATTTTGAAAAGACCTTAATATATGTTAAAAACAGGTTCAATAATAAAGAAAATATTTATTTTTATATAGTTGTTTTATTTCAATTGTGTTGAAGTCATTATTATTTATTATTTAGAATTGAATAAGTATTTTAAAAATAATACTACGAGTTCACTTTCTTCATAGACTAATAATAAATCTTCTTATATGAGATTTAAAATACTTTCTCTTCATTTTCGCATCATTTGAACAATATATCATATTCATTCAATCTTTTAAACAATTAGTAGAATAAACCTTACATACGATACAGTTGCAGATAATAATAAAAAATAATACACAAATATAAAGTTCATTACTTTTTTTTTTTAAAGTGTCATAGCATCGGCCGGGACGCGAACCCGCAACCCGGGCAACTGCCTGCAAGTGCAAGGCAGTCTCATTGACCTCTCGACTACCAATGCAAGACAGATATAAAGTTCATTTTTCATGTGTTAATTGACTTACAGAACATTCTCTTTTCTTTTTTTTTTAAATGAGAAATATCTTTCCATATAAATTTGTAATGATTCTCCTCCAAGTAACATGGATACATAAATCCCATAAGGGTTTATATTTCTGAAAATTCATCACTAATAGTAAGTAAAATTGTCCATTTAATACATCCATACACATATAATTAAATATAAATTTCTTACAACTCCTATATATGCTTTTCTTTCCTGTATGGCTCCAGTTCTGACATCTTCTCCTTAGCATTATTACGTCAGTTCAATTATCATAGTTTAATCAAGCTTTATAGGAATTTACGAACAAGGAATGGAATCTTTTTTACTCCATTGTATAATACATTAAACAGACTAGTATATATTATTAATCATGTGAAACTATATTTAATACTTTACTGATAAAAAATAAAATATTTAAAAAAATATATAACTATTTGATTAGAAAAAAAAAATATAACACTTGATTTAACTTGAATTGATTCGAACTTCGCTTTCACACACTCACTACTCTCATTACTAAACTTGAATTGAACACCAATATTTATAACCTTTATTTCTTTATCATTTGAGTGGCTACTTTAATTTTTTCTTCAGACAACTAATTTACATATAAATTAAATTTTTGCTAACATTTTTTAAAAAATTTAATTTACTTAATTATCTTTTATATTAAATAAATTTTATTTAACTATTATATTACAATATTAATATTTCACCACTAAAATATTATTAACAATTTTAATATTAATTTTGAAATATAAAATATTATTTAAACTAGCGCTTCTTAAACTTTTTTCATTCATGACCCCTTTTTATCATTGAGATTTTTTCACGCGATCCCAGATATTAAATATAAAATAGATACAAAAATAAATATTCCCATAAATTAGGGGTGGGCAAATAGTGGCCCGCTAAGAGTTTTTATGTGGCCCAGCAAGACAATCAGAAAAATCTGCCTTGAACTGAGATTTTCTTCCGTGCATGACCGAAGATTCGTCTCGTATTTTCCACTAGGATGGCCATGTCAATACATATGCACAGTGTAGATACAAGGGGCAGTGCTTTTCCAGTTGATCTGGTTATATTTTCAACTTTAGTGAAACCCTGAAACCTCCAAAAAAAATCTAAAATCGGTGATAAATGTCATGTGTTTAATGAAGAATGAACAAGCAAATATTTCTTTGGTAATACAGGGAATAAAACAGTGTGTTTATTTTGTCATGAAAAAAGGTGCGGCCCTCCGCTAAACTTTGCTTCCACAAAGTGGCCCCCGATGTGGCCCTCCGCCAACCTCTATGGCCCCTGAGCAAAAACAATTGCCCACCCCTGCCATAAATAATTTATTTCTTTGGTAATCAATATACATATAAAAATAAGTAGTTTTAGAATTTGTTTAAGTATACAAAAATTAATGAAAGAAAATCATTTTTATTTGATGGATCTGTTGACACATTTGTGGTTATGTTAGTTTTACCATGTCATGCACTCTCTTGTTTAAATACATCACTATCGACTATATCCATTATGCCCTTTGCTTCTACAAACATTTTTTCCCCTTGAGTATCCTTAAAATTTTGAAACCTTTTCAGAAATGGCTCAGCAAAAATTCTGTCCGTTGTCTCTTGAACCTTCCTAAAGTTAGTAGGCACATAACATGGACTATTGACTGAAGAAAACACTTGAACAAATTGCTAAAAACCAATGTATTAAGCTAAGGAATGAATTGCAATATGGTGCAGCTTTTTCAAATAGGATAATGATGATGAATTAGACATGCAATGTAGGTCAATGATTAGGGATTACCAAACTAACCAAAGGGGTTGGAAGTGTAAAGGATCATTAATGGGACAAGTTTCAACAGTAGTCAACATTCATGATTCACAGGATTTTTAAGGATGATTCTGAGGATGGCATAGTGAGTTCTGAAGATGGGTCGATAGATCTGCAAGATGAGGTTTTCTTCAGTGATACTTTACGATTCAAAGTCTATCATTATCTTGAACTGTGTGGTGTTTTGATGTGTACCTAATCTGATTTTGTTCATCTGGATTACCATAGCATAATGAATAATAGTTGGACAAATGTACATATACTAATACATACCTATCCAAACAATTCAATCCCCACATTTATATGTATAAAATGCCACTGATTTATGTAATAATATATATTTAAAACTATACAGACATCTATGTATTCACAAAAGTAAACACTTGTCTACAAAAGTAACTCTTTGTAACTTCTGTAAAATCTGAATTAAGTTCCCTTTTGAAAAAAAAAAGAAAGAAAATCACGTTTTAATTAGATGGCTGTGCTTGTTTTTTGCTGTATAACAAATTAAATCTTGGTGAAATATTTGATACTGCTGGACGTAAAGCATCTTTAATGTTTTTTTAGCATTAAACGATATTTGGATTTAATATACGTTAAAACTGAAAAAGTCATTTCACATAAGTATATGATGCTGAATGGCAGAAGAAGATTTAATGCCATTTCAGAAATTGTGGGAAATTCAGTCCTAGCTCTGATCCAGAATTCAGTCAAGGATTTTTGTGGAAAGTCAAGTTTTAAGTTTGAGTCACTCCATAGTGCATCAAATTTTTCTTGGGCTTTATATGGCAGGTGATCAATCTCTTAAATGTCAATCAAAAGTGGTCTTTGAATCCAAGATAACTTTTTGAAATCTAAATTCAATATAAAGTATTTGCAAAACTGTGTTTCTAGGGTTTTTAAGTGATCTATAATAACTTTTGCAATTAAAGTTTTATAATTATTTTTTCAATTATAAAATTATTGACAGTCGAAAATATTTCCAATGAATCATTTTCCACCCTATTCTTCCAATTGTTGATCTTCTTATTAAACCTTCAATTTTATCATTCGAAGTGAAAATATTGCTATTTTTTCCTTGAAGAGACAAATTAAGATCATTTAGCTTCTCAAAAATATCAGACAAATAGTATAGCTTTGATAGCCATAAGCCATTTTGAAAAAGAGCAGCAAACTCAGATTTTTGTTCGGTTAAAAATACAATAATTTCTTCTTTTAAAAACAATAACCTTTTTAAACTTCACCCTCTTAACATCCATCTTAGTTCTGCATGTAATAATAATTTTTTTGGTATTCAGAGTCCATGTCTTTACAAATATTTGAAAATAAAGGCTGTTAAGGGCACAGCTTTTAATAAAGTTTATAATTTTGACAGCATCCTTAAGCACATCCTTTAATTCCATTGCTAATTTTAAGTGCTGAAAAAACCTCTCAATGGATCAGGAAGTGTGTAAAAGTTACATGATTATTACCAGAAGCTTTAACAAATGATTTAAAAACCAATATTTTCACCAGTCATTGCTTTTGCACCATCTTTGCATACTTCAAAACAATTTTTCCATTCTAAAACTTCAGTTTTAAAAAATTTGTTTGCATTATTATATATGTCTTCCCCTCTTGTATGTTCTTCCAAAGAATGACAAAATAACAGTTCTTCCGCAATGTTTTCTTTATAAATGTTTCTGACATACACTAATAATTGAGCTATTTTTGAAATACAAGTTGTTTTGTCTAACTGAATTGTAAATATTGGGCTTTCCCTAAGTCTAGTAATAAGTTGCGCAAATTCATTATTGCTAATTTCAGAAATTCTATTAGTGACAGTGTCATTTGACAAAGGAATTTTCTGAATTTCATCACTATATTTACTTACATTAAGTATTTCTACCATTTTAATAGCAGCAAGTAATATAAGATCTTCTCCAATCATGTATGGCTTTTTATTTTTAGCAATCAGATATAAAACTTCATATGATGCGAGTAAATATTTTTACTAACAGTTATAAATTTCTCAAAATATTGTTTTTCTTTATTTGAAGTTTTTAACAGCCATTCAAAATATTCTTTTGATTTATTGACGTATGATGGATGCTTTGATCCAAAATTCTTTTTTAATGTTGATGGTTTCATACTCTCAATTAAACAAAGAGGCTGTTCATTACCATCACAATTGTTGAAAGTAAAGCCAAATTGGAGAAATGTCTTATTATATTTTCTTTTTTGCATCTTAGATGCCTCTTTCTGATTATGAGATCCTTGTTGAAGAGACTTTGTATCATTTTCAGCTGCATCATTACATTTGGTACTCAAGTTCAACCATTTATCCATGGGTAAAAAATATTTTTATCATAAAATATAAATAAAACAACAGTACTTATTAGTTGGCAGAGACATCAAGTGGCAGCCATGTTTTTTGTTTAATTATACAAAGGATCTTTACTCACGTAGGTTCTATTTTTTAATATTTCCATATGTTTTATTATTTAATATTAAAAAAATATCAATAAATCAATTATAAATTACCTGCTAAGTTTAAAAAATAGGAATATGTTTTTACTTGTTAATAAATAAATGACAATAAGTTTCAAACAAAAAATAATTTTTTATAATAACTAATAGGATGATAAATTTTGAATAAAAAAGTGAGAAAATTTTTTTTATATATAAAAAATAACATGTTTCATAATATTTATTCAAATAAATGCTAATCTTAGTCAAGTAAAATAGTAAAATACAACATTGTATTGTTCTTGTGATGTGGACACTTGTTGAAATGAAAGTGAAACAAATAACTTGACTGGAGATGCATTATATAATCACATTGGTGCCAACCTTATTCTTGTCACTGCAGCATATATTTTGATTCAAAAATAACTTATATGCTGAAATTGTAATATGATACCACTATTATAATGGGTTTAGTGTTATTCTTCAATATGTAAATATAATTTACAGCTCAACTTGTCCATCATTACGATTTTATAATTGTGCTGTACAGAAAATGTAATATATTAAATTAAAAATAATGAAGGGATTGTGACTAATATTTCTTAAAATTCATGTATCTGAATTAAATTTTTGTGACACCAACTTTTCGCTTCGTGACACCATTTGGGATCATGACCCACAGTTTAAAAAACACAGATTTAAACAATGCTACACAAAAATTGCTACATTTTTAAAATCTAAATTTATAAAATAATTTACAACATCATTAAAACTAAAATATGAAATTAACTGTATCACTTTTTACTAACAAAGAACTAAGATTAATTTAATCTGTCTAGAATATATAAGCACAAGAATACATACACACACATTGCAGACTTTATGATATCATTTTTGAACATTCTAGAATAATTAAATAAGACTTATTTAAAATAATGAACTGAAAATAAAATTATTTTAAAACATATTAAAAAAACTTATTAAGTATTAACTTTTATAGTTAAACTTATTGAATATTACATTTCTCAGTTAACATCATTATTTTAACATATTTTTTTTAAATTATAATAAAGACTAATTAATTTTATATTTTAAATAATAAATTATATACTAATTTTATTTATAAATTAAACTAAGATATCTTTAAAATATTTTAGATATACTTTTTAATCATTTCTATAGCATATTTAAGCATGTCCTATACATAAAATTAATACATAATAATACTGATTGATAAGATTTTTTTTTTTACAAAACTGACTATATTAAAACATTTTTAAAAAGGCCTGTAGCAAATGGCATGGTCACAATATATATATATATATTGAAACAGTAAGATTCGTATTCGAATCTTAAGTTTCACCTTTTTCTGTCGTCTCTCACTGACCGGTCTATCCCGCCCAAATTTAAACTTTTTGATATCGAATTGTGTGTGTAACAATATTAAAAATGTATAAATATATGTAGAATTCGGCATAAACACGCACACATTTCGATCTCAAATTAAACGCAATAAATAGGGATAAAATAATATAATTTAGATTTCTTTTAGTTATATGATTTTGTATAATTTTAATCATTTATTTTGGATTATAAAGTTCGAATTTATTGCTTTGTTTAAATTTCATTTAATAATAATTCTAAAAAAATCTGATGTAATATTTAATTAAAAGTTAAAATAATCTTATGTTCCCTTTTTGTCTTTGAAATTGAAAAGCATTGGTCAGTGATAGATAATAGATTAATTAAAGAAAAATTCCCCAAAGTATAATTAGTAAATGTAAAATGTAAACAATAGAACGGCAGCTTTCTTTAATTAAAAACCAACAAAATGCATTGATTATCCTCAGGGCAGATTAAGTAGAACCTAAAATATCTTAACAAAAATGTGAAAGATCAAGATAAAAAAAAAGAGGCCATCTTAGACTTGCTGGAGACATTCACTTAAACTTTAGCTTTGCTCTTGATCACTGAGAGTCTCCAAAAATAATAAAATAATTTGTTCCTGCCAAGGTATGACCGAGTAAAGCACCTAGATTATTCTCCATCGGGAGATGGCCTATCGGATGCCTAACTTTCCATTGCCCATCATAAATTCACCATGAAGATCTGCTGCCTGAAATGAATGAGAAAGCTGCTGCTGCCATGAAATTAAATGAATATCTAAATACAAGAAAGAATTGCCACTCGTGAACTTTTTTTCTGCTAAACTAATGGAATCAGAAAACTTCTTATAAAACAGGTACCTGTCTGTGTTCAAACTCTAGAGTACTCTAATAATATGCTATAGCTCTTCTTCATAATACTTATCTAAATTATAAAATGTAAAAACTATCATTTGTATAACTAAACTTGAATAATTAATTTAATGTGTAAATTTCTCTAATAATCTAGCTTACCTCACTCTATCTTTCTTGGGTGCGTATTTCTCAAATCTACATTTTATCTATAGTTATTATTTAATTATTGCCTGCTCATAATTGTCTCAATTTTCAAAGTTTAAATCTATTATTGCTTGGAACAAAGAATGCGAGTCAAATTTTCATTAATATTTGCTTCCATAACTAACTTAACTTTCATATAAATCGACACACATTCAATGCTTCATTTATTGTAATGCAGGGGTCTACAACTTCGCAAATGGCTGGCATATTAGTTGTAATAACTCCCAGTTTAGATATGTTTTGTATATATTAAATCTTAATGAATAATTCCATCAAATTACATTTCTTTGAGAGTCGCCAACGTTCTTTAGTAAATGTTGATAATGTAGGGCCTAGTTAGAAATCTATTTTAAATCTCATCATAATCATTTATACAGTATACATGTGCTACGTTTTAGAGATGCGATGACCCATTCTGCCGTGAAATTTCCGGATTTTTCAGGGTTGAAATTAACCCCAGTTGTCCTACACAAGCGGGCATAAGGGGTGCTCCCATAGGATTTGACGTCATGCAGCCAGCCGGCAAAACTGTGACATGGACCGCTTGTCCCTGGTTATGCTTATGTGACACCTTACTTCATCAGGATGAGGCAGAGACCAGCCCGTCATTCTTATAAACCCATTCGCGGCATTGCAGTTTCAATATACTGCCATTTCATATCGCCTTTCTAAAGTGTACCACGTGTTCCTTCACTTAATTTTATTATTCTATATATCACTCCGCCTCTGCATTATCTTCATAATTTACTCTCAAATAAATGTTTGCCCTTAGTTATACATAAATATTGTAATTAAATAAATATATGTCTGCCATTACTCTTGTAACCCATCCTTTAGACTCTTGCATTGCAAAGGTATAAATCCCTCCAGGCATGCATTAAAAATACTCACTCGAGAATTTTAGGTAGCTAGATTACGCCTTCAAATAAATGTATTCCTTTTGTAAACATTATAGTATCGGAAATACCGCTACTGAAATCCTCAATATAAAATAATGTCTAAATAAATAAATGTATTCTTTAAAATATAATCATGTCACAAATCCCGCTACTGAAGCTGTTAGTCCATAAAATATTATTAGATTGTTTTATTAAAATGTATTAATAAATAATTTTAAACTATACGTCTGCAGTTACGTTTCATTTATTCGATACCCATTCTATATAATATTTCCTCGATTATGTAAATATGAATGTTTAATTAATATTAGTTTGGTTATTGGCTAACTCAAGAATAAAATCATGAGTCTCTTGCATATCCCTGACCACCATGCCTAAGAAAATATTTACTAATGTCGCATCAGATGCGTTGTTTCATGGATTGTATTGTGGAACCGATAAACTATGTTCGAACTCAGTACCACGGGTGGCTTCGCTACTTGATAGTGCTGCTGTTCTGTATGGTGGTCGAATTCTGCACTATGTTTACGAGTCACACGTTTTCTCACCGTTACAATATATATATATATGTTACAAAAAAAAATACATTGGGTACACAACTATAAATAACTATAAACCCATAGCAGGAAATAGTCATCTACTTCAGTAAATAGTAGGCAGAAATAAGTACAGTCTAGCTAGAAAATATTAAAAGAAATCTTTAATTAAATACTAAATGAGTAACCTGGACTTTACAGATTTGCATGTCTCAACATGAAATGACATTTTTGAATATTACACAAATGATAACACACCAAATACAAATGTGAGCTTACATATTTTGAAGAATCCCTCCTTCAACAATGATATAAAATTATGAATTCTTAAAAAGAAATAAATCATCTAGATAGGCTTTAGATTCACTCAAAGAATATTGGCACAAATACATGCACTCTTTCTATGGTTGTAATCCTGTAATTTGATATATGTAGCCAGAAAATAATTTTCCCAGTTCTTGTAGAGAGGCATGCACATGATTCACCATAATAAGCAGCACTGCACCCTGCTTGAGGGCATGCAATTTTATATATGATGTGTGGAATTTGATTGTTCTGGAATATATTTTTTGAATTATTTATTGTTCTATTTGTTGTAGGAGGAGTGCAATAGCTTATTTGATAAGTTTGTGAGCAAATTTTATTTACATTTTCGGCTGCACATAGTAAGTATGAGAGCAGTAATGAAGGTTTGTCATCTTGGGTGGATTATTTGTTGTGAAATATTTTGACTTTCCTAAATGAACTAAGTGAAATAGACTTCAAATATACATCTCTCACAAAAAGAATCTTTTTTTTTACAATGAAATAAGAACTAATCCACCCAAAGATGACAAACCTTAGATACTGCTCTCATACATACCATGTGTAGCCAAAAATTTCTAAATAAAATTTGGTCATAAATCCATTGAGTAAACTATCACATTTCTTCTACAATAAATAAACTGATACATAATTCCAAAGTTAGACTCCAGAATAATCAAACTTCCCACATTGTATATAAAATTGCATGCCCCCAAGCAGAATGTAGCAGTAGCTATTTTGGTAAATCACATGAATTTTTTGATATAAAGATTTTCAATCCCAAACATAAGTCTATCTTCATCAATCACCAAAATTCAATGGGGCATATATTTGGGTGCTTGGACATCAACATCATATGTATCAAGTGAAATAACACTAATCAAAAAATCAAGAAGGCATGGCATATAGCCAACAACCATATGCCATAAATAGGAAGCAATCCTGCTTTCCTCTGCTGAAGAAATGGGCAATATAATTTGAATATATTTACATAAACTCACTGCCTATATATTATAGCCATCTACATGGAAATAATGTTAAAATAAAAATATTACTATCTCCAAATAAACCAATCAAAAAGAGTAAGACTTGGCTAGCATGAACATGAGTCTATATAAATAGAGGCTACAAGGCACTACCAATTCTTATACTACATTACATTATATCTACATTATAAATAAGCCTTTCATCTCTCAACCTTCAATAAAATAATATTAATAAATTGAATTAACTTCAAGATCTAAAGCAAAAATATTACAAGATAAATTTAGTTTACAATTCTACTTAAATAGTTAATGATCAGGTCTATGAAATTAATATGGAATTTGAATTATGAGTTGGGTGATGAATGAATCAAAATGTAGGTGATTAAATGAGTGTTGAAAAACAAATAATAATTAATTAATGAAAAAGAACAAACTTAAGAATGAGAAAAAACAGGAAATGTATTAGGATAATGAATGATTAAGATGGTGATAGAATAGGGATCAATGAAGGATGAATCAATTATGCTAGTGTCTGAATATTTTAGCTCCTCACTGAGGTGAGCCATAAGCTTGAAACCAATTGATCTGAGGATAAGAGTGTTCCAGATAGAGATTTTAAATATTTTCTCTTTCTGCACTTATTAATTAAGAGCTTGTTTGATCTATTGGTATACTCTCTGTATTACATTTTTGTAAATACAAGCTTATAAAAGTAATACCACATTATATATGACTTGCTTTATTGATTATGATAGTTATCTAAGATGAAATGAGGATGAAATAAAAGAAAAATATGTATGAGATATGATAAGAATAGTGATGGTGAAGAATGAGATCCTGAACTATAAACTAATATTGTGTCAGATGACATTAAGACAATAATGTTATAAAGCAAGAGGTTCTAAGCTTGACTAAAACAAATATTTAACCATTAAGATTATATGTTTTAAATTAGAAAAAGAAATTTACATCTTACAATTATACTGAATCAATTAAACAAAAAGAATAAACATAAGAGATCAAAGCAAAACATAGCAAATAACTTAAGAAATAGAAAAACTAACTTCAGATTCAAAGTTGAGACTATTAATTTTACTTTTCTCAGGGTTCAATAATTTGAAGATTATTATTTTAAAAGATATATTTGGGTTGTGAGATGGATTTTACCACTACCCAAATATAACAAGCAAAGACAGCTCATAAAACAAAATAGAATTAATAAAGAACATTTGGCAATTCCAATACTAACAATAAAATGAACTTTAAATTTTATAAAGTATGAAGAATTTTTTTAAATAAAGTGAATATAATAATCTACCAACTATCTTTTATTTAATGACCATGGGCAATATATCAAGATCAGTGAATGGTGCATCTGATGATTTAGATAAACAGGTTATTCCAAAACTGAATATCTTTAAAACATTATTTAAAAATAATCAAAACTTTATATGACCTAAATATAAAAGCTTAACAAACTTATTGTGTTATACTAATGCACAATAAAATCTGTTATATTGACTGATAAATATTTTTATGACAACAATAAAGATAATATGTTGATAGCAATATCAGTAACAGTACGGATGATGATTATCAATAAGGCCACATACAACTAAATATATTTTCAAACAACATTTACTCATATTATTTACAAGTTTGTGAATATACTAATAACAACAAAGAAAACATACATAATCTTTGACAACTGTGACAGAAATTTACATATAATAAGATTTAATTACATTATTTTATGATTAAAAGGAGATCTCTTAGGATCTATTTAATACTTTAATAAATGATTACCTTTTAATTTATTATTACTCAAATTTATTATGTACATTGAATTTATTTTTTTAATTTAGATAACACAATAAATATACTTAAAATATAATAATTTGTGCTACTATATGTTGCTGAAGTCTAGTAACTTCTTATTTTAATCCATTTATTTAGGCTATAAAACAGACAAGAGTGCCTTAAGAGTCAAGACAATCATTTTTATACCTTTTAATTATTAGTTTATCTTATAGGAATCTTTTAAGGTTAAAGAAAATATTACATGAACCTTTTAACCTTAAAAAATTATCAGCATTTTAAAACAAATTGAGTGTTAATAATAAATAATCTAACTTAATGGTATGGATAGAATCATTTCCAATAAATAGCTATTAACTACAAAAATAATTTTTAGCTAATATTATCTTTTAACATTATTATGCTCAGTACTAAATACAATCCACATTTTCAAATACCATATTTCAGAAATAATTCTGCTGTTATCAATACTAAACCATTAGAACATTGGAATATGGAACATAATAACACATATGATATATTCAAAGAGGTTTAGCTAAGGCAAAGAGAACAAAATAACAACCTAGACAATGATCACCTCATGACTGCATATGGTATGTAATCCTGGTGTCACTTCTGGAGTATATTGAGTGATATAAAAGGAAGGGGCATTCAATCCCTTGTTTAATAACTATACCAACACATGATTTGAAACTTCAGTGTCACTTTTGGATCACCTCTGGGAATATGAGAAAAAGAAAGGGCAGTTAGTCCCTCATTTAATAACTAGATCAATATACCACAAAAATATGGCCTTCAAAGTTAGAGAGGCATTATTCATTATTCATCCATGATATTCATTTATATCATCACTCAGGAAAAGAAAACAAGTTCACCTGATGTGAGGCAATATGGATCTACCACATATTCCAAAATATTTTACACTTATCATATAAACATGATAACAGATAAATCTCATGCTAATATTACTTACCATGAATATATAAAGACACTAGCAAAACAGAAGATATGTCTATTGATGCATAGAATTTTATAACTATCATTATAAATTCAACAATGACCCATAACTATTGTTGTCGTTAGCCATTATTTAGTTAAACATAACATATAAATATATGCTATTCTTAATGCATTTAAATTAACAAAAGTCATATACTACCCATTTATTATTATTATTCAACAATTATAGCTTTTATTCTAGAAAAAAAAATATTAAGAATAAACTGTAATAATTTCTTACCTGTGTTCATATTCAAAATATGAACAAAATTCACACTAAGTAAGATTACTTTTACCTTTTTTTATATTTGATCAAATTTATATCATGAATGCCATTACGTATATAAACTGGTTTTATATCTATGACACAGAAATATACAATACTACAAGATGATACACAAGTAAAATAATAGATGGTCATTACATAAACCTTTTTGTTTCGCATTACTTCTTGTGAAAACTAAGAGAACAAAGTCTTGATTGCACCCATTTGAAATCACAGCATTATATGATTGACAAATATTCTTTACCATATAAGTATATTTCATACTTATTTATTAGTCTATATTTTAATCCTAGTACATTTCTGGATCTATACACAATGGTAATTTTCAGCTATTGACTTCAACACTTTGTTATTCCGGAAGTTAAGAAAGAAAATTGAAGATAAACATTGATTTTTATTTCCATCATGTAAAAGAATTTTATATACTTTATAGACTAAGACTAATGATACTATTTAATAATTAACATTTTATGAATCTGATTCACAATATAATTAACATACTAATTAATATACAAAAATTTAAGTTGATATTTGATTCACTTTATTGAGATTCTACAACTTAGTTCAATAAACATATCAATTTTACTTGTAACTAGAAGTTATAAAATGGCATATTCACTTTGCCTTGATGTGAGTTTTAAGGCAATGTTGAGAATATCTCATATGAAAAGTCTTAATAAATATTTTATGACCTTTTTATAATTAGTGTCTTCATTTATAATATTTTATTAGATAAGTATAAGTTATTGTTGTGCTTCCATTTAATTGCAATATAACATTTTCTATTTTTTAAATTTATTTTCTCCATGTAATTAACATTAATATAATATTTCACATTAGTTTATACATGTCATGAGTGCGTTATAAACTAAGCAGCTATAAAAGACATTAAATATCTAATATTATAGTTCTGTTTATTTTAAAATTTATTGCAACTGAAAATACAAAATAATTTTCTTTCTACTTGCTATCCCAAATAAGTCAGGATTACTTTTATAATGCACACAGTAAATATAATAATTAAAACAGTTATAAAATAAAGAATAAAATTTCATGCTTACAAAACCTTCTTAGTTAGATTAAATTTGAAGTCCATGTTAGTGGGATTTTTCTTCCAAGATGTCTACCAGTTTTAAATGAGAACTCTTTAGAATTATCAATTGACAATCATGCTGTGCTTTATGTGTATAGGTCAAATGGAGTTCCTACTCCATTAGTTACAGTTACTAATTCAACTCAAGTCTATTTTAATTCAACTCAAATTTTACTTTTAAATAATTTTCAGCTTCCCAGTTCTTTGTTAATCCAGTTTTCTCCCCTAGCTTTTTTAATTATCCCAGTTCTCTTGTTTTCCCCAATAAAAATCTATGTTAGCCTATTTATAAACTTTTATCAGAGAGGTTCATTGTAAAAATTAACAGACCAATTGAATTGTTGTATGTGCATACATTAACATAAAAATAATAATTCTCCATCTACAAGCATAAGTGATAAATAATAAAGTGGTTCAAAACTATTTTAAATTGCAATAAAAATATACTTGAGAATTAATTATAAAGATTAATTTATAATAACTATAATTTTAAGTCATTTTAATTATTATTCTAATATTATCAAAATTAATCCATCTGACAGACTGCATACAAAAAGTCTCATACACAATCTGGTAGAGGACTAGCACATCTCTTGAACATCCCAATTCTTTATCACTCTCAGGAGATTTATTGATGAAATTTACATATTTTTATAATATAATTTAACAATCATGATAAAGACACCTATTTTATATATTTAATTATTATCAATTAAAATTTAAAATTTTATGCAATTGACCATTTAAATAGGGCTTGTCAAACATCGAGTCCAACCATAACGTTACAATACATATGCAAATCTCAATGCTATGAATATGAGGACATATATCAACCTTGAACACACTAAACTTCAGTAAATACTCATTTGTTAATTGCTTTTTTTAGAAAAGTGCTTAAGCACATATATTCATAAATTACAGTGATATAAGAAATGTTTGTAATTATTTTTAAAGTAAAATAATTCTTTACTAGTCTATTTCTAACTCTTTAAACACTTATTATTTATGAATATCTTATATAGTACAGTGGACCATAAATTACACTGTATTTTGTTTCAAGCCTTTTTTCATTCAACATATATGGTATACAATAGCTCACATTGTGTTGATAAACATTGATGAGAATAAATACATGTTGTTTATTGAATTGTGTGTATGAAGCATTTTTCATTAATATATATATATATATATATTGTAACCAGTTGGGTTGCAAACTACACTCTAATATAGTATGTGTGCATAAATATATATATATAAAGTAAAGGAAAAGTAGAGATAAACACAGGATAAATTTTTGTAGATATTTTTTTATATTTCCTAAAATAAAATAATAATAAGCAAAGAGTTAAATAACTCTGAATTTAAAGTAAAATTTCATTGTGAAATAAGTATTTTAAAAAGGTATGATAAATAATATTTGTAATTTTGACTTTGAAATTACCAAAAAAAGCATAATTTATTTTTTAAAATCTTTTAATTAAAAATTAATGCTTGTTTGCATTTCTACTATATAGTTAAAAAAATCTCTGTCAATGAAAAATTCAAAGGATTATCACACCTTTGGTCAAATTCCAAAGATTAAAGTAAAAACATGAATATCACACTTTGATAGAAATTTCCAGATTGTTTCAAATGGATTACACAGATTGAAAAAAGCCACTGTGTTTTTGTCACCTGACCTAACCAAGGTTATAAAAAGTCTGATAAAAAATATCAGTTAGTTTTGGCTGGTAGTTTTGTAAGAGTTAGCAGAAGAGCTAGCTGTAAAGTTGGCTAAAATATTATGTGAAGAGTTGGTAACTGTAGCAGAAAATGGCAACAATAAAACTAGCGGCAGAGATGGCTGGTAGAATTATGTACAGAACTGTCATGAGGATGTAAGGATGCAAGGAAGTGGCTGCCCTATAGTTTACTGGAGTTTGAATTTACATGGAGGAAAAGGGTCAAGATTCTTTGTAATTTGTAGCCTTAAAAGTGTTCTGGAAAACAGCTTGCTGACCTGAAGCTTACAAAATCCAAATATAAGTGGAACTGGCTACAGAAGGGAAAAAACCATCAATACCTAAATTATATACTTTTACCAGATGATGACAATCGCCTGGATTGACCAAAAAAGCTTGCCCAAGAGAAAGACCAGCTGAATAAAATAGTTATACATATGCTGCTGTTTATCTATAAACAGGAAACCACAGATAAACTCATTGCATGTATATACAGTGAGTTATTTTATTTTAATATTCCTTAAAATGACTTATAAAATTATAAATTAAGAACTTAAAGCAAAACAAGTAAATAATTTGATTGAGTCAAATGTCTAACAGAAAGATGATTTGATATATATTTTTAAAAAGAAATTGTTTTGGTAATTTCTTTAAAAAAATGACATTAAAAGAATATATAACTTAAATGCAAGCATAATTTTGTCTGAATTAAAAAGTAAAAAAAAAAGTTGTTAAACTTTATGAAAGAATTAAGCAACAGGATTCTATATATTTTCAATATTGAATTAATTATGAAAAAACATAATATTATTGTAACAAGTTGAAATAGATAAAAGTCAGTGTGCGTATATACACACACATTCATATATGTAAAATTTTAATATTTTTTTATTAAATGTCAATTCATTTTTTGAATATTAATTGTTTAATAGAAATTGTGCATCTGTGCACACATATATGTAAATAATTGTAACAATTTGAATTTTGAATGGTAAATATTGTAAAACAATGTAATAACTTTAGTTGTGTATATAATTTTGTATACTTTTCAGAATCAAAGCCTTAACCTATAAGACCTTAAATATCTTTTTTTTATTGTTATTAATAAACTTATTTAATTGTTAAAAATTGTTTCCATCATTTCTTAGTCATATACAGTAATAGAGTTTGTGTTCTCTGAGCTAGATTCATACACAGGATGAATATATAAATGGGGATGTGTACTTAGTGCTTTTGGGGCATCCAGTGATGATCAATCATCATCCTGGTTGGTGCAAAAGAAAATACGGTCGTGGTTTGCAGACCGTACTGCCGCCGTCAGAGGGCGCGGCGACATCATCAACAACCGGCCTGAAAATGGCAAGTGATAAATTTTTTTACAAAACGCCTCAAAATCGACAAATAAAAATGCCTAAGGCAATATATGTACAGCAAATAAATCGAAAACTACAAATTAAAAAAAAATGCAAGAAAATGCTAAAAAATTCAAATAATAAAACCAAAAAATCATGAAAATTCCATTACGAGCTATACCCCCCCCCAAAATAAAAAAACGCCTCAAAATCGACAAATAAAAATGCCTAAGACAATATATGTACAGCAAATAAATCGAAAACTACAAATTAAAAAAAAATGCAAGAAAATGCTAAAAAATTCAAATAATAAAAACAAAAAATCATGAAAATTCCATTACGAGCTATACCCCCCCAAAATCAAAATGTCTTCCCTTAAATCGACAAATAAAAATGCCTCAGACAATATATGTACAGCAAATAAATCGAAAACAACAAATTAAAAAAAAATGCAAGAAAATGCTAAAAAATTCAAATAATAAAACCAAAAAACCATGAAAATTCTATCAAGAGATATACCTCCCTCTACAATCTGATAATTCACAAAACATGGCGGCCAAAAAAAGTGGGAAAATACAAAAAATCAAATCATTTAAATGCCTCAACAAAATATATGTACATCAAATAAATCGAAAACTACAAATTATAAAAAAAATGCAAGAAAATGCTAAAAAATTCAAATAATAAAACCAAAAAACCATGAAAATTCCATTACGACCTATACACCCCCCAATCAAAATTTCTTCCGTTAAATCGACAAATAAAAATGCCTCAACAAAATATATGTACAGCAAATAAATCGAAAACTACAAATTATAAAAAAATGCAAGAAAATGCTAAAAAATTCAAATAATAAAACCAAAAAACCATGAAAATTCTATCAAGAGATATACCTCCCTCTACAATCTGACAATTCACAAAACATGCGGCCAAAAAACGGGAAAATATGAAAAAAATCAAATCATTTACCTTCAACATAAATATGCATCTAAGTTCATATTAAAAAGCAATTCCCCAACTGGTCAAAACGTAACACAGATTAATACGTAGTAACTAATAAAAAAATAAGCAGAAAATGCTATAAAATGCAAACTATAAAAAAATAGGATCAACAGCCCCCCTACAATCTGGACATTCAGAGGAAGCATGCGCCAAAAATAGCGGGGATCAAATTATTTACCTTAAACATAAATAAGCATCTAAATTGATATTGAAAAGCAATTAATTGTTCTCTGGCTTTCAAATTACTGCATATGTAAATGGAGCGTAATATTTAAATAATCAAAAGCAATCATTACGACCCCTCCCCACTAATCAAAACGTAATAAATGGTATCAATATTTTAAGATTATTTAAGTAACAGACCTAATAAGAATTCATAACACAGATTAATACGTAGTAAGTAATTAAATAGAATTATAGTAAGTTTAAAAGAGAAGATGGAAAAATTACCTTGTTGCATTTTTTTTTGTTCAAGAAATTGTTTTTCACTGTTATATAGATTAAATCACAGATTGTAGTTTCAAAATGACTATCCCCTTCCCCCATTTAGTGACTTTTCTAAAACTAAGAACTCATAACACAGATTAATACGTAGTAAGTGATTAAATATGGCAACAACGGACTAACTTTTATAAAATGTACTAAATCTTATGAATATTTAAAAATCAAACACTATTTGCACATGTGCTGTGCATTATTAAGTAATAGATATAACCCTCAACACAGATTAATACAGTACATAGTAAGCAAGTTTAAAAAAGAAAGTGGGAAAAATTACCTTGTTCCAAATTCGGTTCAGAGCCATTTGCACAATGATGACTCGATCATGATGTTCTGCAAAATGTAGCTTTGTTGGTAAATTTCTTAACACTTTTAGCAATGATGATTTCAGCAGATTAAAAAAATTATTTAATAGAAGGTATCTACAAACACTAGCAGAGTTATTTAAATCAAGTTATGCACACACATATATAATATCCCAATTCATTTTAAAAATAATAAACAATTGTCCACTATATTCATATTATTTTCAATTATGTTTTTATTTAAACAAGTTGCAAGTGCATCTACATTTTTAATGAGAGATGTGTAATTACAACATAAATCTTTCTCCCCCCTTAATTGACGCAAAAAATATACTGTAAATACTTTAAAGAAAGTCTTTCAACATCAAATTTATCTTTAAAGCATTAATTGTTATCGGTTTCAAATTATGCATATGTAAAGATCAAAATATTTAAAAATAATCAATGTAAAAGGATACACAATAATACCAAGTCTTTTGGAACAGTTTAACACAGGTAAGGCAATGCGAAATTAGCGGGAAAAAAGTTTTGATTGTTTCTATCTAATGTGTATTCTTTCCATCAAAAATAATCCTAAAGTTTGTCAAAAAATAAACATACCCAACAACGATTACAAAAAATAATTAACAAATAGAAAAGTATTTCAAAGTCTGTTCTTTGTTTTAATTAAATTGTTGGCTTTGGAAAAATTTGATTAAAATCATTACTCTGATACCCAAAAATAATACCGGTCATCCTACTATAGTATGCCTTTCTTTGAAAGACAAACGTAAATGAATATACGTAATAGAGTTTACATCAAATTAATTCCAACCAATTAATAAAAAGTGACATTTGATAGTTGTCTTTTGCTGTATATTTTGTAGCTGAAATACAATTGTTGGTATGTTTTTTGCAAAATTAGTATTTTTGATGGAGAAAATACTTAGATATAAACTACCAAATTTTCCATTTGCCATATTGTCTTATACTATGTTAAAATCTGTTCAAAGACTTGTAATTATTTTTGTGTATTCCTTTTACATTGATTATTATTTAAATATTATTGATCAATTTAATATTCATAATTTGAAAGAATAACAATTAATTGTAAGATAAATAATTTGATGTTGAAGTTTCTTTTAAAAGTATTTTTTTTGCTGTCAAGTAAGGGGGGGAGATTTTGTTTGTTTTCTCTCTTAAAAATGTATCTGACTTGTTTAAATAAAAATAATTGAAATATTGATATATGAATTTTATTTTTTTAAAATGGGTTTATATTGTTGGTACTGTTTAATCTCTTATGTTGTGTCTTCTATTAAAATTTTTAATCTTGTCATCATTTAAAAGTGTTAAATTTAAAATTTTGCTCATGTTTTGTGAATTTGTTGGATTTTTCCTCTTAATTTTTATTATTTTATCTGTTGGGTTTCTATTACTTAAATAATCTTGAAATTTGTAATTAAGATTTTTATAATTAGTCTTGTATTTTTTCTATATCTGTGTTTTTCTTTAGAAAGTTAAATGGGGGGGGTATTTGTTTTTATCTATATATGAAATTTGAAAAAATAATATCTTTCTCTTTTTTTTTTTTTTTTTTTTTTTTTTTTTTTTTTTTTGTTTTAAATTTGATTTTGGGGGGTATTATAATAATTTATGATTTTTTTTTTATTATTTGAATTTTTAGATTTTTTGATTTTTTTTATTTGTATTTTTGTTTATTTGTGTAATATATTCTTAGGATTTTTATTTGTCGATTTTGAGGGTTTGTAAAAATTTATCACTTGCCATTTTCAGGGGTTGTTGATGATGTTCCCTCTGCGCAGTACGGTCTGAAACGGAAAATACTCTTTAAAACCCATGCACTATATTTTATTTGTCTTATTTAAAAGATAAGTTTATAGTTGGCCAGTACAAGTGGCCTGACCATTGATGATGATCAGCATGTTTTAATGTCCCAGCATTATTGCTTCAATTTCTAATTATTGGGTATTTTAATGGATGAGCACTAAGCTGGTGCATCCAAGTTGTGTTTAAATAATTGCCCAAGGTGGCAAAGGCTCAATAGTTAGCCTGGTCTACAGAAGACCCATTTTCAATCCAGTCACAGGTTGACTGTTGATTTATATTTGTTATGGTTCAAATCCAGCCACAAGATGGACTGTTGATTTTATTCTGATATATTGTACTGATTTGTTTATTCCCATCAATGATGATGATGGATGGTTATTTCTTTCAAGTTACTTTAAATTATAATGCTGGTGGATTTATAGTTAATCATAGTTGCTCTTATGAGTTAGTTGGCTGATCTCTCAATGATCACAGAGATTCTCTAATTTCATACTTTCATAATTTAATTTTACTGGGGTTGATGATGATTTTCCATCACCCCAGTTCAAATTTTTTCACCACTTCTCCATTACCCCCATCCCATTACAACATAAGCATAAATAATTAATGGAGTAAACAATATTGTAGTTTAAATTCTTTTGAAGTGCTTTCAATTACATAGTAATCCTCGTCAGTTTTAACTAAATTTCAAATTTTTTTTAAAACTTAACGTTACATATATTTCCATAAGCTGTGTATGGCCATATTTGAAACTTGCCTATTAATAACATCATTCTTATATTTATCGATCAAAATTGCCTCTTTAATTTTCCTCTTTTTATGATTCTTTTCTTCAATTAATATTTTTATTTCATTACTATTAAATGTAAATCTATAATTACAAGTTTTTTCATGGTCAAAGAATACTAAAGCTGTATTAAATTGACTATTTACATTATTTTTAATTCGATTATATAATAATTGATGGTCCTTCAATCTTTTTTCCACAGAACATCTCAATTTGGTACAGCTTCAGTATTCTTTGACCATGAAAAAACTTGTAATTATAGGATTAAATTTAATAGTAATGAAATAAAAATATTAATGGAAGAAAGGAATCATAGAAAAAGGAAAATTAAAAAGACAATTTTGATTAATAAATATAAGGATGATGTTATTAATAGGCAAGTTGAAAATACAGCCATACACAGCTTATGGAAATATACATAACATTAAGTTTAAAAAAAAAATTGAAATTCAGTTAAAGCTGACAAGAATTATTACATAATCAAAAGTGCTTCAAAAGAATTTAAACTACAATATTGTTTATACCATTAATTATTTATGTTTATATATATATATAACATGGACCATGGACACTTTTTATATGTATAATATACATATAAATCAAGAATACATTATAAAATAATATGTTTATTAATAACAAATTGAGATAACACCCTTATATGTGCAGTATTTTACTATGGTTCACTTATGAGTTTACAGAAACAATAACAATAATTTTTAAATTTAGGCAAATAGTAATACATCTGATGTTCATAGCTATTAAATATGTTCTAAGCAATATTTTTTTACATAACATTTTGCCCTTTATACAAATATAATAGTGGCATTGTTATCAGAAATTAAGATATATCTAATTATTTTGATGATTTGCAATCAGTATCAACTTTTAGAATATCCTAAAATTTTATAAAACTTTTAGCATTATATGCAGAAAATATTCTATTACATAAAATACTGCACATCAAATTCAGAAAAGATACTAAAAGAAGATACTAAAAGAAATGTAAAGTATGTGCAATTTCAACATAAACTGAAAAAATATTATGAGCAGACAAAATAGCTGCCAAATATTATAAAATTTGTAAATTTTGATTGTATTTTGTTTATTTCTTTATATTTTTTTACTTTCTTATTTTTATTGGATAGTGGATTATTTAAGTCATGTAATTTGAATACAGTGTAATTCTTGGTTCCACTATAAGACTTTGTGAGACATTTTTTCTTTATGTAGCACAATATAATCTATGCCCAACCACACCAGGAGATTTTTCCCATTAAATATGAAAAGTGTTACCTATGTTTCATTATGTACAAAGAGATTTATATTGCTAATAGGAATAGCTACTGAGCACAGTATATTTTGCTGATAAAGAGTTAAAAAGTTAAAATATTTTATTTTATTTTAGTGCCATTATTAGAATATGAGATATGATTAAATCAGAAAATGATTTGCAATAATATTTATATAAAAAAGTTTTGTTTAAAAATCTTAATTTATTATAAAATAATGCAAATGAATTTGATAGAATTTATGTTATAGTATATTTTTAATGCTTTATAAACAAACTGAAAATAATTTAATTTGAGTTATTGATATATATATATTGTAACGGAATATAATATGCCATCACATTATTTTACAATTAAAATGAAAGATCACAAATAAAAATTGATTTATTAAAAAGAAAGAAAACTTAACTTAAAAACTGAAATTTAAAAACTGTTTAACGTATATATAGATCGCATGATGGACAACTTTAAAAACTATTTTAAAAAATAGTTTTATTTGAAAGTAATTTTTTTTGTAAAAAAGTAAAAGATATAAAGATTTGATATTTTTGGAAATAGAAATAATGTTGATTTCTATAATCTTAGAAAATGGAAATGATTGTTTTATTAATTAAATGATTGTTCGAAAACAAGCTAGCCTTTGAGGCATTTAAAATAAATTAAAGGGTCAGATAAGAGAGTACAAAGAAATTAAATGACCAATGCAAACACCAGAAATTCAGCACGGACCGTAACTGAAACACCAGAGGATTAGTGACGTATTGCCGATTGAATCCTAAGATCAAATGATGAGGCTAAGTAAAAATATAAAAGCCAAATGATTATTATAATTGTTATCTGAGAGCTGACTATGAATATGTCGTTATAACTAGCTATATTGCAGATTTTCACTATGTGGAAGTCTGCAATAAAATTAGATTTTCCGGACAACCAGCTGAGACCTCCCTATGCCAGTTAGGGACCAAAAAGGAATGGCAAGTGGCGGCTTCGTTTTTAAAAAGGAAGAACAAACAATCTATATAAGTGATCACGAAGATGGACCTCAGAATCTGTAAAGTATAAACTTTTGCCAATTGAACTTTCTTTTAAATAATTACCGTATAACGTCAATAAGTAATCAATCCAAAAAAAAAAAGTAATATAAATGAATGTACTCTTATCTGACCAAGAATAGAACTCTAAATCAATTATAAATATTTGTTTTTATATACGTTTGCTATTTCAATCATTTCCATTTTTTTTAATTTAATTATTTATGTTTGTGTTTAACTAGGTTATTTATTTCTATCTGTTAAATAAAATGTATTAAATTAAAGTTGGGTGTAGATAGCTGCATGGATAAAGAGTAATAACTGTTTAAATTCGTTTATGTTTAATTTAAAGGATTTTAGTGTCAGGCTATTTGTTTCGTAGTTAGGGCAATGCTTGTGGAAGGATATATGGGTGTTTATATTAATGTAATGTGAAGCGTGTTTAGCATACAGGGCAACGTGCCCAACTGAATGCATGACCCCAAAGAGGCAGTCATATCGTTGAAATGGTGGCAGATGTATTTACTGCACCATTGACCCCTTCTAGCTCTATGGACAGGGATTTATAAGATGGCAGAAAGACCACTTTCCCCCATACGTAGCACTCTTTAAAATAAAAAAAATTATATACATGATTCCTTAGTCTAACAGATGCCCTTTCCTGATCTAGACATGGATCATTTCCTTCAAATAATATCACGCTGTCAGATGCCCATTCCTATCTGTGTGGTTTTATGCTAGCATCTTCATATTGCATTAGTTGCAAATATATATCTGGAAGCTGACATTGGGTTGGCTACGAACTTTTAGTCTGAGACTGAATGAATGTTTTGATAAGTTTTAAGTGAAAAAAAATCTATGTAGACTATCTATGCTCGTCATGCTAAAGTAAAATATAATTTAAATATCCATCTGTGCGATCTATTGAAAATAGTAATTTAAATTTTAAAAAAATATATATATATATATTAATGTTAAAACCTAAAATAAATTTATTCCTCAATTTTAAATGTGCGTTAATAAAAATCTATTTGTGTGTTAATTACTGGCAGTGGCTTATTTTATTTTATTGTTATAAATATTTAATATATATACTTTGAGAATAGAAATCTATTGAAACTTATAAATGTTTAAAATCTTTGCTACTCTATGAGCTAGTGACTAGGGCTGACGGCCGTGATCTTAACAGCACGTATCTGTCGACTTTATAAATTTTCTAGGTTCAAAGTAGCCTAGTGGCGCTCTGTCGGCAGATGCGGTAAGACTGGAAACGTCATCATCATCCCCGACTGTTAAAATATATATATATTTTATTTAATTATTTTTACATTTTTTTAGTTTTTCAACTTTGATTTACAACAATTTATATACTAATGCAGTTTTTGTATTTTTTATGTAAATATTTTATTATTAGTAGGATTAATTATGCAGAAAATACTTTTATTTAATTTTTTTTTTTGCTCATTAAAATATATTGCAACTGAATTTAATATTTAATTTTTTTAATTTTTTTTATTTACTTTAGTTGATTTTTTAAATATTTTTTTTGTTGGAATTTATTTAATAATATATGTTTGAATTTTCTAATAACAATGTTATTTTGAAATTAATTAACTTAATTTAATTTAATTTATTTTTTCAATTATTTAAAATAATTTTATTTAATTAATATTTTTTATTTTTTTATTTGTATTTTATTTTACAATAATATATATAAATACAATTTTTATTTGAATTGTTATTACTATTAATAACATAGCCAACACTTCGGCTGTATTCTCCATATAACAGTAAAAACAGAAAGTGTCAAATTAGATTCACATCTTCTCTTTCAAATCAAATGTTTCTAAATTTTAAATTGAATAAAATAATTAATAGTTAAATCATGTTTCAACTGATTGGCAGTATGATCTTTGTTGTAGTAATTCTGAGATTCAGATATTATTAAGATGATGGTGGCAGAATCTCAGCTATAATAATAATGATGATGAGGAAGATGATGATTATGATACTACTACTACTACTACTAATACTACTACTACCACTACAGAGAGCAGAGAGAGAGAGAGAGAGAGAGAGCAGAGGCAGCAGCGCAGCAGAGCAGAGAGAGCAGCAGCAGAGCAGAGCAGAGCAGCAGCAGCAGCAGAGCAGCAGCAGCAGCGCAGCAGTAGCGCAGCAGCGGCAGAGAAGCAGCAGCGCAGCAGCAGCAGTAGCAGCAGCAGCAGCAGCAGCAGCAGCAGCAGCAGCAGCAGCAGCAGCAGCAGCAGAGCAGCAGCAGAGCAGTAGCAGCAGCAGAGCAGCAGAGCAGAGCAGCAGCAGCAGCAGCAGAGAGCAGCAGCAGCAGAGAGAGAGTAGAGAGCAGCAGTAGCAGAGCAGCAGCAGCAGAGCAGCAGCAGCAGCAGCAGCAGCAGCAGCAGCAGCAGCAGCAGCAGCAGCAGCAGCAGCAGAGCAGCAGCAGAGCAGAGCAGAGAGAGCAGAGAGAGAGCAGAGAGCAGCAGCAGCAGAGAGAGAGTAGATAGAGAGAGAGAGAGAGAGAGAGAGAGAGAGAGAGAGAGAGAGAGAGAGAGAGAGAGAGAGTAGTAGTAGTAGTAGTAGTAGTAGTAGTAGTAGTAGTAGTAGTAGTAGTAGTAGTAGAAGAAGAAGAAGAAGAAGAAGAGGAGGAGGAGGAGGCGGAGGAGGAGGAGGAGATACATTTGGAAATTTTTTAAAATTGTATTCATTTTCAGCATATGACAATCTTAAAACATTAAAACATAGATATAAAACAACTGAAGTATGAATTTACATTTTATGGCCAAAAAATAAATAATAAAATATGGCAGCATGTTTTCAGCCCTGAACTAAACCAAAATGTTTTTAAAAATTGGGACTATAAATAGAAATAAAATTAATGATTTATGTAAATAACATTGATTCTCTTAATGATGAAACTAAATATATTGTTTATGTACTTATGCTTTCTTTAAATGTTTTTTGCCATCTTATTCTTTTTCATCAACAATGTTAACTACATGTAGCAGAAAGTGTGGTGTTTTTATGTTTAATAATTAAAAATGCAGAATTACAATTGGTATTTGTTTTGAACTGCTTTATAGATATGGTATTGAGCAATGTTTATTTTATTATAAAAATCAAGAAGTAGAACTCACATGCTTGATAAAAATGTCTTCTTGTAATTTTTCTGAAATATTCATTTTTTCTTTGAGTTACTTGTCAGCTTGTTTAAATTAAGATAAAATCAAAAATTGATATTAATGTTATTTATATCAAGAAATAAAGATTAATTTTAATGTAATGGTGCACTCAACATAAATATAAATAGAATATATTAAAGAATAAGTCCTACAAGTAACTATAGTTTTTAACAAGATCGCACTTTCTCTCCATACCAAATTAACAAAATTTATGAAAAGGAATTATAACAATATAAAAAGATGTTACAGAAAAATTGTCATGCCATTAATTAAAAATCAAATACTATTCAAATTTCAATAATAATAATATTTATATTTATACAAAAATTGTTATAGCATTTCAGTTCACACATTGTAATCATAAAATTTTGAATAAACTTTAGCATATATAAAAAAATTGTCATGCTCATAAATAATTTCTTCTAGTGAAATTATGCTAAGTATATCAAATAATTAATAATAAAATATGTACATCTGGGTCTCATTTTATGTGGTAGATAGGTTCTACAAAAAACATGCATAAAAGAAGTCAAACAAAAATAAATGTAACTTTCATTGGAAAATGTGGAATATGATCCATAATTTTTGAAAATCACATAAGAGCAAAGCAACAAAATAAAATTACTTTAAAATTTGCATAAAAACATAAGGAAATAAAGTATGATTCATAAAAAATTGATACAAAACAAACTTTTTTACTTTTTTTATTAACTATTTAATTTTATTCAAAACAATATGTTTTTATTTGTAATTTATTTTAAATTTTTTCAAACATATTTTAATCATTATCGCTATTTGACAATATGTGGATACATTTGAGAACTGATAAGAAATCATATTCATCGTAAGACAAAATACAATTAGCACCAACTTCAGTCTCATGCTGTGTTTAATAAGTGCATCAACTGAAAATTTTTATTCATGGGTTCAAATTACTCTAAAAACATCATAATTGTAGCAAATTTACAGTCTTTTTAAAGCTTAAATCATATCATAAGGCACTGATCTGTTGCTGCTCATTTTGAACCAAAGAGAATGCTTGACATTCAAAATGAAAATGTATATTTTAGAGTATTTTTTTGTATTTTTTACATATTATATATTATTTTGATAAAATCTGCTGAAAATATAATTATTTTAGAAAAATAGTTAAGATTTTAGTAAAAATTCTTTACCTTTACATGAATGTAAATCGAGAAAGAAATCAATGATGTATGCAGCATTTTCTAATAGATTACAAATGTTCTTTTTAGGCTTTCTGCAATATAATATTCTTATAATTATAAATAAAAATTTATTTTTTAAAAAAACTTTTGTTCACTTTCATAATCTCATAAATTATTAATTTGCTTTTTACAAATGAATCTAATATTAAAAGATGAATTTATTTTTACTGCTGATTCTGTAATTGAACCAATCAAAAGTTTAAAACTTTAATTCACTCAGGCAATAAAAAAATTTCAGATTAAAAGTCTATGGTTTTCTGACAACAATGTAATTGGTGATTAACCTTTGAGATAATGATTTTACTAAATATTTATGAAGCTCACAATATCCAGACATACAACTATTTAGCAATTTAAGAACTCATTCATAATTCATGTCTTTAACAAGAAAATGATTGTCCAATTGATTAGAAAGTTGAAGACTTTCTCAAATCATTTTTGCTGTGAAATGAACAGGTTCCAATTTTGTTTCATTACATTTTGCTAAATCTTCTACAGTATTTAAATTTATTGCCAAACCTTTTCCCAACAGACATTTAAAGTATGTAAAATGTAATGTGTGTATATAAAGTGGGGAAATCCTGATTTTAAGTAAAATTTGAACTTCTTTATCACATAAAAGAAAACCGCATAAAAAGATATTAAGTCGAAACATGAATCGCATAACTTCAAAATGGCATTTAAAAAATCTACATAGAATGAGACCCAGGTGTAGAAATATTTTCATGCATAATTTAATGAATAATCTGTTTATCTTTTTTCAGAATTTGAAAAATAAAAAAAAAATAGAGTAACTTGCAACATTTCTATTAATTTTTTTTAATTACACCATTGTTATTTATTGGAAAATTCTGAAGAAGGTGAATCTATTGATTGAAATATACATGACATTTTTTTTTTATTATTCCATTTACTTCTATAATATTTATTCTGTATATATTCTTCTGTTAATATTTTTTGGTTTTAGACATTTTTAATGCAAACATATATATTATTTTGTTTTTTGATATATATTATTTTAATGAATATTTTTATTAGTAAATACAAAAAAAATATTTATTAATGTCGTCTCCATAGCAATAATGTTTTTATTTGTACTTATGACTTTCATTTTGGAAAAATAACATTTAATTACTTTGTTTAAAGTTCAGTATTGCCTTATTAGGTTTTTTATTTTCTTTGAATCCCTCCACCTCCTGTTCGCCATATCATTCATTTTTATTTTATTTAAGATTTTCAGAGAAGAGTTGGGCTGACTCATATTACAGCTTATTTCAATACAGCTAAAAATATTTTTATAATTAAAATAACTAATAAAAAAAAAATGTTTAAATTATATAAAAAAAGATCAAATGAAATCAATATCTGATGTTCATCAATTAAAAATACTGAGTTGTTTCAAGTTTAAAATATCAAAGTAAATAAAAAAATAGTGTTATCTTCAGTTAAGATTTAAATAATAAAATATTTTAAAGTAATTTAAAATTAATAGACTTTATATTATATAAGTAAATTATTGGTTACACAAGGGGTCCTACGATATTTATGCACTGGTGTTGACAGAGTTGAGCTCTAATTCACGGATACTTTAATTTTTGAGTTTATAATTCTATCACTGCACAAAACAACATACAAAAAAGTTAAGTTTACAAGAACACCTAAAAATATTACAAAAAAAAAAAAAAACATGTATTCACCATTTGTCTAAATCTACTTATTACTATCTTAAAATATATTTATTAATTAGTTTTATTTAAATAATACATATTAAATAATTGCAATAAATTTTTAAATCATTTAAAAAAAATAAAAGCAATAAAAATTTAAGATTTATTTATTGCTTAGTAGTTTATAAGAATTTGGAGCACCTATGTGACAAAACAGAAACCACTATACCATTGCATTCCAACCCACAAAGTGAAATAATTTAATCAGCTTATAGTTGAGAAATTTATCTATAAATTAACAAGATGTTTGAGCACTGAACATGTCATAAATTGACCCTCCATCCATCGACTTTGAGGTATAAAATTTGCCACCTTATTACTATATTCAAACACACAAAAAATGTTTATGCATTAAAAATATCATAATTAAAAGTATTTTTATTTATGGAAAAATGCAAAATAGGACATCAATGCTATGATAATGCTATTTATTTAATAATATTTATCAGAGGAATTTGATAAATAATTTTTATTGTTAGAGTTTTATTTTTACAAGAGTTCATATCTAATTTATAAGTAACTTGTTTTAATGCTTTTACATAATAAATTATATATATATATATACATGAAGTAAAATATATAATACATGAAGTAAAATAAATTAAAACTATACTGATATATATATATATATATATTTATATATTGTGACTGGACCACCATACAACCCCTTTATTACCTTGGTTGTAACAATTTCCTAATGAGCATGTTGCAGGAAGGAACTATCGATTGGGATTCCCCAATGCAGATGTTAACCCCCCCTACAACAATATTTCCTGCTCATCGAGGGTGTAGCACCATAGAGACTGAAAGCATCTAGACATTTCTGCATTTGGTTTTCCAAATGGTGCCACTAGAGTTCCATCTTGCTACAACCTGACTTAATTAGGTCTAGTTATGCCAGACATAACTCAGGAGGCATGAAATTATCATGAACAAGTGCACTGAATGATGAGTGATGCAATAAAAAAATAATATTGAACAACTGGATAACTAAAATTAATTTTAAATAACAATAATTTTATTTAATAACAATAATTTTATTTAATAACAGGTTTAAATAAATGTCCATCAAACAAAGTATTTCATTGACAGTCCCTTGTATCTCTTCGGCCTACTTGCAATAACATTTTAAATGACTTAGAAAATGTAATCTGTTGAGAATATAATAAAGTCCTTCTTTCAATAGTTCTTTAACAGTTTACATCTTTAATCATTTAGTTAATTCACAGAGAGGAATGTGGTATATTAAGACAACAGAGATAATAATGAAGACAACTGATAGCATTTAATTCAGAGTTCCACTTAATTCTGATTTGTAGTCTTTTAGGTATTTGTCACATATAATGTGGCTTAAATTACTTATGTATAAATACTCATGTATGAATATATTATTTACAGACAATAGCATTTCTATGAACAAAAATATATTTATTATGCTTTAGCTAACTTAAAATTAACTGGAATAATAGAAATTATCTTGTCTGTAAAGAATATCTTTATACATAAGTAATTTAAGCCACATTATATGTGACAAATACCTGAAAGACTATAAATCAGAATTAAGTGGAACTTCGAATTAAATGCTACCAGTTGTCTTCATTATTAAGTTAGCTAAAGCATAATAAATATATATTTTTTCATGGTTATCCAAATCCAGGTTTGAATCCATAATATAAGCACATGTAGCCTAGGTTGATTTGTTATCCATTTCAGGGTTTGAATTGGTCGATATAAGCACGTTTATATCCATTGGTTATTCAAGTAAAATAAAAGTGTATGTATTTCCATCTGTCTATATATAAATTCATCTTGCAAATGCATTTATTTGGTATTCACCTAATCTTATCCAGATTTGTCATTAATTCACATTTATATCCATTGGTTATTCAGGTAACCTATAAGTGTATGTATTTCCATCTGTCCAGATATCAATTCATCTTGCAAATGCGTTTATTTGGTATTTCCGATTTCATAAGACATATATATATAATATATATGCATCAATAACTCCAGGTATATCATTGTACATTTAACCGTGACACATTGTTTTGGTATTCTTATTTTTCAACTCGTATATATAACCTGTTTTAATTCTGTGTTTATATTATTTTTCTCAGACTTTTCAAATAATAAATAAAATCTTTAACATAAAATGATTTTCTCAATCTTTCAACTTATTTAAGGACATGGTTCATTATATGCATATAACCATTGACTTTTACTGACATACTAGCTCATATTTAAATGTTTGATTTGGTTCACAATATAATATAAATCTACTAAATACATTCATTTTGTATGTATACTTTTATTTTGACATATTCTAATTTTATATAAATTATAAATACATTATTATAATTTAATTAATTATAGTTATGTGTAATATTCTTATATAATCAATAGGCAGGTGAAAATTTGTAAATTTATTTGGTTACTCTAATATCTAGCATAAATATTGTTGTTTGGTCTGCCACAGATGTATGCTTGCAGATATAAGTTGATCAGCAGTTTCATTTATAATTTATCAATAATAAACATATTTTCCATCTAGCTACATTTGTTCATAATTTTATTTAAGAAATATGTTTTCTTGTTTTTTATAAACACACATAGTATCGAATATTTTGTAAAATTATTACCTTCATTTTTATCCAGTTGTTTCCTTCATATCCATGATGTGACTGCATTAAAATGGGGCATTGATTTCAGCTGAATGGCATAATTTACTTTGTATGATGTTTATCCAGGCAAATCTTGGAGAAACATGGCTTGAGATGAAGAGAGGAAGCTGTTGTAATTTTAGCCTTCCATCATTATGTTTTCCTTAATAATGTTTCCTTTTTTCATTATTAAGAGTGGTTGTAAAGGTTATATTCCAAGGTGAGAAAAATCAGAGTTAAGTAACACATAAATAAGAATTTTAACTTTTTAATTCTTCATTTTTAATATCTTTTTCAAAAAAATCTTTGTATGATGTTTATCCAGGAAAATCTTGGAGAAACATGGCTTGAGATGAAGAGAGGAAGCTGTTGTCATTTTAACCTTCTATCATTATGTTTTCCTTAATAATTTCTTTTTCCATTATTAACAGTGGTTGTAAATATTATATTCCAAGGTGACAAAAATCAGAGTTAATTAACAGTTAAATAAGAATTTTAACTTTTTAATTCTTCACTTTTTTAATATCTTTTCCAAAAAAATCTTTTGAAAAAAATCTTCTTTAAACATACACTTTAAAATCTTTTTATTAAATCTCCTTCTGAACTTCCCACTTAACTATTTTACTCTGACCTTTGAATTGATTAAGCAGCTCAGCTCACTATATTGTATTTGTCCTACAGCTCTCATTTAAGCTTGAGTGCTTTTCTCTTCTTAAGGATTGGACATTCTACTTTTAGCGGGATAAATAAAATAACTATACGGATTAGTTCATGTATTCCAATTTATTAAGATTGCCTCAAGCATTATCACACTTTATACAACAACATCATTCCAAATATTAAAAATGTTAATATTTTTAATAAATGCCAGCTTTAAATAAATATGAATGACATATTTAAATTATAATCTAAAATTAAGGTTTCACTTTATTTTTTTCTCAGTTATAGAAAATAATGATTTTCTTGTAAAGACATAAACTAAACTTTTTGCTATATTTTCCTAGAAAAAATATAGATCAACTTTTTTGTACATTTGCAGTTTTTTTAATGTGAGAGGGTAAATAGCTTTTAGAATAAATATACATGTGAAACAGAGTTCTTGTTTCATTACCCTCACCAAGTTTTGGGATGGAATTGCCTGGAAGTATGATTTTATTCCACATAATATACATGTCATTTCTTTTTTCCTGGTTTTGGATTTGCTGATGAAATGGGCAAGAGGAGCCAGAAAAGTGAATACATGAACTGTAGCCTCCAATGTGAAGTAGATGGCCAAGCACAAACTACTAGTACACACTGCCCCATGACATCACAAGAAAATATCTCATTTTTAAGCAATACCTCTCTTGTACCTAGAAGGATCATCCAACTAAGAGTAGGAGGGAGAAAAAAACACAATTTGGCACTCAGCCAACCCAGCTCAGCTTCTGTGAGTCTTAAGGGCTATCATTTGGTCTATTCATAAGACCAAGGCCTATTCATGAGGCCTATATATACACACTGCTGGACTACTCTTAGAGCTCAACATCCAGGTCTGGATAGTGCCAACCATATACTTTGGAGCATCATCAACACAATGCATCCAAGCAGATCTGCTCAATCATCCACCCACCTTGACATGAAAGACACAAATTCATGCATCACTACATCCCACTCACAAACTTCTTTCACCAGCTATTTCTATTTTATTGTTCTGAATTGTAACTACAACCTGGTTTGGGACACTGATAATCATGATCAGTTCTTCTATTGCATCTTTCTTGGTTTTGAGGTGATGGACTTCTATTTTGTCCTATTTTTGGGTGTTTTTAAGGCCATACATCATCGTGGTGGCTTGTATTTCTAGCCACACCTTTCTGCAAGTTATCATCACTATTTGAACTTTTTATAACAGGGGTTTGATATGGGCTATGCATATTGCCTGCTGAATATCTTCTTTGCCTTTTCCATGGCAGTATCTCATTTCTTTGGTGATGATACCATGGTAGTGGGCCATAGTTGTTATATTTTTGAGTAGGCATTTTCCTTTTGTATCTGATGGCTCCTATTCTAGGCCCATCATCTCTTCTATAGGGAGGTTTGTTTTGTGGTTGCTTTGCTCCTCTTTCCTTGGTTGCTGATGCATTGCAGATATCATATGCTGTTAGTAGTTCAGCAACCTGCTCAATAGATCAACGATCAGTCCCAATTAGCATTCTTTCTATGTAACTTGGGAAGCTGTGCCATATCAATCTAATAATCTGGAGCTCAGATAGGAGGTCAGATGCCTAGGCTCTTAACCTAGCCACCTGTTTTCTAAAAATGGTGTATAAGGCTCTCCAGGTGGACATTTTACCTGGGACATCTTATATTTAATCCCTCCTAACAATCATCACTCCAGTAATAATAGCTTATTAGTGCTCCTTTAAAATCATCAAAATTTGTAGCTTGGGTGAACAGTGAATCCCACCATGCTTGTGCTGCACCTTGGAGATGACTACATGCTATTGCCAGTTTTGCCTCTTTTGTCAATACATTAATACTAAAGTACCTCTCCAAACATTTTACATATTCTATAGGTGCTTCATTACAGCTCTCTGAAAAAGTTCTGATTTTTAAGAATTGATTTACAATTCCAGACATCTGGTTAGTCATATAGACATCATGACTAACTTGATAATTCTCTTTTTGACTTTCTTTAGGGAGTGTTTCTGCCTTTTCTTGTTTAGGTAATGTATTGCTATTTTTTATTTCTATCTCTTTCATCTGGGTGGTCAATATATCCACCTTCTCCTGCATGGATTCTTGGATTCTTATTATTTTTGTATTCATGGCCTCACATATCTGGGTCATTTTGACTTCTTGCTCTATTAGTGAGCCTTTTACTTCCTCCATCACTTCCTCCTTAATTCTTAATATTTTATTAGTCATTTTTTATATACTGGCTGAACTTTTCATTTTGGCTTTTGGTTATTTCTATGATTTTTTCTTTCAATTCTCTTTTGTCTTCTTCTCTCTGTTCTTCTCTTTTCTTGTTGTCTTATTTTCTCTGTTCACTATGTTCTTTTTTATTTTGCTCTCTTTTCTTGTTGTCTTCTTCTTTCTGTTCCTCTCTTTTATTGTTATTTTCTTTTATCATTTCCATTAACTGGGATAACATGGACATCTCTCCTGTTCTCTGAGATTGCTTTTGATCATCTGCTTTGTCTTCTTGTTTATCTTCTTTCTCAGGAAGATTCTCTATATTTTCTGCATTCATCATCTTTTTGCTTTTGATCTGGTTATCATCAATATTTGTTTTAAATTTTATTTGTACTTTTTTATTTTGATTTTGATAAGCTTCTCTCTTCATCCATACCACTATTTAATTCCAAGTCTTTGTTATGTCTGTTTTATTCTTTATCTACCATTTATGCCATTCATTTTTATGTTTCTTTTCCACTCCTTTTTGAACACTGCATCATATGTACTGCTCATATCAGAGAATCATGATCTGCTTATGCCTATGGATAGGCTGGCTAGATAAGGCCTTACAATAGGCTACAAGTATAACCAGACCATCATACAACCCCTTTATTACCTTGGTTGTAACAATTTCCTGATGAACATGTTGCAGGAAGGAACTATCAATTGGCATTCTCCAATGCAGATATTACCCCCCCTACAACAATATTTCCTGCTCATTGAGGGTGTATCACCATAGAGACTGGAAGCATCTAGACATTTCTGTGTTTGGTTTTTTAAATGGTGACACTAAAGTTCCATCTCACTACAACCTGACTTACTTAGGTCTAGTTATGCCAGTCATAGCTCAGGAGGCATGAAATTTTCATGAACAAGTGCACTGAATGATGAGTGACACAATAAAAAAATAATATTAAACAACTGGATAACTAAAATTAATTTTAAGTAAGAATAATTTTATTTAATAACAGGTTTAAATAAATGTCCATCAAACAAAGTATTTCATTGACAGTCCCTTGTATCTCTTTGGCCTACTTCCAATGACATTTTAGATGACTTAGAAAATGCAATCTGTTGAGAGTATAATAAAGTCCTTTCAATAGTTCTTTAAAATTTTACATCTTTAATCATTTAGTTAATTCACAGAGAGGAGTGTGATATATTAAGACAACAGAGATAATAATGAAGACAACTGACAGCATTTAATTTGGTGTTCCACTTAAATCTGATTTGTAGTCTTTTAGTTATTTGTCACATATAATGTGGCTTAAATTACTCATGTATGAAGATATTCTTTACAGACAAGAGCATTTCTATTATTCCAGTTAATTTTAGCATTTCTATTATTCCAGTTAATTTTAAGTTAGCTAAAGCATAATAAATATATTTCTATCAAGGTTATCCAAATTCAGGTTTGAATCCATAATATAAGCACATGTAGCCTAGGTTTATTTGTTATCCATTTCAGGGTTTGAATCGGTCGATATAAGCATGTTTATATCCAATGGTTATTCAAGTAAAATATAAGTCTATGTATTTCCATCTGTCTATATATCAATTCATCTTACAAATGCATTTATTTGGTATTCACCTATTCTTATGTAGATTTGTCAGTAATTCACATTTATATCCATTGGTTATTCAGGTAACCTAGTATTTTCGATTTCATAAGACATATATATATATATGCATCAATAACTCCAGATATATCATCGTACATTTAACCGTGACACATTGTTTTGGTATTCTTATTTCTCAACTCATATATATAATGTTTTAATTCTGTGTTTATATTACTTTTCTCAGAGTTTTCAAATAATAAATAAAATCTTTAATAAAAAACGATTTTCTCAATCTTTCAATCTATTTAAAGACATGGTTCATTATATGCATATAACCATTGACTTTTATTGATGTACTAGCTCATATTTAAAAGTTTGAATTGGTTCACAATATAATATAAATCTACTAAATACATTCATTTTGTATGTATACTTTTATTTTGATATTTTCTAATTTTATCTAAATTATAAATATGTTATTATAATTTAATTAATTATAATTATGTGTAATATTCTTATATAATGAATAGGCAGGTAGCATTTGCAATTTTATTTGGTTACTCTAATATCTATAAATAAATATTGTTGTTTGGTCTGCCATGGATATATGCTTTCAGATATAAGTTGATCAGCAATATCATTTATAATTTATCAATAATAAACTTATTTTCATATAGCTACATTTGTTCATAATTTTATTTAAGAAAGATGTTTTGTCTTGTCTTTTATAAACACACACAGTATCGAATATTTTGTAAAATCACATTTTTATCCAGTTGTTTCCTTCAAATCCATGATGTGACTGCATTAAAAATGGGGCATTGATTTCAGCTGAATGGCATAATTTACTTTGTATGATGTTTATCTAGGCAAATCTTGGATAAACATGGCTTGAGATGAAGAGAGGAAGGTGTTGTAATTTTAGCCTTCCATCATTATGTTTTCCTTAATAATGTTTTCTTTTTTCATTATTAACAGTGGTTGTAAAGGTTATATTCCAAGGTGACAAAAATCAGAGTTAATTAACAGTTAAATAAGAATTTTAACTTTTTAATTCTTCACTTTTAATATCTTTTTCAAAAAAATCTTTCCAAAAAAATCTTCTTTAAACATACACTTTAAAATCATTTTATTGAATCCCCTTCTGAACTTCCCACTTAACTATTTATATTCTGACCCCTGAATTGAGTAAGCAGTTCAGCCCAAAGTATTTTATTTGTCCCACAGTTCTCATTTAAGCCTGAGTGCTTTTCTCTTAAGAATTGGACATTTTCCTTTTAGCAGGATAGATAAAATAACTATAAGGATTAGTTCATGTTTTCCAATTTATTAAGACTTCCTCAACTATTATCACACTTTATCTGACAACATCATTCCAAATATTAAAAATGTAATATTTTTAATAAATGCCAGCTTTAAATAAATATGAGTGACAGATTTAAATCATAATTTAAAATTATGAAATCAATAATGAAGGTTTCACTTTATTTTTTTCTCAGTTTTAGAAAATAATGATTTTCTTGTAAAGTCATAAACTAAAATTTTTACTATATTTTTCTAGAAAAAATATAAGATCGACTTTTTTTATACATTTGCCATTTTTTAAGGTGAGAGGGTAAATAGCTTTTAGAATAAATATACACGTGAAACAGCATTCTTGTTTTAATATATATATATATATGATTAAACAAGTTTCATGTCTGATATTTGGAGGTCAATTTAACAATGAAAATTGATAATGGACAATCAAGAAAATATTCCTAATAAAACAAGTCTAACATTTTACTATTATGGTACTGGTATTACCAAAAAGTTGTAATTTAGAGAAAAAAAATTTGCATTTTAATTAAAACAGTTTTCTTTTATAGTATACACGTATGTGAAAACATGTGTATATAGTTAGCAAAATAAATCACTCAATATAATACAAAATAAAATATTTTTATATAACAGCAATAATTGTATATTGTAATGAAATGTGTCCTTTTCTGTATCATATATATATATATATATATATATACATGTAACTATAATGTAATAGTTTGTAAAAAATAATTCTGTATCCTGAATGTATTTCTGTAAAGAAATAAATCGGGTTTTGGTGAAACTCGGATAGGCCACTGAGTTCAAAGTAATATAACTAAATCAATTAATAGTAATAATACCATTTATTTATGTATTCCACTGATTTAATATTTATATGAAAGCAATTCAAAAAATTTACCCTTATTTCTCACCCAGCATATTTATGGACGTCATTTTCTGACTCCAAGCACCAATTTATTTATATATAAATAAGAATTATGCTGAAAAAGTTGAAGAATCAATACTGGATAAATAAAAAAAAACCTACCCCTAGTGAGCTCACTCAGGATGGGTGGTTATCAACTGTAGGAAATATATGAGGTACAGAAATATACAACTACACACTTAATCAAATTACCTAACTTTAACACTAATGCAAATCTATCTCTCTATCTTCTCACAAAACTTGAAATTAAAAAATCAACAAAAAAGTGTTTTCACTTAAAAGATATTTAATATTAATTGTAATATGGAAATCACAGAGTGTAATATTATAAACTTGTGCTCCTGTATTTTAAAAGAAAACATACATGTACACCTACTGCATAGATAAAACAAAAATCAGATAGTAAAAGGGATAATGTAATGCTACATCTAGTCCATTCAAATGTAAAATAGTATTTTGTAATGCTGAAGTAAATTATTTAGATTTTCAATAATGGAAGAGTCTCTATGCATTATCATAAAAGACACACTGATATTTGAAAAATAAATATAGGTGAGAAAATGTTCATATTTCCCAGATTTTCACTGGGGACAATGATGAGTACATAAGAGTAATTATACTAGTTTTCTTGACACTATGGTCATATAGATAAACAATTTCTGACAGGTTTAGTTTGATTAATGTTTTTTTAAAACAAGTTTAATTCAAAGGTTTAAGCATGGCTTCCTTCCAAGGTGGGCATCTGTTTTATACTGTAGCATCTGACATAGCTTCACAGGGTGGATCACAGAGCCCAACATGCTTAAGTTCTTACTCCAGCATGTTCATCACTGAAAATTATACTTGCAGATTCCAATAAATTTCAAATCTCAAATGTAGAAATTAAATAACTCGACCACGGATGAAATATAATATTGATTTGTCTTTTTAAAGTGACATATACAAAAGTTACAATCAGAATTTTTTAATTAATTTCAATTTTTTTATATTATTCTTTTTCTTCTAGAAGATTTCCCATTCATGAGTTTCCATTTTATTTTCCCACTTTTAAAACCCACATGTTATTTTAGAACTGCATTCATTCTCTTTAAAAACAAAAGCAAAAGTTTTTAGTATCTTTTTTCTTTATTGAGATCAAGAAAATTTCATCAAACACCTGCAATCTATTTTTGATCACTCTTTGTCTGTTTTTCTCTTAGTGTTTTTTTTAGATAATGATCTATACAGTTTCAATATACATATATTATTTAATATTTCCTTTTTGTTATAAAAGACAGCAACTTCCATCTTGAAAATAAAACTTTTTTATTTTATTATTATTCAATGAGTCCATTTATTCATTCATACAGCAATATGCACACATGTGTTTTAACAAAATACAAGAGCACAAACATTTTACTCTACCCCTTATCCCTTCTCTTTATTTTAACCCTTTCTATCTCCCTATTTAAAATATACAAAAAAAAAAATTGAATTTATATATATAATCAAAACTACCCCAAATCTAAAATTAAACCAGACCAGCATAAAAATAATATTAAAACACAACCTAAGGTTTCACTGCTACAAGCAGACTTCTCAAGTGTAAAGAACTACAAAAAACTACACAATATATATATTATTAAAAACTACCAACAAATCCATTCACTTCCCATCCGCCCTTAATATTAAAAGAACTCTTAAATAAGTTAATTGCTTCAGAATAATAAATTTTCAATTTTAAAGACTCTTTAATTCTTCTTTTGATTTCATTTCTTTCAAGAAAGACAACCTTAGCTTCATCAAAATCAATAGTGTGGCCTGTATCTTTTTCATGGACATATAAAGCAGAACTAATATATCTATTTTTAACTCTACTTTTATGAACCTTTATTCTTTCATTTAAACTCAAACTACTCTGACCTATGTAAACCTTCTTACAAAATAAACAAAGAATAAAATATACTACACCAGGAATAGTCTTTCTATCAAAAACTTCTTTTATATTATTTAATAAATTATTCAATGTAACACCCCTTTTCCAAGCAATTTTTCTATTTCCAAACAATTTACTATTTCTACACACAATTTTATAAGAAGACAATTTAAATGGCAAAGAAATAAAATCATATTTTTCTTTAACCTTTACATCCTTACAAATATTACTATTAAATAAAATACTTTCAACAAATTTATCAGAATATCCAACACTCAAGTAATCTTTATAAAATTGATATTTCTGAAACAAAGCTACACCACTAGAATTATTTAATTTAATATTCCTATGACAATAATCCCTTAAAGCAGCTACTTTATGAGATACAGACTGATAGCTATCAGGTTTAATTATAGATCTTAATTCTTTACTTTTAACTAAATGACTGCACAATAAACAATTAGTTTCTATATTTCTAATCACCAAAAGATCTAAAAATTTCAACTTACCAAAATCTAACCCCCCTCCTTCTAACACAAATTTATAGAAGGATCAAAACAATTAAACCCATTTACAAATTTCTTCAATTTATCATTCTCAACTACAAATAAACAATTATCAACATATCTGACAAATAATTTTATATATAAACAATTCTTTTTAATAATAATTTCCTCTTCCATAAAACTAATATAAACTGAACATACTAAAGGAGAAATAATATAACCTATTATCCTCCCTTCCTTAATCTTATAAAAAATACCTTTATAAGTAAAATACATAGAATCTTCCAATAACAAAAGCAAATCTTTAATTACCTTAATTTTATTTTTTGATGAAGAACTTTTCTTAATCAATACAGACAAAAGAACATCAATACTGCCTAACCTATTAACAGACTGGTACATATTTTCAATATCGAAACTTCCAAATACCCAATTACTTTCCATTTTAAAATTATTAATCTTATCAAAAGCCTCAAAAGGAGAAGAAACTATGTACTGACCAAAATCAACAAATTGTTTTAAAATTTTTTTCAAGAATCTAGAATTACCCTCTTCAACACTAACTGTAAAATCAAAAAAATAAATCTTAAAGGAAAACCATCTTTATGAGTTTTAATATTCACAAACATCTTAGCTGATGTAAAATCATTAGGATAGCATTTTAAATAATCAACTCTATTAAAAAATTTTAAATTAACCATTTTCTTCATAATATCTATCAATTTTCTTTTAATCAAATTACCTGGATCTTTATCTAACAACATATATCTACCATTATTTAATTCTCTATCCATTTTCTCTTTGAATTCATCTCCTTTCATAATAACAAACCTACCAGCTTTGTCTTCATGAGAAATGATTACATCATTAGCAATTAACCTGTTTTTAAGATGTTTAATCTCAGCAGGATTAATAACAAATTTTTCTTTCCTTTTTAAACTTTTATTCAAAATCGATTGAATATCAACTTTCTGCTCATCACTCAAATTACTAGATTCAATAGACGAAATTGTATCAAAATCTATATTTTTTGAATGAAATTGAACAAAATTAGGGCCTTTACCAAGAATATCTAATTCTCTATCATTTAACTTCAAATTCGAAAGATTAACAACTCTATCCTCAGAAACCTTATTCTCATACCCTTTATCACTACAATAAACTTTATTAACTTTCCCAAACAACCACTTTAATTTTCTTTCATATTTTTTACAATAGAAATTTGACCTATTCTGTCTAAATTGTCTCATAAAAAAATTCAAAATTGAATAATTAAAATCTTGCCTCCTTTCTAAATAATATCTATTCCTTTTATATAGATAAATAAATTTATAAAACCTTACAAAAGTATCTTTTAAAAAACTATTGAATATATATGTTTGTAACTTAAAAACTAATTTTTTATTTTGAAGCAACTTTTTATTTCTACTAAAATTAATAACACAGCACCTAGGAAAAACACTAAATTCCCTACATTTTTAAAATAAATAAATCTGCCATCGTAAAGACTATATCCTATCACTCAATTTAGACAAATTTTTAACCCTTCTAATATCATTAAATGGAAAATTATTAAAAACTAAACTCCACAAACCCATACTAAAAACCCAAATTACCAATACCCTTATAAATTAAAACCCAATAAAAACATAGACACACTTCTATATATATAACTAAATAAACACAAATATACTCTTTCAACCCAAATTCAAACAACAAACATAATATACATAAATGACATTCAAATATATCAATAATTAAAAACAAAAAAATATATATATCAATAATAGAATGTCAATAATAAATATCAATAATAAATTATCAATAATAAAAAGAAAATCTTTACACTACATCAGCAAAACTAATCTTAAACGCAAAAAAACTCATTAAAATATAAACATTACAAACATAAAGCTAAACTAGTCAATATAAAATCAAAACTACCCCAAGTCTAAAATTAAACCATACGAGCATAAAAATAATATTAAAACACAACCTAAGGTTTCACTGCTACAAGCAGACTTCTCAAGTGTAAAGAACTACAAAAAACTACATCAATATATATACTATTAAAAACTACCCACAAATCCATTCACTTCCCATCCACTCTTAATATTAAAAGAACTCTTAAATAAGTTAATTGCTTCAGAATAATAAATTTTCAATAATAAAGACTCTTTAATTCTTCTTTTGATTTCATTTCTCTCAAAGAAGACAACCTTAGCTTCATCAAAATCAATAGTGTAGCTTTTATCTCTTTCATGGACATACAAAACAGAACTAATATATCTATTTTTAACTCTACTTTTATGAAGCTTTATTCTTTCATTTAAACTCAAACTACTCTGACTTATGTAAACATTCTTACAAAATAAACAAGGAATAAAATATACTACACCAGGAATAGTCTTTCTATCAAAAACTTCTTTTGTATTATTTAATAAATTATTCAATGTAACACCCCTTTTCCAAGCAATTTTCTTATTTCCAAACAATTTACTATTTCTACACACAATTTTATAAGAAGACAATTTAAATGGCAAAGAAATAAAATCATATTTTTCTTTAACGTTTACATCCTTACAAATATTACTATTAAATAAAATACTTTTAACGGTACTAGTGTATAATTCAACAGATGACATATTACCCTGAAGGCATATAACTCTAATCTTGTGATTTTTAAGATAACGTCTCCAAGTGATCTGTGGACACATGTAATCGCTAAAATGTGTCCGCAGATCACGTGAACACGGTACGTTAAAAATCGCAAGATTAGAGTGATATGCCTTCAGGGTAATACGTCATCGGTTGAATTATCCAGATCACATGCTAAAAAATATTCAAAAATGAAAAATATCTGACGCAGGTCCGGCAAATACTAAAAAAAAAAAAAATGTACATGCATGCGTCAAAATATTATTCTCAATTTTAAAATACAGCAGCGCATAGTGCTGGAATTGGCGGGGGGGCCTCCAGATGTTTTTGTCGGGCTGCAGGCCCAGCGTACATGTATATCAGACATTGTATTACTCTCATAGCTGTATGATATAATTCAGAAATTAAAAATAAAATTAAAACGTAATTCAATGTAAGTTTGAGAATTGTAGAAATATTAACAAATATTTTTTGTAAATAAGTTTGAGAATTGTAGAAATATTAACAAAAACTTTTTGTAAATTTTAAATAAACAACTAAATAAAAAAGATGCGATCTAATGCAAATCTGGTATTAATGGTGCCGCACTTTTACATGCATTTGGTAATTTTAAAAATGTACTGCATATTGCAAAATTGATTTAAAAAATTATTTCAAATTATTTACACATTAAAAACGTAATGTAGAAATATTAACAAAAAGTTTTTGTAAATTTAAAATAAACAAATAAAACACTTTACCCGAATTAATGCGAATTTGGCATTAATGGCGTCCATGTTATCACATGCATTTGGTAATGTATATTCCAAATTTGTTTTAAAAAATTATTGAAAATTATTTACACATTAAACGTAATTCAATGTAAGTTTGAGAATTGTAGAAGTATTAACAAATATTTTTTGTAAATAAGTTTGAGAATTGTAGAAATATTAACAAAAACTTTTTGTAAATTTTAAATAAACACCTAAATAAAAAAGATGCGATCTAATGCAAATCTGTTATTAATGGTGTCCAGAAAACGCCGCACTTTTATATCCATTTGGTAATTTTTAAAACGTACTGCATATTGCACAAAATTGATTAAAAAAATTATTTCAAATTATTTACACATTAAAAACGTAATGTAGAAATATTAACAAAAAGTTTTTGTAAATTTAAAATAAATAAAACACTTTACCCGAATTAATGCGAATCTGGCATTAATGGCATCCTTGTTATCACATTTGGTAATGTATATTCCAAATTTGTTTTAAAAAATTATTGAAAATTATTTACACATTAAACGTAAGTTTCAGAATTGTAGAAATATTAACAAAAACTTTTTGTAAATTTAAAATAAACAGATAAATAAAAAACACTTTACCGGAGAATAAATTATTTACACATTAAACGTAATTCAATGTAAGTTTGATAATTGTAGAAATATTAACAAAAAATTTTTGTAAATTTAAAATAAACAGATAAATAAAACACTTTACCCGAATTAACAGCTCAAAAAAGTAACTGTGATGCCGTGGATAGCAAAATCGCAATAGACAGAAAAATCAAAAAATTTCCCAAACCTCTCTACGAATTTTAAATCTCGCGGGTGAAAAAAAAAATTGACTCTCTGATGGATTAATCACACCAGTCACTTGGTTACCATGACAATGTTGTCATGCAAAAAACGTCGATGTCTACCGGAAGGGAATTCAGTAAGTCAAAAACATCATCGGTTGAATTATACACAAGTACCCTTTTAACAAATTTATCAGAGTATCCAATACTCAAGTAATCTTTATAATATTGAAGACAAAGCTGATAGGTTTGTTATTATGAAAGGAGATGAATTCTACGAGAAAATGGATAGAGAATATAAATAATGGTAAATATATGTTGTTAGATAAAGATCCAGGTAATTTGATTAAAAGAAAATTGATAGATATTATGTAGAAAATGGTTAATTTAAAATTTTTTGATAGAGTTGATTATTTAAAATGCTATCCTAATGATTTTACATCAGCTAAGATGTTTGTGAATATTAAAACTCATAAAGATGGTTTTCCTTTAAGATTTATTTTTGATTTTACAGATAGTGTTGTAGAGGGTATTTCTAGATTGTTGAAAAAATTTTTTTTAAAACAATTTGTTGATTTTGGTCAGTACACAGTTTCTTCTTCTTTTGAGGCTTTTGATAAGATTAATAATTTTAAAATGGAAAGTAATTGGGTATTTGGAAGTTTAGATATTGAAAATATGTATCAGTCTGTTAATAGGTTAAGCAGTATTGATGTTCTTTTGTCTGTATTGATTAAGAAAAGTTCTTTATCAAAAATAAAATTAAGGTAATTAAAGATTTGCTTTTGTTATCGGAAGATTCTACGTATTTTACTTATAAAGGTAATTTTTATAAGATTAAGGAAGGGTGGATAATAGGTTATATTATTTCTCCTTTAGTATGTTCAGTTTATATTAGTTTTATGGAAGAGGAAATTATTAAAAAGAATTGTAAATATGTAAATTTATTTGTCAGATGTGTTGATGATTGTTTATTTGTTGTTGAGAATGATAAATTGAAGGAATTTGTAAATGAGTTTAATTGTTTTGATCTTTCTATAACATTTGTGTTAGAAGGAGGGGGGTTAGATTTTGGTAAGTTAAAATTTTTAGATCTTTTGGTGATTAGAAATATAGAAACTAATTGTTTATTGTGCAGCCATTTAGTTAAAAGTAAAGAATTAAGATTTATAATTAAACCTGATAGCTATCAGTCTGTATCTCATAAAGTAGCTGCTTTAAGGAATTATTGTCATAGGAGTATTAAATTAAATAATTCTAGTGGGGTAGTTTTGTTTTAGAAATATCAATTTTATAAAGATTACTTGAGTGTTGCATACTCAGATAAATTTGTTAAAATTATTTTATTTAATAGTAATATTTGTAAGGATGTAAAGGTTAAAGAAAAATATAATTTTATTTCTTTGCCATTTAAATTGTCTTCTTATAAAATTGTGTGTAGAAATAGTAAATTGTTTGGAAATAAGAAAATTGCTTGGAAAAGGGGTGTTACATTGAATAATTTATTAAATAATACAAAAGAAGTTTTTGATAGAAAGACTATTCCTGGTTTAGTATATTTTATTCCTTGTTTATTTTGTAAGAAGGTTTACATAGGTCAGAGTAGTTTGAGTTTAAATGAAAGAATAAAGGTTCATAAAAGTAGAGTTAAAAATAGATATATTAGTTCTGCTTTGTATGTCCATGAAAAAGATACAGGCCACACTATTGATTTTGATGAAGCTAAGGTTGTCTTCTTTGAGAGAAATGAAATCAAAAGAAAAAATAAAGAGTCTTTATTATTGAAAATTTATTATTCTGAAGCAATTAACTTATTTAAGAGTTCTTTTAATATTAAGGGTGGATGGGAAGTGAATGGATTTGTTGGTAGTTTTTAATAGTATATATATTGTGTAGTTTTTTGTAGTTCTTTACACTTGAGAAGTCTGCTTGTAGCAGTGAAACCTTAGGTTGTGTTTTAATATTATTTTTATGCTGGTCTGGTTTAATTTTAGATTTGGGGTAGTTTTGATTTTATATTGACTAGTTTAGCTTTATCCTTGTAATGTTTACATTTAAATGAGTTTTTTTTTGCGTTTAAGATTAGTTTTGATATTTATTATTGACATTTTATTATTGATATATATATATATATATATATATTTAATTATTGATATATTTGAATGTCATTTATGTATATTATGTTTGTTGTTTGAGTTTGGAATGAAAGAGTATATTTGTGTTTATTTAGTTATATATATAGAAGTGTGTGTATGTTTTTATTGGGTTTTAATTTATAAGGGTATTGATAATTTGGGTTTTTAGTATGGGTTTGTGGAGTTTAGTTTTTAATAATTTTCCATTTAATGATATTAGAAGGATTAAAAATTTGTCTAAAGTCAGTGATAGGCTAGAGTCTTTACGATGGCAGATTTATTTTTTTTAAAAATGTAGGGAATTTAGTGTTTTTTCTAGGTGCTGTGTTATTAATTTTAGTAGAAATAAAAAGTTGCTTCAAAATAAAAATTTAGTTTTTAAGTTACAAACATATATATTGAATAGTTTTTTAAAATATACTTTTGTAAGGTTTTATAAATTTATTTATCTATATAAAAGGAATAGATATTATTTAGAAAGGAGGCAAGATTTTAATTATTCAATTTTGAATTTTTTTATGAGACAATTTAGACAGAATAGGTCAAATTTCTATTGTAAAAAATATGAAAGAAAATTGAAGTGGTTGTTTGGGAAAGTTAATAAAGTTTATTGTAGTGATAAAGGGTATGAGAATAAGGTTTCTGAGGATAGAGTTGCTAATCTTTCAGATTTGAAGTTAAATGATAGAGAATTAGATATTCTTGGTAAAGGCCCTAATTTTGTTCCATTTCATTCAAAAAATATAGATTTTGATACAATTTCATCTATTGAATCTAGTAATTTGAGTGATGAACAGAAAGTTGTTATTCAATCGATTTTGAATAAAAGTTTAAAAAGGAAAGAAAAATTTGTTATTAACCCTGCTGAGATTAAACATCTTAAAAACAGGTTAATTGCTAATGATGTAATCATTTCTCATGAAGACAAAGCTGGTAGGTTTGTTATTATGAAAGGAGATGAATTCAAAGAGAAAATGGATAGAGAATTAAATAATGGTAAATATATGTTGTTAGATAAAGATCCAGGTAATTTGATTAAAAGAAAATTGATAGATATTATGAAGAAAATGGTTAATTTAAAATTTTTTAATAGAGTTGATTATTTAAAATGCTATCCTAATGATTTTACATCAGCTAAGATGTTTGTGAATGTTAAAACTCATAAAGATGGTTTTCCTTTAAGATTTATTTTTGATTTTACTGGTTGTGTTGTAGAGGGTATTTCTAGATTCTTGAAAAATTTTTTAAAACAATTTGTTGATTTTGGTCAGTACACAGTTTCTTCTTCTTTTGAGGCTTTTGATAAGATTAATAATTTTAAAATGGAAAGTAATTGGGTATTTGGAAGTTTAGATATTGAAAATATGTATCAGTCTGTTAATAGGTTAAGCAGTATTTATGTTCTTTTGTCTGTATTGATTACGAAAATTTTTTTATCAAAAAAATAAAATTAGGGTAATTAAACATTTGCTTTTGTTATTGGAAGATTCTATGTATTTTACTTATAAAGGTATTTTTTATAAGATTAAGGAAGGGTGGATAATAGGTTATATTATTTCTCCTTTAGTATGTTCAGTTTATATTAGTTTTATGGAAGAGGAAATTATTATTAAAAATAATTGTTTATATATAAAATTATTTGTCAGATATGTTGATAATTGTTTATTTGTAGTTGAGAATGATAAATTGAAGGAATTTGTAAATGAGTTTAATTGTTTTGATCCTTCTATAAATTTGTGTTAGAAGGAAAATGTTAGATTTTGGTAAGTTGAAATTTTTAGATCTTTTGGTGATTAGAAATATAGAAAGTAATTGTTTATCGTGCAGTCATTTAGTTAAAAGCAAAGAATTAAGATCTATAATTAAACCTGATAGCTATCAGTCTATATCTCATAAAGTAGCTGCTTTAAGGAATTATTGTCATATGAATATTGAATTAAATAATTTTAGTGGGGTAGCTTTGTTTTAGAAATATTAATTTTATAAAGATTACTTGAGTGTTGGATACTCTGATAAATTTGTTAAAAGTATTTTATTTAATAGTAATATTTGTAAGGATGTAAAGGTTAAAGAAAAATATATTATTTCTTTGCCATTTATATTGTCTTCTTATAAAATTGTGTGTAGAAATAGTAAATTGTTTGGAAATAAGAAAATTGCTTGGAAAAGGGGTGTTACATTGAATAATTTATTAAATAATACAAAAGAAGTTTTTGATAGAAAGACTATTCCTGGTGTAGTGTATTTTATTCCTTGTTTATTTTGTAAGAAGGTTTACATAGGTCAGAGTAGTTTGAGTTTAAATGAAAGAATAAAGTTTCATAAAAGTAGAGTTAAAAATAGATATGTTAGTTCTGCTTTGTATGTCCATGAAAAAGATACAGGCCACACTATTGATTTTGATGAAGCTAAGGTTGTCTTCTTTGAGAGAAATGAAATCAAAAGAAGAATTAAAGAGTCTTTATTATTGAAAATTTATTATTCTGAAGCAATTAACTTATTTAAGAGTTCTTTTAATATTAAGGGTGGATGGGAAGTGAATGGATTTGTGGATAGTTTTTAATAGTATATATATTGTGTGTTTCTTATATTCACTTAGCTATTGTTAGACACTCACAAATTTTAAAAATAAATAGTTCATTACTAGAAAATACTTTTTATTTTATGCCAGTAGTGGACTGTAATAATCCACTGCCATTGTTTCACATGATTTATTTGGTATTATGGACATCATCAGGGCCATGTAACTTCATATTAGCTAATGCTAGTGACTATCTTACCATGAATGCCTGGTTAATAAAACCATTTCTTGAGCAAATATTCAGTCTTCCACATACCTGGCCAATGAAACCATTTCTTGAGCAAATATTCAGTCTTCCACATGACAAAGTACCCATATACATGGTGGACATGAGCCACCACTGTATCTGTCATTTGTCAAGATGTGACCAGTTTCCAACTCTTCTGGATCATCTAAAATTTTACATTGAAGTGTGGATTGGTTCAATCTATAATGCTCAATCTTATGTTTGTACCATCTGATGACCTTAGTTTCTCTACCTTTCAAATGCTCAATTACTTGTTTCAATTGGGCATTTTCTCATTGGCATTGTGCCCACTGTTTAAGATCACTCTCAACCCCTTCATTTTTTCTTAAGTCTACTCCTAAAGATATGTAAATTTTCTGTCTGGAAATATTGAAATTGTGAACATGCAGGGTTGCAGCTGAGAATATCATCCACCACATTCTCCAACCCATTGCAGTACCTCACAATATAGTTACATTCTTAGAAGTATAGACTCCAGTGCACCAACTGACTATTGGTTATGTGGTCAGTGACCTTTATGACTTCTGATATTAACAAGAGTGGATGAAGTTTTTGGAATGCCCAAATGATTTTGGTAGCAGTATAATGGAGTTCAGCTCCTTTAAGCAATTATCTCAGAAAATACAAAACTGCTATCTGACCATCCATCTGCACTTGTGATAATGTTACTCCCAGGCCATACCTCCTACTGTCTGTCTGTACTACAAATGGCTTTGCAAAGTCAGGAAATGCCAACATCACATGTTCCATAATACCTGTTTTCACCCTTTTGAAAGCTTGCTCTTGTTCCTCCATCCATTTTCACATTACATCTTACCTCAATAACCTAACCAAGGGTTCCATTCATTTCTGAAAATCATTCCTGAAACAAGTTGTATAAGTTGGATAAGCCAAGGAAGGACTATATTTGTTTCCTGTATTTGGGTACTAGTTTGTTTCCTGTATTTGGGTACCAGAAAGTCTCTAATAGCTGATACCTTATCAGGGTGAAGCCTAATACCTTGCATTCCTACTATATTACCCAAAAATGTAAAGCTTCCTAAAACAATGTACTTTTGTTTGTTTATTTTAATTCCCTTTTCCTTACATTCCTTTAGAAATATTTTAACAAGCCTTACATGTTCATCTAAAGTGGCTGAGATCACTAACACATCATACACATATATCATGAGCATATTTTTAACTTCAGAGGATAGAACCTGATCAAAGAATCTTAATAACCATGCCACACTTCAAATGTCATCAGGTTGAATATCAAAATGCTGTTTACTTATGATCATTCAGGTGTAGCTTTATCTGCCAATAGCTTCCAGTCAAATCAAATGTTGAACATATTTTTTCTCCTAAAATCTTCTCTATGAGTTTGATGGTGGAATATTTGCAATCTAGAATGGTCACTTTATTTAATTATTTTGCATCGAGGCACATCCTTACCATGCCACCCTTTTCCTTTATGACTACCAATGGGTTACAATATACTGATGAGCACTTTGAAATAATACCCTATTCTATTATTTGGTCCATTTGTTTCTTTACTTCATTTTGATATTGATGGGGAATAGGATGTAATCTTGCTTTAAAAGCTTGGTTTCATTCACATTAATCCTTTGTTCAAAACCTTGGATTATATCTGGTATATCTGAGAAAACTTGATTGTGTTCTTCCAATGTTTGCCTTAATGCACTTTCCCAATTTCTCATAGCCATTTTGCCTCACATACCTTTTCTGTAATGATGCCATCTGTTAGGTTCCCCATTACATGTACTGCCCCTGTTGAACAATGTAACCCAACAGTAAGAAATTTAAACACCTCTCCCTTGCATGTGACTTGTCCACTTTCATAATTTAAGATCATTTATATTTGTGCAAAAAATACCCTAATACAGTGTCATATAGCAAGAACTTAGCCACCTCCCTCTTGCATTTATATGTGCAAAACATATGACCCTAATAAGGTGTCATATATCAAGTCTTTCATTATCAAAAATACTTGCAGATAGCTTTCTCTGTTAATTTTATTATCCAGCTATATTTGCTTAGAATTCAACATTGGCTCTTCAATTATTAGCCATTGCTAAATGAACTGACTTCAATGGGAGAGTGGGCACATTAAATTGTTCTTTCATGATTCTGTGGTATATTCTATCAGATACCACCAAAATCTGACTATCTGAATCCACAAGGGACTCTACTCTTATCTGACCTACTGTTAGAAGAATGTTAGGGCATGTATGACATGCATAACCTGGAACTCTGCCTTCTCATGAACACACTGTTTCCTATTTCTTTTTTATCCTGACTTTTATCCTGACTATATCCCAGTATATTTCCATTCATCTAGTCCATTTCTCCTTTGCTTATTTAATAAGTATCTGTCTCTTTCCCTGATCTTAATTCTTGCTCTTCAATTTGTCTCAAATTTTACTTATCTTTATCTGGCTCAATATTCTATCTATTCCATTCATCTTGTCCATTTCTCCTTTGCTTATTTAATAAGTATCTGTCTCTTTCCCTGATCTCAATTCTTGCTTTTCAATTTGTCTCAAATTTTACTTATCTTTATCTGGCTCAATATTCTATCTATTCCATTCATCTCGTCCATTTCTCCTTTGTTTATTTCATAAGTATCTGTCCCTTTTCCTGATCTCAATTTTTGCTCTTCAATTTGTCTCAAATTTTACTTAACTTTATCTGGCTCAATATTCTATTTATTGCTTTTGTTCATTGTTCACTCCCTTTTTTAATATCCATTTTTATGTTCCCCAGTAAATTCCTATATACTATTCTGCTATTTCTGCATGCTTCTAATGTCTTGAGCATTGATACCTGTTTCCTAAAAAATGCACATGTTCTTGTCTATTATTCTCCCAAAACTTTGTTTCATTAACTGTAAATTAATATGCTCCTGCTGCTCTTTACTCCAGAAGACCTTCTTTAGAGCCTTTTTATAATCTGGTAAAGTCTGTGGCTGGTGTAAAAGTAAATTTCCACTAAATTGTCATATATCATTCAAGGTGGTGGCATACTATCACTATTTTATCTTTATTTAGTATTCAGTGACTATCAAAATACCTTTGAAAACACTTGTAATGTGCTTTGTTGTCACCTTCTCCTTTTCCTTCCAAATACTTTTATTTTCACTAATTCTATTTTGCTCAATTTTATTCTATTATTTTTATGTATGTCTTATTATTTCTAAATTCAACACCCCATTCAACACCCCAGGCCTACTTTCCACCCCCAAAGTTCTGTGCAACATATCTAATTTCCCTATCTAATCCACTCAGTCATCTATATTTTAATATCTCTTTCTTTAAAACCCAACAAAACAAATTATAATGCTTTACTTTAATTTTTTTATTATTATTTACACTTATATTATGTCCCCCATACTTTCCACTCTTCAAAAGCCCCTTAGTTGGTTTGCCATTATAATGAAATATGCCCTTTTCCATTTCACACACACACACACTATATATATATATATATATAACCATATGCATATGCACATAATTATAATGTAATAGTTTGTAAATAATAATTCTGTATTCTGAACATATTTCTCTAAGGCAATGAATTAAGTTTCAGTGAAACTCAGATAGGCCAATGTGTTCAAAGTAATATAACTAAATTAATTAATAATAAAATTCCATTTATTTATGTATTACACTAATTCAGTATTTATTTGAAAGCAATTCAAAAAATTTACTCATATTTCTCGCCCAGCATATCTATGGATGTCACTTTCTGATTCCAAGCAAGAATTTTATTTATATATAAATAAGATTTATACTGGAAGAGATGAAATATCAATACTGTATAGATAAAAAACTACCACTAGCTATCTCACTCAGGGTGGGTAGTTATCAACCATGGGAAATATAAGAGGTACAGAAATACACAATGATACACTTAATCAAACTACCTAATTTTTACACTAACACAAATGTATCTCTCTATCTTTTCATAAATCCCAAAATAAAGAAATCAACAAACATATATGTTTTCACTTAAAAGATACTTAATATTAATTATAATATAGAAATCACAGACTATAAAATTATAAATTTGTGCTCATATTTTTTAAAAGAACACATACATGCATGCATACCTCATAGATAAAACAGAAATCAGATTGCAAGAGATAATATAATGTAACATCTAGTCCATTCAAATGTAAAACACATACATGCATGCATACCTCATAGATAAAACAGAAATCAGATTGCAAGAGATAATATAATGTAACATCAAGTCCATTCAAATGTAAATTAGTATTTTATAATGCTGAAGAGAATTATTTAGATATTCAATAGTGGAGAGTCTCTATGCATTATCGTAAACAATGCACTAATATTTGAGAAATAAATATAGGTGAGAAAATGTTCATATTACCTGGATTTTCCCCAGGGACAATGATGAATACATAAGAGTAATTATACTAATTTTCTCGATGCCATGATCATATAGATAGATAATTTCCATTGGGTTTAGTTTGATTGATTCCTTAATCTAGTGGTAATGTTTTTTGAAAACCTAAGTTTAATTCTAAGGTTTAAAAGTAACTTCCTTCCAAGGTAGGCATCTATTTTATACCATCACATCTGATGTAACTTCGCAGGTGGATTCAGAGCCCAGCAAACTTAAATTTTTATCCTGTCATCTTCATGGCTAACAATTATACATGCTGATTCCAATAAGTTTCAAATCTCCAATGTAGAAATTAAATAATGACCATGGATGTATATAATAATGATTTTTTTTAAAAGTGTCATCTACAAAAGTTATAGGCAGAATTGTTAAATCAATTACAATTATTCTTTTTGTATTCTTCTTTTTCTTCTAGAAACTTTCCCCTTCATAAGTTTCCATTTTATTTTCCCACTTTTAAAACCCACCTGTTATTTTAGATCTGTATTCTTTTTAAAAGCAAAAGCTTTTAATACCTTTTTTAAAATTGAGGTCAAGGAAATTCCATCAAACAACTGCAATCTATTTTTGACCATACTTTGTCTGTTTTTCTCTTAGTGGTTTTTTTTTAGATAATGATCTATGCCGTTTCAATACATATATTATTTAATATCTCCTTTTTATTATAAAACACAGCAACTTCCATCTTGAAAATAAACTTTATATTTTATTATTATTCAGTGAGTCCATTTATTCTTCCACACAGCAATATACATACATGTGTTTCAAACAAAATACAAGGTCACAAACATTTTACTCTCCCCCCTTCATCCCTTTTCTTTATTCTAACCACTTTTATCTCACTATTTAAAATATACAAAAAAGAAAATCAAATTTATTAAATATTATATATATATTGGAACAGGGTTTAAATATATTCTGTCACTATATATATATAATAAAATAATACAGAAAAGTTTTTTTCAATGAAGTAATTTTTTGTCCTTATCAATGTGATAAACAATTTTAAAGCTTCATTTTATATTATATATATAGTGACATCTATAATTACATTACTGTGTTCTTTTGATCTTTTATTTGTTTCCCTATATCTCCATAGTAAATCATATTGTAATTTTCCCGATCAATTTTATGTACATAATTATTTTTTATATATTTTATATCAACTCTTATTTTATAATTAGTTTCTAATAGGAAAAAAAAATCTTTAAATAATAATAACAACTTGAAAACAAAAAAATTATATATATAAAAGCCTTTTGGAATTTCATTTTCCCCCCCAAAAAATATTTTTTTTTTTCCCCTTTCCCCTCCCCAAATTAGTCTAGATTTTTACTATTTGCTTATCCTATGTTTGTATTTTTATGTATATAATTTTATTTTTTTATTAATGTATTGTACATTTTAGGGAAGTATGAAAGTTTTATTCATTTTTATTGTACCTTTTATTATTATTTTTTAAAAAAATTTTTTTATTTAAATTAGATAGTTTATAATTAAAAAGTATAATTTTTAAATTATATTTTCATTTTTACATTTTAAATTTTTAATAAGAGATAAAAGGAACAGTTTATTGAATTATACAAAAATTATGGATATAATGCTAACAGTATTTAAAACATACTTTTTAATTATAAACTACCTAATTTAAATAATAATAATGTTTCTATTATAAATAATAATAGCTCAAATAAAAAATGAATTAAATTTATATATTTCTCTAAAATTTATAGTGCCTTATTAAAAATTAAAAATTATATAGATAAAAACACAAACTTAGCGTATAAAATTCTCAACAAATTCATAGGTAATTATAAAATGTAATGGTATAAAAATATTAAAGAGTTGTATGTAAAATAAGTTCTAAAATTTGTAATTTGATTTATTATGGATATATAGGAAAACAATTAGATGAAAGAGTAAAAGAAAATAACGAGGTGATAAACTGCATTATATATTCATTATTTAAAACAAAGATATAAAATAAATTGTGCAAGAAATATAAAGCTCATAAAGTATACTGAAGAAATTAATAAAATGAAAATATATGAAATAAATTATACTAACTAGAACAATCATAATTGTACAAATACATGTAGAACATCAGCTAATTTAACTAATAATTGGCTAATGAAAATTGGATAAAAAAATTGTATAGTATACATTTGTAAAGATTTTTTGTATATAATATATTACTGTTATAATTGTTTTTAGTTAATTTTTATACGTAAACAAGCTAGATGTTGTTAGGTATGCAATATAAATGAAAACTTTAAAGTAATTCCATCACAGTGATAAGGCCAAATAAAAAAATGCCAAAGAAGCCCTTTTCTGTATTATTGATATATATCATAATGGAGAGGGATCAGAGTGGTACTTTCAGGGGTGATGGAAAAATCATATCAAAATATGATAAGTAAATATTAAAATAATTTTAAACTGAGATATAAAAAAAATGTTAAAGTAATGTTTAACAACCAAAATATTTAAGTAATGTTATATAAGATCATGAGAGATCAGAAGAGATCAGTTATATCAGTTAATCCATAGAACAATTATAATTAACTATACATCAACCAGCAATATCAATATGTAAAAGTAAAACAATTCATCATCATGAATGATTAACAATAAAAAAATCAACAGTCAATCTGATGTCTGGACTGAAAATGGATCTTCTGTAGACCAGGCTAACTATTGAGTGTTTGCTGGTTTGGAAAATTATTAAACCATTAATTTGAAAGCACAATCTTAAGTGCTCATCCATTAAAATATATAATCATCAAAACAATAATGCTGGGATATTAAAACATGCTAACTATCATCAATGTTCTGGCCACTTAGTATACTAATGTACTGGTCAACTACAAACTTCATTTGTAATAAGACTAAACTAAAATAAAATGTAGTGCATGAGCTTTAAAGAGTATTCTCTTTTGGACCAAACAAGATAATTGTTGGTCATCTCTGGATGTCCAAAATCACTAATATACATCCTCATTCATATATTCTCCCATTATACATGAATCTAGTTCAGAGAACATAAGCTCAAGTACTATTATGATAACCAAGAGATGATGAATACAATTTTTACCAATTGAATAAAAGTTTATTAACAATAAAAAATGATATTAAGGTCTAAAATAAGGCTATGCATATCAATTAAGCCTTCTGATTTTGATTAACATACTATAATAAATTATCACATTGTGGTTTACATATATGTGATTAATATAAAATTCCAGTTATTATATGGTGGTTCACACACACATATATATATATATATATGCACAGATGCATGATTTATAATATACAATTAATATATTTCAATTGATATTCAATAATGGTAAAACTGATTAAATTTTACATATATGTCATATTTGACAAGCATTTACATATATGCATGCATAAATATCCAGTACAATTGACTCATATTGCAATCATCATATAAAATAATAAATACATGATTAAACTTTTCATTTGTATAAAAAATACTATAAATGATTAAAATTTCACATATATATTGTGCCAGGCATGTTTGATGTGGCCAAGCACAAGCTAAGGTTAAATAAATAAATGGTCTAAAATATTTAAATAGCCATTAAAGAGGGGGAGGTTATACAATTTATACAAACAATATTCATTATAAATTGAGAGAGAGAGCTCTGGCAATAATATAAACTCACACACACATATGTTTAAAGCAGATATTTAAAGGCTTAGAAATATGCATTTGTAAATTTGATTTTTGTTTATTTTTTAATTTTTTTTAAGGGGAAAAAACTCCAAAATGTAATTATAATTTTGAAGATTTTTGTTTTGTTTGTTAAAAAGAAATGTTAACATGTGTATCTACAATTTGTCAGTACGTATTTATTTATTTTTTTGTGAGTGCTGACAATCAATGTAAAAGAGAATTTAAAATACGGTTATTTAAAAATATTTAAAAATAATTTTAGAATCGGAGTTTTAATAGATATTTTTCTCTTCAGTTTGAGCGAGGGAGGGGGCCCATTGTCTATAAATTTAGAAAAAGCCTAAAGGCATTCTGGCTTCCTGTCCACTCTAAAATAATTTTAACTGGACAAAAGAGTTTAATTACACTTGCGATAATGCGTGGAGAGAGGAATGTTCAAGTTATGTAAAACATTTTTTGTTAAAACAAAAAAAACTTCGATTCTAATAATGTAATTAATCAAAAGTATAAAGATGTTATCATTTCTTAATTGTGATCTGAATGGATATAAATAAAACTAATTGAAAATGAAATTTTTAGAGATCACTTGGGTGATTACATTGGAATGTTTTACAAATCAGCCAAACCAATTAGTAAAACTAAAACCAATTAATAAGAGCGAATTAATTTTTGTGTTGAGGAGGGGATATCTGTTCTGAAGTTGCAAGAGGGCAGTTGACTTTAGCTTTTTTAAGAGGGAAGTTGACTCTTGCTTTTCAAAGAGAGCAGTTCACCTTTGCTTTTACAAAGAGGGCAGTTCACCTTTGCTTTTCAAAGAGAGTTTTACCATTACTTTTCAAAGAGAGCAGTTCACTTTCATCTTGCTGTTGCTAAGGCAAATCTTATTGGGAGCCTATTTTTAATTTTGGGAAGCTAATGTTATTCTAGAAACCACATGAAGTCATGCAACTGTTTTAATCATGCTGATTATAATACCTTGTAAGCCATAAGATTTACTCTAATAAGAAAAGAAAAAAATTAATATTCATTCTGGCATTCTAAACCAACAGACATTAATCCAGGCCATCATTCAAATAATCTAGCAGTTAACCAGTCAGTTGATTCTAATGGAAGCTTAACTACAACACACTATCAATGCCTGCAGTTAACCTAGGATTCTTAAAACAAGAAAGGACAATCTATAGTGTTTAATATACTATTTAATATCCATCTCTCCAACTTAAAGATGTCAATCAAACATTTGCCTGCCTATAAAATGATTATGGAATAGAAGCTGACTTCAGTGCATCCATCCAGCTCTGCTCCTGCCATCCTTACAGAATGTAACAGCTGAGATCCCCAAACACCAAAATGATGATGACTAATTCTATGAACTTATAGCACCATCAAGTCCAGCCCTTGTTGTAGTTGATGAACAGATAGACTACCCACTCAAAATCCATAGAAGAACGAAGCCTACAAACTTTGTCGGGTATACTATTTTTTTTTGTATATGTGTGTTTATTTTATAACAAGTTAATGCTCACTTCATAAATATGTTTATGTAAGTACACAAACAAATATATCTTGTATGTAACACTATTTTTTTTTATTTGCTTTACACACGTGTGAGTTTATATCCACAGAGCACTATCTCTCCCATATTCTTTACTTAATATACTTTATTAGAAAAAAAAAGATAAAATTTCCTTTATTTAATCTAACAATTATCTCGACAAGTATTTCCACATGCTTATAATTTGTTTTATAAAAATGATTTATGTATTATATGATTTTCATTATATATTTATTCGATTTGGGAACTTTGATTTTATATTTATGTTATAAATGGTAGGGGGTATTGGGTTAATAAAAGATATTATAATTCTAAAGTGACTACTGCCATATATTTATTTATTTATTTTCATCATTTACTTTCTCTAATCCCATATTAGTTAGTTATGGGAGTTTTCCGATCCCCAATTCTTTTAACTGAGTATAAGAGTACGCTGAGCTAGCTAATGGGATACCTTCTTACCGGAACCTAAATCTTTATTTTCATGAGGATACTTATTTATTATTTTTGTATGAATAATTATTTATCGGCACACATGCCCTAATATTATTTGAACTTGCATATCCTTTCAGGAGGAGAGTTAAATTTCCTTCTGGGAGTGGCACGAGGGGTTGATTTAGAGTCATCCCCCAAAGATATGTAAGAGTCAACCTTTCCATAAGTATCTTCTGTGTCTGTAGCACTGTTACGGTAAAGTTTTGAATTTCTTCTTACTCCGGCATGTCACCATATTTTCCCTCATGTTCAGTTTATGCGCATGCTCATATTAACGGAGTAAACGTTAACCTGTATAATATATATATATATGTGCATTTGAACACTGGGATTTACTCCATATTGTACCTTCTAGATAATAAAATTGTATTCAAAATATACTTTCCATAATTCCGTGGTTAATATTAAAAGTATATTCACACGTACACATGTGTGTATCAATAAAAAAAATCAGTTTATCAAATTCTATTACAACTTTTTTTTTTTTTGTAAAGTTTATAAAAGTTCTTTTTTATTGACAACACAATCAGGTTTTAATTAATTATGATGCATTTAGATTTCTTCCTTTTTTCAAAAATATAATCAACATTTAACAGCCTATGTTAATTAATTATTACGTTTTTAGAATAATATAGTCATCTTTAAAATTAATACAGAATATATATAATATTATGATTCGATGTCTGTATTTTTAAAGCAATATACGTAATTATATAACTGAATATTTGTAAATACAGTAACTAAATAATTAAAAAATTTTATCTACTTAAAAGCGCTTTCAATTGTCCCAGTAATATATTTCCAATCTAAAAAGACCCCTGAAATCTTTTTCTTTTAAATAAGATAGTCAAGGAATTAATCTTGACTCTTAATTTCTAATCCACACACAATTATTTGTGTTTGTTTTACTTTTATTATTTTTTTAATAAACTAAAAATAAAATCATTTTTGGAATTAAAATATAATTTTCGAAATGACTTTTTGTTTTATCAATAAAGAATTCAAAATAATCGCTATAGATTGTATATCTCTCTTTTAGAATGTCATTTTAGAATGAATTATTTAAAAAAAAAGTTATTTAACATTTGGTTCACATTATAAATATGCTACTCACCATTGTATATACCTACATCTGTGCTTCTCTCTGCATATAGCTGAAATAGCATATGTATACAATTTTTTTAAAATTTCTCTTGGTAAACTTGGTTTTGTAATTGTTTGTCATCACCGTCAGAAAAATATAGTCCAAGCAACTGTCAGCATGAGGAAGAGGTACGACTCAGGAGATTTGTTGGAATTTCATGAATTCCCTTCTGCCCACTGCAGTAAACTATAGGGCAGCTATTGAACTTGTACTCCCTTACATCTTCATAGGAGCTCTGTATAACTGCTAGCTATTCTGCTTCTCAAATATATTATTAACCAAGCCTTTTGGCCTGATCTTACAGAAACTGCAAGCCAAACTAAACTGATATTTTTATCAGCCCTTTTACAAAATCATCTGAGGTGACAACAGCACATTTCATACTGTGTTCAAACTGACTAATCCTATGTACTCTTGAGGTGATAAAACACACAGTAACTGAAAAGTTATTTTCTGTCTTGATTAAAAACAATTTTAATCCCTCAAAAGCACTTTCAATTAAAAGCTACATTTGGAAATCTTATCAAAGATTTTTAAAAATAGATAATTCACCAATTAATTAAAAGATTTTATAAATACACAATAGAAATTTTTACGATTATCAGAAACATTCTTGTTTTTAAATTTCAAAATCAGAATTGCAAATAATATTTATTTAGATCTTTTTTAATATATTTATTTCATAATAAAATTTTGTTGTAATTCAGAGTTATTTAACCCTTTACAGTTATTATTATTCCAAGTGAAATGTAGAAAAAAATCTACAAAAAGTTATGCCTGTGTTTATTTCTACTTTTTCTTTCAACTTTATATATATATGTACACTCACAAATCAACATTGCTGTGTACCATGTAACACGGATAGTTACAATATAAACAATAATTTTAGTTATATAAAGATATTTTATATAATATGCTATTATTTATTCAAATATATAAAAAGTAGCATAATGGATTAAATTTCCATTTTTAATTATATTTAACTAAATATTTAAATAGATATGCGTTACTTGTGTAGTATTTTAATCAAAAATCTTATATAATTGGTCTAAAACTATATAAACTATTAGCATCATTGTAACTAAATATCATGTTGAAAACAATTCAAACATTTTTTTCAATAAAATACTTTAATATATTATTAATATATATATTGTCAAGGTAACTTTTGCCAAACAAGTAGATAGAAGATAAGTTTGAACCCAAATCATATGCAATCAAAGATGTACACATGTACTATAGACTTTAGGTTAAATAAATGACAAGTTGAATGGTTAATAAAATCAAAGCAAAATTTTATTTCAAATAATAATATCAACCAGTATTAAGATAATTTATAATTTAAAAGTGTAAGTGCTCCAAAATGTATTTTATTTGTATTTCTGTTTCAATAAAAAAAAGAAAAATCAAAGGCACCAAACCATCTAAAAAGAAAGCTCACTCTTGGAATACTTCTAAAGGAACAATTAGCATTAATTATTACCATCATCCCAGCATGCCCCCCCCCTCCAGTGTATTGCATGATTTCTCAGGGTTATGAATATTAACTAGCATATGGATGTAAAAAGCATTTATTTCGATTGAGTTACAATAACAAACTAAACGGATAAATAAATAAAAATAACAATTTATAACTAATAAATAATTTTAAATAAATATTAAAGGCATACATTAATCTAAAATATCTTTCATTCATGCTGAGCATGCTGTTAATACCTTAGTATCATAATGATTCATTTTTTAAGTCTTATTGAATTTTGTTATTATATGTACTTGCTTGCTAGTTGTAAAATTTGCATAAAACCTAAATGTCACTTTTTATGCAAATTGTGTAATGTTTTTAGAGGCCATTTTTTAGATAGAAAAATGCTAGCCTTTTTTAAATTTATAGCACATTTGTCCCTCGGCTATTGTCCATGCCTCCTTAATTTTTTTCTATCACCTGTATCTAAAACATTTACATAAAATTTTGCATAAAAAATAAGAAATTTAACTTTATGCAAATTTCATAAATAGCAGGCAATACATATTATATCAAAATTCAACAACACTAAAAAACTATGATTATGATACTTAAGGTATTGGAAGCATGTTTAGCATGAATACAAAGATATTTTAAATCAATGTATAATTATAATAAGCTTATATAATCACAACTATCAATACATACACCAAAACATTATTGTAATAAAAGATATTTTAAGCTTAAGCTGTAGTTCAAATTTAAGGTCTTATGTTAATAATAGTAATAAGATCTTATCACATTAAATAGAGAGTCAGTAATCATGGTTTTTTCAGATATGGTTTTTCAAAATATTTTATTGTTGTTTTCATTAGTTTTTCTGATGACAATCCCCTTGAATTCTTGTAATGTTCGAGAGAATAAGTACAGTAGCACTATATCTAAGTCTTGAGTAATTTATATAGCACTATCCATTTCATTCTTTACAGCATAATAAAGAGGCATTACATGAGCTTATTTTTAAATTTCCGTGCTGATTTCTGGATCTGATTACATCTTCAGGCATTTTAACTGGTGTTACTTTCAATTATCTAGCTATACATGGTAGATGGATTTTTTTCTAAATAAATTCATCATACTGACTGTTGTAATTGGAGTATTGAAAAATACTTTGAGATCAGTCAATAAAATATGGCTTACGGTGGAAAGAGTTTTAATCAGTGATCATTTCCATCTTCCTTAGATATCATGGCAACATGGCTTCAATAGTAGATTGCATTTGCAAAGAAGTTGTAATAAAAATGCATGGTTGCTTGTTTCCAACCTATGCCAAATTGATGTTGTTCAAACACCATATATGTTACCAGTTAGGGAATATATGACCAAATTGGCTACCGAATAAAATATATATTAACAATGAATATTATTTCAAAAATTTTAATTCTGCATTTAATGCAAATTTATTTGTTTAATATCCAAAAAATAATCTATATGATAATAATATTCTTTAAAAGTAGCCAACATTAAATCAGTTAAATAAATTAGTCATCTAATGAAAAAAAAAATCAGAAAAAAGTAGAAAGTAATTGATCAGCACAAAAAACCCCAAGGACTGTAAACAGCCTGTAAATTTTCTTTGAATTTTATTATGTCATCCATTTTGGATTTAGAAGAACGTAATGAAATTTCCAAAGATGTCCTTCTTGTGATAGATGAATTCCAGATTTTAAAGTGAGTCAATATAAATTTTGTTAAAAGTAATTGTTATCTGCAATGATTGCAACATGTTTTAATGATATAATCGCTAAAACGATATCTGATATTTTCTATGAGAAAAGAGTTTTAAATAATATAATTAAGGTTCCAAATAGACAATTAAAATAAGTAAAACAGCTACAAATAATTTTACCATTACTTTTTTTTATTATAAAAAAATAGAAAAATATAATCATAGATCATAAATTATGGAAAAATTAAAGTAATTATGTTTGAAGTTCCACCAATGTAAAATACTGCTGAGACTAAACAAACAGCAAATATATTTACACTATGTAAACAAAATGGATATTCATTATTTTTTTGCCAAAAATGGATACACATACAGTATCATATCTGACCCTGCCTTCAGAAGTGGACTATTCCAGATTCGTTACCTGATTTGCTAGCACCCAGTTGCTATCCAATGGAATTAAATCCTTCACTGGGGTTTGTGCACCAAATCTGCATGTTTCCAGTAAGGTAGGGGATCTGCTATTAAATAGTCAATTTTTGGAGGCAAAGTAGAGAGAAATTATGTCTGTCAACCTGAATGATTGAATGTGCTTTCCAATAAACCCTCTGCTATCATCAAAGGTATTTCTCTAAGCATTGTCACAATGTCCATGCAGTGAGGCCAGTCCACATATAGACTGGAAATTGCTATGTCCATAACCAACTCAAGGCAAGCTATCTATTTGCAGTTGGAAGAGTGTGAACTAGAGCCAACCCAAGACAAGCTGCCCAGCATAGCTGGAAGAGTCTTACCAGAGCTCATGAGGCAGGCTTCTTATTCAGCAGGAAATGAGTTCCATTACTTGGCATAACTACCTCAGCAGTCAATTGTATAAACTATATTTATTCATTTGTTTAAATAACATGTGTATATTTTTGTAACTAATACATTTTACAAATTGATTGTTGAGTAGTTGTTATCATTTGTCTGTTGGTTTGGAACCAAACCTGTAAGCCTAACCAAACACAACAGATCTGTCACATACATACAAAGTGCCTGCACCACTATACAATATGTGTTTTGCAAGTGAGTCAAACATATAAAGTCCGCATGTCTGAAATTAAAAAGGTGGACAGCTAATTTGAGAATGAAAAGACCCATTCCAAAAAAACAGTAAAGGCAACTATAAGAAAGATAAGCAAATTGCCTGTATAAACCATGTCAGAGATGACAAGTCAAGGTTTATATACACTGTCATAATTAATGATATGCCAGTCAAGATAAAACTTGACACAGGATCAGCAGTGTCTATAGTTTTGATAAAGACTTGTGATCATTAATAAAAATAAATATAAACTGCACCTTAGCAGTAAGTCAATATCAGACTACCAAGGGAATAAAAACAAACTGTTGGGTGAAACAACAGGAAAAATTACTATGCCTAACAAAATTCTATATGTACCACTGATAATGGCATTAGGTAACCATTCAAATCCATTGCTTCAATATGTACCACTGATAATGGCATTAGGTAACCATAGAGATTTAATAGGCTGTGACTGGTTCAGTAATTCAAAGTGACAAAAGTAAACCAGATCACAACATTATCAAAAATATAATCTCAGTACTCAGAAGTTTTTAACAAAGAGATAGGTCTGTACTTGGGGAAACCAATCCATTTACCACTTAATGTAAAGGTAAAACCTATAAGTTGTAGGTGCAGATCACTTCCACTAGCTTTGCATACTAAAGTAGAAGCAGAGCTTTAGAAAGGGCAGGCAGCTGATATAATTGTGTCTATATCATATTCTGAATGGGCCACCCATATAGTAATGATCATCAAAGAGAATGACGATATATGTATATGTAGAGATTATCATTGTACAATCAATAAAGCACTTGATCCAGATAATTATTCACTGCCATCATTCAAACAAATCCTATCCACACTGTCAGGTGGTAGGGTTCTTACCAAAATTGATCTAAAACATGCATACATGCAATTGTGTTGATAACCAGGCTGCAAGGGCATTATCAATAATAACCAATAAAAGGTTATTTAAAATGAACTGACTACCCTTTGATGTATCGGTCACCCTGGCTATTTTTCAAAGAGTCATCAATCAACTGACTTCTAGAATACTGGGTGCACTACTATACTTTGATGATGTCTTACTAGTGTCCAAACTCCAGAACAACTCTGGATGGGCACCGAAAACTTCTAGATAAGTTCAAAGCCTCTGCCATTAAAATAAACTAGAAGTACATATTTGAAGCCAAAGAGCTTGAATTTCTAGGACATAAAATAAATGCTTGTGACATTTATTCAACTCAAAAAAAGGTGTTGGCAATAAACAGGCCAATACACTGGAAAATAAGAAGGAACTTCAGTTCTTTTTATGACTGATAAACTATTATGAAGGTTACATTAAATAGTCAACCTTTTGGGGGCAAGGCAGAGAGCAATTACTTCTGTCAACCTGAATGACTGAACATGCTCTCAAATAAATTCTCTGCCATCAGCAAAGGTATTTCTCTAGGCATTGTCACAACATCCATGCAGTGAGGTAAGTCCACATATGGACTGCAAACTGTTACATCCACAAACAAACCCAGGCAAGCTGTCTAAGTTCAGGTGGAAGAGTCTTAACTAGAGCCACTTTGAGGCAAGCTGTCCAGTACAGCTGGAATAGTCTTACTAGAGTTCACGAGGTAGGCTACTTATTTAGCTAGAAGTGAGTTCCATTACTTGGCATGACTACGTCAGCATTCAATTATATAAACTATATTTATTCATTTGTTTAACTAACATGTGTATATTTTTTTGTAACTAATAAATTGTACATACTGGTTGTTGAGATGTCATCATTTGTCTGTTGGTTTGGAACCGAACCTGTAAGCCTAACCAAAACAACATAAATTGTATAAAATGGATATCAGTTCACAAAATTATAGGAAGTCAAAGTAAATAAAAATTTTGTGTAGTATGATATACCAACTTATGGCCAATATCAACCAAAAGCAAGTTAATATTAATAAACAAAACAATACTTGTTTCTATTAATGATTAGAATATTATCTATTACTATGCATCTAGATCTATATGCTTATGCATATATATAATAAATACTTGTTAATGCTTTACTAATAATGATAAATATTATAGAAAATCATATAACATTAAAATGCTAGTGAAAAATCAAGTTTTACTAAAATTCCTTCACAACTACGATTTTATGTTTTACTAAATAAACCTCCTCACATGAAATTGAATTAAATACAAGCAACACACACACACACACACACACACACATATATATATATATATACACACACAACAGAAATAGATTTTCCATGAACTGACAATTACGATTTTATGTATAACTAAATAAATCTCACATAAAATTTAAATACAAGCAACATATATATATATATGCATACAAAATAGAAATAGATACCCCATCATCCATTTCATAAACCATCCATTTTTAATATTAAAAGATGTCTTCATAAGCTCAAATTCAAGAAAATTTATCATTAGAGTTTACGTAAAACAGATATTTATAAATGTTTGTAACTTTTACTTCTTTGTTTTTCAGTATATTAAAATATTTTTAGATATTTGAAAAAAAGTTAAATTCAGAATGATCTGCTTTATGGTAAAATATTTATAACTTTTATTTTTAAACTTATCAATTATTATTTTAATTTATTGCAATTAAAATATTTAATACTAGAATAAATTAGTAAATATACATATATATATAATTTTCCTTTTAATCACATATGTCTAGAAGTATTAATTATACTACATGAAGTTAATTAATGTGTAGGATATGTGTGCATGGACATCTATATATTTCTTACAATTATATAAATGGAGATAAGATAATAATGGCTATCGTTAAGAGTCATTCACTTTATGATAACAATTAATTTACTTATTGCCAGTACAGTCATACTAATACATTGCTCTGAACATTGTATATATGTAGGTTATTTGGAAATTGATTAAATTATTTATATTGTAATGGGATGGGTTAGGTGAGAAGTTGGTGGAAAGTGGGTTTGAACTGGGTGATGGCATAACCTCAGAACTCGCAGTCCATTTAATGAAATACAAATATCAATAATTTGAAAAATTATCTATAAGTAAAGTGTTTATATAAGATATAATTAAGGGAGAGAATGAGAACTCTCTGAGAGATCATTGAGAGATCAGACAGCTAACACAGAAGAGCAAATAAAATATACATCAATCATCAACCAGCATTATAAACTAAATATTAGTATACTAATACTCAAAATAAATAATCACTCATCATGAATGATCCACAATATAATAAATCAGTACAATAAATCAACAGTGAACCTTGTGACTGGACCAGAAATGGGTCTTCTGTAGACCAGGCTAACTATTAAGCCTTTGCCACCTTGGGCAATTATTTAAATATAACTTGGATGCACCAGCTTAGTGCCCATCCATTAAAATACACAATAATCAGAAATTGAAACAATAATGCTGGGACATTAAAACATGCTGATCATCATCAATGTTCTGGCCACTTGTATTGGCTGACTATAGATGTAAATTTTTAATAAGACTAAAGTAAAATAAAAGCTAGTGCATGGGATTTAAAGAGTATCCTCTTTTACGCCAACCAGGATGATGATTAATCATTTCTGGATGCCACAAAGTACTAAGTACACACCCCCATTTATCCATGTCCGAATCTAGCTTAGAGAACACAAAGATCTATTACTGTATGTGACCAAGTGATGATGGAAACCATTTTAACAATTAAATATAAGTTCATTAATAACAATAAAAACGAATTTAGGTCTTATAAGGGTTCTGATTTTGAAAAGTACACAATAATAAAGTCATCACTCTGTAATTTATAAGATTACTACAGAATTCAAATTATTACATGAAATGCATTATTTCTTAATGGGTATCTATAAACGCATACATATATCCATACACAGCCGTATGTTTTATAATATATGATGAAGACATTTCAATTAAACATAAAATAATTATTATATTTGCGATTTACATAATTACTATTCAAAATTTAAATTATTACTTTACATATATGTGTGCACAGACATGCAATTTATAATAAACAATTAACAAAAAAAAATGAATTGACATTTAATCAAAAAAATATTAAAATTATACATATATGAGTGTGCCTGTATGTACGCACACTGACTTTTATCTATTTCAACTTGTTACAATAATATTTTTTTTTTTTCATAATTCATTTGGAAAACACAAATTTCACACGTATGTGTGTATAAACAAAATATATAATTTAAAATTTAATTTCAGTTTGTAAGTTCTTTTTTTTTTTTATCAAACTAAATAAAGTCAACTTTTGCTGACAGATACTTGTTGATTAATTATCAAAGTCTCTAAATATAAAATGTCTCTCTTTTTTTTTTTAATAAACGAAAAATAAAATCATTTTATAGAATTAAGAAAATATAAATTTTAAAATGCCTTTCTGCTTGATTAGTTAATGCTGATGAAGTAGGCAAGGTGAGAAAGGAAAAGTGAATAGTGAATTGCAGCTCTTCATGCCATGATAATAGATAGCCAAGCATGGAATAAATACACAATGCCCCATGATGTTGCTAGAAAATACCTCATTTTTAAGCACTGCCCCTTCTAAGTACCTAGACAGATCATCCACAATAAATAGTATCCAGAAAAAAATATCAGGCACTGAGCCAGCCCTTCTCATCTCTTGTGAGTCTTAGGGGCTTTAGAAGAGGTCTATTCATGAGACCAAGGCCTATTCATGAGACCTACATATACACTGCTGGACTACCCTGGGAGCTCAATATCTAGGTCTAGACACTGCTGATCATATACTTCGAAGCACCACAAACACACTGCATCCACACAGCCCTGCTCAACCATACATCCACCATAAACAGAAAAAGTACAAATTCATGCATCACTTTCAAAATGTAATTTTACTAAAGAAATTATTTAAAAGTTTGTTATTATATATAACTTTACTCACCACAGCTGTATTTCTTCTCTGCCTTTAGATATTCAGCATCTATATAATTATTTATTTAGCAAGCTGGTTCTTTTGGTCCATTAGAAAAATATAATCCATGTTTGTTGTCTTCATCAGGTAAAAGTACATAATTCAGGTATGGTTGTTTTTTTTTACCTTCTGTAGTCAGTTCCACGTATACTTGGTTTTTGTAAGTTTCAGATCAGCAAGCTGTTTTCCAGAACACCTTTAAGGCTATGAATTGCAAAGAATCTTGACCCTTTTTTTCCATGTAAATTTCAAACTCCTCCAGTGAACTGTAGAGCAGCCACTTCCTTGCATTCTTAAATCCTCATGGCAGTTCTCTTGATAATTATTCTAGCCATCTTTGTAGCTAGCTTTAATATGGCTATTTTCTGCTACAGTTACCAACTCTTCACAAAATATTTTAGCCAACTTTACAGCTAGCCCTTCTGCTAACTCTTGCAAAACTGCAATCCAAACTGTTCTCTCCATAAATCATTACCCAGACTGGAGATAATTTGTTATGAGCCCTTTTATAGACTCATCTAAGGTGATAACAGCAGCTTGATTAAAAACAGAGTTTTTATTTTTATTTCACTAATCCCTTTGAAAACATATACATGTTTTCACTTAGGGGATTTCTAATAGATAAAAATGTTGTTTAATTAATTAAAATTTCAAAAATACAATAGAGTGTTTTTAAATTTCAAAATCAGAGTAATAATTAATAATAATGCAATATTTATATTTATTCAGACCTTTTTAAAATATTAATTTCATAATGAAATTTTACTTTAAATCCAGAGTAATAACCCTTTGCTTATTATTATTTTATTTTAAGAAATATAAAAAAAAATCTACAAAAATTTATTCTATGTTTATTTTTACTTTTCTTTTATTTTACGTATATATATGCACATACACTATATTAGTGTATGCTACATAAGCCAACTGGTTACAATATAGATAGTAGAAGTGGTCAGAAAAATATATTAAACTGAAAATAATATATATGTATAAATAAATATAAGAATTTTTGCTGTCACAATGTTTTTTATTTCATCAAAAAGACTAATTATCATCACTTAATTGAAATGTTAATTTTCATCACTTAATTGAAAAGATATTAAAAAGTAATAAAAACATTTTTAAATTGATGAACAATTTGCAACCATTATAACAAATACCTTATTTATATTTTATTTTAAAAAACCTTAATTATTTCCTCATTAAAATTTTCTAAAATTTCTATAAAAAAATTTGAAATAAAATTTTTAATTTCTTAATTAAAAATAAATATGAACAAAAAATTATTGTGTATTCGTAGCAAATCCCAAATATAACAAAAATATATTGTATTTTGATATATTAAACAATAAATAATAAGCAATAAATATTGTGTAAAAATAATAAATGTTAATAAATAAATATTAATTCTAATAAGGTAGAATAGTAAATTTTATTTATATAAATATATATATGATATCACTATATGTATTTATAAACAAATATATAAATAAATATACATTTACTTATACATATGTAAATGTGAATATATAGAATATCAAAGATATTATTTTATTAAAGAGAAAATTTGAGGATGTTATAGTGCTTATATTTAGATTGATGGAACTTGAAGGTAAGTTTTTAAAATTAAAAACATTCTTAATTTTTTTTATCTCTCTTATGCAGAAAAAGTTCTGTTATATAACAACTTTTAAATCATTGTTAGAATGATCTGATAAACTGAAATGTTTAGATACAAATCTGTTATTAATTTTATGTAAAATGTCAAATCTAGGTTAGTAATTTTAATATGCAGACTGTTTTTAAAATTATCCATGTAATAGTTGAACAAATGTTATATTCTATTGAATGTATATATCTTTCACTTTTGAAAACATGGTAGTTAATGATATACCTATGTTTTCTTGTAAGACATCTTTTATTTCCATATAGAAAAATGTCTTTTTCTGATACAGAGCTACTAATATATTTTGTCTTGACAAATTTATTTTTAAGTGTTCTGCATTTTTAACATATAATTTAAATGGTTTGAAAAAAAATTAAATTGGGTGTAAAATTTTATGTAGTAATGTGTTTTTTGGTATTTGGAATATGAAAAATAAAGTTCCTTTCTTTTAAATTCTGCAGATGATAACGTCTTATCTAAAAATGATTTAGAATATCTCATATTTAAAATGTACTACACAAATTCTTATTATTTTGTTGATAAAATTTCTCATCACTAGAATTTCTTCTGATTCCCCAAAATTGATTATAAGAAATGTTAATCTTTAAATATTATGGTTTGTCATAATGAAAGTGGAGATAGATATGGATATTAGTTCTATATGCAAGTTGTAAATATTTTATTACTAGATTTAGACAACTTCATTGTACATTTTTAAATTATTTATGAAATAGAAAAACAAAAAATTCATATTTGTTATATGACTATATTATGAAAATATTGTCTATATATGCATGCAGGTGTGAGGTTTAAGTCTGACATGTATATAGATAATTTTAATGATGTCATTAGAATGTTAGTATAATTAAAGGTCATTTTTATGATCATAGCATTAGAATGAGCAAAACTCTCCATACAGTAGTGCCATTCAGGTGATCATGTGATCATAACTTTAGTTTGTTTTTGTAATTTAAATGCCAAATCAAAAAAAAAAACAAGAAACAAATTCATTTAAAAATGTGATAATATGATAGAGATCATACTTTTTCTTGTAGTTTTAATAGATATTAAAACAGGCAAAACTCTCCATACAGTAGTGTCATACAGTAGTGATCATGTGATGTTTAGTTTTAATAGCTTTAACTCTATCATTATGAGGCATATTAGTATACTATAAAGTAATGTTTAAAGTTCTGAGGAACCTTCATTTGATAGTCGAGTTTGACATTACAGTAGGCCTACAAGAACGACATTATTTAGGAGTTCATACACACTATGAGGATCAACATTTTCAGCAGTGAGATTAATCCCAGATGATATAATACCACTGTGTCTAATCCGTGCAAAATAAAATAATAATAAAATAAATTATTTTATTGAATTAAAAATTATGTAAATTACTTATTCAAATGACAAAAAAAAACGAATAAGAAAATACTCTAGTTATAACGTATCTAAATCATTTAATTTTATTGAATAAGATTTATTACAAAATACATATTTTTGTTATTTATAATATTAAAAATTCAGCTTTAATATATTAAATAAACAAAAAATAAAACTACAGATAAAATACTAATAATCTAAATACATACTTTTCAAAACATTTTATTATACAAACAAAATTTAAAGATGTTTAATCTTTTACTATAAATAAATTAGTTTATATACACATTAATTAAAAAAAATAATATACAGAAAATACCCCCCCCCCCCCACCAATAGAAAAATTAACCAATAGAATCTATTATCCAGGTAACTGAGAATTGTCTTGACAATTGATTTATGATATTTTAGTGATTAATTTTAAGCATTATTCAAGTATTATCTACATGTTGCACTAAGAACAGATTTTAAAGCTTCTATTGATTCTACCTATATATGACAAAATCAGCGAAAAAATTCATTCAAAATGTCATATTGTATAGCAGCATGTTGGGTAGGCTTATGTGATTTATATATAATTACCAATTAATTATATGTATTTATGGTTTATTATTTTTAAATAAAGTATATAAGAAACATATAGACAATAATTAATGATTGTTTAAATTTTAACAATGTTCTTTATTCCAATGAAAGATCAAAGATCCATTTTTAAAATTCAAAAATTCACATATTCAAAAAACCCTAAAAACAGGAATTTTAGATTAATGTTGTTTTCTTTTATTACATTGTAAAGAAAATTAGAGTTTTGTGTGATTTTTCTTTTCCAACATTTATGTAAATAATTATAATAGTAAGAAATTTTAGCAATAATAATATAAAATTTGACAAAAATAAATAAATTAAGCAACCATATTATAACTTTAAAAAGTGAAATTGCCTAGGAGATAAATATATTGTTTATTAAGCTTTTATTAATTAAATTTACTCTCTATTTTCTTTATACGATTACTGTGACATTGATATGATGTGATGTGATGTAACGTGACTTCTCCTTAAACGGAGTCAGGAATCTCTCAGTAAATATGCCCAAAACAACCTGTTAGCCACTTTACCTTCCCGTTCCATTCTCCACCCTAAACTTTCCCATAATCTGCTCCATCCCATTTCCACAACATAATGTTTGTCAACTCTATGGCCTTTATATCTAAACCCCCCTTACCTTTTCCTAAAACTAGCATAAAAACCAATAACCCACTTTCTATATAATTACTTTGTTCATATTTATTCTCCCATAATTTTTTTATTTGTACCCTTTCTGCTTTCAAGCATTTACATTCAATCAACAGATGCCTAATATTCTATATATATATATATATATATATATATATATATATATATATATATATATATATATATATATATATATATATATATATATATATATATATATATATATATATCTTCCTTAGACAATTTGCAAACTAAATCACCCATATTTTTCCATTTACATGTATATTCTCTTGTTGCTAAAGATCCTGTTCGAGCCTTAAATAATAAGCGACTTTCCTTACTATTATCATAAATTAACTCGCACCCAATGTTCCATTTACTTCTATATATATTTAAACTCTTTTTACTCTCCACACTAGTTCTCCATCTCTCCAACTCCCTATTCTTTATTAACATATCTATGTTTTTATCCCATTTCTTACCACTATAACACTCAACAATCCTCCTAACACAATCATCCTACCTTTTATATAAGTATACTGATATAAATTATTTATCCAAATCCCAAATTCACAATATATTGGATCGCAATTTAGGGAAAAAAAACAGTATTATAGACAATATTTTTCTAGTTCTTATTTATCTGAACTTAAAAAAATGTCTAGTTTGACGTTTACAACTACTTCAAAAGCTTAGAAACTAAAATAATAATTAAAATCAAATTTATAATACAACAAACATAAATGTAATTGTTCACTTTAAATAATCACTTAGATATCTTTTCATATAATATGTTTGTATGCTTCAATTTTACTATTACTGGTAATAATTATATCATACTTCGAATGCTCATTGGCGAAAATTTTTAGAAATATCAAAATTAAATATCAGGCTTAGCGCTGTTGAGATCTTTTAACCCTCATATTCATAGCCAAAGAGTTAGAAACATTGTGATGTTGTTGATGTATGCTAATGTATGCAAATTAATCTTCGTATGTAAAACAATTTTAATATATACAGATCAATCAGCTTGTCTACTTCTTAGAAATAGAGAAACATGTATTTTCTATTAATGGTGTGTGGATTATTTATGATGAAGTACGCCTCTTTTATTTTTATTTTTTAGACATTTCTCTTGGTACGTTGATCTATATATATATATATTAAAAATTGTTTTATATACGAAGATTAATTTGCATATATTAGCATACATCAACAAAATCACAACGTTTTTACCTCTTAGACTATGAATATGAGGTTAAAAGACCTCAGAAGCACTAAGCCTGATATTTAATTTTGATATTTCTAACTTCACCAACGAGCGTTTGAAGCGAAGTATAATTACTATTATGAATTTTGGCAAAGTAAATTATTTATTACTGCTAGATAGCATTTATTAAAAGAGAATTATATATATATCCATATAAATTGATAATTATTTTCTTTCTTTCATTAGAACAAAGCAAATAACTTGTGAATAGAAGTGAAGAACATGTTTCATGATATTGGACATTATATATATTATTTCAAAAGTCAGAATCCAGGTTAAATATTGTCTGTGTTTTATTAAACACATCAAATCTGGCTTTTATTTTTTTTATACAAACCTTATCAAGATATCTTTTTTTTTTACAATCACATGACAAACCATTTTATAACAATTCAACCCAATGAGCATTGTTTAAGTTATAATGCAATAAATATACCAACAGTAATATAAACACATATACATAAAAAACGAATATCACCACCATTTCTCATTTTTACACAAGCTGTTTATGAAGAGGCAGAACTCTCCATACAACACAACCCAGAGTAATCAATGGATTCACAAAGGATTGTGCATAAAATCCCTATCTAGTGCCTATCACCTAATTTCCCCAGACTAGTTTATAGCTGTGGTTTTCATCAGTGAGGAGCGTTGGATTTGAGAACACAGCACCTAGATCTTAGGATCCAGTGCATTCTTCCAGCAGCCATCTTTAACTTATTAGCTAACTATAAAGATTTGAGTGAAAAGTTAAATCACAGTAGTGTTTTCAATTCAAGCTCATTAGTTTTTATAGTTGTATAGATCTGAACTCAGTTCAGCATCCATACTTTTTAGTGGCTTTGTATTCTTTAATAACCACTGTCACCATAATCCTATTGGACAGGATTGATTTTAAACATTAACATAACATGATTACCATTTTTTATGCTTACACAATCTGTTTACACAGATGCTGAACTCTCCATACAGTTGCACCACCAGTGGAAGCCAGAGTAATTAATGGATGCAAGAAGGTTTGTGAATAAAATCCCTATCTAGTGCTTACTCATCCTTGAATCCTGTGTTTTCATTTTGAATTCAAGGCTAAATTTATAGTTAACTAATAAGATTAAGTCAAATAATTTTACTTTTGGGAAATATATGTATTCAAGCACGAGTGCATGTGAGGCACAACTGTTCCCAAAAGCTATTAATACAAAATAGCTAACTAAAAATAATAAACTAGCTGAGCACTTTCAAAGGATCTTGCCTTCATAATCATAGCTTGCTAATACATTTAATAATATGCAAATATGCTAATTCCATTTTTTGATAAAGCAAAACATGTGTCCTTCCTATTTATGGCATTGTTGTCTCGCGAGATGAATAAAGCCTCTTTGATTTTTCTTTTGAGGTCATGTCTCTCTCTACACATGAGGATCACTGCTGGAGAGTTGCATTGGATCCTAAAATCTAGATGCAGTACTCTCAGATTCAAGGATCCTCACTGATGAAAGCCACAAGCTAGAAATTAGTCTGTGAATATTAGCTGAGTAGGTACTGAATAGGGATTTTATACACAAACCTTCTTGCATCCATTGATTTTACTCTGGTTTGCACTGGTGGCATGACTGTATGGGGAGTTTAGCCTTTGTGTAAACAGCTTGTGTAAGCATAAGAAATGGTGATCATGTGATGTTCAGTGGTTTAAAACCAATCCTGCCCAACAGGATTATGGTGACTTTAGTTTTAAAGAACCAAACACCCCAAAAAGTATAGATGCTGAAGTTATTTCAGATCTATACAACTGTATAATCTAATAAGCTTGAATTAAAAACATTACCATGTTTTCATTTTGCATTCAAAGTTTTATACTTAGCTAATAAGCTAAAAGGTGACTGTTGGAGGGTTGCATTGTATCCTAAGATCTATGTGCAGTACTCTCAGATCCAAGGTTCCTCACTGATGAAAGACACAAGCTAGAAACTGGTCTGGGGAGTATTGGATGAGTAGGCACTCAGGGATTTTATGCACAAATCTTGCATTCATTGATTACTCTGGCTTGTACTGGTGGAGCTAGTGTATGGTGAGTTCAGCCTCTTATGTAAAAACTAATAAAAAGTAGATACTTAATTACAATCCAGTTTTTCAATCTACAAAACTAGTTTATAAAAATATTTTAATTGCAACTTTAACATTTCTAACAATCTAACAATAACTATTCATCCACTTAATTGTACAGGTCTGTTAACAATGTTTACATGTTTATTTAATTTTTCTGTATATATTTATAAAGTTTATGACATTTTTCTTTGTAATTTTTTAATACATAAATATTTTTTCTCACAATTCATTTTATGACATCTATCTTAAAAATGAATTTATAACACTGATTTTATATCGTTTCTTTTAATTGTCCTATCAGGCCTCTTACTCTTTTCAATATCAGTTTTTCCTGATTGGCTTAAATATATCATATTGCAATGGTCACAAATAATTTTATAGATGAATTCTATTTTATGTTTAATATATATATATATAACATTTTAGCATTACAAATTCATTTTTCTTAAGATTTATTACTTTTCTGTTCTATTTTAATATAATCAAATAACTTTTTTTTATCAGCGGCTTATATGTAGCTACTGAATATCATAACTGAAATCCATTTTTATCTATCTATCTATCTATCTATCTATCTATCTATCTATCTATCTATCTATCTATCTATCTATCTATCTATCTATCTATCTATCCATCCATCCATCCATCCATCCATCCATGCATCCATCCATCCATCCATCCATCCATCCATCCATCCATCCATCCATCCATCCATCCATCCATCCATCCATCCATCCATCCATCCATCTATCTATCTATCTATCTATCTATCTATCTATCTATCTATCTATCTATCTATCTATCTATCTATCTATCTATCTATCTATCTATCTATCTATCTATCTATCTATCTATCTATCTATCTATCTATCTATCTATCTATAATGTGTAGTTACATTATGCATAAAATGTAGATGTCAAATATGAAAGCTAATAATCAACCACATTTAAATTCTAAAACCCTCAGCAAATAAAAATTAACATTTGTTCTAGTATACGTAAGTTTTTTTTGCATTTCCTTTCAAAAAAATGTTGCTATAAAAATAAACTAAGTTGTAAAATTAATTTCACAAAATGAAAAAGAAAGAAGTTTTCATTTCCACAATAAAAGTTTTAACTAAGTCAATTATAAAAAAATGCAGGTATTCAGAATTATTATATTAAAAAAAGCAAAAGGAAAAATAATATATCTATATATTTTTCTCTGTTGTCCCTTTTTCTATTTTCATTGGTGTTCAATCCTCATAAGGTTTTTTTTTCTGTGCTTTTTAAAAGGGAAGCAATGGTAATGATGTAATGAGAATGTTTTAGTTATCCTGTTTATTAATAAACTTCTTATTAAGAGGAGGATTAATGCAATTGGATTATGGATAAACTATAAAAAGGCTGTCACTAAAAAAATTAAGTCAGTAAATCTGTCTTCATTTTGTGAAAATTTCCCAACATGGATATACTATCCTTTGAAAGGTGGAAACTAAAAAACAGTGCATAATAAATCAAATATGTGATTGTTTTTGTACACATATAAGGTAAATATTAAACAAAAGACTTGCTAAGAAAGCTTAAGCAATCCATGTTTTGACTACATGATGCTTCATGGAAGAATAAAGCAAAATGTTTAGCCTACATAAACTAGTGTGAAGAAAGAAAAAAACTTAATTGTTCTATTCCAGCTATATAATACATAAATACTTGAGTGTGCTTTATCAAAAGAAAAGAAAGAAGTTTTATTGAGAATGACTAGCAAAAGATGAACTGAACATTGAATAAATACCATTACACATTTGTTAGTTGCAAAAATACACAATTTTTCTAGAACTCACATGGATAAATTTGTGTAATTATAAACTGCATAGAATTAACTAAAGGATCAAGAACTAATTTTAAACTCATGAATAAGATTCATATTTTAAAAACACATAAACAAAAAAGTCTTCACAAAGATAAACATTTTGTTTTTGGAAAAAAAACTATGTTTTGCTGACAAAGACAAAAGAGAGAAAGTCAAAGAACGAAAGAATAAATTCTCAAAGTAAGAGCTATTATTTATTTTGTCACCATATTTATAGACATATATAAATATTGTTTTTTTTTATTTCTCTCAGTTGTTAATGTATAGCCAATATTAATTTATTTTTTACATTACTTCATCTACTCTAAATATTATATATGTGTTTACATTAGAATATTTAAATACTTTGTAATTTTGTTATACAAGGATATTATCTATTTTCTGATATGATTGTTATTTTTTGACTTGGCATCTGAATAATATATATTGATGTGTATTTACTTGAAAAAAGGTAATTTAATATTTATTAGAGTTAATGAGTGAAGATGATGCTTTATCAAGTGGTATAATCTTTATTGATATAAGAGAATGTAAAGACAACATGGATGTTACTACCAGAATAAAACTACTATTGTTACTTCTGATTTGGCTTGTTCACTTTTTATTTATACATTTCATCAATTTAATTCAGCAGTGCAACATTACTATTAAATTTTATGAATTCCCAAGCCATCATCTGGAGCTGACAGGAATTGTTCAAAGGGTTTATGTTTAAATCTAGGTTGATAGTGGCACTGTTGTGTTTTTAGTAATATTACTAGCCAGAATAAATAAATATTATAGTCATCTTAGGTTACATACTGTGTGGAATTAATATTATCAGCATTAGGTTTTAAGGTGATAATGTCTCTTAGAATGCTCATCATATTATATGATCAGGATAGTAAGCCAATTAAAATTGTGCCCAAATAGCCTGTTCATGGTAGAGTAGAAGTGTCTATGTTACAATTTGGCACTCAATATGGGGCATTCATTGCCAGAACATGTTTAAATGAACTTTTTATATGCAAATTCTTGGGTATATGAGGGAATTATGAGATAAAAATATAAACCCTGAGAAAAATAAAGGAGTATTGCACAAATAAAGTTGAAATGTAGGAGTGGAAGAATGAATATAACAGTACAAAAGACATTAAAATATAATTACAAATAGTATACTAGAGCTATATAAACCAGAACAAACATACAATGTTGAGAAAAAAAGTAAAAATAGTATGGTATGATGGAGCTATAAAAAGAAAAGGAAATAAACTAGGGGAAAATAGACCTGAATAAGAAAACAAACTAAGTGGACGTCCTGTGTGGTTGAAGTATTCATCCAAAACCATTGATATTTATTTATAAAGAATAGTTTATTTTAATCAGTTTTAGTATTAATAAGTTGTTTAAAGGATTACAGCAATAATGCAAACATAAAACACTGAAAAAAATCCTGTAACTTTAGGAAAAAGGACAGGCTGAACTTATAATAGTAGTGACAAATTTCATAAAAGAAATTGTAAAGTTTATAAAAGAACATAATGCAAAAATAAACAAGATTTCCAGAAATCAGAAAGAATACTGCAACAAACTGAAAAGCAGGTGTCATGAGAAGTAAAATATACTACTGAGTTGGATAAAAGAAGTAAAACTATGGATAAATACCAAAGTGAATTAGTTAACCAAAGTAACAAAACATTCCCATGTAATTTAGAAAGAAATAGGTAAAAATATGTAATGATGAAAATAAATTATATAACCAAGGCACAGGTAATATCCACAAGGATAATAGAGATATAAATGAATACAGAATGGATATTAAAAACTTGATTGATGATAAACATAATAGTGATGTTTATGTTATGTATGAGCATTCGATTGAAAATACCGATGCAGAAATTTATAAAAAAACTGATGATAATGAAGAATGCAAATATACTTTATGAGTATAAGTGTTAACATAGGAACTGTAAGTGATTATAAAAATGATAGCAAAGTAATGAAAAAAATTCACTTCAAGTAAATTTTGCTACATGAAAGTTATTCTTATATGCTTATTATCATTGATTTATTATGAAAAGGTTAAAATAATGAACATTCAATAAGTTTTAAATGCACTGGGACAACTTTTGGCAGATTATTGTCAGTGATAGTACTGTTTAATATATAGCAGTTAAAAGTATATATATATTGTAACATAAATAATGTGGTGGAAAGATCCACGTATATTAAATAATTATGAAAAGATTCAAATATAAATATTATTTTGTTTTAAGAAAGTATAGGTTTCAGAGTGTAGAAGGGAGGGGGATAGAAAGATACTTTAAAACTTGTTTCTAAAACTTGCCCTTTCCAATTTTACTAACATTTATTTTTATCATTCGCTTGACACGTTAGATTATAAAGTATGTGTGCCAATGAGTGAATATTTTTTTTATGAAATACTTTTCTTGTGGATGGAACATTTTAACAAATCGGTTACCCAATTTAATACAATATACATTTGATGGGAAAGGGGGAAGAACTTGAAATTAATCTGAAGATTGCAATATAATCAATTATTATTGTTATTATTATTCATATCAATTTTCATGTTTATCTATAAATTTTCATGTAGATAGTAGTAAAGCATTAATAAATGTTAATTTGTTTTATTAAATGAGGCGTATATATTTCATTAAGAGTAGTCTTTATTAAGTGTGATCATTCATCATCAAAATGAATATTAGCTATTTAAATTCCAATTAGATATACTAAAATGAAGCAATGATTATGAATTTCTTTATAAAAATTAGGTTTATGTTTAGGCTTAGTCCTAAAGCTGTGGTTGAAACCATTATCATTATCATCATCATCATCATCATCATGTTGCCGTTAAATGGTCAAAGGCCATAAATAAATATTGATTTCATAATATTTAATGATTTCTTAGTAATATTATAACCACCATTCCATAATCTATTTCATGCAAGGATGAGTGAATTGCCATCCTAGATTAACAGTAATCTGAGCTAGTAAAACTTATAGAAAAATATTGAAATGCATTTATTATGTTAAGATCTGGAAAATGATTCTGTCTAATGAATTCCACTTTGGTTTAAAGATGTTTTACATTTACCTAAATATTAGTGCATACAGTGATATGGCTCTAAAAAGCAAAATCCTCCATTTTTAGTAGAAATAAAGTACCAAATGGGATTCAAATCCTCCATTTTTATTAAAAATAAAGTACCAAATGGGATTCAAACCCAGTACATGTGAAAAGGTTATTAGATATAACTGTGTCTAGATTCAGATAATCTAGTGGCACCCTGCTAGACCATATTCACTTGGTATTTGTTTAAATATGCACTTAACATCAAACCAAGAAATGAAAGTGGATAAAATCTACTGTCTGTATACCTGAGAAGATATTTTATTGAGTTACTAGTATACCCGAGTTATAATAGTTGTTATTAATAATTTGTTTATAATTATTGATATTGTGATATCTTGAGAAATCTAATTATAGAATTATGTTTCATTGAATCCAATGACCCTTAATATGATTGATAACTCAGTCTGATCTTTTGTTTAATAGTATGCTCAGCAAGTTACAATGTTTAATTTTTTTCTCTTTGATATAAAAATGTAAGTTATCATTTTTCGTTTATTAAGCTAAATAATTCTTTTGAATCTTTAATTATGTTACAATGGATCTATGATCGTCTTTAATTTAGTTACAATGGATGCCCAATTGGGGCTATGATATGTTACCATATACCTGAGATATAAAAAGGAGTCTATAGAATGATGGGAGATGTGTGGTTAAAAAAGAGAAATTTTTTTAGTAAATTTTTTTTCTTTCTCAGTGAAATTTTTTTTTTGTCTTACAAAATTATCTTAGCCATATAGTCTTGTTTTAGATTTGTGTGTGTGATGATGTTTGATATGATCATCCTTTATTATGTTACAATATATATATATAATTATTCAAAACAATTCAATAATTAATACAGTAAAAATATTTAAAAAAACAAACAAATATATACCACAATTTACGGACGAAGTAAAAATGTCGTGGCACAGAAAAAAAAATTACAAAATGGTGTCTTAATGTGTAGGGCATATTAACTAAATAAACAGCCTGATATCAGGGTAAAAGAAGGGTAAGGCAGGTCTGGGTATTAAAGCAGGGAGTTAGTGTTCCAATAGTGGAGGGTTTTGAGTTTTGGAAGTAAATTTAAAACATTTTAGATAAAATACAAGATAGAATTAAGAAAAAATGTTCAAAGAAGATAAAGAAGAGACTCTATTTGAATACTTGGAAAGTTTGGAAGAGTATTTTTGTATGTACAGGGCAAGGGAAAAACAAAAATATATTATAGCAAGTAATCATTTAGCAGGTATAGCAAAAGATTGGTGGAGAATGATATAGAAAAGTCCAGATGATTTTAAACAGTACCAAAATAAATTAATGCATATGTTTTGGAATGTAAAGAAACAAGAAAAGATACAAAGAGTGGTAGAGTTAGAAAGGTATATGAAAAAAGAAGGGATTGGCTATAGACAGTTTTTTTTTAAAGCAAATGTTGAAATTGAGAAGTATGATAGAATATTCTATTTCTGAATGGCATATTATAAGTATTATAAAATATAATATGCTGAAAATTATATGAGAGATTAGCTGTCTATAGATGTGGAGTGAAAGACATATTGGAAGTTCTTAGAGAGGAAAAAAACATACAGGAAGAAGAGAAACAAGAGCAACTACCTAAGCTGTTAAACATAGTCATTGAGGAAGAAGAAAAAATACAAATGATGGCAAAACAAACTTGCCTTACAATAACAATAGGAATACAGGAAATAGAGATCCATGTTTTACTAGACATGGGGAATCAAGTCTTGATAATTTCAAATAAAATATTAGGTCAAATCAGAATTCACAAGAAGGAAATGCAGTTGTTCCCATTAACAAAGTCTGAAATAACTATGGCTAATGTTAAAAGAGTTAACTTGGATGCTATACATATATACAGAGAAGTACAAGTGGGAGGAAAAAAAAATACAGCATACATTATTATCAATGCCATGTTTAGTAAAAGATCTTACATTGGGATCAAATTTTATGCACCGAACTGGGATGAAAATTAATTTTAGCGAAAAAAATATAGTGATAGGAAATGAAAAGATGCCATTTAGCAGGTATAACAGACAGAGTGATAACAGAGTAGCTTATGTGTTAACTGATGACATATAGCAAGTAATAGAACATAAAATAACTGAGTTAAGGATTAATAATAGGGGCTGGAAAAGTGAACTTAAAGAGGCACTTGTGCAAAATGAACAAGTATTCACCATAAAACCTGGAATTATAAAAAGATATGCTCATCAGATAAAAGCGAAAGAAGAAATTCATTTCCAGGGTAGTTCATTCTTAGTTCCTGACAAATATAAAGATGAAGTTTATAAACAAATATAACAAATGGAACAATGGGGTATCATAAAAAAACAAGTTACAGTATATATAAACCCTTTAGTAATTGTAAAAAGTAAGACAGCTCTATGAAAGGATGCTTAGATGCCTGTCAGTTAAATACTATTACTATACCTGGTCAGGATGTTCCACTGTGAATTATAGATTTGCTGTTGGAATTTAAGGGAAAGAAATATTTTCGTCATTTGATTTGACATCAAGTTATTGGCAGATATTGCTTCACACAGGATCAAAAATACATGACATTCTATTGTGAAGACTTTACTTACATGCTTCAATGAGTTCCATTTGGACTAGTTAACAATAAATCAGAGCTATTGTGATGTTTAGACCAGGTACTTTAATCAGAGGGTAAAAGAATTTATACTATATTATATGGATGATGCCATCATACCGTCACGATCACCTCAGGAACATTTAGAAAACTTAGTTGTGTTTCTTCGAGAGTGTTACTAAAAGAATATTACAATGAATCTTAAGAAGAGTAATATATTACAGGAAGAAATTATATTTTTGATCATCTCGTACATGCTAAGGTGGTGAGACCCCATCCTAACAAGATGGAAGTGATCATTAAATTCCTTTGGCCAAAGAATACAAAACCGATTAGATCATTCCTTGGTATCTGTCATTTCTACTAAAGGTTCTACAAGGACTTTTCTACAGATATTGTGTGCCTTCTGAGAAAATAGAGCAATTGGGAGTGGATGGAAAAACAAGAGCAAGCCTTTAATCAGATCAAAAAAAAATTGTAGGTACTGTAATGCTCACCTCTCCTGATTTTCCAAATCTTTTATGTTACAAACTGACAGTATCAGTGTACAAATGGGGACAGTATTGTTCCAGGACAATAAAGAGATGATACCTCAAGTTTTATATTTTTTAAGTAAGACATTAAACCCAGTGAAAAGAAATTATACCACTAAAGAAAGGAAAGCATTGGCACTTGTTTGGGCCTTAAATAAACATAAGCACTTATTTCTAGAATCTGAGGTTATTATTATCACTGATCATAAAAGTTTAAAGTTTATAAATAGGTGTTAATTAACCAAAGATAGGCTTATAAGATAGGCATTGTATTTGCAGAAGTTTAATTACAGGGTGGTTTATTGCTCTGGGAAAGAAAATATAGTGCTGGATATATTAAGAAGAAATCCGATTTCAGATCACAACCAAAACTTAACACTAGAGGGAGCTCTATTAATATTTCTTAAGACTGACCCTGAGGTATCAATAGAGAAATATATGAAGAGACTCCAGTTTTTACAAAACTTGGATATTATGTGTAAGAAACTGATTCAAGGCTGTAATAATGCAAATGTTAGTCAACAAAAAAATTGCACAGACAAAAAAAAAACAAGTTATATTTGTATAAAACAATAATGGGTTGTTGATGTTTCAGGTTAAAAGGTGGGTAGATTCTTGGAGGGTATTTATATCATAAAATCTAAGAGAAAAACTAATAAATTATGTACATGGGATATATAGGCATTATGGGTCACTTAAAACAAGTAAACTTCTACAGAGATGGTATTATTGGACAAGTTTGTATAGGTCGGTGGTCACTATGCTACAGAGGTATCATGAATGTCAGCAAAATAAACCAGCTAATAAAAATTATGCTGGGACACCTGAGCCAATAATAGCTAAAAACCCAAATGAGCTACTAGCCATAGATTTTTATGGTCCGCTACCATCCTTTCATAGGTATAATTATATTATTTGTTACCTATGATATATTTTCAAAATGGGTACAGGCCTATTCCTTATGAAAGGGTGATGCCAAGTCTTCCATAACTGTACTAAAAGAAAAACAATTTATTCAAGTTAGAAAACCCCAGACAATTTTGAGTAATCATGGAACTCCTTTCATTTCAAAAGAATGGAAAATTTGGCTTCAGCAAGAACAAATACATCACATTCTCACCTCTATCCATAACCCCCAATCTAACCCATGTGAATGAGTTATGAAAAAATTGGGGAACTTATTTCATGCACATTTGAAACATAACCATCAGCAGTAGTTTAAAGTATTGCCACAAATGGTTAAATAATTCACTATACACACCACAAATCTATAGGGTTACCTCCAGAATGCTTGCACTATGGTCAGGTTGAGCATTCTTTTCTTAAATGCCCCATTCCTATTGGGAATGAAATGGTAAAGATAGTGGAGGATTGAAGTTTGCTAGAAACAGATTAAAGAAGAAAGATGAACAGAGAATAAAGAAAGGGAATGCTCAACCAATACAATTTACAGTAGGAGACTGGATATATGTTAAAACTCAGCCAGTTAGAAAATTAAGTGATAAACAATGTAAAGTGTTTTTCTGTATTTGAAGGCTGATACGTGATAATCCAAAAAAGCAGACCTAATGCATTTATAGTACAAGAAAAAAAGATGACTTATAATGCATGAAGCTTAAAAGCCTTTAAAGAAAATGGGGAAAAGATCCCACAGGGTAATTAAAAGTTGTTTGTTGTTGTTGTTGTTGTTGTTATTATTATTATTATTATGATGATGATGATGATGATGTTGTTGTTGTTGTTGTTATTATTATTATTATTATGATGATGATGATGATGATGTTTCAATGGTAAGCTTTATTTGTCTTAAAGGGTTACAAGAGTTTACATAGCTTGGATTGCTGTGTTTACATGGGCAATCCGTAGTTGTAGGTTTACATATATAAAAATGGATTTATTGTTTTACCCAGGATTACAGGAATTTTAACATGCTGTGAATTAGTTACATGGTTTTACATAACTTGTATTGCTGTGGTTACATGGGGAATCCATAGATATAGGTTTACATATATAAAAGTTGATTTATTGATTTACATGAGATTACAAAAAAATTGTCATGCTGTGGATTAGTTACAAGCATTTTTACTTGGCTTGGATTGCTGTGGTTTCATCAGCAATTCATAGGTGTAGGTTTATGTATGTAAAAGTTTATTTATGCTGTGGATTAGTTAGAATGGTTTTACATAGCTTAGATTGCTGTGATATGGGTAGTCTGTAGTTGTAGTTCTATACATGTAAAAGTTGTTTTATTGGTTTACACAAGATTGCATAAATTTTACATGGTCTGTACTACTGTATCTACAGATGCAATCCAAATTTAGTTCTATATGTGGTTGAGTTGCCTTGCTAACATAGACAAGGACTAGAAATTTCTGGTGCATTTGAATATATGAGTGTTGCAGAGGGGTGTGATGGTACAGCTATGTTAGAATTGGTTGCGATTGTTAATTTGAACTTTGTGGAAAGCTGGTCGGACTCTGGGTCTGTGTGCTAGAGGTCAGAGCTGAGTAAGGATTTTGATGAAGTTTAAGAATGAGATCCATGTGTAGAGTGTCCTGATATCCAGAGAAGGCTGGTGGTACAACTATGTTTGAACTGGTTGCAACTGTTGAGTTAGAGTTTGCGGTTGATTGGTCTCTGACTCTGGATCTGGCTGTGTTAGAGTTGGTGGCCAAATAAGGCTTTTTATATGATTTAAGTGTGAGATTCATGGCTAGTGTCCAGGAAAATTTTAGGCAGGTAGTTAGGCTCAGCATTGCTATTAGAAGTGACATGTTTTTTGAAATTATCTAGTAACTTGATGATAGTTGACGATTTGAACAGAAAAGTGGAAATCAGTTATCAACTGATTGGTAATTGAAAAAAGTATATAGTTTTTTTTCTAGCCTAAAGTTTTGACTACTTTATAAGCATAAACAGCCAGCACTTGTTAACTCAATTGTGAGCAAATGAACTGATTGCTGGGAACTTGAATACAAATTTTTATTACTAAACAAAGATTAGAAATTGCTACAACAACGTTAAAAATAAACGTATGCCTGACTGACCTATTGGACTTTGAAACTCTATGTTGGTATTATTGTGGGCAAACACTGATCATGCAATGGCTCTTTTTTAAATTATCACTAGGTAACTTGATTTCAATTGGAAATTTGAATAAAAATTGTAATACTCAACTGATTAAAGGTATATTATTATCTTGAATTAGACTAAGATTGTGAATTCTTTTTAAGCATAAAAAACATAAAGCCAGTTAACTTGTTTATTTAGTAAGTGAATTACTTGCGGAAATTTGTAACTGATTTTTTTCTTTTATCAAAACAAAAATCTGACTTTGCAATTAATAAAATTAAAAATTGGCTTACGTTTGACTGAACTTTGGATTTTGAAACTCTGTGCTGACAATGTTGGTGGTAAGCATCTGGTCATGTGATTACTTTGAAGCCATATTGTTTTTCAAAATTATCATTAGGTAACTTGCTTTTAATTAAATTTTTGAATGAAAAATGCAATACAAAAGTATTAAACAATTATCAACTCATTGAAAATTGAAAAAGGTATATCAGAATAAAGTTTTTATTCTGCCAGATTTAAACTTTGAGTATCTTTGGAACATGGAAAACTAGAGCATGCTGACTTGGTTGTGAACAAATGGACCTTTGCTGCTGAAGTTCTTTTTTGCTGCTGAACTCATTATTATTATTATTATTATTATTATTATTATTATTATTATTATTATTATTATTATTATTATTATTATTATTATTATTATTATTATTATTATTATTATTATTATTATTATTATTATTATTATTATTATTATTATTATTATTATTATTATTATTATTATTATTATTATTATTATTATTATTATTATTATTATTATTATTATTATTATTATTATTATTATTATTATTATTATTATTATTATTATTATTATTATTATTATTGTTTCAAAAAGGGGACTTTATTCATTCTAGAAAACAGGTTCCATTAATAATTTTTATATACATACATTTACACTGATATTTCTGCGGCTTGTATATATTGTGTTTAAGTTCTTTCCAAGTTCTTACATATATATACCAGGTGAGCGATGGATTGTTTATCTAAGTTATCATTTATTGATTCATGGATTTTTTGCTGTCCTTTTTCTTGTTTTCTTTTTAAGTCTATTATTGAGGAAAGGCAGAACTATTAGAGATTTGACCGTTGTTTTACAAGTGACCATGTTGCCACGAAAATGTCTGGGTGTGCTATTTTATTGTCTTGGGTTTTTAATTGTGCTACCTTGTTGTGAAAAGTTGATGGATGCCACCTTGTATTGTTGCCAAAAGCAAATGTGCATTGTGTGCACCAAAATGCATAAAGTACGAAGGTTGCTTTTCAGATTGTTGGGGTGGACATTCTGCCAAATAGACTGATAATATCTTGCAGAGAGATGTTTGGTTTTCTGTATATATTTGTTATTTCATGGCGAATATTGTTTAATGATGGGCAGTTGTAAAACAGATGTTGTTGAGTTTCTTCTGCTTGGTGGCATAGCATGCAGGAGGGGTCTATTTTTGTATATAGTCATCTGTATCTTAAGAAATATGATGTTGGCAAAGCATATAGATTTAGTTTCAGGAAGAAAGCAAAGAATTTGGGCTCCATGGACCATTTTTTAAATTTTTTAAGCAGCTGTTGGTTGTTTATTCTGAGATCTGTGTTGAATTATCTGATGTATATCCCAGGTATACTAATGCATATATCTGCCAATATGAATATTTTGTTGTTGTTTGCAGTGATATTTGAGTATGTGTGATTCTGAACTGGTTTATAACTGATAATAGATAGCAATGTGAAGGTGGAGGTTTGTCTGTGGGTATTATTTGTATTAGATACTGGAGTTCTGGGAAATGTCTGATGGTGGCTATTATAAGGTTTATGGTCTTTTGTATTCGAAAATATCTATGTTATGTAGCCCCAAACCATTGTGTATTGCTTGTCGACTAAGCTGCTTTGCAGATATTGACACTGTCTTTCTATTCCATAGAAGTTTATTGCAATATAAAGAGATTTTTGATGTAAAGATTTTTGAAAATTGAATTATGAGAGAATATTAGATAATCTTGGTAATTACCAGCTGATTGAACAATTGTACTTTAGCATATATTGAGAGGTATGCTTTTGATAGTGAGGCAGTGATCCATTCTGCTTCATCTTTTAACTTGTTCTGGATTTTTTGCCTCATTGTGTTTGTTCCCATGTAGAAAGGAAAGCTGAGGAAAACAGACGGTTTGCCTTGGAAAATTTGCCTGCATGGCTTACTGGTGTACAGAGACCAAGCAGCAGTCTTGTTTTGATTAAATTTTAGATGGTGTGTTGCTTGAAAGTCTTGCAGTATTTTCTTTAGTATTGGTATCTGTTTTCTTGATGGTAGGAAGACTGTGATGTCATCCATATATGCAATGCAGGCTATATGTGGTGATGTGCCTGGTATCTCGATGCCTTTGATACTCTGTTGAATTTTGAATATGAGTGGATTGATGTAAAAAGTAAATAGCAGTGAGCTGAGTGGTGAGCCTTGGGATATGGATTGTGTGGAAATGAATGATGGGGAATTTTTGCCATTGAGTGTGATATGTATTTCTCTGTTAAGTAGTAGGTTTGTGAGCAGATACAGATGAGTTCATGGAATTGTGGTGTCAGATAGCATATTGATTAATGTATTGATGTTGACCGAGTCAAAAGCCGCTTCTATATTAAGTTGAACTACAATTGGTGCATACTTCTTCCTGTCCCGTACTGAGTTTATAACTGTTTTGAATATCATTTCAGCCTGTGCAGTTGATGATTGCTTCCTTGCAAACTGGCTGTGTAAAATTAATGGTAGAATATGTGGCTCTAGGCTGTCTTTGAGTACTTTTTCAATTATTTTAATCGTAAGTGGCCCCATTGAGATCGGTCGTAGGTTGGATAGTGTTGATATGTGGACTTTTTTTTTGTTGAGGGGGACTATTGCTATTGGATATAAACCTTGAATGTCATGCAACTTCTGTGATAGATGATTTGCAAGGTCACATAAATATTGGCTAGTGAACTGACTGAGATGCGCAAGGACAAATTTGGGGATTCCATGTGCTTCTGGGTGACATGCATTAGGTACTGTTGCCAGTTTAGTAGCAAATTCTGTGATGTTATATGGAGTATTTGTTTCTGGTTTTTCAAAGACGTTAGGATTATATTTGACCCAATGGTATGCTTGTAGCTTTTGTTTGAAATGCTGATAGATCGGTTTTAACATATTATTTCCTGCATATGTGTGCCCCTGCTCTGTGAGTGCTATTGGCACTCTGACAGTGGATGGGTAGCCCAAGGCCCAGCGAATGTATTTTCTTGTCCACGTGTGCTGTTGGCCAAGGCAGACTTTACTCTTTTTATTGCTAGGTAGTTTTTCAGGTGGTTACAGATGTTATTGTATGTTTGTGTAAGTCTGTGTATATGTTGTTGACTGGTGTGTGTTGTGTTTATCATTGTAATCCATTTATGTATTTCATCAGCCAGTGCTAGCAGTCTTGAGGGTGGAGGGATTTGCATGTAATGTGATCTATATTAAATGATAAAATGTTTATGAATGCTATGTATCTTTGAATGGGGTTAAGTTGCATATTTTTGATTTTGTGAAGCATTATATATGTTTCTGAAAAAATAAATTCTGGGGTAGAAGTTGGAAGTAGAATTCTGATTGTTTTACCATGTGTAAGTGCAGTTGTTTGAATTCCTGTCAGATTAATTAGTATGGTTTATGCAGAGTAATCAGAGAAGGGAGATGGGTTGATGTTTAGGCTGATTTGATGGTGTAACATAGGTGAATAAAAGCACAGATCAATTCTTGATGTATGACATCCATTGTGAAAGGTAACTGCTTCATTTGACAGAAAACCCTCTGCACTCATAAGTGGAATTGATATTTGATGCAGCCACTTGATAATGAACTCTTGATATTTTATGTTGAAATCCCCAATTAGTATGGTTCGATGTGAATTAGAGCCAAATAAGGAGTTTATGTTTAATATAATATTTGAGACAATTATAGGACTTGGTGGAATATACACAAAAATAATGTTTAGTGGGATGATTTGATGACTAAAAGTTACTATTATTAAATTTGCATCTATATATATGATTTTGAATGAGTCAAATGGACAACTTTGTGTTATGAGCAGTCCAGTACCCCCTGAGGGATATGATATATCTCTAGAGCATGCACAGTAGACTTCTCTGCTTAGATGTACTGTGGGGTCAATTTGTGAGCCACTATATATTTTAGTTTCTAGAAGTCCTAGTATTTGAAGTTGTGTAATCTTTATCTATTGTTGTAGCTGATGTATTTTGTTGACTGAGTTGAGCCCTCTGATATTAAATGCTGTTATTTTTAGTTTCATTATCATGATTGGCTGCGAGTTGGTTTCACAGCATGTTGAAGTTTGCGTGAAGCTTCTGCATATTCTCTAGTGTTTTGTGAACAGTTATTAGTGGTTTGATTACTATCCAGCTCCATAGGTATTAAGTTTTCTGCCAAGTGTTCAATCATTTGTGTTAGAGTATTGTTTTAATCTGTTTTGGCTCTTTTTGATTTATTTCTCCGACCAGATTTTTGGACTTCTGTTGGTGTTGTTTCTATGGGAGGGAGGTATGAGGCTAGGGACTCTAGACGATCTGTAGATGTTTTGTTTATAATTATATGCGGCATGCTTGTTTTTGGAAAGTTGTATGTATCATTTGATATGTCTGGATTTGAGTCTGACGTGTTACTGATCTGATATGCCTGGTGTTTGTGATACTTCAGGTATGATTTGTGCTTGATTTTGATCCATTTGATCAGTGCTTTCATTTAATTTATTTGAGCTATCTGTTGTAGTTTCAAGTATATTTGTGTTTTTTTCTGCATGTTTGTTTTTAGTAGCTTCATTTGTGCTGTGATTGTTTTCATATTGATTGTTTGAGTTGCTGGTGTTATTTTATGTATTTTTGCTCTCTTCATGTTGGGATTGGATGTGATGATTATTTGGTGTCTGGTTCTGTATGAGTTGGCTATCCATGCACTGTGTGGCTAGGTGACCACGCTTGTCACAGGCATAGCATTGTGGTTTTAAACCTCTTATATATAGGCTCAGCATAGTTTCCTTATCTGCAATTTGTGTTGGTATAGATTCTGGGTCAATGTCTTTGTGTAATTTTAACTTAAAATCATAGCTATTACTGTATATTGGTATTGGCGTGTCTTTGAGGTATACTGGTTGAAATGCTATAACTTTGCCAAATGGATCCATAATTTTTTGAAAGTCTTGTTTCGTGTATGTAATTTTTATTATTCCTGTAATTTGGTTTTGTTGATCTTGATTGACTATAACAATCGCAAAATTGTCTGTTTTAATTTGGTTTAGAAATCGGTTCTTTTGACTACTGTCAATAAATTTGATTGTGAGGTATCTGCAATTTGGATGATCTGTGATTCTTACAATCATTTTCCATAGTTCGTTTTCAGTTATTGCTTGATATAATAACGTTCGTGGAAACCGATACAGCGATATATTTGCGTCTGTGGCAGATATTACTATTGAGTTTGGTGAAAGAAATCTTTTGAATGATGTATAGAGTCCCCATGGAATCATGTTGTTAAAGTGTTCATTAATTCTTTCTAGCATATTATCAGTCCAGTGTGCAAGGGGAGGGTCTTGGTTTACCTGTATCTTTAAATCTGTTTTATATCATTCGGATTTGTTTTTCTAAATCTCGAAACTTATTTATTGTAGTCGCAAAATTCTTTGAACTTGTTGCTTGCATGTTAGTTTTTGCGACCGTGGCATACGATGTGATGGTGTCTAAATTTTTAAGCACTTCATTGGCCATATTGATGCCAAATGCTCAATCATGCATAGCTGTGGTCTCCATTTTTTTTTTTATAAAAACAAAGAAACTTTTGGTAACGTAAGGGTTTTTTTATGATATTCTTGAGCTAGTTTATGATTTTCATTAATTATAGTTTCAAAAAGATTTATTTTTATTTTGTGAAATTATCTATATTGGTTTGATTTTAAATTGTGGCGTTATTATTAGATTTTTTGGGGTTTGAAACCCAACTACTTTAATATTACTTACCGGCACTATCAGGATTTTCTGCGGTATTATTATTATTATTATTATTATTATTATTATTATGATGATGATGATGATGTTTCAAAGAAAATAACTTTATTGATGACCATAGGGTTACATTTTCTATAAGACACTTTGTATACATATATTTACATTGCTAGTGAGTAAACCAAGTTTAAGTTTGTATCTGTGATGTTCAAAAAAAATGAAATTAGGAGAAAAAGATATTTAAACATTGTTAAGGGGGGTGAAAATACACATGTATACGTTACATTTATGAGTGTTTCTTGCTGTAATCAGAGTTCTCAAAAGTCTTGGGTTATCATTGTTCAATTTGCAAAACTTCAACTTGTATGTATATTATTATTATTATTATTATTATTATTATTATTATTATTATTATTATTATTATTATTATTATTATTATTATTATTATTATTATTATTATTATTATTATTATTATTATTATTATTATTATTATTATTATTATTATTATTATTATTATTATTATTATTATTATTATTATTATTATTATTATTATTATTATTATTATTATTATTGTTGTTGTTGTTGTTGTTGTTGTTGTTGTTGTTGTTGTTGTTGTGGTTGTTGTTGTTGTTGTTCAAGAAAGGGTGTAATGAGCTGGTATTTTTCTGCCAGCTTATATTCATACATATTTACACACATATATAAATATATATTATTAAAAATCAGTATATATTATTTTAAAATAAAACATTTTTTATACTAAAAATAAATAATAAAACTTATTTTTGAAATGACATTTTAAAAGTTTTGAAATCAATTAAATTAAGATAAAAAAAAGGAAAAACAAAACATAAGATCTTGCAAGTTTTTTTTTTTTTTTTTTTATAAAAGTTTGTCTTTTGTTTTATTTCTAATTCTTAGAAATTTTTAAAGATAGAAGGGGAAAGAAAGTACAGTATAGAATTTTTCTGCAATTAGCCCTATTGTTGAAACTTTGATAGTGGAGGTATTTTTGTACTAACTATTATGCTCATCAGTTTGGAATCATTCCTCAGAATTAAAAGTAACATTGAAAAAAAAACTATAAATTATGGGATTGTCTTTTGTTTGATATTAATTGGAATTTTACCAAAGTTAGTGACTGGTCTGTTGGTTTTGATTCAGCACAGATTCTTCGACAATTTAAAACATGCAAAGTAATATTAAATAAAAAAACTGTAGAGAATATCTTGAGTGTCTAGAGTTATCAGAACTTTCTGCTTTGGGGAACCTCTCCTTCTGTTACCACCTGGAACTGCCATTGGAAATGCCAACCTTGCATAGAGACATGTAGAGCTAGCTGAGGAACCTGGATTAACATGGAAAGCCATGACAAGCAATGACAAGAATAGGATGAAATACTTCTCCCTCAGGAGTGATCGATCAGGGTAACTAGACTTTTTTCTTTTATTACAAGGAACATTTGTGTGTTAATATATGATGTATAATGATGTAATAAAATTTTGAAAAGCTTCCACTTCATGTAGATATAAGTTTCAACAATAGAAAATTTATTTTTATAGATTTGTTAATTACATATACTCTACTAACTTAAATTAACCAGCATTGTGTGTGTGTGTATATATATGTGTGTGTGTGTGTGTAAAAGTATAATAACTGTTATAAAAATATTATATGTAAAACATAAATAATTAACGATAAAAGCAATATTACATTTTAAATTCTTTAGAAGCACTTTCAATTATGTAGTAATCCTTGTCAGTTTTAACTGAAATTCAATTTTTTTTAACCTAATGTTACGTAAATTTCCATAAACTGTGTATGGATGTATTTGCAACTTTCTTATTAATAACATTATCTTTATATTTATCTATTAAAATTGTCTCTTTAATTTTTCTCTTTTTATGATTCCTTTCTTCCATTAATATTTTTATTTTATTACTATTAAATGTAAACCTATAATTACACATTTTTTCATGGTCAAAGAATACTGAAGCTGTATTAAATTGACTATTTATATTATGATGCTCCTTCAATCTTTTTTCCACAGAACATCTCGATTCACCGGTATATAATTTTTGACATCCACATGAAATCTGAGAAATTATATTACTTCTTTGCAATTTAGGAATTATACTCTTAGAATTGTTAATCAATCGAATAACATTTAGAGGAACACAAAATGAAATATTATACTTTTCTTTAAATATATTTTTAATTAATTTAGAGTGCATATTATTTACAAATGGCATAGATATCCATTTTTTATTATCTAAGGTAACATTGCAAACCCTCTTCTTATTATTAAATGAATTTACTATAAACAAAATCTGGTTTTTATCATAACCAACCTTTAAAAGTTCATATGCTAATGAACTATAGTACGTGTGTGAATATTCACTTCCCAATGTATTAAACAAATATTTCATAAAAGCTTTCCTGAAATAATTAATGTATATAATTCCAAATGGGTTTACTAGTTACATGATTCATTATTGATAATTAAGAGTATGTGTGTAGAACTAATACATTATTACTGTACATTTTATTGTGAGTATGTATGAATATAATCAGTGTGGCAATACTTATTAAAGAGAGATTAAAATTAACTTATCAATTTTAATAACAAATTTATTTAAACATATTAGAATAAAATATTGTATGCCAATTGATTTGAGTAATTTTTTTATGGTTATACCACTAATAATCAACTCTCTTAATAGATTACTTGATTGTCGATTAATTTTATTCTTGATAATTTCATGACTGAGATAGTTGGGATATTCAGGTGCTGAACTCATGGCTGTCATTTAGGACATGGTAACTACTTTTTGTAGTTATCTGACACCTAATGTTTACTTTAAAACAAATAATGCTTTGAATGACAGTGCTTGAATTCAGCAGTGGGGAAAGTTTTGTAGCTTGGAAATGTGACTGTAAATTATACCTTGTATAATTTCAGTCTAGCTATAGATACCCTCTGGTATTATGCTTCTCTGCCTGAGGGAGCAGTGTGATGCAATACTGAAATTGCAGCTGAAGTAGATAGAATTTTTAATAAATAATTTTCTCATTTTTATATATATAAAAGAAGTCAACAGTTTGTTTTACAATTTTTTTTATTTATTAAAGAGTAAAAAAAAAAGAAATATTTTTTTTATTCGATCGAACTCCCACCTGATTATATATATATATTGTACAGGTCGAAAATGTTTGTCCATTCAACAAGATTTAGAATCTAAGCAAAAGTACCCAGAATCCAATCATGCCCGAGATACCCAGGTCAGGAGAAATCATGAGTTCTAACCTGTTTGCCCATTCCCCAAATCTATAACACTACGGACAACACTCTACGGTGATATGACATAAATTATTTATAACCTGGCCCGGTGCTACAACATTTTACATGAGACTCAACTGGTGATGATCATGAGAGATAGAGTGAACCCAAAATATTAAGTTATGAGCATACATAAATATAAATATTAATAAGGAGATTCAAACAACTGACTTAAGTTTAAAATATATAAATATTTATTTTGACAAAAATTCAAGATTTTATATATATATTCAACTTCATGCATTTAAAACTTTAATTTTGGTTACAAATATTTGATGATCTTTTTACAATTATTTTATTTTAATAGATATCAATTTAGTGTGGTGGTTACAATACTGACGTATATTTCAAATAGGATTTTATTCAATGTACAAAAGTAAATTAATCTGGGTGATTGGTAGACGTTTATACAATAAAAAAAAACATATAAAGATATGACAATAATAGAGTTTCGCTGTTTGTACGATTTCATAGGATGCCCTTGGCATTTGACACATAGTTTTATTTTCATTTATAGCATTTATTGACAACACTTAACAAGAATACATTTTGATCAGAATATATTTAAAACATTTATTATTAAACATTTTCAAACATTTAAACTATCAGATATTGCAAAAATTCTATCAATACGGGAATTGCTTATTCAACAAAAAAGGAGGGCAGCTTCATGATAGGTTGGATTTAACTCCAACTAAAAATATTACAAAGAGAAAATGTTTCATTATTACATATCATTATGGTTTATTTTGTCAAACAGGTTAAAATAAAAAAGGAAACATAGGAAACTGCGGTGTTAGCATGATAGCCGAATATTTGTGGATCCAATATTTCCTTGAGGTGCTTTATCATATTGTGAAAGAAAACAGTCTAGCTGACTTGCCACCCCACATTTTGTGGAATCGGTTGACAAAAGGTCCTCGGATGGAGATGCACTGGGCCAAACTTTGCGGGAATTATCCCATGCATTGCTCTTGTTATGCGAGTATATATAGATATGGTATAGGGACATTCCTTGCACCTGTTTACAACCTGAAACGAAGATGAGATGGCTCAGGCATTCCGATGCACGTCTCTAGATAAAGCTTAATACTATGAAGAGTGGCCTATGCTAACAATGCTATTATACTAATATAAAATCATTGGATTTAAAGAATAAATATAAAGCCTTAAATAGTTTAACAAATATGTAATGACATGTTAAAATAATGACCTGTGTAAGATAAAATCATTTATTAAAAGTTAACACTTTAATTAATGAAGTGTGCATTTCTCCCCCTTCTTGAATCAATTCTATTATGTTTAAATATATAAAAATAACTAAAATCATGCACTTAAAAGTGCGAACAACAAAACAGGATTTGTTCTCCAGTCTTTTTGGCGATGATGATGAATAAAGAAATTAATAACACTAATGTACACCAAAATCCATTCCAGATTGAAAAATATTTATACATTTTGTATAATTTTATGGTATATTTTAAATGAAAAAAACATATATTCATTTTACAAGAAAAACTCAGACTTACAAACTATTTAGAAATAAATAAATAAGAACTCATTAATTCCCACCCTTCTAAGTTCGTAAAACCGGGCTTGATTTGCATTTAAAAATAAAAGTTTAGTGAAAAATGTAAAAATATCAGTTAAAATAAATTATAAACGCACTAATTTATAAAAGAAAGTAAGAAGCGTTAGTTGAATGAAATGTTTTATAGTAGTATTAATTTATGTTATAGAGAATTGATATAAAGAAAAGAAATAATTATTAGTTTTAACGTACTCGCTTATGAGCAAGTTAAAGAGATTAAATATACGAAAACATTAATTTAAAGAGAGTTTACAAGTTATAATTTAGGTAATATGATTATAATGACTTTGGGCTGGTTACCTCAGCATTCTAGGGAATACAGACGAATTTTGTATGGCAGGCAGCATTCTTTGACATGTCTCTCGGCCTCGGCGGTTCTTTGATGGCACAGGAACACTTGAATGGTAGAGCCTACATCATGCACAGCGAAGAGTGGAGCTGAAGATGAGGGAAAGGCAGCTGAAGCCCCTCAAAAATTACACAGACATGAAGTCGGTTAAAGATTATTGACCTAACTCTTTGACACAATAGATTTTGGGCCCTATTTATACAAAACTCTAAGGTGTTCAAAGAATGTTTTTTTAATTAAATTTCTTATCTTTAATTTACAGAAATATTTTACCTATTGTTAGTGGAGATGGAATCATTAGATAACTGTCCAAAAATAATTTCAAATCAATTTCCAGATTGGAAATAGATTTGATAAAAAATGTTATCAGCTAACTAAAATCAATTAGCTTTGTTTTAAATTTTACTTTCATTAACTTTAATTAAAAAAAAATATTTTTAAAATCATGAAATAAAGTAATATCCCCACCCTTTAATTACTCTTGGACAGCCATCTTCCATCTTGAATATTTGTATACTTATATGAAGAAAATATTTATAAAATAAATAACAAATAGTTAAGAAAAAAAATACAAAATTATTTAAAAAAATATGCTTGTGCTTTCATATATATATAAAAGCTCTGCTAATATATGTATATATCTGAGTCACATCCATAAAAGTCAATGTTTAAAATTAAAGAAAATTTTTATTTGAGATTTATATTTATAAACTTTTATAGATGCTTCTCAGAAATATATGTATAGTTTATATACATGTGACAAAAAACAGTGGGTTAAGTGGTAGACCAGTGGAGTTCGATCTTGGGCTAAGATCAACTGCTACAATATATATATATTGTACTGTTTATTTATACATGGTACAAATATAAGATCAACTGCTACAATATATATATATTGTACTGTTTATTTATACATGGTACAAATATGTATTTCCATTTGGTAAAATCTAAAAAAAGAATAAAAGTAAATTTAGATTTTTTTTTTGAATATAATTTATTTTTTTAAAAAAAAAACATACAGTGGAAGTTAAATTGTTCTTTCGTATTTCTTTTTATGTAATTAGAAATAAAAGTAGAATTGGAAAGAACAAAAGAATTCCCAAAGTAAAAAGATAAGCTAAAAGAAAATATTTTAGCCAATTAAAGATGGCCGAAGGATTTGCTAAAAAAAGAGAACTTTGTAACGTAAATTTTATAAGGAATTACCAGATTAATTATCAGTGTATATTTTTGATAAACAAAAAAATGTGCAGAAGTCTGAAAACTGGGCCTCTGATATAAAAGGTAGAGACCAGTTTGACGAACGTCTTGTTTTTGTCTGTTTTTTCCTTTGGCTGGTTTTGGATTATTAAATCCAAGACCACTTCATGATGAAATAATCCTTTATGCGGGAGTAGACTGGGGATTTAGCTGACATTGTTAAGAAGATGAACACTAGAAAAGCTTCTGCGACTAGCCTTCAGAATAGACTACAACATCAATTAATAGTCATTGCCTGAGCTCATTCTAACCCAAAAAACTATGCATAGTTATCTACTACTTTCTCGCTAAATTTACTGGTAAACTATGACTCTTTATTATTGACGATTGTGATTAAATTGTTGACAAACAATTTTGCAAACAACTCGTAAAAATGTATGTATAATAGAATCCTGATAGAGACTTTAATTTTTCTGTTCAAGAGACTTTTATTTATCCAATAAATTTTTTAATTGTGAAACTTATTTTTTTATTAATGTATTCATATTTGGATTAGTGTGTGTTCTCTCCAGTTTATTTAATTTACACTTTAACTTGAACAGATTTTTAATCTGTTAGAATAAAAATATTTCTAACATCAATTTTCATTTGTACATTATTAATAATATTTATTAGTGTTTATTATTAAATTTATTATTAGTTTAGTAAGATTTAAAAATGTAATTTACCTTTGCCAATATGTTATGAATAAGTTCCAGGAATAATAATATTTAAAAAACAATTTTAGTTCATGGTATGATGTAATACCGATTCGTTTAAAAAACCTTTTTTCTTTTTAATTTGCAATATGTTATTTGACAGATTTCAGCAGATTCTTATGGAAATCCTGGTGCCCTGATCAAATTATTAAAAGCTGATTTCATTGATGGCGTAATTTGCAACAATTACTAGGCTGAGTTGATCAGGAAATATAGTTATGTTTTTTTAGAAATAGAAGTACAACTTTCTTCTTTTTGACATAACTTGATCAACTCACACATTTTATAATGTGTATAGAGGCCTAGCAAGATGGAAAACATTATAATATATATATATATTGTAACCAGTTGGATATATAGCAGCATTAAAAATAATTAGATAAGTTGGCAGCATGATTCTCAGGTTTTGTTTAGGGTTATATTTAAATAATGAGGAAATTAATATTTAATTTTCCTGCACATATTTTTTATAATAACAATGGGTCATCAATTAATTAAAATTCTCAAACATTAAATTTGCTAAATAATAATATGATTTTAATATGGAAATATTTAGGAAGTTATAAATGATTGTAGAAAGAGAAAGAAAACTATAAAATAATGTAAACAAGTGTTTTTAATTCTCTCTCTTCAGTAATTATAATTAATTAGTAGTTTTAATTTAAACTATGAAAATGTACTAAAATAATTTTCTCTTTTTTGTAAATTATTGAATAGATATTAATTTTAATCTTCTTTTAAAAAGAAAAAAATAATAATATTTTTGGTAAATTTTATTTTTAATTAGTTAGTGTTGTTTTTTTTCTCATTATCTCTGTTCAATACAAAATTCAAATAAGTACAATTAACTAATTATCTTGTTTACCTTTTGCAAGAATATTTTTTGAATTAGAAAGAATGCTAAAATTTTATGGTGTTACTTTCAATATCTATGGTTAAAAAGAGAAGTAGTTGAAAAAAATTTATTTATAAAAAATACCCAGTTGGTTGTTATAAAAATGTATTATGTTAGAGTCAGATTGTGATTGTTCTAAAAATATTACAAGTAAATAAGCAAAAGACCCAAGTGTCTGGTAAGAAGTATATTCCTTATTTAGCTGTTGAAGAGAGAAGTTAATTTCTAATTCACTTGATAAACAAAAATGCAGAAGTCTTTATCAAACAATTGCATAGAATAACAGAAGTTTTAATCAAGCTTTTAGTATGTCATGAATTTAGTCATTAAAATGATTTTTATAATGAAAACTATATGCAAAATACACTTTAAAGCTAGACATCATCTTTTTTCATGTAACCTGGCTTCACTGAAATAAAGTGTAGAGAAGAATCTATCCCCTAAAGTAATCTGCAACCTTGTCTTAAATCAAAAGCATGAGTCTCTGTAAGAGTTAATGTCACTAGGAAATTTTTAGTGGAAAAATGGATAAAACTTGCTATTTCTTAAGCTGGAAATACTGCACACATAGGACAAATTAATCATGTTCATGTGTAGAAACCTTCAAGAAAAAACTCAACTGGAAAAACTGAAAATTATAATTGAGAGAAAGGACTCCACAGAAAAACATAAAATCATGATTCAAGGTATTTTTTGTGTGTGCATGCTGTATTTTTATTAATAAAAAGATTTTTTTTTAAGTAAAAATAATATTTTTGAATTAATAATTTTACATATTTTTATTATATTAATATTTTTAAACTGTGAAATATATTTTTTTAGAATACAGTCAATTTTTTCATCAAACTTATGAAATAGTTCGTAGAAAATATAATTTTTTGTAAATTTAATATTTTTTTTAGAAATATTTTTTTCTGTCATTTAATTTCCCTCATAAAAACTTAACAAAAGGTTAATTAATTAAATCAAACATCATTATCTTTGAATTTTAAAATGTTGTTTTTACAAATCTTAGTTATTTTAAAGAAATAACTTAGTAATTAAATGTTAATTTATAAATAGAAATGAACTCATTGATTATTATTTTTATATAAATATATTTTTGATGAAATTAATGTTTAAAATTTTATGCTATCATGCCATTTTTTGGTTTAATCAATTAATTATTAAATAATGTTTTTATTTTTAAAATATTTTTTAGACTTTATTTATTCTTCACAATTTCTGTTTCATTAATTGTGATGTGTACGACTTTATTTCATGAAAACTTAATGATCTAGAATTTTTAAATGATCTCAATAAAGCTATTTACTTATAATAGGATAAACCTAGGAATTACTTGAAGTGATTTATAATATGCTTCTTTATTAATATCTTACTCACAGTAATAGTTTGTAGAGTTCTTGCTTCATGAGCAAGAGTAGTGCATAACAATTATATGGAGTAGTAATTTATTATTAGTGTTATAAATATCCAGAGGATAATGATAATGGTTGATGCAAAAGGGAAATACTTTAAATTTCATGTACTACATTATATATTACTTATTTTTATTAAAAATTAAGTTTAAAGCTGGGCAATACATTAATGGTACTAAATTGCCATGTCATTGATGATGATTAGGATATTTTTAGACTCTGAATATTATTTGATTTATTGTTGTATTTTGATAGAGTAGCACATAAGTATGTACTCCCAGATCATTATTATTTATATTATTGTCTAAGTTTGACAGTGGTTCAATAATTATCCTGATCTATAGTGGAAGATTAACTGTTGATTTTTAGTTTTGATTATTCATGATGATAAATGATTATCATTCTTCTCTGTAATAATGCAGGTGAGCTTATAGTTTGTTCTGTGCTGATCTCTTATGCTCATTATATTCATTATTATTCATATTAAATTTAATTTTATATTTGTTTATTTGGAGATGATGATAATTTCCCATATCATCATAATTTAGGCCCTAATGATGAAGCAGAATATTACTTCTAGGTGATATATTTATGTTCAAATTGCCTCAAAGAAATGTATGAGAAAAGACTTGGATTTTTTAAATTTATATTGAAAGACTTCATAGTGATAAATAACTTTCTGAAAAAAAAATATTTTAACCATATAGAGAAAACAGTGATGTATTCTTGTCCATGTTAGTTTATTGTTTAAATTTTATAAATTCTTGTTATTAATATTTCTCTTTTTGAAAAAAAAAAGATTTTTTTTAATTAGAAAAAATGGCCAGTTCACTTCAATGCCCAACCTACATTTACAATATTCATCTGTTAATATAATTTTCCTCTGATATCTCTATTAAACGTATTGCCCAATCTGGAATGGATATAAAAGCTTTGTGAGATTTATTGCAGTAACAGGATAATGACCTCAAAAAGTAACAAGTTGCTGGATTGATTTTCAATTGAACAATATAAAAAGGAAAACATTTAATTAATTGAATAGAAATGTTAACTTATTATTTAAATGCCTGCACATCACTTGATATCATGAGAAAATATGCAAGCAATTAGATAAATAATAATAATAATAATAATAATAATAATAATAATAATAATAATAATAATAATAATAATAATAATAATAATAATAATAATAATAATAATAATAATAATAATAATAATAATAATAATAATAATAATAATAATAATAATAATAATAATAATAATAATAATAATAATAATAATAATAATAATAATAATAATAATAATAATAATAATAATAATAATAATAATAATAATAATAATAGGATCCCGCAGCAAATCTCTGCTGAGGTAAGAAGCAATCTTTAAGCTCTCTGATGTAAGTATTTATATTTTTCTTTAGTTTCAACTTGTTATTTGAAAAACAAATGTAATACAGAACAAATCAAATCAAATAATAGATTAATAGAGTATTTTTTTAAAAAAATATCGGTGTGTATTCATATCTTTTTTTTAAAAAAAAACTGACTTGAGTCAGAACAATAAATCATGGCTACTGCCCAGTCAAGCATGAGCGAGTTAAGCACCAATACGAAATTAACAACATTGTTAGTTTCAACATCGCCTATTTCATATGCAAAAATACTTAAAAGCAACAGCAATATTACAACACCAACCCAAATACCGCGTTTCCGAAGAACAAATACAAATGATATAAAAAATCTAGATCTACATGCTCAAGAGGAACATTAACCCCCAGCTGCAATCTGGACAAAAGAAACGCTTGAAAATGTGATGGACTGTTTCAATGATACGGTGCCTTGTATGTTATTTGAAACTTTTCGAAGGTTTTTTTCACTAACATCGCTAGTACTCGCAGTAACAGATAAGCAATGCTCATTATATCATTTCCCAAAAGCTTTATTATATGAAGCACTTACACAAAATGCACTATGGGAAAAAATCTCTTGTATTGCAGACCATCCAAATCCACGATATATAACCATTGATTTTTATACTCAGCAGCAAAAAGAACGTTTTCAATCCACTATTTTAGCACTCGATAATTACCCACTCGTAATTATAGATGAAAACTGGAAAAATATTATTACTGGAGTGCTAAAAAATACTTATCTTAAATACAACTTACAAGATTTTCAAAAAGTGATAAACCCATTTGGAAAAGTAATTGCCCTACAGCCAATTTATTTAAAAGACACACCTATACTGATATGTAGTAATCGTTTTGAATTTAAAATAAAACTCCATAAAAACATTGATTGCCATGATCCCAACACAAATTATAGATCAAGAAGCAACACTCTCTCTTCACATAAGAGGTTTAAAGCCACATTGTTTTGGCTGTGGACAGAGAGGCCACCTAGCAACTGAATGTGATAACACAAAAGGCAATCACTGTGAACAAACCAAAATCCTCTCCCCAGAACAATCCACTGATGATGAAAATAAAATGTCTAATAACACTATATCCATTGACAACCCAATAATAGAAACCGGAAAAAAACAAACACCCACAAACAAAAATGATAATGGAGCAGAATTGTCAATCCCAAAGACTAACCAAAAAAATAATAACACAAAAACTAACATAGATACCCAAGATTCAAACGAAAATAACTCTCAAGAAACTACAACACAAAATGAAGTCATTACATCACAGGATCAGTGTCTCAATAAAACAAAAGGTGTACTAAGTAAAAATCAACAAACAGAAAATAAACACACACAGCTATATAATGAAAATATAAATCAAGATAATATAAGTACACCAATAATAAAACAAACCACAATAATAAATAAAACTGCATCAAACATAATGGATGCAATAGAACCCCCCTTTCCACCCATTCAAAAGAATACACCAGAGGGAAAAAGAAAGCCAGGTAGACCACCTATAGACCAAGAATCCAAAAAGGTAAAAAAAACAGACCAAAAGCACAACTCATCAGACATATACAACTTAGAAAATGATGAAATAGAAATGGATTTAAGCCAACAACAAATGGACAACTGTTCAGTTTCATCACAAATTGCCTGTATAGAGTTTGAACCAATATTAAATGAAAGAAAAACTGATAATAAACCCTACCAAGTTTTAAATATGTATCAGCATCCATCTATTGCAATATAAACAAAAATTTAGAATTAAAAAATTAAAAAAAAAATCCAATACTCTGTTATAAAATTATCCTGAAACATGAAGATAAAAATTGGATCACTCAACATTAGAGGCTTAAATGCCATCAAAAAACTTTTTGAACTCAAAAAATGGTTACATATAACACAACCACACATACTAGGGCTATTGGAAACCAAAATATACAGTGGCTCTCAAATTGATCCTTCAAAATATTTAGTCAGCCAAGAGTTTTGTGCATGCTCAAGGCAATCATCATCACCATCAGGTTGCACAGGTATAATTATATCCCACAACTGCCCTTTTGATTCTTTTAAAATTATATATATTGACTCTAATCTTATCATAATAACACTCCATCATAAAAATATCACACTTAACCTAGTATTTGTCTATATACCACCAGGCCCTGTCATTATCTCCAGAATAATAGCAACAATAAATTCAATGCTTACAGCAACACCAAATCCCATAATACTCCTGGGAGATTTCAGCATGACCTACCAAACTGTGGTCACCAAATGGATCCATCAAATAACATTCCCACTTATGAGTGCTGAAGGTTTTCTTCCATCAAACTCAATATCTTTTAATAACAATAGATATAAGTCACTTATTGATTTGTGTTTCTACTCACCAATGTTACATCATTATTTTAATCTTGAACTTTGTCCATCTATAATCTCAGATCATGCTGCCCAGTTCATCACCCTCGACCTAACAAAAATACGAATACAACAATAGCCGTTCAAAAGACTATGCGAATACTTCTTCCAGCACAAACAATTGAATTCCTATATTCAGAAACATATATAATGCTCCAAAAACTTCAAAACATGTCACTCGATCCAGTACAAAAGTATATAGCATTCACCAATATACTTTCTTTCAACATCAATCATATTACTTGCAATTCAACACCCCCCACCAGATTATTAGCTTTGGCAGATGAACTACATAAAAGAATAACCATTTCCAGACCAACTACAGATAATCAAACACAAATTAAAAAACTTACAGAAATATACAACAATACATGCAACACACTAAAGCAATATGTAGCAATAAAAAAGAAAAAAATATATCTTACACAACAACACACTTGGACCAGAGCATACATACTGTGGGCACTGGGATACCCATCCACAGACAGAGTGCCTATGGCACTTGAAATAGATGGCTCTATAACAGCTGGACATAACCTGATAACCCCAATATATCAACACTTTAAAAAAAAACTGCAAAAACAAAGAATGTACATACCAAATGAAGACATATTTGAAGACTCTGAAACAGACACACCAATAAAAACAACTGACATTGTATTTAAATTTGCAACAATAACAAACACATGTCACCCAGTACCACAAGGAATTCCCAAATTTGTGTTCAAACATCTTAGTCACTTCACAGCCAAATACCTGTGCGATCTAATCAATTACATATCCCAAAAAATTTGCAACATACAAAGTCTATATCCAATTGCAATGGTTCCATTTAACAAAAAACCAACAGCAATATCGTCTTTATCTAATCTATGACCAATTTCAATGGGACCTTTAGGAATAAAAATTCTTGAAAGGGTAATAAAAGAAAAAAATAGAACAACACATACTCCCTGTACTATCATCAGCACAATATGCCAAAAAAGGATCATCCATTGGCCAGGGTGCCTTAAGGTATAAAACAATAATCGAAGTAATAAAAAAAAGAAAGAAATATGCACCAATTATAGTTCAACTAGACATTGAGGCAGCATTTGACTCTGTGCCTATAGCCAAATTATTAGATGTGCTGAAAAAACAACAATACCCCCATCCTTACTATATATAATAGCCAATCTGCTATTCAGCCATGAAATTCATATCACATTGAATAGAAAAATTCACCAGCCTTCAGACCGAGTCAATCCATCCCACAAGGATCCCCCCTCATTGCCTTGCTCTTTACAATATATATATATAAATCCTCTATTAATAGAGATACAGAAAAAAATAAAAGGCATTCAAATCCCAAACACTGCTTTAAATATATCATGCATAGCCTATATGGATGATGTAACCATTTTCCTCCCCTTTAAAAAGAACCTCCCTATATGGTCAATATACACAGGCAAGCACTGTACAGAGATGTTTAATGGTAAACCATCTGCTTTCCTTGGTTTCCCATTCTACCTTGGAACCAATGGAATGAGGCAAAAAATTTCAAAATAAATTAAAAAAAGATGCTGAAAAAATCACAGCCTCACTTGAAAAGTCATACCTGTCAATATATGCAAAGGTAGCACTATTTAATCAACTTATAATTACAAAAATTACCTACTACACACCTATAATCAAATTTGCAAAAACCTTCATTTCTAAAATGTCATCCATCTGTAACAAACTAATATGGAAAAAAAAGGCAGTGGCAATCTCTTTAAAAATCTAAGCAGACCACCACATAGCAATGGGCTTGGTCTCCATACCATCAATGTTTTTTACACACAGAAATCAATAAATCTAATAACAGCACCCATAAAAATATTTCCAGACCTGGAGTGTGTAATCAGTATAATACCCACAGACAGACCACCCCCTTCATATGGATATCTATCCACACTGATTGAAGAACTCAAGCCAATATACAACAAAATATTACTCAATAATGACAACAAGTATACATACTGGGACATTTATAATACACTATACCCAGACCAGACACCTAATCTACATCCATCAGTTCTTGGGTTAGACAACAGGCAACTACTGCAACAATTCAGAAAATGGTCATTAGAACCTAATTTTTTTCATTTTCTACTTAAGCTTAATCTAAATGCTCTACCCACAACACATTTCCTTAGATTTCGTAGATTCTATACAAATATAGACCCCATGTGTGGGCTATGTCATAGAGAAGAAGAGACACAAGATCATTTTCTTCATTCCTGCAGTGCCCTAGAAACAATACATCACACAATGTTTACCTACATACAGAAAGGCTATCATTTCAATTGATGAAATAATAAATAAATTTAAAAAAGGCAACATCTCTGCTATTCGTGCAGCAACATATAGCCTTTATGCCTTCTGGTGTACCAGATGCACTTTTGCACTTGCTAATAACCCTCGACACCACCCAGCAACATTTTCAATAAAACTAAAACTGTTCAGAAAAAGAGACTGTATCTTAGCTCAACCAGATGTGTTTGCAGCCACATGGTCACACTTGAAACAAAGATCCAGTCTATAAAATATAAAGTCCAATATGATAGATGATGACATTTTTCAACATCAGCATTTTTTCCAACTTCAAAGAGATGCAAGCATAAACTGAACTAAATAGAGGACCAAATTTAAAAACAAGAAAGAAAGCACGCAGAAATGATAAAGACTTATATACTGAAAGCTGTTGTAATTTGTTTTGCATTTGTAACAAATCAATATACTACTAGATGTGACTCTGTGACTTTTTAGATTCAATAAAGTTTTGCTTTGAAACAATAATAATAATAATAATAATAATAATAATAATAATAATAATAATCATCATCATCATCATCATCATAAAAATACATTAGCTGGGCCTTGGGCTACCCATCCACTGTCAGAGTGCCAATGGCACTCACAGAGCAGGGGCACACAGATGCAGGAAATAATATGTTAAAATCGATCTATCAGCATTTCAAACAAAAGCTGCAAGCTTACCACCTAGTCAAATATAATCCTAATGTATTTGGAAAACCAGAAACAAATACTCCATATAACATCACAGAATTTGCTACTAAACTGGCAACAGTACCTAATGCATGTCACCCAGGAGCACATGGAACCCCCAAATTTGTTTTTGCACATCTCAGTCAGTTCACTAGCCAATATTTATGTGACCTTGCAAATCATCTATCACAGAAGTTGCATGACATTCAAGGTTTATATCCAATAGCAATAGTCCCCCACAACAAGAAAAAAGTCCACATATCAACACTATCCAACCTACGACCAATCTCAATGGGGCCACTTACGATTAAAATAATTGAAAAAGTAATCAAAGACAGCCTAGAGCCACATATTCTACCATTAATTTCACACAGCCAGTTTGCAAGGAAGCAATCATCAACTGCATAGGCTGAAATGATATTCAAAATAGTTATAAACTCAGTATGGGACAGGAAGAAGTATGCACCAATTGCAGTTCAACTTGATATAAAAGCGGCTTTTGATTCGGTTGACATCAATACATTAATCAATATGCTAGCTGACACCACAATTCCACAAACTCATCTGTGCCTGCTCACAAACCTACTACTTAGTAGAGAAATACATATCACACTCAATGGCAAAAATTCCCCATCATTCATTACCACACAATCCATATCCCAAGGCTCACCACTAAGCTCACTGCTATTTACTTTTTACATCAACCAACTCATACTCAAAATTCATCAGAGTATCAAGGGCATCCAGATACCAGGCACATCACAATATATAGCCTGCATTGCATATATGGATGACATCACAGTCTTTCTACCATCAAGAAAACAGATACCAATACCACAGAAAATACTGCAAGACTTTCAAGCAACACACCATCTTAAATTTAATCAAAACAAGACTGCTGCTTGGTCTCTATACACCAGTAAGCCATGCATGCAAATTTTCCAAGACAAACCATCTCCTTTCCTCGGTTTTCCTTTCTAAATGGAAACAAACACAATGAGGCAAAAAATCCAGAACAAGTTAAAAGATGAAGCAGAACGGATCACTGCTTCACTATCAAAGGCATACCTCTCAATATATGCTAAAGTACAATTGTTCAATCAGCTGGTAATCACCAAGATTATCTATTATTCTCCCATAATTCAATTCTCAAAAGCCTTTACATCAAAAATCTCTTCATATGGCAATAAACTCCTATGGAATAGAAAGACAGTGTTAATAACTGCAAAACAGCTTAGTCGACCGGCAATACACAATGGTTTGGGGCTGCATAACATAGATATTTTTTTAATACAAAAGACCACAAACCTGATAATAGCCACCCTCAGACATTTTCCAGAACTCCAGTATCTAATGCAAATAATACCCACAGACAAACCTCCACCTTCACATTGCTATCTATCATCAGTTATAAACCAGTTCAGAATCACACATACTCAAATATCACTTCAAACAACAACAAAATATTCATATTGGCAGATATATGCAATGATATACCCAGGATATACATCAGATATTTCAACACAGATGCTTGGAATAAATGACAGCTGCTTAAAAAATTTAAAAAATGGTCCATGGAGCCCAAATTCTTTGATTTCCTCCTGAAACTAAATCTATATGCTTTGCCAACATCTTATTTCTTAAGATACAGACGATTATATACAAAAATAGACCTTTCTGCATGCTATGCCACCAAGCAGAAGAAACTCAACAACATCTGTTTTACAACTGCCCAGCATTTAACAATATTCGGCATGAAATAACAAATATATACAGAAAACCAAACATCTTCCTGCAAGATATTATCAGTCCATTCTGCAGAACATCCACCCCAACAATCCGAGCAGCAACCTTTGTACTTTATGCATTTTGGTGCATGCGATGCACATTTGCTTTTGGCAACAATACAAGGCGGCATCCATCAACTTTTCACAACAAGTTAGCATAATTAAAAACCAAAGACAATAAAATAGCACACTCAGACATTTTTGCGGCTACTTGGTCACTTGTAAAACAACGGTCAAATCTCCAATAGTTCTGCCTTTCCTCAACAATAGACTTAAAAAGAAAACAAGAAAATGGACAGCAAAAAATCCATCAATAAATGATAACTTAGGATAAACAATCCATCGCTCACCAGGTATATATATGTAAGAACTTGGAAAGAACTTAAACACAATATATACAATCCTTGGAAATATCAGTGTAAATGCATTTATATAAAAATTATTAATGTAACCTGTTTTCTAGATTGAATAAAGTTCCCTTTTTGAAACATAATAATAATAATAATAATAATAATAATAATAATAATAATAATAATAATGATCATAATAATAATAATAATAATAATAATAATAATAATAATAATAATAATAATAATAATAATAATAATAATAATAATAATAATAATAATAATAATAATAATAATAATAATAATAATAATAATTACTATGTTACAGTGATAAGCTTTATTTGTTTTAAAGGGTTACAAGATTTTACATAGCTTGGATTGTTGTGTTTACATTGTGTTGTTGTTATTATTATTACTCCAATATTATCTGTTACTAATTGTTCCGAAATCAAGGGTGATTCTATAATAGTATAATTTAAAAATACATTTATTAAGGACTAATTTATACTTTTTTAAGAATTAAGTTTAAATGTTTTTTTTTTTTAAATATAATTATTTGATATGCAAAGCATTAGAAATGTGAAGATAGATTTTCGTATACAAAAAGAAAATATTAAAAAGATTAACATAAGCTAAAGGCATTTTTTTATTTTGAATATATTGATTACTTCTGCTCTGAAGAATACTTCGCATCTTGGCTAACCGATCAGACTTGGAACCAGATCAAACTAGGGCCATGCCTTGCCTAGTGTAGTGCTTACCTTACATAATAAATAAATTGATATATTAGTAATTATAAATTATAACAGCCCAAAGGGCACTAACATATCACGATGATAAATCCTAGGAAATGAAGGTAGTTAAGCCTGAACAAATTAATAAAAGATTAGGAATAGATAGAAGGGAAAGTGACTGCTCTACATGTGGTATGCCACGCAAACCATAAAATAAGCATATATACCTATAAAGCCATTTATAACAGAACTGGGAGAGCTTTAATGGTGAAATAGACTTGTACAGTTGGACAATCCAAACACCTTCTCATTTATAACAGTACTGGGAATGCTCAAATGGTGAAATAGATTTGTACAATTAGACAATCCAAGGGCAATATTCCCACTGCAACTGAAGTGTTTGCCTTGTTTCTTTCAAGCTATGGCCCCAAATAATAATGAGACACGAATAGAAGTGCTCTGAAAGTGTAACATTGCTGTTAATATAACATTTTTGTCTCCAAATAACTAATGGAGAAATGGACATGTATAATTGGACAGTTTTGTGAACAATAATTTCAGCATAAGAAGTTGGGTTTATGTGTGTAAGTCTGGAGGGACAGGTGAATTTTGTGTCACTGCACTTCTGGAACTATTAATATCTCACTCACCTATCCATACATTTATACTTGAATGTTCAAAATCATATGCATTGAATCTAGTGTATGGGTGCGGATGCGCTTGACACACACCGACACTCCCTAAATTTCTTTGTAATGATTCTTGTTGATTGCATTGTAAAACTTATGTCTCTTGAATCGTCTTGAGGCACAAATAAAGGCATTTGAAAGTAAAACATATTCAATACTTACTTTATGTATGAAGCTGTATTAGTATTGCTTTCAATTTAATTCGTTTCAGTGATAAAATTATAATAGTGTTATAAGCATGCAATTATTTATTTTTAGAAAATGAAATTAATCATATTTTGGTTCAAATCAAATGTGGGCAAAAGTCGTCAACATAATTACTTTATTCATGTAAATGTTTAAGGGAGGGGGGGGTAATTCACGTAAAAATAGAACTAGAAATCTTTTAAATGCCACGAAAAGTTAATTTCGTCAACAACATTCGTAGAATGCTAAACTTGCAAAATAACATTAATTATTGACAAGTTTACTGTGATTTTTTTGAGAACTGTCAAAAAAATTAATTCTTGAGAAACTATTCTTAACTATTCCTCTAATATTTCCCATTTAATTTCCTTCAATTCATTTAAATAATATTGTAAAGTGTGTGTCAGATTAAATCTTATCATCCTTGATGATTTTATTGTATACATTTTATGTCTTTGTTTGCTGTCTGAACATGTTAGTAATATATTATTGCTCTATATATAGAAATTTAAAGTTAAAATATCAAAGTTTTTATTATATTGGAAAAAATTCTTTAATATTTTGTTTTTTTGTTATATTATCAACAACATGTCACATTATTTTAAATTATTTACATCAAAGATTTTATCAACTTTTTTATTAAATTTTTTATGTTATCGATGTAATGTTTAAATATTTTTCATAAAACTTTCTAATAAAGAAATAAAAGTAAACATTTAAATTTTTTATGAGTATTTAGATTTGTTTTGTGTTTGAAATAAATCTGAATGAAAAATAATGTTAAAAAAATTCCTAATAATAAGGAAATAATGTGAAACAAAGTTATCAATGGGGAAATTAAGATAATGTCATATCAGATAATTGCATAGAAAAACAAATTGCTGAAAAATCAATTATTAATAATATGTTAAATTAATAAACATAGTTACCTAAGTTTATATATAATATATGCTACTAAAAGTCATTCTTCTCATTCTACACTAAAACCATATATTATAAGTTTGAGTAATCATTGGATAGTGGATAGTAGGCACATATATTCAGATGTAATTCTGTTCTATTCTTATCTAAACTAGTAGATACATATATTCACATCTAATTCTGTTCTATTCTTATTTAAACTAGTTGCTAATATGTAATGAGAAGTTTGAATCCAAAGCATTGAGATATAATTTCAGTATTATATGTTTATTTGATTAATTAATCTTCATGTCTAAAAAATAGAGGTAAGGAACACACTATAATGTATTTGCATACTTGTAATATATGTTTTGGAGTAAAGTGAGAAAAAATATTCCTAAAAAATGTAGATGTACTTTAACAGTGGTCTTCAACCTTTTCACACCTGCAGACCAGAAAAATAAGGATAAGGTTTCGCAGACCGGCAGAAGTCTATAGATAAATTTTCTTAAAGATGTAAACTGCTTAGTGTTAGATGAGCCTAATTGTTATGACTGATCAAAACAACAATGTTAAATATACAAGATGAAGTTATATATATATATATATTGTGCCCAGGCCAAATTGGCCCATGTATATAAAATAATTTTGTCTAAAAAAAAAAAAATATTTATTATTAAAATCTTTCGTAAAAGAGTTTGAAAAAAAAATAGAAATTAATTGATTAAAAGGGGAGAGGGGGAGTTTTGTTTAGAAAAGATAAAACTAAGAGTTCATAAAAGTTAAAGAGTGTTATTATTATAAATTAAAAGCTTCAAAATACAAATCTCTTTTCATTCGAATTGAATAAAAAAAAATACTATTAAAACTACTTTTGATGTGTAGAGTAAAATTATATATGTGCGTGCGAATGTAAAATAAATGAAAAATATATTTAAAAAAAGAAAAAACACACAGCGGTGCACTATAAATTAAAGATATGAAAGCAACACATTTTGAAATAGCTACTACTAATTAAACAATCAATCAAAAAAACACGTTGTCATAGGATTAGTTATCAATGAAATTTTGACAACACACATTTGCCGGAGGATATTAAAACAAAAAACACTTTGCAGATATAAATAACTAGATTTTTATCGGAGTTAGGCAGTTTTTTCAGTCTAGTTTGCAGTGACAGTCTTGTGCATTTCTATTATGTATTCAGAAACAAAAATGCATTGTTGAGCAGCTTTTGGAAATATATGCTCATGCTTCAGCCTTTTTAGTCCAACAAGATCATCAAAACCTGCCTGTGAAATAATGTCTGCATAACAACTCAGAAATCCTCCGTCAAATGTTCAACTGTCTTCAAGAATAAAGCCAATGGATTCACATAAAATCTCTTCAAGAAACATCCAAATCTAACCAGTTAGATATAATCCATCAGAAGCAGCCAACAACAAGCAATATCTCCATTCCAAAATTCCTAGGTAAACATTTATTTATTATCATTTATACATAGTAGCCACCACTGTAATTCGTAAATATTCAAGATTCAAATTATATGAACTCTATCATACATAAAATGAACTATTGATATGTGTGTTTAAGTTTCAAATGCTATTAATGCTTTATTATTATATTTGTGAATGATATATGAGTTAATATGTGTGTGATCATTATATCAGTGTTATTAGTTAAATTAGATAAATACCAGTGTTCTATTATTAAAATCTACAAGAATATTTAAACTAGTTTAGAAATGTTAATTTAAAATGTGTGTGTATTATTAAATTATAAAGATGTTTAAATTTAGTAAATTAATGTTAGTTAATAAATTGTCTTTAAAATTAAACTCTATCTGTTGGTCAATTCTTTTTATCAATCTCTTCTTACCTATATTTGATTATTGATTAAAATTAGACTGAGCTAGTTAAGGGAATTGTTTTGAGTGCTGGATTATGAGCCTACTGCCCAAATATGTTAGTCTTCAGACTAGCTGGTACCCCGGGGTTTACCTGAAACAAATAAAGTATTTGGATAGTAGGGGTTTGAATCTAGCAGCCGAGATGGGCATTGTTGATAGTTAAAGCTATCAATAAGATCGCCCATTTTGCTTGAACGTGCCGGTTTGTCCATATAACATTTATAAGATTATAAATGTATTAGGAAGGGGTTTGAAACTGGCCAAAACTTATATATACGTATAAGTAGGTGGTTTCTGTGGTTTGACTCGGTACATAAATGGCTTTTCCCAACGTTGGGGCTGGACCTAAGAAACAATAGTAAATAAATACTTTGTTTCTTGTTTAAAAAAAATTTTCGATACAAAAGCTAAATTACGTATGTTAAAGCGTTTTAACTTTTTTTTTTTTAAAAAAAAATTGACTGAAAACTTTGTTTTCTTTAAATGAAAAGAGATTTATGCTGTTAAAATAAATCATTATGTTAAATCAGAGACAGTTGGATGTTTGGGCGCAGTTAAAGCATTAAGATCAGGTGGAGAAAAATGGATAAAGGAGGGGCAGAGTCAGTGTGTATTTCCAGTTTAGAAAGAAATAAGTAAAATAGAAATTAGTAAACTTATGAGCGTGAATGAAATATAATATTAAAGAAAAATAATATAAAAAAGTAAAGTTAAAATTATAAATATGACAAGAAATAAACCTAAAATGAAGACTCAAGGTAAAAAAACAGACAATGTTCCCAGCGAGGAACAAAATAAAACCGAAACTAGTGAAATAGAAAGGTCCCCAGTGAAGAAAAAATAGAAACTCAAGTGAAAGAAGTAGAGAATGCTTCTAGTGGGGAACAAAAAGATAAAAACAAAAAAGAGGTTGAGCAAAAAGAAGAGAATAGGGAAGTCATAGCTTTATGAACTTGCATGTTTGAAAAACAAAAAGAAACAGCCAAAGAATATAAAAAAATAGCTGAAGAGCTTAAAAACCAAAATAATGAAATGAAGAGTAAATTGGAAGGGCAAGCTGAAATGCTTGAAAAGTTAAAGGACCAGATCAAAATGGGCCAGAATAAAATAAAAGAAGAAATTAGGGAAGAAATAGAAGAGATTAAAACACAAGTAGAAAATCAAATAGAGACTGCTTACCAAGTAATTGAAAAAAATAAGATAGAAGATAGAAAAGTAATTGAAGAGATAAAAGTTGGAATGATGGATTTAGCTTGGAAAGTAAATCAAAAGAATAGTTCGCAAACAAAACCAAAACAGTGTGACCACTTGAGTGCAAACACGCACATTATAAACAATCCAGAAATTGTGAACCAGTTTTTGAAATTACGGATATTTTCTAGCCATCAAGGTGAAGCTCCTATGGAGCATTTAAATAGTTTGGAGTGCTATTTCACTCTGAATCAATTAAGTGAGGAGGTTATGATCGCAATAGCTTGTAGCCATTTACAAGGGGGGGTCTCAATCTTGGTGGGACTCTTTATATAAAAAACCCGTCACTTTTGCCGAATATAAAATTGCTATTTTAGCTAGTTATTGGAGCGAAGATTATCAGGAAAATCTTCATCACCAGATCTCGCAAGATAAATGGCGTCCTGGTGAACCGTTCATTTCTTTTTTTAGAAGGCAAGTGGCAAAATTACGCTCTTTAACAGCAGACCCATTATCTGAACAACAAATTGTCAGGATAGTCCACCATAGTTTTCTTCATAATGTTGAGCAAATGCTCATAGGAACTGAAAAGAAAACAGTGGAAAAATGGCAGAATTGTTGAGTGCTTTTGACAGAGCTAGACCAACTTTTGACATGAGAGATAGGGATTCAAACCCCAACTTAGAGAGTCAGCTGTAAATGCCATAAGATATAGACATAGGTCAAATTTGGGGAGTCCCCAGAGGAGACATTATTCTAATAGTCCTGAGAGAACAAAAATCTTTCGAAGAACCGACAGCGATCCTGACATATCTCGTACTAGATTTAAGGAAAGGCCCAGGGGTGATTCTCAATCCCCCAGCACAAGTGGCTATATACAGAAAAAAAATATAATAAAGAACCACCAGACAAAATTTAAAAATATGTAATCTGACAGATTTGCCAGCTTGACCTAGTTTATAATGACCATGGACTCAGAATAATGGAAAATGTTTAACAAAGTTTAAGGAAATAAATGTAAAACAAGTATCAAGATAGTTTGAATAATTAATAATGATTAAAGTTAGTCTTAGTAAAATAAAATAACAATCTTAGAGTTTAAAATGTCAAAGCATCTATAAAACAATTTATGTCAAAACCCTCGAGTATGTCTTATCGATTATATTGATATCCCAGCTCATAAGTCTAGAACATAGCGGAGTGTGATGCAAACAAAATAAATATGTAAATCAAAACAGACCAGCAAAATGAAAATGTTTTTTTTTTTAAAAAAAAAAAAAAGGGAGAGTAAAAATAATAAAAAAATTTATGTCAAAACCCTCGATTATGTCTTATCGATTATATTGATATCCCAGCTCCTACGTCTAGAACATAGTGGAGCGTGATGCAAACAAAATAAATGTGTAAATCAAAATAGACAAGCAAAATGAAAATGTTTCTTTTTTAAAAAAAGGAGAGTAAAAATAATGCTTTAAAAATAAAAATGAAATAAATAAGTGTATAATGAAACTATTAATGAAAATAAAACATTATCAAATAAAATTTTAAAAAAAAGGTGTATTAAATTAGGATTGAGGTGTGTGCAAGTATTTGGGCAAATATATAAATTTCAGGCCTGACTTTTGTTGGATTAAGCCTTTTCTTGTGGTGACTTTGTTCTACAGATGGGTAGTGCAAAGAATAAATAATACTGATGATGATGCACCAGTAGAAAAGTCCTGGCATATAAAAATTAATAAATCTGGAGGAAAAATTCCCAGTAACCAAATAAAATAAATATTTTAGTAAGTCGAATGTGCAGTAGAGATAGTCCTGCCATTCTCAATCTTAAAGTCCCTTTACATGATCCATTGTGCACAACAGTTGCCCATGCCATAGTCACGACTTCCACAAGAAATTAAAAGTTGGTTTAAATCAGCACAAAATCGATCTGTGTGTGGAATTGCCTTATACTTTGCTGCCTACTTCTCTTAACATTACATGTATTACCTAATGATGAAAATAGAAACTAAAAATGCACTCTAGAAAAATAAGAATTTGAAGTGGCCAATACTTAGGAAAAGTGATCAGCACACATATTAATTAAGAAAAATGTTCGTAAATAAATAAGTAGGTCAAATAATTAAAATAAAATCGATAAAATCAAGTTAAATAAATAAGCGTAAATATATCTGTAGTAAGTAATAATAAAAAATGACTCATGATAAACTAATAGATTTTTTTTTTGTTTTTGGAATACACGCATGTTAATAAAAGGAAGTAAATAAATGATTTAAAGTCAATATATATATATATATATATATCAGTGTAATAATGAATCGTAGTAAAGTAAGTTGTTTTTGAATATACGCAAGTTAATAAAAGTTGAGTAAATAATGAATCGTAATAAAGTAAAATAGTTTTTCTGAATATACGCACATAGATATAAAAGTTGAGTGACGGTTGAAAATAATATTCGAGATTAGATTAATATAAATAAATATGAAAACTGATGTGCGTGGTAGTTTAGAATAATATTGTGAGATTAGATCAATACAAATGTTAGAATAATGTTCATATGAATTTAAAAATAATGTTGGAAGAATAGTAATAAAAATATAAAGTCAATCTAAGGTGTATTAAGAATGTGTAAGTATACATGTGTATATACATGCACGTACACTGGTAATATTCGGTAAATACCATACCTCATGATGCGTATCTTAAATGTATTTATCCAGATATCCTTTTAGGTTATTTTCTTGGCACTGCTGCACCTTATGATGTGTGCAAAAAGGGATTCATTTATTATAGATTCCTTGTAAGCAAGTCCAGTAATAACTCAATATCTAGAATATTAGTAGGTGTAGAATTATGCTGCACTTATACACATGTGTAGGAATTTATCTATAGCAAAAGGGAATGAGGGTAAGATATTGTTCAGGTGAATTTAAAAAGCTAACTTAGAAAAATAATAAATTAATAAATCTTTAGAGTCAAGAATTAAAATTGCAAGAGATAAAATGCTCCAAAAATGATGTTCTAAAATGGAGGGGGGTGTAATGTGCCAAGGCCAAATTTGCACATGTATATAAAATAATTTTGTCTAAAAAAAAAAAATTATTTATTATTAAAATCTTTCGTAAAAGAGTTTGAAAAAAAAAAGAAATTAATTGATTAAAAGGGGAGAGGGGGAGTTTTGTTTAGAAAAGATAAAACTAAGAGTTCATAAAAGTTAAAGAGTGTTATTATTATAAATTAAAAGCTTCAAAATACAAATCTCTTTTCATTCAAATTGAATGAAAAAAAATAGTATTAAAACTAGTTTTGATGTGTAGAGTAATATTATATATGTGCGTGCAAATGTAAAATAAATGAAAAATATATTTAAAAAAAAAACACACAGTGGTGCGCTATAAATTAAAGATATGAAAACAACACATTTTGAAATAGCTACTACTAATTAAACAATCAATCAAAAAAACACCTTGTCATAGGATTAGTTATCAATGAAATTTCAACAACACTCATTTGCCAGAGGACATTAAAACAAAAAAAAACTTTGCAGATATAAATAGCTAGATTTTTATCGGAGTTAGGCAGTTTTTTCAGTCTAGTTTGCAGTGACAGACTTGTGCATTTTTATTATGTATTCAGAAACAAAAATGTATTGTTGAGCAGCTTTTGGAAATATATGCTCATGCTTCAGCCTTTTTAGTCCAACAAGATCATCAAAACCTGCCTGTGAAATAATGTCTGCATAACAACTCAGAAATCCTCCGTCAAACGTTCAACTGTCTTCAAGAATAAAGCCAATGGATTCGCATAAAATCTCTTCAAGAAACATCCAAATCTAACCGGTTAGATATAATTCATCAGAAGCAGCCAACAACAAGCAATATCCCCATTCCAAAAATCCTAGGTAAACATTTATTTATTATCATTTATACGTAATAGCCACCACTGTAATTCATAAATATTCAAGATTCAAATTATATGAACTCTATCATACATAAAATGAACTATTGATATGTGTGTTTAAGTTTCAAATGCTATTAATGCTTTATTATTATATTTGTGAATGCTATATGAGTTAATATGTGCATGATCATTATATCAGTGTTATTAGTTAAATTAGATAAATACCAGTGTTCTATTATTAAAATCTACAAGAATATTTAAATTAGTTTAGAAATGTTAATTTAAAATGTGTGTGTATTATTAAATTATAAAGATGTTTAAATTTAGTAAATTAATGTTAGTTAATAAATTGTCTTTAAAATTAAACTCTATCTGTCGGTCAATTCTTTTTATCAATCTCTTCTTACCTATATTTGATTATTGATTAAAATTAGACTGAGCTAGTTAAGGGAATTGTTTTGAGTGCTGGATTATGAGCCTACTGCCTGAATACATTAGTCTTCAGACTAGCTGATGCCCCGGGGTTTACCTGAAACAAATAAAGTATTTGGATAGTAGGGGTTTGAATCTAGCAGCCGAGATGGGCCATTGTTGATAGTTAAAGCTATCAATAAGATCACCCATTTTGCTCGAACGTGCCGGTTCGTCCACGTAACATTTATAAGATTATAAATATATTAGAAAAGAGTTTGAAACCGGCCAAAACTTATATATATATGTATAAGTAGGTGGTTTCTGCAGTTTGACCTGGTACAATATATATATATGGAGTTTGTATAATAAAACTTTTTTTTTTAATTTTGAATTTTTTTAGAAAAGGAATAAAAAATTTAATTATACCTCCTTCCCCCATAAACATCTGTGATAACTAGAAAAATAACTTAATTTATGTATGATTGATTAGATTTTGTTTTCGTTCTGTTTTTTTTTTTTAAATTGGGTAAAAATGAGATGAAAAAATAAATAAAAATTGTTTATATTAATTAAAAGTTTAAACTCTTATTATTTTGTTATTACAAACTTTCCTGCCAGTCTACCATGGACTGGTAAAAAAACTTCTGTGGCCCAGCACCAGTCTGCTGACCAAGGGTTGAAGACCACTGCTTTAATAAATAAGAATGTACATCTTAATACTGATTGACATAAATCATTAATAATTTTGTTAAGATTCTATATGCCATTATAAAAATTTTTTTTTTAAATAACAAAAGTATAACTCACTATAAACTACAGTAAGTGCATTTTCAGTTCAGTACATATTTCTCAAAAACAAACATTGTGTATCTAAAAGTATAACATTTACCTTTGAAAATCATACTCTTCAAAAAATGCATCAAAATTATATTTAATATTATTTGTATTACTTTCATTTCAAATCATTTCAATAAGTAAATACAGAATACTACATTTCAATTATGGAACCTTTTTTTAGAATTTATTACAATTACATTAAATGCAAATATTAACCAAGACATAAAATATTAAGTGCTGAAAATATTATAGCTTAAGGGTAATTGTTACATATAAGAGACTAAATACCTTGACACTAATGACAGTAATGAAAAAGAATACAACCATTTTAATTCATTAAGGAAAGGAATAGTGGGCCTATTCATTCTGTGATTTTGGGGGGTGTATGAAAAATGCTAAAGAAATTACATAGGAAATCTTGCAGGTTATAAGCAAAAATTAAAATTATTAAAATTAATATAATAAAAGGTATTACCTACTTAGAATATATATATATATATATTGAAGTGGTAAATATGTAGTACATATTTAACTTCACTGCCTGATGACATTACAGACCTTAAAATAGGGTTTGAACCAATTTATATGTTTATTTGGTCATCCAGGAATGTTAACCACACACATATACATGTATAACTTCCACCCTGTTTATTCCAAATGGTTATGTTTAACCAGTTGGGTTATTATTTTAATTTAAGTATATTTTATTTCTAAGTTTGTAAATTCCCTTCACTTAGATATTTGTGTATGTGCGTATATGTATTACAGATATGAAGTTAATATGATTAGTGTGAGCTAAAGCAATGTCAAAAAGTTCTAGAAAGTATTATTGCAATTTAGAAATGTTAAAGTGTTATTCTTATTTAATGATTTCCGATTTTAAGAAATACGTTTAAATAATGCATATTAGTTTACATCTTCCAATATTGCCAAATTTCAAGTGTAGGAGGAGTAAAACTTCTAGGAATGTGCAAAGAACATGCAAAATGAGTTAAAATCACTCTATCTCTTGTGTTCAATTAGTGAGTGAAAATAGAATGACTTGTGAGTAGTGGAAAGATTTGTCTTCCCTGATCTTAGATCACCTTTATCCTGCATTTCCTGCCATGCCATCGCTACTTGAGAACTGTTATGTTTAACTGTGAAAGAACTATTGGAAGATGCTTACCATTATTTTGTTAATATTGTGCCTTGCTAAACTTCATATATATTTTTATAAGTGGCCACCATAACTTCTAAAGGTAATCCATTTTGCTGAAGAATGAACTCTTAATATTCCTCACTTCTTTCCTAAATTCTAATTATATTCACAATGTATTTTTTATTTATACGGTAAATGACTATAAGCTCAGTTATCGTCATTGTTAAATTTATGATTTTCTCTCTAAAGCTTTTAAAAAATCTCATTCTATAAAACGCTAGCACAGAATTATGTATGTTAAATCTTAGTTTTTAAAGTTTCATGCTTTAGTTATTTTATTTTCATGCAGCAAAACTTACTTTAAACTATGTATTTTATTGAATTAATTTTAGTATGCTAATGTTTCAATCTAGCGAACTTATATTATTTCTACCATTATTCTGATATTTGGAATATTTAAATAGTTAAATGTAAAATTTTCTTATTGATCGTAGTTCACTCGATTTAATATTTTGAAAATATATGCTTATGGTGGATTGTTTAAAAAGTTATATTATGGGATAAGATAAGATAAACTTTTTGTTGTTTACGCTATCGATGTAAATGCATTTTATGATCTTTAAATAAATCTGATTATTAATCTATTTTAATAATTATTTATTACTTACACGCCATTGAGCGTTAACTTGCTTATAATGTACTATCATTTAAAAATGTTTTGGCTTGTTAAATAGGAAAATAATATTTCCCTCTTCTATATTTGACATCCTAATTTGCTAAGATTTTACGTACGTTGCTGAGTGGATTAATTTTGTCATGGCGTTTCACATGATATTATCATTTTATTTAAGTTTAAACGAGTACATTAAAAAAAGTTTAAGACTTAAGATACATTCGCATTGCTTACTTATGATAGCATTCTAAAGTTTTTGTGTTTTGCTTTGTCATATTTATTCCTCCGGAACTGGATTTTAATCATGTAACTTGTCTGAGAATGAAATTTGGTAGCTCCAATCTCAGGACAAACATTAATTTGTTAAGGCTCTTCATTGGATAATGTTGGCAAACGTACTATGGAACCTTACTATTCATCTCTTTGAATATCGCCTTGTTATAAATACAAGTGATTTCTTATATGATAAAGCTTTTAGTCCAAAGATGGACATAAACTCCACTTTTAATGCTATCATTATAGTCAGCACCGCGAGTTCTTTTTATGTATAGTTCTCATATTATCTATAAGACGTGGCACAGTGATGTTTGTAAACCACTCATTTAATAATTATTCGAATATTTTAGGATTGTCACAGTAAAGCTTATTTAGGCTAATCCATTCCTCATTTGTACAGGCCCAGATATGCTCATGAATGATAAATTATTTAACTGCCATATCAGGAGTAAACCTCTCTTTGGAGATGAATTTATAAACATCCTTTATCATTACTTAAAGTAACGATCATAGTATTGATAACATTAATTTATTGTTATTTATAGCTCATTAGCATACTAAATCAGTTGCCTATATGCAAAGTAATAACCGCATGAAATCTGTGCTATGTTTCTAATGTAAATTAAATTGTTTATGTTCATTAAATTATGGTGATAATTACTCATGTGAATCTCACTCATTGAATTCCATTTGATATTTATAATAGTGTTATATAACTGATTATTTTAAATGAACATTGTTCTGTCTTTGCTCATTCTGGATGGATACTATATAAAATTTATGTTTCTTTTGCAATGCTAGCTGTGTGTAATTCAATTTTAAATTTATAGATTGTCCCTTCACATAAGGTATTTGATTGAGCCAAGATTTGATATTCTTTATTTACACTAATTACCCCGCAGATCTCATGTTTCTCCGCTGTGTCTCCAGGACCGGAATGAATAAAATTTCATCTGTTATCACCAGGAGTGTTGTTTATAATGTTATAGTTTTAGAGAAGAGCAAATAGGGCAGAATTCATGAGTGGATTTAGTACTTTTGCTTGGATTCTAAACCTTGTTAATGAACATACAATCTGACAAATATATATATATATATATATATATATATATATATATATATATATATATATATATATATATATATATATATATATCATGAATATTGAAATTTCTTAAAAATATTGCACAATGTACTAAATATTGTACAAGGGTGGATATATTACAATTATGTTCTACGAATTCAACCCCAAATGTTCTCTCAAACACTCATTGTGATTGAGAATAATTATATAAATGACTATTAAGCATGACATTTTTTTCATATGGTAATTTATAAATGGTCACAATCACCATACTATTAATTACAGTATTAACATTTGAAGATTTATAAAGATGCTAATCAAGTCGTGTAACTTGTTTATGCATTCTATTGAAGCAATGGATCCAGAAGTCCGATCCATGCTTCACAGCCTCCTATAAACTTAATTAGTATTGTAAACCTGAATTAAGTTTATAGCCCAATATCAGCAGGGTTTTGCATTAAAGCTAAAATTAATTACGTTTATTAAAAGTGTATTTGCATTTAAATATTTCCTTTTAAATAAATTCCATTCTAACATTAAATTGCTGTTAAAAAATTACTTGTAAAACCTATTAACCAAACATATATATACGTCAAGTGTATATATATGAGTTAATAAAAAATTCTGCTGAAATAAAATGCTTATTTTATTGAAAGAAAAAGATATTTTTCTTTTTAAATCTTGTTAAAATATGATGTATGATTTTATTTTGAGATAAGCCCACCAACATTTTCTAAAGGAATGTATGTTTTTAATTAGTTAACCCATTCAAGGCAAATTAAAGATGGCCTTTTTTAATTAATAAAAATTCAAAGTTTAAAGAAAGAAAGTTAGAATAAAAAAGTAAAAGTTATTTTTAGAAAATGTTACCTTGAAACAAAAAAGCATGGGGGGGGGGGTTATCAAGATCTAAAATCATACGCAAAACAATAGCAGGTAGCTTACAAAAAGGTATAAATAGGAGAGAGAACAAAAGACTTGGCCTTTTCAGAATTTTCTTGCTGTCAGTCAGATTTCTCTTGTGAGAATTCATTCAGATTTCTCTAGCTTTCTTTTCTGTTCAGATTTCTTATTGGGAGAATTCAGTCAGATTTCTCTTTTGATTCATTTTTTGATTCAGATTTTTCATTCATTCGTATGATTCTGATGATTATTATTATAAGGATTGGTTATTGATTAGCTCAGCTCTCTTTCTCTCTCTGGTGCTTCACTTCTTCAAGCAGATCCTGTGCTGTGAACCTCTCAGATTTTGCTTCTCATTTAGATCTTGCTCCTAAAAGTTATTCAACTGTCGTCCTCGGAATCACAGAGAAGTTTTAACATGCAACAAGTTAAAAGTCATAATATTTTGATGGAAATAAATATGATTGGTGGTTAGGCAAATAGCTTTGCCTGATGCCAAGGTCCTAAAACCATCAAAATAACATAGTATCCAACCAATATTAATCTAAACTCTGTACCATGTCTGTGGGACTTTTCTTGAAAGAATGCTACATATTTCCATTTTTCTTTGTCCGGACAAATACCTATCGATGGACGGATCAAGCCACAAACATTACGGGAACAGGACCAAGGAAACAGGATGGTAATCATATCTCTCCTCATGAACTATTTACTATTTTACCCTTTTTGATCTTACCTTTCTAAATTGCATTATTGAATTATGTTTCTGAATTGTTTTATTTAAATATATTTGTAACTTAACTATTTCTATTAGACTAATCTTATATATATATATATATATATATATATATATATATATATATATATATATATTGTGTGATCATCTATCTGTTTATATTTAACCCTTTTTCCTAAAATATTCCTCTTTGCTAATATGTTATCAATATTTCATATTCCATTGCGGTGTAAGTGAAGGTTAATTTTTCATTTAAAATATCTTTCCAATTTCATTTATGTTTGTAAAGTAAATAAGAGTCAGTTTCCTTTGTTTGCCAACTTGATCTCCTTAATAATGCCTCTTTTGTCCGCCATCAGTTCATTGCGTATATCTTATTTAGCTATATACGTCTTAAATAATTTTAAACTGTTTTTAGTGCAAAGCAATTAGAAAATGCTTTGCGAAAGATTTTTTTTATTGTGCTTTATCGAGGAGAATTGAGTTGACCATTTTATTAAAATTGGGAAGAAAAGACTTATACCGCAAAAATATTATATCATTACCATCTGTTTTTATTGCCTAAATAGTTTTTCATTAATTCAGGGGAATAGTGGAGGCCATTAAAACATTATTAATATTTTAAAAGTCATTAATTAAATATATTATTTAACTAAAAAGCTTGAGTTTTCTAATTTTATTTTAATGCTTTATGTTGCTTTTCCAATGATCCAGGCATGCAAAACACATTTTTCATAGTACTTTTATGCACATTTCACTGTTTAGTTCCATAAGTATTCTTGTCCATTGTCTCTCCCCTGATGCTAAGCTTGGGCTGGGTGAGCAAATAATTTATGTATAACTCAGATAATGTTGTTGGTTCATAATTAGACTCGGTAATAGGTGAAGAGGTCATAGTATTCTTGTTTTAATATCTCGCATATGGGTGGCCTCGAGGTACTTTCGCCTAGTATTCGAACTGAGTTAAACCAACATACATCATCTGACTGGCACACTATAATGCCGCAATGAGATCAAATATGTTATTACCATTTTATATAACAAAAGCAGAGTATTTTACATTCACAATCTCTACCATAGAAGCAACAGTACTTATTGTTAAATTTTTTTATTACTTTGATTTAATTTTAAGTCTTTCATGTAAAGTTACCAATATAAAATATATGATTTGAATACAAGTATAATTTATATAAATCAGGCGATACCCTCTATATGTATTGCCAGACAGTGCAAGCCAGAGTAATCAATGGATGCCAGAAGGCTTGTGCATAAAATCCCCATCTAGTGCCTACTCATCCAATATGCCCAGACTAGTTTCTGACTTGTGGCCTTCATCAGTGAAAAGCCTTGGATCTGAGAACACTGCACCTAAATCTTAGGATCTAATGCAACCCTCCAGCAGCTGTGTTTTATCTCTACTTAACTACAAAACCAGGAGTCTTAAATTGAAAACACCATAATATTTTCAATCCAAGTTCATTAGCTTATATAGTCATATAGGTTTGAACTCAGTTTAGTACCTATACATTTTGGGGTCTTTGATTCTTTAATAACCATAGTGGTGGCTATGGTTATTAAAGAACCAAAGACTTTAAAATGTATAGGTACGGAACTGAATTCAGACCTATATAAGCTGATGAGCTTAGCTTGAAAATATTATGGTATTTTCAATCTAAGGCTCATAGTTCTGTAGTTAAGTAGAGAAAAAAGGTGGCTGCTGCAGGGTTACATTAGATCCTAGGATCTATGTGCAATGCTCTCAGATCCAAGGCTCCTCACTGACAAAGGCCACAAGTCAGAAACTAGTCTGGGGATAATGGATGAGTAGGCACTAGATGGGGAGTTTATGTACAAGCCTTCTGGCATCCATTGATTACTCTGGCTTGAACTAAGTGGCAATATGTATAGAGAGTTTGCCTGTTTTAATAACAGTTTTGAGAAAGCATAACAAATGGTGATCATGTGATGTTTATTGGCTATAATTTATATACTTTGAATTTAGATATAACTGTAGGGGATTTGAACACTGACATTCAAGCTCCCTTCAGCTATCCACTCTATTTAAACTGATACACAAGACCACACACATATGAAAAAAATAAATGATTTTTAATATACATATTTCATGCTGAACCAGCACTCATCAGTTTGTTGGGAGATGATAATCTGGACCAATTAATGAGTGCTGCTTCAGCATGAAATACAGATATTGGAGATCGTTTATCTTTTTCATATGTGTATGATCATGTATATTGTTTTTATGAGATAGACTGAATAGCTAAAGCAAGCTTGAAAATCTGTGTTCAAATCACTTATAATTAATTCAAAATATATAAATAAACATAAATATATTTTAATTCTGAAAAATATTTTGACATCTTGTTAAGGAGCTTTAAATATTTTACACCTTTAATAAAAAAATAAAAAGAGATAGTATGGCACAAATTTTATTTTAGTATAGTGATGGAGTTTTTTTAAAAAAATGAAACATTCCTCTTTAATAACAATGTATTTTATCTTGAGCTGCACAGTTTCCATATTGTATCAAAGAGTTACTTTTCATTATTTTCAATAAAATTGACTTTATGGAATTACTATAAGAATGTAAAAAAAACTTTATGAGTTTTTCCCAGTAATGATATTTATCATCTATACTATAGTAAATAATTTTAGATATGTGTGACAAGTTATTATATTTAGTATTATCTTGTTTCTTAATTTTGTCTGCACAAATATCCATTTAAATAAAATTCCTTATAAATAACTTATTTGTGATTGACAATATCCTGAGTATATAAATTTTCCATTTATAGTTTTAGAATTACAGAATTCTAAAAGTAATTATCAGAGATGATTTGTCCTTATTAAAGTTATAAATGCTTATATTAACTGATTAATAAAATATGGCATAATAAAGACAATAAATTCATAAAGTTTGTGCTTAAGTAAAGACCAATGATAAAATAGCAGGTTCAAAAAGTTAATATTTCCCTGATCACAGTTTGCCTCTATATTTTCAGGTTCTCAAATGTCATATGATCTCCTGAGCAATAGACAATTGAATTGTTTTTAAAAATATAAACACCCTGTTATGGACTATAAATCACAAATGTTCTTCATAATAAAAATTTTAAATTTCAACACAAAAAATAATGAATATACCATTTTGGGGGCATCAAAGTATACGAGTCTTTTTTGTGTGTTTTATTGATCCAGGGGCAAACTTTCATAAACTTGCACATAACACAAAAGATTTAGCTGCTATTTAAGGAAAAAACGGAAGTTAAAGTCGTTCCTGTTGAAATTCTGCCCTAAAGATTTTCACCACAATATGAATTTTAAACAAGATGTAATAGTACTACTATAACTGTGAATAAAAACCATGGATGTCATTAGCTTTTATTCCTAATATTAACAAATATATGAAATTTTTAAGCCAAGATTTCAAGTCAACACCTAACCTTAATAGGTTAATAAACAATTTGAAGGCAATAACTAGCAGATACGATATTTTAAGCAATGTTGTGTATTGTATTGACTCCTGACAATCAGATTGTAATGCAATATATATTGGTGAAACTAAGACATATATTAAGTGTCTTATTCAACAACATAAATATATGTATAAAAAGGTAATTGTGGATAATATAGTTTATTCAGCTTTCTATATTTATCAAAGTATTACTGGGCATATATGCTCTCCATGACAGTTTAATGTATTAATGTCTGAAATGTATAATAAAAGCAGCAAGATCAAGGAGTCATATGCTATAAAAATTATTCTGCAACTATTAATACAAAGTTAACCAGTTTTTCAATTAATGTTCCTGGACAATGTAATAAAATATTCAAGTTTATTACTTAGTAGAATATACCACAATTTTTATTCATCCTTGATAAGGTCTCAAACGAGTTGAATGCACTTGGCAAGTGTTTTATATTATTTTAAATGTTTCTCTGTTTTATAATACTCATATTGTTAGATTTTAATTTATATTTTATAATATCAGGAGTATTGGATTTATTTTCTAAGATGAATATTTAAAATCTACAATACTCACATATCTATTGATGCAAAGTCTATTTCTATATATTTTTGAGACTTTAATCCTATAATAACAATAGGCTCTTTCTAATCTTATATGTTCAATGATTTTTAATAAATTCATTATAAAGTTGGTGCAGTTTTTCTGGTGATAATTTTGGGTTGTAATAAATTATATTCAGCAAATCTCTAAATAAGAATTATTCATAAAATATATATCAACAATAATCTGTTCTAATCTCTAATATTTGAGCCAATATAACTCATTACTTGGAATTATATTGACTTCTTTAGCATTGATCAATATGTTTAATTTATCAAATGGACTACTTTTTCATATTAGTTTGGCATATTTTTTTATAAAATGTATTGTGTGGTTGCTTTTGAAAGGCTTTGATTAGTTTTGATAGTTACATGGAAATTTGACTAAGAGAACTATGTGATGTGAATCACCTCAAGATTTACTTGACATTTGAGATTATATTTGGAAATTTTTAGCATTTAACATACTTATGACTTTATGTATAGTGACATCACTTCTGAGTTTAATTATTGTTAAACTTTTCTGGAGTGTTAATTGTACCATCAAAGTAATCAGGATTCTAATGATTAAAAATGGATAAGATTTTTTTTACCTGTAAAAAGATATTCTTCAGGTACATTTCATCAATCCTTATGTTGTCAGGAATATCATTTCTGAATTACCACATGTGGTACATAGTATTGCAGTGAAGGGGAAAGTCAGTCTAGATTTTGAATTGTGACATATAATTTGATATTAGGTTTCATATTCTCACCGATCACCTTCAATACTCCCTGCCATTACAAAATCTTGGAAAACTATTTAAAAACATTCTTACAATTTATGACTTCTATACAATAATCATTTCAAATATTTCATTAGCAGTTTTGCTCAACTTATGTCAAAATTTAATGATAATGCATTGTTTCTTCAGAAATAAGATATAAAATATTCAACAAATTTGTTGTTATAATTTATAAGATATGATATTAGAGATTTTCGTGATGAATAGTAAAAGTATGCCTCTATATAAAACATGCATTGATTCAGAAATGGCACTATATATACCTTGAAGAAAGAACCAGTGATTAGTGGCATTTTCACAGTAAAATACTATATATATTTGCAATTTTTTTTATATTTTCTAATTCACTACATAAAAAATATAATTCTGATAAGATTCAACTACTTCTACATCATGTAATAATTAGGAAGATGTAAACTTACTATAATCTGTTATACAAGAGCATACATTTGAATGTCAAGCTAAGACCTCCTTAAAAATCTATACTTCACATTTTGATAAACCTTGACTAAAGACAGAAAATTATAAAATATCTGATCCAAGATATTAACATAAACTCTGGAAATATTGTGAAGGCTAATCATGCTAAAATACAAAGCCCTGGGTTTTTGAAACAAAAAATAGCTAGATAATATTGAAAAATGCAAAAATACCTCAAGTTGCAGATATACTTCTCATTGAGAAATTTGTTCTTCAGTTAGAAATAATAAAATTATTTTAATTATGCTTTTTCAAATAACCTGTTAATGCAAATATCTTTAATTAAAAATAACTAAATAATATCACTATCACTACTGAGTCAGATAATTTTCAGTAATATAAAGTGACCATGTTGGGATCTTCTAGATCTTTATACACTTTTTTATATTTAAAATATTAACTAATTGAAATCTTTGGGTATATAGAGCTGTGAAGAAAGTGAGTTTTTAAATGTTACTATTGGCAGATAATGTAAAAATAATAGATTATTCTGAGATATTTTTTATGATCTTGAGATGAAATTCAAAAAAATTAATAGAATTTTATCCAACCTTCTTTATCATAATAGATTTATCAAAAATACAACTCCTCAAGTGTATTAAAAACTATTTATTTTAAAATATCATTATTCTTGGTTAAAAATAGTTTCTAAAAAACAGTAAAAGTAAAACACAATTTAATGATTTAATAATAATAATAATAATAATAATAATAATAATAATAATAATAATAATAATAATAATAATAATAATAATAATAATAATAATAATAATAATAATAATAATAATAATAATAATAATAATAATAATAATAATAATAATAATAATAATAATAATAATAATAATAATAATAATAATAATAATAATAATAATAATAATAATAATAATAATAATAATAATAATAATAATAATAATAATAATAATAATAATAATAATAATAATAATAATAATAATAATAATAATAATAATAATAATAATAATAATAATAATAATAATAATAATAATAATAATAATAATAATAATAATAATAATAATCCCCAGCTTAATATTTAAATTAAACAATACTTTTCAGCATAACTTTCAACTTTCTAAAACTGAATTTTCATTTTTTTAGAAAATTATAATTAAAATATTAAAATTACCATCCTAATATTATTTTGTTTATCACATGAATTACATAAGATTCCACAACTTTGGGGACTTTAATTTTTCAGGAGATAAAAGGAAACTTTATTTGACGATATTCACAATTAAAATTCAGATCACTTCTAATCATTGGCAGTTAAACATAATTATTAAACAGGAAACAATACTTTCCTATTTTAAAAATAAACATTATTTATAATCAGTACGGTTAGGTTAGATAAAATTACCCTTGATAAAACACCAACTTTGAGATCTTGTCAATTATTCGCAATACTGACTTACTTGATTTAATAAAAAGTAAAAAAAAATTTTTTTTAAAGAAAATAAAGATTAGTCCTTTATTTTTTATTCAGCTAATGTATTCCCCTGCACAATCGGCTCTTCTGCTGCTAACGTTATAGAATGCTCAATTGAAGATTCTGGTTTGATTCTTTACAAATCACACAAAACACTTTCAAAATGCTTTTTTAATTGTTTTAAATATTTTTACACTTGCTAAGTTTCCTAATATTTTCATAATTTGCTATCTTTACCTGATGATTCATCAAAGTGATGTCTATATTTCTATGTGGTGATATTAGTGTTGCATAGGAATATAAACTACCTGCAGGGTGGGTCTATAAAATAACTGTCCTCAGTTGATAACAAATGAGAATTTGAAATAGTTCTAAAATGATTTTCAGTAAAAAAAAAAAACACCTTTAGATTTTATTTAGCAGATTTAATGTTGAACAATATATATATATATTGTAATTACAATAAAAATAATAATAATAATGGTAACAAACTATTATATATACAATTCTTCTTTTGTAAATAAATATACAGTTGATTACACATTTGAAATTAAAATATTATATAGAATATGACATGATCACCATTTCTTATGCTAGCTCATAGCTGTTATTAAAACAGGAAAAACTCACCATTCAGTAGTGCCACTCAATGCAAGCCAGAGTAAACAATGGATGCCAGAAGGCTTGTGCATAAAATCCCTATCTATTGCCTACTCGTGGGAATATTGGATGAGTAGACACTATATAGGGATTTTATGCACAAGCCTTCTGGCATCCATTGATTACTCTAGCTTGCACTGAGTGGCACTACTGTATGGAGAATTTTGCCTGTTTTAATATTTAGAATATGTTTAGAATTATTAACATATCTTTGCATATAGTCCATATTTATAAGTAGTCTTTTTTCTTTAAAAAATTTTTTTTTAAAATTGTGATTACACTACTTATTTAAGGATTTATTAATTTTCTGCAGTTTTTTTTAAACGTTCGTAATTTGAAACTTTAGTTCAGCATTAAAATTGTAGATGAAATATGTGATTGCATAAAAAAAAAAAATAACATTTTATTTTTATAAAAAAATATAATTACCATAATAAAAATAGAATATATTTAAAATTATCATTTTTAATATTTAAGATGCATTATGTTATTCAGAAGAACTTCTTCAAACGGATTGTTTATAAGCTGATTTTCTCCATTTTAACCAAAGACTGATTTAATTTAAAACAGTTCGAGTATAGATAATTTCTGGTCAGGCCTTTTACTTCTGTTGATGTTTAGCAAAATTCAATTAAGTTACTGTCTCTCATGTAATTAAGCTTAATGGCTTGAAAAAGCAAAAAAAATAAATATAAAACAGATGGTAAAAAAGATTAAAAAGTAACAAATAAATATACTGAACCAGTAATGAAAATTTTCAATTATAAGTGAAAGAAAGCATTTGAATATATTTCAAAATATTAATTCATTATATCATTTTTAAAAAATCTTAAATTATTACATTTTAAAATCTTCAAAAGTTCATTGTTTGAAATTTTTTAATATTGTTTTTCTTATGTCTTAATTTTAATAAAATGTACTGTTGTAAAATTTGGTACATAATTTCATTATCTAAACATATATCAATAGTTCATTACCTGAAAATATAAAACTAAATAGTATTAAATCAATATCGCCAGTAAATAAAATCAGAATATTTTCAGCATTAAAACGTAAGGAAAAATAATTTATTAAAGTTTCATTCTTTTATAATAGTGCAAATTAAAAAGTCCCTAAAGACCAAAGTCAAGTAATGATTGGCAAATAAATAATTTAAATCTTGCGGTTTTGTATTTTCTAAATTTATCATCATTTTTATGCACTATTGATCCTTTATAAAATGAAGATCTATCTATGTTTAATCTATTCTCTCCTCCCCATCACTGTAATAAAGCCCTATATGTAGAATGCCACACTATGGGGCACAAAGTCAATAGATATCACCTGAAACTCAATCTTTTCTGGTGTTCAACCTTCTAATGAATTATGAAGCATAAACCATTTGAGTATTTATCTTATTCCAGCACACTTTCTTATCTCATTCATTTAAGACATGATTTCTTTTTAGATATTTTTATTTAAGTTTATTATAATTTCCAATCTTTTGCCATCTCTTCTAGCAATATGTCCAGCCCAGCTTAATTTCAGCCTCTTAATTTTTCCAAAAATATCTATTATATCTTTTTGCTTTTTCATTTATATATTTCATTGTATCTCTTCTTGTTATTTCCAATATAATCTCTCCATACTTTATTATGTAGTCTGAAATGTAAGTACAGCTAGTTGGTTAAATATTCATGCTTCAGATTTATGCATAAGACTTTTTAAAATACATTTATTTAAAATTTTCGTTTGTAAACATATAAACATTTCTTTTTAATATTAAGTTATTTTTGTTAAAAAAACTCCATTATCTTTATGATTAATTTTATCAAAATTTATGGTGGTGGAAAAACTGTAGGTGTACTATAATTTTACATTAGTTGGTGATACTATTTGATATCAAAAATGTCCACAAGGTCTGGTAATCTCGTAGAATTTAACACTAAAATTGTCCTTAGAATACAACTATCTTCATAAAGAGGAAGTAAGTAAAAAAATAAATAACTTAAATATAATCATATATATATATATAACATTTATTACATACATTTTTAACAAAGAAAGGGATTTGAACCTAAGATTTTTAGTTTATATTTATTTTCCACTCAATCCCAAACAACTGATACACATTACCATGTACATGTGAAAAAGATAAATTACCTCTAATATATGCATTTCATACAGAAACAGCACTCATAGGTGGGCCAGATCATTTATCTTTTTCACATGTATGTGGTCAGGTATAATAGTTGTTTGAAATGGAATGGAGAATAAATACAGATTGAAAATCCTAACTTTTCAAATCCCTTTATTTACTATAATAAACATTCAGTATAATAAATGAATAGGTTAATTACTTACATTCTTATCTTTGAAAGAACAAAACACTAATTTTCTTTAAAAAAATAATTCTAATACTCAGACTATATTAAGTTTATTAATATTTAATATGATTACTAGAGACAGGTTTTTTCTTCTTTGCATATAATTGTTTAAATTTTTAGTATTTAATGTAATTAAAAAATTATTAAATAGTTAATTGAAGCTCTTATTTCTTTTTACTAGATAATGATCTATTACTTTCAAATATTTATTAAATGTTAATGATTTAATTTTATTATTAAGTTTTAATAATAATAAAATTAGAAATGGCATATAAAAATGCAAACTGTATTATTTAAATATTATGGATTGAGCAGTATAAGTAATAATTATTTTTTGGATGAATGTAAATAGATATAAATATATTTTAATATTTTTTTGACTTACAATTTAATCTCCCAGGACCATTTTTTTCTATTCACTTATTTAACAACATATTTTGATGGTTAATGCAACCATAAAGGGCATTATTATATCATTCTTAACCCAGATACATTTTTTATCTTAATTGACCAATATTAACCACAATTACAAATAATTATTGATTTAAATTCATTTTTATTATTTTCATATATGATATATGAGATATACTTAAAACTTTTCAGCCAACTGAAAAGTGCTGGTTCAGACAGAAATGCATCTTTGATATTATTTGCTTTTTTATTTTTTATTCCTTTATTTGAAATACATTTAAAGTATGATTACAATATTTTTAAAAACATACTAGTTTATATATTTAATTAAATCATGTTTTATTTTTGTTTTAAAAAAATAATGTTACTATTAATATTATTTTGAAATAAAAATTTAAGTACATACTACATTAAATAAAATATAAAAAATATCTATTTAGAATAATTTATGTATATGCCCTGAACTATTATAATAAGATAAACAAGCAGGCAAACCTTAAGACACAACTTGATTAAACAGGAGCAGTCTTACTTCTTATTGTAATATATTGATATGCATGTATTTCAATCATTTTAAATTTATATAAAATTTATTTGCTAGTTATATAAATATTCACCCTGTCATTATATGTGAAGATAATCAGCTAGTCTTGTTTTGTGATGAGTTTAAAAAAATGTGCAAATATTAATCTCACCTCATGCATCACACAAATTTACTACTACTTCATGCAAGTAAACATGTTTGATTTCATGTTAGTAATATATGAAAAAATTTTCTATATTTATGTGGTTGATTGCTAGCATTCTAGGTCTATGATGATAGTTGGTTTTTCCTGAATATATATGCCCTGCAGCATGTTTATTAAGTTTTTTTAGATTGAATAAGAAGTTTCAAGCACTGTTATATATATAATGAGTTGGGCTACATGGTACACAGCAACATAGATGTGTGCACCACCCATATATATATATATATATATGAATTAAAGTAAAAGTAAAAATAAACACACACATAAATTTTTGGTGATATTTTCTACATTTCACTTGGAATAAAAATAATAAATAAAGGGTTAAATAACTCTGAATTAAAACAGAATTTTATTATGAAATAAATATTTTTTTTAAAAAGGTCTAAATAAATAATATCCTGATTTTGAAATTTAAAAAAAAAACAAGCATGATTTATTTTTGAAAATCTTTTTATTAATACTTGTATAACTTTCTATTATCTATTTTTAAAAATCTTTGATAAGATTTCCAAATGTAGCTTTTTAATTAAAAGTGTTTTTGGAAGGATTAAAATTGGTTCTAATCAAGACAGATTGAAAACAGTTACTATGTTTTTATCACCTCAAGAGTAAAATAAATTAGACAGATTGAAAGCAGTCTGCAATGTGTTTTATCATCTCAGATGATTCTATAAAAGGGCTGATAAAAATATCAGTAGCATGGCTTGCAGTTTCTGTAAGAGCTGGCCAAAAGAGTCTGGTTTTAATATTTTGAGAAGTAGTTAAATAGTCCAGCTGCAAAGTTTAGATATTAATTTTTTTGAAGACAGTTTTTGTCTTAATATTTTGAGAAGCAGTGGTCAAATTGGCCAGTTGCAAAGTCTGGTTTTAATATTTAAAGAAACAGCTGGCTCATAGATAATTGCAAAGTGTGGCTTTAAAATTTTTGAAAAGCAGTGGGCAGTAAGAATAGTTTGCTGTAGTTGGCAGTAAATAGATGATCATAAAAAGTTAGTTAGCAGAGATGGATTCCAGACTTATACAGATAGCTCCCTGAAGATATAGCTGAAGTCAAGACAGGAGGCAACTGCTTCTGATTCACTATACTAGAATTTGGAACTTAGAAGAAAGACCCACTTCTATGTCTCTAAAGCCTTAAATGTGGACAAAACAGTTTGCTGGCCTGAAGCTCATGTGATCCTAGATGCAAGAGAACTGATTGAATGCCAACATTTTATTCTGAATTATACCTTGATGATTATGATAATTCTGGACTATACTTGTCTCACCAAGAGCAACTCAAAAAGAGAAGCAGAGATAAATGTATATACAATGGTGAGTAGCATTATATATAATGAGAATGAAATTTTAATAATTTTTTTGGTAAAAGTGACATTTAAAAATCTACATATTTTAAAAGATAACCAGTAAATAATTTTGCTTGCATTGACTTAAAATTTTGAAAAAAGAAAAAGAGGACTTCAAAAAAATTGTTTAGATTAATTTAAAGATGTAATTAATTAATTGAGAGTAACATGTCATAAAAACAACTGTTGAGTTACCTGTCAAAATTGACTTAATTTTTTTAAAAAAGGTTAAAGAAAATATTTTTATTAACTGAAAAAAAAGAGACTAGTTAATAATATTAATTCATATCATCCATATGTTTTTAGATGGACATGTTTATGTGAATTTTATGTATAGTTTTCAAATTGAATTAATTATGAAATATATTTTTAATAATTTTATTATTTTGATAAATTTAAACATGTTCATTTTATATCAAGCCATATGCCTGCATGCTGAATGGGTTTCAAATAGACCTAATGGAACATATATGTAAATCATAATGTAATAACTTGAGTTATGTGTAGTAATTTTGTAAATCACAAATGTGATATTTTTATTATTATAAGGTTTTAATATATATAGCAATATTCTACATACCTTAATATCATTTTTTATTGTTAATAAACTTGTATTCAATTATGAAAATTATTCCAGTGGTTCTAAATATTTTTAGAGTTTCCATCATCTCTTGGTCATATACAGTATGAGCTTCTGTTCTCCTGAGTTGGATTTGTGCATATGGTGTGATATATGAATGGGGATGTATATTAGCACTTTGGGGCATTCAGAGATAATCAATCATCATCCCAGTTGCTGCAAAAGAGAATACTCATTAAAGCCCATGTACTATATTTTAGTTTAGTTTAGTTTTATTAGAAGTAAAGTTTATAGTTAGCCAGTACAAATGGCCAGAACATTGATGATGATCAGCATGTTTTAATGTTCCTGCATTATTGTTTTCTGATTTTTTATTATGTATTCTGATGGATGAGCATTTCATTGTTGCATCCAACTTATGTTTAAATAATTGCCCAAGCTGGCAAAGGCTCAATAGTTAACTGATCTTCAGTAGACTCATTTCCAATCCAGTCACAAGATTGACTGTTGATTTTATTTGATGTTAATCATTAATGATGATGAATGGTTATTTCTTTTGAGTATTCCTTATACTTTTGGGAGTGCTGACAAAATTATAGTTAGCTATGCTGATTTCCCAGAATGATTTATTATGCTCATCCCTTTAGAGATATTTTTTAACTTGAGAATAAAAATACAATTTCTCAGATCCCTCAGGGTTTATAGAGTTATAACTGGCTAACTTATTTAGGACAGTTGATGAAGCTGAGGTTGTCTTAAATTATAATAGTATAAAAAGTTTACTACATGCCTTAAAACACTGAAGTGTGCTCTAGACAAACCAATTATATCAATTATGTCCAATCCTGTTGAGATATAGTTTAGCAAAAATTTCAGTGTTGTTGTCATATCTCAAATCCACTTCCCTCTCTTGTAATGGAATTAACTGAATATACAATACGTACCTTCAAAATACTCAAAATGGTGAAAATTTACTAAAATTTTAGTTGTTGAAAAGAGAAGTAATTTTAAACAAAAAAAAATGTAATTTATATGTGCAAGAAAAGAATTCACCAGAAAGCAAGAACTGTAAAGAATATAAACTTTTAGAAATATTGTGAGTAGTTTAGTTTAAACAATTAATTTCAATTTCAAGTCGTAAGAAAATGTTTAAACAAACTGAAATTTAAACTCTAAAATGTCTAAGTCAGAATTCTTATATTTATTTATTTTTATCAAGTTTTGTAATTTTCTTATTACTAATTTTAACTATATTTAAAAGTTTTCTTTTTTTATTAAATTGTTTTTTTATGTGTTCAATATTTAATATTTTATGAATAGTTGAAGTATTATAGTTTTTGTTAGCTGATTACATAAGATTTTTTTGTACTTAGATATTAGTAGTGAACATTTCAATTTAAAGATAGTATTGTGGGAAAGTTTATTGCACTTATTCATAATTTATTTCATTATTTATCTATTATTAAAATAAATATATTATTATAGAATGCCCTCATGAAAGAGTATAAGATTTTTTTCTATATAAATATTTTTCAGACATATCAAATTAAGAATATATTAGTTTCAAAATTTGTATTGTAAAGATGAATATAGATATATTCCAACAGATTTGTGCATTATTTTGCATGGAAGATGCTCATTTTGGATCATTATTTAATAATATTTCATTAAATGATTTGATTCTTTTAGGTATTAAAGTTTTATATTTCCTTATTTTAAATTCTATGTTCTTTTTTAAGGTATAGAATGTTAAGTGATATTCATGACAACCTGATATTAGGTTCTAAGTTTAGGGTATGATAATTAGCTATTATACAACTTGCATTATTGAAAATAATAATGAATGAATTTGGACTAAGTTAATTTTAGATTAGTTGTAGTTCTACAATTAAAGATATAAATGGTGCTCAGATGTATCATTATTGAGTTACAATTTACATTAGTGTAAGTATCATCATTCTAATTGCAACATTGTATAGATATAAAAAGGAATAGATTGAAAATAAAAAAAAACAAGAAATGCTAAAGCTAACTACAAATTTATTTATTTATCCCAAGGAGAAGGAACTGTGTCATTCTGGCTTATATTTCATAATATTAACTTAATGGAGACAACAAGATGGTGGCCTTCAGTTACTTAAACAGGTAAAAAGAGAAAATACAATAAAGAATACATTATGTATGGATTTTCATATGAAGATAAAGTATTTCCTAATCTCATGTGTGCTGTGTGTGTAAAAGTATTATATAATGCATCATGAAATCTTTTTTTTACTCTTGTGACATTTGTAAACAAAGCATACTGGTTATACAAATAGATGCAGTTTTGTCCATGCCTAGTAATATATAAACTATGATATTGTTATTATCATCAGCTAACAAAGATAAGGAGAAGGAGCATGGAACTCCTATTTTATTAGCTAGTATATTTTTAAGTGATGGTAAGAATAACATTATAACTGGGAATTTAAATTTCTGTCAAATGATACCATTCTATCTATGTTTGGAAAATAATATATGCAAAAGATAAAAACTATTTTTATTTTGAATAATATAAAAAAAAATAATTCATGGTTCATCTGATGATGTTGGAGTGAGGGTAAAAAGAAAAATCAAAAATAGTGTTTTTTTTTACTGTTTGAGTTTATTAAAAAAACTATGTTGCATAGAAATAAGCAACATAAGTTTTATTATAAAATATATGAAAGTCTGTCAGAGTATGCAAGAAGTGAGAATTCAGTGAATGGTATTGTGAGTGACACAAAAATAGATAGAAATCTAAATCAGATTTTGACTCTTGTCTTTACAGGAACATAATCAACATAGGCTCAAATATGACATGGAATCATGGTTGCAAAAACTTATGTCTAGAAATTAACATCTTTCTAAGAAATTATAAGTCATTCTAGATGAAGCTATTAAAGTAGGTAATTTTATAAAATAAAAAATCCACAAACTGTAGAATTTTCAAGGTGTTAACTGAAGACATAAGATTTATTTTCTAACTGTTCTATCAACCAGCAGATGATTTTGTCATGGCAAAGTCTTTATCAATTGATTGAACTTAAGACATAATGGTCAGACTTTTTGAAGCATATTCTTTTCAACTCACCTCCACATTATATGATTGTGATTAGATTCAGGCATTTACATATTGCTTTCAATAGGTAATTTAATTTGGTACTCCATTCAAAGTTTCAGACAAAATTAAACCTATGATCAAAAAATTACACTTTTCTGTATTGAAAAATGGCAACCTGGAGTATTTGAAACTTTATATACTTTCTGATTAGAAAATGTTCTTCCTGGAAACGAATGGAAAAATAACATTTGAGATAATTAAAATTATTTTTGAGAAAGTATTTTGTTAAATTTGGAGAAAACAATTTTTATATTGCAAACCATTTTGAAGAAGAATATTTTCGAGCTTCCAGATTATAAATCAAGAAAACAGATTAGATGATGACATTTCTACTGATACTACTTTAAAAACTCAATTCGAATAACCAAGCCTCATTATCTTTTAAGCAGATATCACCAGAAAATAAAAATTGCTGTACGACAGAGTTACTGTTGCCATTTCAAAATTAAGCTGTATCTTTCATCAGCTCAACCTGATTTAAAATAAAATATTTTTCAAAAAAAAATTTAAGGATCATATTACACTATCATTGTCAGCAAAATTTTAGTTATGCGTTTTTTAAATATTATTTCAAAATATTTTAATTAATGTATTGTAGTTTTGTACATAGTATGAGATATATTTGATAGAATTAGATGTATCTTTTAATTTGTTGTAAGTAAATATATGAGTAATGTATGCCTACATTGTTATTCCATTGCTGTTTAATTGCATCTCACTCTTGTATTTACAGTTAAAGCATATTAATTTGAAATAATTGCAACTGTAATACATACAAACATTTTGATAATATAAATGGTACAGTTTATGAAAATGTAATGTGAGATGTTTTTACTTGAATCTATTACTTTTGAGACTTAATAATAAACATATATGCATTGTTTCATTTAGTTATTATTCTATAGTCTATAATATTATTTTAGCCAAAACAGGAAAACTTACCACACGCACTGCCACACACAGCAAGCTAGAGTAATCAATAAAAGGTGGCTGCTGATTATTCTAGCTTGCTGTGGGTGGCAGTGCATGTGGTGAGTTTTCCTGTTTTGGCAACAGTTGTGCACAAGCATAAGAGATGGTGGTTATGTGATGTTTAATATTATTTTAGCTTATTCATTTACAGTTAAAACATGTATACCTAATGTAACAATAACTATATTAATTACAAACATTTTACTAATAAGAAAAACAAAAAAGGTTGAATGGCTTTATGACTTGATAATTTGTAAGAACTTTGAGCACTAGTAGTACCATCACTGAAATTGATTTTAGGACCCCACATTCCAGAATCTAACACTATTTTAGCTCTAAAATTCATGTAGATTATAAAAGGGGTATCTTGTTTAATAAATTAAGAGACTTGAATGAATTACATATCCAAAGTAATTTTACAATTAGTTGTTAGTTTTGTTTCAAAATTTGCAATAATAGATAAAAATTAAATTATAACATAAATAATAAATAAAATCAATTCATATCATGTTACTTAACTTGATAAGCTTGTAATTATAAAATAATATAATGAGCATGCTAATAGCTCTAACAAGCTTTATCGATAAATGCCACAAGAGAAAGCATTTAAAATATCTATCTAGAAATTGTCCCCAAACCAGTTTCAAACTATTGACTCTCCTCGGTGAAGTGTTAGGACAATTAGAACACTAGATCCAAAGTACCAATATAAGGCCAGCATTTATCTGATACTTAACTATTAAATATAAAAGATAAATAAGTTTTGGCTTTGACTTTTTATTTTGGATCTGTGTCTGAAATATCCTAGTCTCTCACTGAGGAGAGCCAATAGCTTGAAACTGGTTGGTGAATGGAGATTATTTCTAGTAAAGATTTTAAATGCTCTCTATTGTGGCATTTATCATAAAGCTTATTAAAGCTATTAGCATGCTCATTGTTTTATTTTATTCTATAACATAAATATAGATAATCATAATAATTTTTTATTATTATTATAAACATCTAAAATTCTAAAAAAAAGATATTATAAACATCTAATGAACAAAACAAGTAACTTGCAAGTAAATTTTAGTTCTTATTTCTATGTAACCTTTTGTAATAATATTAAAGCAATAGAAAACATTATAGCTAAATAAACTGTATTTCCCATGAGCACATTTTTATTAGATATAATATACAAACATTTTTAGAGTGAAATTTTTAATAACATTTAATACTATTATAAATTATCAACAATCATGTGTAATGTAGATCTTCTTTGTACTGGTAAATAAAAGAAAATAAACAGAAAATAATTTATTTATAAATAAAATAATTATATTACATCTTGTTAGTAATGTTTATTAATGTTTATGAAAAGTGAAGCAGCGTTTGTTATAACTTAATTAAATATAGTTAATAACATTAAAAATTTATATGATTTATAAGTATACATGTTTTTATAACTTTTTAAAATAGTTTTGTATTATTTTTTCCTGTTATTAAGTAAAATTTAACAGTATGATTATATAACTAAAAAAAGTAATTGTAAATGCTATATATTTTTTTACTAACTGCTTGTTTAAATAACAATCATTTAACAGATGTAACATTGATAACACAAACATATTCATAGAACAACCAAATCTGAGTGTTATTATGCTAATTCACAAGATAGATTTCTACAGAATCATTTTAAGTTAACTTGGAAATAACAACCCTTCATATATTAAAGCCTTTCTATCTATCAGATAAAAAATAAATTGGTATGGTTATAATGAAGAGATATTACTTCCAAGTTCATTTATAGGAATTTGACTTGTCTATTATCACTAATCTTTTTGAATTTTCTGGTTCTATAAATATCACACTACCACTATTTCCTATGCGTAAACAAGCTGTTAAAATAGAGGCAATATTCTCCAGATAGTAGTGCCATCTAGTGCAAGCCTAAGTAATCAATGAATGTAAGAAGGTTTGTGCATAAAATTCCTATCCATAGCCTACTCATTCAACATCACCAGACTATTTTCTTGCTTTTGGCTTTCATCAGTGATGAACCTTGGATCTGAGAGCACTGCACCTAGAGCTTAGGATCTAATACAACCCTCAAGCACTTTATCTTTTATTTATTTGGTCAACTATAAATCTATGAGTCCGAATAATCCAGAGTTATTGTGTTTTCATTTTGGATTTATAGCTTTATAGTTAACTAAAAAAGTAAAAGGTGACTGCTGGAGGGTTACATTAGAGACAAGATCTAGGTAAAAACCTTTCACTTCCAAGACTTCTCACTGATAAAAGCCACAATCTAGAAACTAGTCTAGCAATATTCATTGAGAAAGCATTAGATGGGGATTTTATGCACAAACCTTACATCCATTGATTACTCTGGCTTGCACTGGGTAGCACTTCTGCATGGAGAGTTTTACATCTGTTCTATGAATCAATAGAAAATGATTTTAAATCATGTTATTAGGCTGAATAATATTAATTCCATACAGACATGAAACATGCATATGCTTTTTTAAACTTTTCCTTAATGATATGCACTAAACTTTTGTCTTAAAAAATATAACAACAATAATTTTTTAAATTACAAAATATATGATAAAACATGAACAGCTATTTACTCTGGTAATTACTAATTATTAAAGCTTACTGTAGATGGCATTAGTGTAGAGAACAGCTTTGCTTTTATTTTTTGTAAGTAATCTTTAAAATAAAAGAAGTGCATCATGTTGTATTATTTCATTCAAAATATTTTTTAGTGAATTTAGATGTTCGTTCCAGTTTCAATTACAAATTTTTAGATTTCAATGAAATGATTATTATCTAAATCATCTTAATTATATGAAGGGTATTATGTCTCTAGTAAAGATGGCTTGCATTCAGGAAAGTGAAATTTATATTTATCCATTTTAAAGAATATATAAAAAAATGAATGCTAGTAACTCTATAGTAATGTTTAACAAATTGGTATTATCTGAGTGGATTATAATTAATGAGCAGAAAATTGAAGAAATTAATAATTTAACAGGAAAGAAAAGAATTAAAACAAAAGTTGTTATATGAAAACATATTTTAGAATCATATTTAATGTGTATATAACATTTTACATAAGTAAAAAAAAAACATTTTAGGCAGTTTGCCTGTTTAGGGCAATATGAGTAAAAAACATATTGTACCTTGAACTGTAAATGACACAATAATTGAAAATGACATCAGTAGACAAAAATTATCCTCAGAAAAGATCTACATAAGATAACACATTAGTTTTTAAAGGTAAACAATAAATCATTCCAAATCAAAACCACTGGAAAACACCTCACAGATCAAACAACAGAGATTGTAAAAGATATTCAATTATTACAACAGACAAATGCTTAGCCAGAACACAAATGAAAAAAATCTACAATACTAACATTGTAATTTTCGTTTTAATGTAAATAACATTATACCCAGTCAAACTTATTCACATTTAAATATTATAAACAAAATAGCAATGACGATTATGGAAAAGCCTCCTTCCCTTTATATACAGTTACTATAAAAAGATCTGACTTTTATACTGAATATTATCAATGAAAGGAGGATTATGGGATGGGAAAGTGCCACAAATTTCTACTGCTTTCCATGAAATCAACATGAAATACTTTCATCATGAAGTATTATTAACAATTAGGAAATAACAGGAAAAGATTAATAGTGCAAATAAATGTGCATTTTTCATAGCAATGAGGAATCCTCCTATATTCAAAAAGTGAATAAATTTACCCCCCTCCATCAAATTTACGCCAACAGCCTACTTTTTTTAAATAAAAAAAACTAAATATGTTTTTTTTTTCAAAAGAATAATAATAATTAAACAAAATTTTATGCTTTATGAAGCCAAAACATTTCTCAAAATCTGAAATAAATTATGAATGCATTTTTTTTTCCAAAGGTAAAAAAAAGATTTTTCAAACTAGTAAAAGTTGCAAAGAGTTATAACAGAGAATAAATACATCGATGAGTGTAAGTGCGGCTTTACTTCCTACTAAATGAAATTATATATATATATTACGATATAATTTGACTTGGAGCTTACGATTATTTAATTACAAAAAATATATTACATTTAACTAGTTTAAGGGACTTGGGTGCCATATTGAATTTTTAAAAAACTGACTTGAGACACAAATTTTTACAATAACTTCAGTTTTAATAATGTTAAAGCAAACTGCTTTACATTGATAAAAACTAGAAAAACTAAAAAAAAAAACAATAAGACTAAAACAAATAGTGATTACCAGTAAAAAAGTAAGAAACATAAGATATTTCAATATTTGAAATAATCATTACTTTATTGTTTGTTCATAATTTCTAATTTATCATTAATTAAGTTTAAATTACATCTTCATTGATAATTTCTTTGTATTTCTCACAAAATTATCTTTGAAACCATATATAATACTTCTTACTGGAGATAATCTATAGCTTCTTAATCTCCAAAAGTATTCACATAAAAATTCTTCATTTTCATGTTGTACCCCAAAAGTTAACAAATCTCAAGGCATCTATAAGACAAAGATTCATCATAATAAAAAATACAAAACAAATCATTTCCAGAAGGTGGATATGCATTTGTCATCAGAGCAATTGATTCTTGTCTATCTAACACTAAAACTTGTAGGCTACTGTCTATATCAATGATGAAATGAGTTTCATCTCTTCAATTTATATTTTTTGTGTATACCAGTAATGTTTACATTCTTTATGCTTACCATTGATGTTATCTTGTTATATTTATTGTTCCACAGAGATATAATTTATTTGCATATAGCTCTTTTGTTAGCTATAGACTTGAAAATAATGTGATGCAAAATGTGGCAAGACTACGGACTCCACTACAATGAGCACCAAGGGTTTTATACATAAACATTGTGGTTTATTACAACATAAACACACCATTTGAAATCTCTCTTTACTGATTTTAAGTATTTATATTTTTACATGGTACTATGCCCAGTAAATTTTGTGATTACTTACATCTGATAATCAGTCTTAAATTTACATTGCACTGCTTTATAATTTTTATATATAAAAATAATTACCTGTTACACAAACACAGACATGCAAGTGCAAATGCAAGCATACTAATACAAATATAAACACGCTAATAAATTATTAAACCTTTTTCAGAATCATTATGTCTATAAAATAAGGTTGCCTCAGATTTGGACATTTGAATACATATTTATGTACTACATAATAAAGAGCATAAATGATATTATATTATATAATTTATATACTACACAGAGACACCAATACAAATGAAAACACATTAATAAATTATACCATTTATCAAATAATTAAAAAAAATTAAATTACTATTTGAATAATTAAAAAATTAAAATTGAATACTTATGACCCGATATTCTGACTGCATTTTTATCAGGATGAAGGACTTAAAATGCAAATCATCAGTGCATTTTTAATCCAATTTAATAATAAGTCTGGCCAATAAAAAAATTCTGGCTTTGTCACTGTGATGCAATCTAGTAAATGGAGCAGAAAAGAATAAAATTAATGAACCTATTAATAAAAATATTAATAAAAAATTCAAATTTTGTCCAATTTCCACTTGTGACATGTCATTTTGAAGTGAAAGTCAATGAGCAGCAACTTATGGAATTTTTATAAATGATGTGTGTAGTTTTCTTATAATTTTAAAAACATAACAAAATTTCAATAAATTAGCTGTCACTAGCGGCTATCATGCGACAATTGCTCAACACATTAAGTTTTCTTTTACCCACAACTAATTCTGAAATTATATATATTTGAATCTTATAAAAGAATTATCAAAATGTTTGTAACAAAGTATTGTCTTGGTGATGAAAAATTCAAGTTCTATTTTTTCCGTGGTGCACCTTTTTTTCTTTAACATATATTTAATTGCACCAGAACACATTTTATTGTTAAATAAATAATTATTAATACTTTTTCAGAATGCAGTATTTTTAATACAGATGCCCTTTTCTATCAGAATTTTATCAATAGTTTGTTCTGTTTTTATGAGTGGTGATTTTAATTGATTAGTACCAATTTATATCCAGAATTTTTAGCAAATTATGTATTTATTATCACTTCCACTTCACTTATCATTTTATATTTATACAATGGACAATTTTGCTATTATTTTACCTTGTATTTAAATTAATTTATGATTTATCTATTAGAATTAATAATAGTTTGTAATTATGTAATAATCTTAGTTTAAAATGCTTGAGTCTGGTTTATTTATATATATAAATTTAAGTAGAGAAGAAGGTGGGGTTTCATCTTTTTCTTGTAAAGTATCTGGCTTGTGTTTTAATTGAGAGTTCCTTGTGCAGTAGTTATTACTATCTGATTGGCTGTCATTTAAGCATTTTTAAAGCACATCTGTCAAAGATTTCAACCTTTCATATTATTATTTTCATCTGTTTGTGCTTAATAAATTAATAATATATATATATATTTCATATGATGGAATTAAAATCCATTATGTTGCCTTCATAAAATACTTTAATATAAAAAATATGGTACTTGGGTATTATTCCTGCAACCTAGGAATGATAGGACGACTTTTTCCTTTTGCGATAAAGGCATAATATTGCGAACATTAAATAAACCCTTAGGATTTGAGTTTTTTTCTCGTCAAAAAACGTGTTTTTAAACGTGCACAAAACATGCTTTGAGACTTGTCAACCGAAACTATTATATAGGTGCTTTTTTGGGCATTTTGGTATTTTTTTTCTGATTCAAAAGTTTGTTGTTTGTACATTTTAAACTTACCATTTGTTATTATTTTGAATTTGGTTTAACATTTTTAATTTCAACTGCATTATTTACTTCTGTGTTGTTGTTTTTCCAATTTCAACTTGGTTATTGACTGACTTCTGCGTTTTTGAATCTCTGAATTAAAAGTTTATTATTTAATTGTAATTGAATGAAGACGTTGACTTTGTTATTTTTTTATTCCAAAAATTAGATTGGCTGGCAGAATTCCATTTAGAGCATGTACTGGGCAATCACTTGTTCCACAAATCTTTAGGAGAAGGAGGAAGGACAGGCGGGGTACTACTGACAATCGCCATTTTGTATGCAAGAATCGTCTGCATAAGTGTATATTTCATATAATATTTTTTCTTTTTTACTTTTATAAAATATATATTTATGTTGGCTTTTTTTTTTACGGACCACTATTTTTTTTTTTTTAATTGATCGAATTAAGTAAGCTTCAAAAGTTAGTTTGTGTCCTGTACAATTTGTAAAAGTACGTGTATATCTCATATAATTGTTTTTGTAAAACTGTATTGAGTATTATTTCTGCAAACAAGGAAATATAGAAGGACTTATTTGTTTATTCGAAAAATTAGATTGCCTGGCAGTATTCCATTTAGATCATGTACTGGTCAATCACTTGATCGACAATCGATAAGGAGCAAGGACGGTGGGGGGGGGGGGTTGCTAATGACCATCGCCATTTTGTATGCAAGAATCGTCTGCGTAAGTATATATTTCATAGAACATATTTACTTTTATAAAAATATATATTTGTTGGCTTTTTTTTCCCTCGTGCAACACCGACCACATATTTTTTTTGTTGAAATTGATCAAATTAAGTAAGTGTCAAAAGTTAGTTTTCGTCCGTGTAGAATTCATAAATACGTGTTTATCTCATGCAATATTTTTTACTTTTTTTTTTTTTTTTGTAAAACTGTATTGAGTATTATTTCTACAACCAAGGAAAAATAGGATGACTTTTCACATTCGTATCAAAGCATTGCTAACTTTCTAATGTTTGATGTTGACAAAATAACAACATTAAAAAGTTAGCAGTGTATTGATACGAATGTGAAAAGTCCTCCTATCTTTCCTTGGTTACAGGAAAAATACCCAAGTACCAAAATGATAAACTAATATTATAGACAACTACATTTGAATTAATAAATAATAGATTTATTGACATCAAATCGATTTTCGTTCAAAATGAACCTTCTCAAGATGTTAGAATAAATCAAAAAATCACGTGATTTATATTAACGTAGTATACACTTATTGTTCAAATTAAAATGTAAAAATTATTAAAAAAATTTTAATGTTTAATTAATGCCTTTCAACTCAACTTCACGGATTCTTGGTGCAAAATTCAGAAACTTAGCATCCTTTAACCTTAATAATAAAGGCTTCATAAAAATTATGACAAATCAAGGACACAGTTTATAAAATTCCATCATATGAAATATTATTGAAAAAAATTTAGAAATGGTTTTAAATTAGAACGTTACTGAAGTATTAATATTAACAAAGGAAATGACTTTAGAATTTGATCCTCTAAAGGAAAATGCAAGTTTTTATATAATTCAGTGGATATAATATCTTTTAATTTATTTAAAGATTTTTGTAAACAAGATTAAAAAAACTGCTATATTGAAGATATGCCATCTGATTTCTTTTAACTCTACAGACATTTGGTATGATCAGTGTCTTCTGATTGTTGATGATAAATTTTATAAACTGTGTCCTTGATTTGTCATAATTTTTATGAAGCCTTTATTATTAAGGTTAAAGGATGCTAAGTTTCTGAATTTTGCACCAAGAATCCGTGAAGTTGAGTTGAAAGGTGTCAATTAAACATGAAATTTTTTTTTGTATACTACGTTAATATAAATCTCATGATTTTTTGATTTATTCTAACATCTTGAGAAGGTTCATTTTGAACGAAAATCGATTTGTTGTCAATAAATCTATTATTTATTAATTCAAATGTAGTTGTCTATAATATTAGTTTATATTTTTATATTATATATATATATTTGTTACGATCGTTTCATTAGACTTGAAAATTTACTGCATAGTAAATCGAAAGATTTCACATTGTTTATTTATGTAAATAAATCATTTTTTTATTATTGTTTATTTATATATAATATTTAGTGAATTAAATGTGAAGGTGTTTAAAGCTTCATGCTCTTAGTTCAATATGCTTGAGTCTGGCTTATGAATATATATATAAATTTAAGTAGAGAAGAAGATGGGGTTCCATCTTTTTCTCATAAAGTCTCTGGCTTGTGTTTTAATTGAGAGTTCCTTGTGCAGTCATTACTATCTGATTGGCTGTCATTTAAGCATTTTTAAAGTGCATCTGTCAAAGGTTTCAGCCTTTCATGTTATTATAAGTTTTTATTGTAAATAAATCTATTTTATAGCAAAATTATTTTTGAATAAAAACTTGTTTATATATTTTCATCATTATATCCATACAGTTAAAATGATATATTTTATGTATATAGACAAGTACTATTTGAAATATGTGCAAATGTTTATGTGTACATATAATAAGTGGATTTAATTTCAAGCACTTAAGCATATATCCATGACCCACATGTTAACACACATATATATCTTATTATTATTAATTTTATTATATATATCAACTAAATTTTATTTTGTATTTAAATTAATTTAAGGTTTATTTCTTATTTCTAATCTCCATATATGACATTTTTATAAGTGTATTAAACTTTATCTTGTATTCGTCAAACGTATTTGATTTAATTTAATGTAGTTTCTTATCTGTTTGCTTTTAATCTTTTCCTTTATGTATCCCCATGTAATAAAATTTTCTAATTACGTAATAATCGTAATGGAATATTTTATTATAAATAAATCTCTTTTATAAAAAAAATTACTGAATAAAAATTTATTTTATGTAGTATCTATATATTTTCATCATTAAACACATACAGTTATATTTGAAAATATGTTTTAATATGCATGCACAAGTATAATTTGAAATGCGCGTAAATGTTTATGGTACATATAACAAATGGGTTTAATTTCAACATTTAATCATATATGCATAGATAATGATAGATGCGCAACACATATGTAAAGTGAATAATAGAATACTTGTGTTATGCAGTAATGTAGTATAATACATACATATACTCCAAAGGTATTATTTACAACACTATACACATTTCAATAAAATAGGTACACATTTTACAATTTAACTCATAAAATTCAAAACAATTTTCAAGGAATTTTGAATCAAATTCTTTTAATGATCCTATTTCAGTTACTTTAACATTTTTATGCCTTTAAAACATTTTTTTTTTTTTGAATAAAGTAAAATAGTTCGGATTTAAAACTTAATTTTTTGAAACATCCATCATCATCACCATCATATATAAAATACTATTTATTTTTCCTTTTTTTACATCTATGTACTTGAAAATATAAATATATTTCTATATATTGCTATTAATGGTGTAGCGTGCCTTACATTTGTTTTTTTATTATTATTAAAATAACTTTATTGATAACAAACAACTATACACAAATATCAACATATTTACAGTAGAATAAATTTATGTTACATAAAAAATATGATTATGCTGTGTGCATAATGGTTCAAGTGACAGGATAAGTTGTTTAATTGTAATGAAGTGTGATTCAAACTTGAAGAGAGACATGTTTTATTATTACATACTCATGGTAATTAAACTATAAAAGTGGCTAGATATTTGTTTTTAAAGGATAAAATCTTATGGGGAGGGTTAGTGGAAATAAAGATTTAAGCTATGAAAGAGCAACTGTAGTAGATAGTCGATTGCCAAGTTTTAGTAATAATGTTTCTGGGTAAAAAAATTGAGAAAGTAAAAGTATGAGTTAAACCACTTTTTGTTACTTTTTTAGTATATTGTATTTTTATTGTCAAATACTACAGAACAGGGCATGAGTCATATAGTGCTTAGAATGTGAATAATTACAGATGCATTATAGGCCTGGAAGTAATATATATATATATATATATATATTATAATGATCAGGGAGAAAGGAGTCTTGCTGTATCTACACTACAAGGGCGCCATCTAGGCATTTGAACCTAGAAAATTTATATAGTAGGCAGATACGTAAGTTTAGAAAAAAATATTTTGTATATATTTTATTCCGACTGTTAGCCCAATGTCACTAGCTCAGTGGAACAGCAGAGATTTATATTTTATAATAAATTCTTATCTAAGAATATTAAAAAAAAAGAATAAATTAAGCCACTGCCAGTAATTAACACACAGACATTTATTTACGCACATATAAATTTTAAATCATTTTAGCATAACTTTTACTTTGGATTTTAATTTGATTTTAGAATTTGATTTTACATTTTAACTTTTATAAGCTATTATAAGTTCGCACAGATGAGTTTAGTATTTTTTATTTAGAGTCTTGAGTATGAATAGACTACATAGATTGCATTTGAAAAGAAAAATATTTTATCCCCGATTTAACCTTAGGCCAAAAGTTCACAGCCAAACGAACATCAATCTATCTGATATATCGATGTATTCAATGTAGTATGAATGCAACAGCACCAAAATGGCATACTGTCAGGAATGTACATTTGAACAGCATGGTTAATAGACAGCATTGACTCTCAACCAAATAGGAATGCTACATCTATCGGCAAGAAGACAATAAACAAAAAACTCCATAGGAAGGGACTGCGTTCTCCGTCTTACTATCCCTTCCATAGGCAAAAAGGGGTGTGTGGCACATAAATTGATCCTGCAAGTAGCGAATCTCATACTACATCTACTAATTACACCGATATATCCAATCCATTGACCCAATTTAACTACAAAACAAATAAACTAAGATTACCCTCCCTTAAATTAACATATATAATTTTACAAATCTATGCAGACATTCATGCCTGAAATAAGTTTACTTTAACGAAAAACAAAAATCATAAAACTTAAAAGAACAAAAATAAATAAATAGAAATGATTTTAAATTAAAAAAATGCATCAAATAACATTATTAATATTAATTTATGTTGGTCAGATAGGATTCTATTTCTATCATTTAAATACTGGGAAAGTTTATATTTTAGAGTTCTTATTGTTTTCAAATTAATTAATGTTCATTAGGTTTCATAAAGTTTTTACAATTTTAACAAGTCCATAGTTTCTAATTTCTTGCAGTTGCTTGCCATTTGGAATCCAGCATTAAATCCCCTGATGATCCTGTGGTCCTCAATATAGAAAAAATGATGTTTCATTTTTTTTTCTTTATAACAACTGAAGAAATTGAAAGTGCATCTTTCAATCCCTTCACCTCCAACTCTCTGACTTAACACATCTCCGTGCTCTCTTAAATTTTCTTCACTCACTAAAAATTTATTTCCAAACTTTTTTTTTATATGTAAACTTTTGGATCCAATGGGCATTACATCATCGATGATGATGATCCTTTCACTGAGGTCTGATTCCCCAATGAATTTCTTTCATTGGCCATTCTGTTCCTATTGTTTTTCCTCTCCTATCTGACCTTTGCTTATGAATTTTGAAATGCCCAAGGGCTAGTTTATTTTTACTAATTAAAATTAAACATTTCCATTTTATACAATAGAATTAATTACATTTTTTTGCAAACTTAAAGATATATTGGTTCTCATCTGATCCTTCGTGTCAGCCATGGGTGGCACTATTTCTAGCTAAATTTCTAGAAATATGCCATTTCCATGGCCACACCCAAGCCTTTAAACATTCTTTCTAAAATAAATCCTGGAAAGATTGTTAACTCGGAGTTAAGTCTTGTTTCTATGCTAAAAGGTAAAATGTTAACTCGGAGTTAAGTCTTCTTTCTATGATACAATCTAGAAAAAGTGTTAACTCGGCTTAGTGACTAACAGTGTGGCTTTTTCCGATGCTAAATGCAGAGGAAAATGTTGTAGTTGTTTGTGTCATGCACTATATCATAATTCTGTGTTATGTATTTGATGTAACAATATCGTACGAGGGTGTGTTAATTTGATCGTGTCAAAAGTATTTAAATTTTCATTGGGGCCTTTTTTTAAGATGAATTGATGAACTGTTACCTTTTAACAATTTAAACAGTGTCATGATTATTCCTTGTAAAGCTATAAGCCTCCTAAATTCTCGATTAGGGTGGGTTAGCATACCAAAATTTTTAAACCATCACACTTTGAATTATGTTTTAGCGAGAAATTTTCTGAAACTAAAGAAGATGGCTAATTCAAACAACAGAAAAACTTGAAAAGATGGGAATTGCCAGACCCAGAAGCTGGTGCTGGAATATTTCTACAGCAAAAAAAACCCATCCTGCTGCTGAAAGAAAAAATTGGATTGTGCGGCAAATATATGCAGATTTGAGGTCCAAAAACATCTTTGGACTTTCATTTGTAAGTCTCGTTGTGGCCGACAGAAATGTTCACTTCATAAAGACAAGCTTGTTTGAGGGATTCCAAATGGCCTTCGTCAAAAATAAAAGTAACTTCAATTTTTATTTTAAACGTACATCCCTTCTTCTCCCAATAATTGTTGTCGTCGGCAATCAAATGTCAAATAAAAGAAGTAACTAAAATTTTTATTTAAACATAGCCCAAAAAACCATTTTTCTCCCAATAATTGTTGTCATAGGAAATCAGATGGTCAAATAAAAGGAACGTCATTAATTATTCTTTAATCGTATAGAAAAAAAACCCTCCCACTAATTGTTGTTGGCAATCAAATGTAAACCAATCAAAGTAAGACCGTAAATTATTAGTTAAACATAACCCAAATTACTATTTGAACATACACCGAAAAAGACCCGCTCTTGTCAATCAAAATTAAAGAAACAACAACTATTATTGTCCCATTATCAAACCGAATATTATTTGGGAAAACGCAAATAATTTATAAACGGAAAAAAAAAGAAAGTCAAATCGGTCGTCAATCAAATGGTAACCGATAAAAGTCACTTAAATTTTTTATTTAAACATACACACAAACAAAAAATAAAATGCAAAACCCTTTCTCCCAATAATTGTTGTCGGCAATCAAATGTCAGAAATAAAAGTAACATACAATTATTCTTTAATCGTACACAAAGACACCCCTCCCACTAATCGTTGTTGGCAATCAAATGTAAAGTAGTAAAAGTAAGGTAAACCAATTATTTTTTAAATGTAACCCAAATTACTATTTCAACATACACTGAAAAAGACCCACTCTTGTCAATAAAAATGAAAGAAACAACAACTATTATTGTCCCATTGTCAAAAAATATTAGGTTTTGTGGAAACCAAAACCATAATTTATAAACGAAAAAAAAAAAAAGCCAAATCGGTTGTCAATCAAATGTAACCAATAAAAGTAACTTCAATTTTGATTTAAACATACACACAAAAAACAACCCCTTTCTCCCAATAATTGTTGTTGGCAATCAAATGTAAAATAAAAGGAAGGTAAATTAGTATTTAATCATCACCCCAAAACACCCACCCATCTCACTAATTATTGTCAGCAATCAAATGTACACCACCACTAAAAGTAACGTAAACTACTATTCTTTAAATGGTTAACCCACCCCTTCTCCCAATAATTGTTGTCTACAATCCTACACACAAAAAACACCTCTTCTCCTAATAATTAGTGTTGGCAATCAAATGTAAACCAATCAAAGTAAGACCATAACTTATTATTTAAATGTAACCCAAATTACTATTTGAACCTACACCAAAAAAACGCCCTCTTGTCAATAAAAATTAAACAAACAACTATTATTGTCCCATTGTCAAAAATATTTATTTTTAGAACCAAAACCATAATTTATAAACGAAAGGAAGTCAAATCGATTGTCAATCAAATGTAAACTGATAAAAGTAACGGTTTTAATTTTTATTTAAACATACACACAAACACAAAAAAACACTTCTCCTGATAATTGTTGTCGGCAATCAAATGTACACCTATAAAAGTAACATAAGTTATTATTTAATCGTACACAAAAACACCCCTCCCACTAATTGTTGTCGGCAATCAAATGGAAACCTATCAAAGTAACGTCAATTATTATTTAAAGATCCATCCAAAAAAAGCCCATTCTCTCTTAAATTTCGGCAATCCAATTTTACAAAAACAGTAATACTATTTAAAAAAAAACAAAATACTATTTGAACACATACCAAAAAAGACCCTCTTGTCAATAAAAATTAAAAAAAAAAACAACTATTATTATCCCATCGTCAAAAATATTATTTGGAAAAAATAATTCAGAATAGAAAGAAAATTAAATTTTGTAAACAAACAAAAAAAAAGTCAATATTAATAGAGAATCGCTGGCCCGGAAACATTATATTAATGTGTTTTTGGTTAGAAATCGCACCACCCGCAGCTGACATGAAGGATCAGATGAGAACCGATATATTTTTATCTCTAAATGTTTTTAAGTTTTTGCTTTTAAAATACTTTTTTTCTTTTTAATAAAGTTTTATTTTAATAATTTTTTTAATCTGTGTGATTTTATATATATACGAGTTTAAGATAGAATTGATTTTCAATTTTCATATATTAAAAAAAAAAGAAGTTTTTAAATGCAAACTTTTCAATGTCTCAATTTTTTTAAAAAAATAATGTAATGGCATATGTGCCCGTTACAATATATATATATATATATATTAATAATTGCTTGGGATTTATTCTGCCATTGTAACATGAATAGGTATAGAGATAAAAAGTATGGACAGCTTTGAGAAAGGTTTGGTACTTTTTCTGGGTATTTATTGCACAACACACATGTAGGTCCAAGATTTAGCTTAAATAAATCTTTAAGAAATATTCTTATTGGAATGGTACCCTGTAATAAATTTTAAAAATTTTTAAGCATTGTTGATGAGTACAATGATTTTGGAACTTAGATAGAGTTTTAGAAATTTGAAGGGTTTTCAATAGAAATCTGGAAGGATAAACTATTTATTTAAATCTTTATATAATATACCAATGAGAGATTTGATGTTATACCCATCTAATAGATAAGTGTACTCAATAGCATGACTGTAAAAAATGACAAAATTGAAAAAAGCAATGATATTGAAAGAGGAATGGCACTAAGTACTGGATTAGTAAGTATCACAATATACATTATTTTATTTCTTGTTTTATATTTGGAAAATGTAATATCCTAATTATAAAAGAATGACAGATTACATTATGTTCAAAATTAATATAGTTAGTAAAAATTGTCAAATAATTTATGGCTCAGGAATTTATAAAAAATTTGAGCACCAGAAGTGAGATGACACAACACAATCCATAGTCTTCCATTTTTTGAATATGCACCTCTACCACTGCACCAAATCACACAACTTAATATAATTAGTAATAAATTTTTAAAATCAAAAAGACACCATATGATCCCAGTTTATATAATGCTGTTAAGTATTTTTTTTCTCCATGCTTATGATATCTGGTGTATGTTTTGATATACCAATAGATGCCAAATGGTTATGCTTAGTAAATCCCCACTTAATTCCATCCCATCCAACATATATAGGTTAGTTTCCAGTTTATGACTATTGAGGAGTTTTGAATCTACTAGAAGTGCAACTGGATTTTTTTGAATTTAAAGCATCTTTTCTCAAGCAACCATCGAGCTACCACCCCAAATTAAAAAAAACAAACAAACATATCAATGTTTTAATCTAAAATCAATTTGCCATTATGATCCTATAGACCTGAATACCAGTTCAATATTTGTATATTATAGTGTTATTAGGTTTTTAAAATTATTATAGGCTTCTCCATTCTTTAGTCAGGATTGGTATAAAACCAATAAGATATTACATAATTCCAGATTATATGATACTGTTTAATAACAAATTGTTTTTTTCCTCTTCATGGTAGTAAATGTTATAGTTATCCAATAAATCCTATGTCAGTGTGTTTTATAAATCTCTATCTAATGTTGACCCATCTGACATCTTCAGACTAGTTTCTAGCTGATAGCTGTCTGAAAGCAATGAAATGCTGGAAAAACCAGAACTAAAAATGTTCTGAGGACCCAACACTTCAGAGTATAATATTCCACCATCGCAGTAAGCCAGAAAGCACAGTAAAATATTTATTAAGAATAGATAAATTAATATAATACATATATAATTTTTTTAAAATCTTTTGTGTTACTTTTTTTGAAAAACAATTCAAATGCCCACCTTTTCCTAAAATATATTCTCCCATGGGCTTTAATCATTTCTGTTGCTATACCGTTTGATAAGGTTTCTTTTTAAATTCCACCCATAAATCTCTCATGAGCTTTAATCATTTCTGTTGCTATACCTTTTGATAAGGTTTCTTTTTAAATTCCACCCATAAAATTAGAAATTTTACTTTAACAAGATAATATAGGAAACAGCATTGTCCAAACATGTTTTCCATATACGTTTTGGTGATTTCAAATAAAATGAGATTCTCAGTTTATTTATCTGACAGATATTTGAGTTTTTGTGAGATTTAATATTGTTTATGCAATGGATAAAATAATCTTTGTCATAAATAGATTTAGGTAGTTAATGCACTTGGACTTTTTGTTTCATTTAAACAAACTTGAATAAAAAAAAGAAAACAAGATATTTTAATCTCTAACAATATTTATGTAGTAAAATTTCATAATATTTTTTTATTGATTTATATATATAACTTACCAAACAAATGAAAGATGAAAGTGTTATAGGTAAATTTGGTTATGGTAATAGAAATGAGAGAGGACATAGACTTGTGGAGTTTGCAGAAAAAGAAAAACTTTATATTATGAATTCTTTTTTTGAGACAAATGTTAAAAGGAAATGGACATGGAAACATACAAATAAAGGTACAGCAGAATTGGATTATATTTTGACTAACAGAAAATACATATTTCAAGATTGTAATGTTCTTAATAAGTTCAACACAGAAAGTGATCATAGATTAGTAAGATGTAAGATATGTATTAATGCAAAACTAGAGAGACACCAATTACTAAGAAAAACAATATTTACAGTTGATATTACTAATTTTCAGAAACATTTTAATGAATTTAAATTAGAACTTGCAAATCCGTTTCAAGTATTAGTATATTTTGAATATGATTTAGATTTGAATGAAATTAATAATAAAATAACTGATACACTTTTAAAAACTGCAACAACGATAGCTGGTAGAAGAATGTCACAATTGACCAATAAAATTTCTACTGAGACTAGAGAATTAATGAAGAAAAAAAGGAATATGAAGATATATAAAAACAATGCATTAAAATAGATTGATGATCTCGAATTTTGTAAAATGATATGAAAAAGAGTTAATAAAGATATAAGAAAATATAATTGTGAACTAGCAAGAAAGGCTGTAGAAGAGAATAAAAGTCTCAAGAGTGTAAAGCAACATTTGGGTATTGGTAGGAAATATATCTGCAATAAGAAAAAAAGATGAAACTATTCCTAAAAAGAGAGATGACATCATGAAATGGGTAGAAGACTTCTGTAAAGAATTATATAATAATAAAGATGAAAAACCCAGGAATACAAATACATATATCATCATGACAATTTGACATTTACTTGAATTGTGAGGGAAAAAAGACAAATATGTAAACAAATTTATACAAAAAAAATAAAAAAGCTATTCCTTTACCATTAGAAATATTAATAACAAAGAGACCAAAAAATATATTATTATCCAACACTAAAGGATTTCAAGTGTCCATTCTTCACTCTATCTTTTACAGCATGATGATTTTATGTAAACAAGTTTTTATTAGATTTCTTTGTCCAATTTTTTTCTCTCCTTTCTTTATAGGCTTGAGTGTAGTCGCATTAGTGACCATGTGGATGGGTAAATGGTTGTTGATAAAATATTTTCATTTCTTAGCTTTATTATTTCTATTTTGTTCCAAAAGATATTTGGATGCCTCCTTGTGTTTGTATTATATGTAAATGTGCATCTGGTACACCATAGTGAGAATAGTGTAAATGTACTGGCTTTAATGTGTGCAAAGTTACCTTTTGCATAGGATTGAAGGAGTGTTTGTATAGTATACTTTCTATTTTTGAATAAATTACGAATTCCAGCCCGAATATTACCTAATGTAAGACAAGAAAAAATATATGTGACTGAGCTTTTTTTTGGAATAATGCCATCAATGATACATTTATTTTTATTCAAGAATTATATCATCACATGGCCGAGATAAAAATTTATCTAATAATATCTACTTTGATTCACAAAAACGGAATGATTTCATTCATTTTTTTTTAATTAGCCTGCAAAATAATTAACGTAATATTGTTATTTTGTTTGCAGAAAATAATAATTTATGCTTTATGTGCTCCATAATTGAAAAGTATTTATAATTTTTTTTATATATAATAGATTTTAATAATATATTTTCCTAAATTAATCATTTCACTTTCCATGTCAACTGATCAAATTTTACATTAAATTATTTAAGATAGAAAACATCTTATCACAACCATTTTGACATTTACTATTTTCCAAAAGATTTTTAAAAATACTGTCAGAGGTTATTATATTATCTTTCATTTTGTCTAATTTTGGAAAATTACATATATAAAAATAAATGAATTATTTTCAGCCACAATCTGTAAATCAATGTTTTTAAGTTTAACATATTCAATGTGAAAAAATATTTTTACATGATCCATTACAAGCAACAGCTAATTGATTACAATTATTTTTTTATACTTACCACTGTGCTTTTCTATTTAAATTTTAGTAAGAATTATCTCCATTAAGTGTTTCAAACAAAATATTATAATTAACACATTTCAAAACACTTGATCTATTAAAAACTCAAGAAGTGTTGTCTTTCTTTATTCCAATACAATCCAGATGAAATCTACTATTACAATTTTCACAAGAAATAAACTACTGTTTCTTATAAAACTGTTTAGAGCCATAAAGAATTTGTCTTTACTGGGCATGGTGTAAAATAAATTAACAGTAATGAAAATAACATATCAATATAAAAAGTCATAAAAACATAGAAGATATATAAAGAACTACACTATGTTTTTATCATTTCAATCAAACCCACAATGTCTAAAAAATGTAACATTCAGAATACAAGCAATATCTCATACCACCCCTAAGAAGAATATTTGTTTTATATAAATATTCTTTCAAAATTAATTTTTTTTATTATAAGCATTATTTATAATAGATATTAAAATATTTATACAAAACTAACAAATATATAGCCATAAAACTAGAAAAATGAAAAAATAAATTTACTTTTATCTGGATTCAAATGATTACTTTCTTAAAATCAGATATTATAATGAAATAAATTTGCTTTTTATTATTGTTGCCATTAGTTACAATAACTTTTATTATATTAGTACTAAAAAGTAGATAAAAGAGCTGTCATTAACAAAGATGGAAAAAATATAGCCATTTAGGCTGCAAGAAGTATGCAATACCATTCTATTTGAAAAGAGAGGCATACAATTTAAGCTACAAGAGATAAATTCAAACTAATTGGATTTTTCTCAAAATAAAGTCATACTTATGATGGTATTAAAACAGAGACCTGTTTAGTTTAAAAAAATAATATGAAATTAAGGAATTTGAAATTGATTGCAGTATAATATACTACTTGTAGCTGTTGGAAGATTTTAACTAGAAATAGCAATTGAATATGTGTATTTATATGTAAATATTTTATATGCTGCTTACTTCTTTTTGATTACAGATGAACATTTATATTGATTAATAGTAAATATTAATTCTTATTAAGTGCAATGTCAGTATATAATACTTAAATAAGGCTATAGTCTTATTTAAGTATTAGGTACTAATAAATAGGTGAAGTTGCACACTAATAAAGAGATGATAGTATTTGAAATATAGATCTAATTTTTGTATACGAGCCTTTTTTAAAAGTCTGAATAATAAAAATGACAAGTTACTTGCTATTTAAAATTCCTTTTGAAAAAACAATGCATAAATAATGTTTTGAGTTTATAATAAGACTAACTATTTTCGAATTTAATTCTATAATTTAATCTTAAGTTAAAAGTTACAATGGATTTTTTCCCCTACTGAGAATTAAATACTAATTATTATTTTTTTATTGTTTATTTTTTATTGTTCTTTTTTAAAAACATTAAATAATCTTTTATCTCTGATATTTAATTAAACTGATTTTTAATATTATTAATTTTACAATTTTAATATACAATAATAAAAATATCTATTACAGGATTGTGTGAAAAGGATTAATAAAAACATTGTTTAACAATAAATCTTTTGGAATGATATCTATAAATGTCTTGCTGCTTTATAATTATTAAGGCAGTGCATCTACAATGATTAAAGTATTTGTGAATACATTGTTGTCTGTCAATGATTATATTGTGTTTTATAATTATTAAGGCAATGCATCTACAATGATTAAAGTATTTGTGAATACATTGTTGTCTGTCAATGTTTATATTGTGTTTAAATTAAACAAGAATTGATTTTCAAATGTGAATGTGTATATATAAAAATAGTAATATATTTTCACTACTACTATAGTATTTGTAATATATGAGATTGTTAATAAGTTGTCATTATTGGAGTTTAAAATGTAGAATATCTGAATAGGTGTGACTATTGCTAAAGAGTGTTTTCTAGAATAGTCAAGAATCAATTAATAACCAAAGTTGATAACTATAAATACAATAAGATGCAATGTTTAATGCATATTTGCAATTAAAAATTATTGGGATGAATAACCTTTATCTTATAAAAACTATATACAAAGAATTTAAATTTTATAAGAATGATTTTTCAAATCTTTAGAAACAAAAAAAAATCATCAGATGTCAGATTACAAAAAAAACTTTTCTAGAAGAAACTTTATGTTTTAATTCAATTGTAAATTGACCAATTCATGGCATATATTAATTATTGGAATTTGCAGTAAGTGGCAGACCTGGAATAAGAAAATCATTTTTAAACGCTTTTATTAGTTTGTTTGTTAATAAGTTAATTTGTAAGCTTTTGATCTTATTCAAGTTAAAATAACATGTAAAATTTGAGAAAATGCTTGAAATTTAGTATGCAGCTATTAAGACCAGGCTAATCTATATGGAATAGTAATATTTTTTGTAGGTCATCTAGTTTTTTACACATAGACTAGAGAATGGGAAAATATTAAATATTTTGATATTTAAAACTTTTCTTAAAACTTCCATTTGTTTTAAGTAAGGCTTCTGAGAGGGTGGTATAGAAATTTTTATAAGTAAAAACATTTTTTCAAATAAAAAAAAGGTCAACCAATTTTAAACAGAAAAGTTTGTTACTGATATATTATACATGTATATTAAATACACACACTAAATATAATATTTACATAAAATGTATACATATTAACTTATTGCAGAAAATCTAGTAATATATATATATATATATGATAAACAAAAACAAGTTAAAAAAATTTTTTTTGATAAAGCTCCATCTGTGATCATAAAATGCAAGCTATAGGCAGGTTAAAAAAAATTTTTAACTTGTTTTTGTTTATCATAAATGTACCTTTGAAGGTTTTAGCAATGATATAGATTGCAGAACCTTTCTACTATGTGGTGAAACTGAACTGATTTCAGAACCATGTAGCTATCTAGTTTGTTTAGCTGGATTTTAAGATATTTACGTATCTAAAAAAAATTGTGCTTTCAAGCTAATAGGAACAGTTTACATATATGCTGTTCAGTAGAGTTGGGGTTTTACATCTAGTTTCTAGTCCCCCTAACCTTTACCGATGAAAGCCAATTAGCTTGAAACCATGGTTAAGGTTAGGGACAATTTGAAAGAGATTGAAATTTTGATTCTCTCATCATTTTTTGTAAACAAAGCTTGATGAATTATTGGTAAAGCTCCATCTGTGATCATATATATATATATACTTAGTGTGAAATTTATTTAAAGTAAATTATATGTATTAAATGAAGTTCATTTACAATACAATTTTGGTTAGCATTTTTTTAAATATAAATTTTCAATCAAAAGCAAAAATATCACATGTTTTACTTATAAGAATATTTCATATTTTTAACCACTTATATACACATATATTATTATGTACACATACTAAATATGAGATATACATAAGGGATATAATGTAACAGACAGAATCGTCTATCTCGCCAACACACTGCAGAATTCAAACCCCAAACACAAAACTGAACATTCTAGGAGGGGTTGCCTTCTACATATATTAAGTTCGAATCTAAAGTCCAAATTTCACAGCACCACCTACATGATAACGCATCTGATGCTACTACTAGTATAACCTTTTATCGGTGCCTGGTGGTCAAGGAGAAACAAAAGACTGTATGCTAAGATAAGTTTGGGTTGCTAATTAACGTCTATGGATGTACAAAAGAAATGTATAAAAGTAGATATATAGACCAAGATAGTGATAGGAATCAAGAAAATAAAATCAAAATTAGTTTTAAATGATTTCCAAAATTTATTTATATAGAAATATATATATAACACCACTGTCTGCTTATATGAGACAGGGACACGTATTAAATAATTGTTGGCATTACATTCCAATAAATGACAAAAGGTTTTAAAGCAAAATTATATATTCTATTCCTCGGGCTAATAGCATTACAATAATGTGCTTAAAGAGATGGGAACATGTGCGAGGTGCTTTGAGTAATTATAACAGTTTAATAAAATATTTGATATTGTGGGTGATATAATATTTATTGATTTCAAGAATGGAACAGACAAAAGCTTACTAAGCAATAAAGTGGGGGTGTGATCAAGGCATTTATTTGATAATAATAATTAAAGCTGTTGGGAGGTCAGTATTGCTAATAATGAATTTATTAAAGTTGGAGGGTGTGACACGGTTAAGTCATGGATGCTTTGTAAAAATAAATATATAAATAAAACAATAGTGAAATATTTGGAATGACTATGGAGGGCAGATCGCCGCTAACCCATAAGAAAATGTTGTCATGAACAGCCGAAACTTAGTGTCTGGGTGACGACTGTTTAATTCCCAGGTGTGACATTTGTGGACACACTCTGCCTGGAAACTGCAGGAAGCGAAGAGAGAATGGACTTGGCCATGTAAAAATTCTTGGAAAAGCAAAACAAAGTGGCCTCAACAACCAATTCATTTACCAGCAATACTAGACTAGTGTATAGAAAACATACTAAATGGGTTTTACTTGGATTAAGAAAAATGCCCAATCAAATTCTCAGAAATTTATTTAAAAGTCTGCACATTCTCAATGTCAATGATGAATTTTGTAATTAAAGTAGAACACAGTATTTAAAATAGGAAAATGCATGCTTGCGGTTTGAAAAGTAAGCATAGGTTTATTTACGCAATCATGCATTTGGGGACACATTTAATCATTGACCTTGCACATACTCTCATATTAGGTTCAAAATCAATAAATGTAGATTTTAAACTATTTGATTATATATATATATATATATTAAAGAACATTAGAATCGCCCTCAAATGAGTGATTTGTAAGATAATAAAAATGGGAATTATTATAAATTTAAAATATGCCTTAATAGTGGCGTCTTACTTTCAACAAAAGGGATAATTCACTCGGTCAAAGACGATTCTGACACATTATCATAATAAAATAAAATAAAGCTTTATAAATAGAAAATATTAACCCAAGGATAGAGAGCAAAACTGTTGATTATATTTGAACACGTTAAAGAAGTACATAATAAAGTTATGGGAAATAAAAGAAAACAATTTAAAATGGCTATAGCATGTTAGTTAGGAATCACAAGAGCTCTTGGGTTAATTTAGGTTACCTCTGGAGAAGCATTTGCAGGTAGATTGATGTTCGGCAGTTTTTATAATTCAGCAGCAAAATGTGGAATGTTCATATTTTTGGCAGCAGCAGCAGTTGCGGGGTTCCTTACATGATAGCTTCCGATGGTCTAGAGCAGCAGATGGCCATTCCTAAGGGAAATAGCCTCTGCACCACCCCTATTCTGACATGTCAAGGTTAGCAATTTGTGTGGTAAACATGGTAAATTAATTTGGAGACGAAAACTCGGCTTCAAGTATAAGTTCGCAGGCACGTAGCTAAAATCTCAGGAAAATATATTTTGAAGAATATTTTACTAGCACATTTCATCAGCAAATGACCAGAATGGAGAACAAAAGAAAACCCTTCCTTTATAGTAGAATTGGAGCATTACAAAAATATATTGGACTTATCAGCTGTAATCAAATCTATCCGAATGTCTAAAGGAATTTAACAAAATTTTAATTAATTTCTATTATTAATTTCCTTGTCGACATTCGAATTACAAACTAGATTTAATTAAAATTTACTTTTACTAATTAAAGAAAACCTTAAGTGGACATCTTCTGTTTTCTTAGATAATAATTACAACATGAAATAATTAAACTATTGTCCCTCATTTATTTTAATAGAAATATTTGGAATGACTTTTATTAAATTAAAAAAAATGATTTTACTTTTTTCAATTGCAATATTTGAATCTATCTACTAAATGAATATGAGTTTTATTTTAAATCAAAAATATATTATGACTGTAATATATTTTTGTAAATAGATTCAAACAAAATAACTAATTAACAATTTATAATTTTGATATGAGTTTTAAAAGGCATATCATAGTGTGTGCGCAATTACAACTTATATAACCTACTTTTTAAATAAATCTAAATTATGTGAACATATACATAATCCATAATATTTTATTTATTTGGGCATGAATTATACTTATATATAATACAAGCATTGTAGTCATGGTTTAAAATTAGGCGGGATTTTTGGTATATAAGCGTATTGTAGACACACTACGATAGATTGGGGTTCAAACTAAGGTATGAGGGTAGGAAATAGGTGAGAATAGGTGAAATGAAGATCTGCAAAGCAGACCTTACTGTTTCACATTCTCTTAGTGATGGAACAAACAAAATTGTAAAAAAAAGATCTTACAACAGGTGTCTACCTATGAAGCATGCATAAAAAAAATTTACAAGATAACCCATAATGTACAATATATAAATATAATGAAGAAACGAAACTGAATTATATACCCGGATCATATTAATAAATCTACCATCTAGCGAACATTTTGTCTATTATCCCCTTCAACAACTTTTATTTAACATTTTAAAAGTTTAACATTGGTTTATCCGATCTCCTTTCTCATTTATCCTGTGATGTGTCCATTTTTAAAAAAAAAAAAACTGACTACAATCCTAGGTCTGGTGGGTGATAACTGCCTTTATATTTTAATAATTGCAGTCTCAGATTATCAGGCCTCTTTATATTTTCTGGTGGTTGATATACACGGGGTTTCAAACTGCTGGTTGTTAATAACTGTAGCTTTAGGCTGTTGCAATTATTTGCCTTATCGGGTTGCTCCTTGGCCCATGGGCTGAAATCCAGTGCCATCATTGCCTTCACTATTTCCCTTACTTCATCTGGTTGATATATTCTTGCTATATCAGGTGGGATATTTTCCTTGTTTTCTTTAAGTACCTTGGTATTGGTGGTAAGCTTGGTTAGCTGGGTTTGAGGCTATAGGTCTCGTATATCCTTGGCTGGAAATATCTCGTCTAAATACAGTTGTGGACATTTTTTGACTTCATGAAAATTTTTTATGTGAAGATGCTTGGCTAGCTGGGTTTGATGTCCTGTGTCCCGGACATCATTTGCTGGAAATATTCTTTCCAAATGAAGTTTGGGACATTTTTTTACTTCATGGAATATTTTAACATTGACAAGCTTGGTTAGCTGGGTTTGAGGTCTTATGTCTGGTGGATAATTTTTTTCATTTGCCGAATCATTGGACTCTAATTTCTTGTTCAGGGATTCATCCATCAATGACCCTACCGAGTTCAGGTCTGTTTTATCTTTCCTTGGTTCAATGACCTCTTGATTGTTCTTTATGCTGTGTTTGTCAATTTCGAGGATGCTAGTGTTGGTACTCTGGACTATATCATAATTTATTAAATCACTGGTCTCTTCTTTCTGGTTCAGGAGTTCCTCTGTCATATCTAGCCATCCAGGGAAGAGTCTGTACAGTGCTCTAAGTTCCTCACCTCTCCTTCAGCTTTCTTCTTCCCATCTTTTCGCTCTTTCTTCATCTTGCTTAAACAACTTTATAATTGTCCGGATATGGATTTCATTATCATCCATATTTTCCATGGCTTTGGACGATTATCGTGATCAATGATGATGATGACTTTTCTTTTATTTTATTGCTAGCTATTTAATATATCAAAAAAAAACTTTTTTTTTAACAAATTGGTGTACTTTTAAAACGCAATGTATAGCACTGATAAAGAAAACTTTTAACTGTTTTACGTTTGAACTTACTAAAACTAATACAGTTAAAAAATACTATTATTATATTTTCCTTGTTTAACTCTGCGATTATTATGTTTGATTACAATTTTATTAATGGCTAATTGGCTATCTCCCTCTCGGCCCTGTTGGCCTAATTGCTGCTTTTACATTTATCACTAAAACCCCAACTATTGCCCTCTTACTACTGCCAAAATTTCTTTTTTAAATCTGCTGCTAACATATATATTTTTAACTGCTCGTATATATAGAAAATTTCTTAAATTCTACCTGTCAAATTATTTCGCTAAAATATTTTTTTTTTAAACTCAAGCAACTTTATTTATATATATAAACATTTGCTAGATCCGGGTATAATTGTTTCGTTCCCTCTTATTTAAGATTTGCAAACATATATATTTATTTACATTATAATTATTGATCCGATTCACATCTCATTATTTGGTCTAAGAAAAATTTATACACATTAAAAAAACACAAATTACATACAAAAGAATTTAGCCTGGTGACAAAATTTATTTTAGAAGTAACTCCGTTTAGTGAAATTACCCTTGGGTGCCATGTCACCAGTTAAAATTATCCATAGATTGTTAGCTTCCCAAAATTAATTTTAATAACTATTCCATTTAACTACGGGAACTCATTAAAACATTCGCATTTTTATTGATTACAAAAATTTTTGATTTTTACATTTCTGAATTCCATACGATAGCCTATTATATCTAGGTCATTACCGTATAAAATTATTATTATGCTATCTTGCGCATTGAACCAATAAAACTTTATTTTGAGAGTAAAATACCTGATTTGAAATATACATAGATTGTCACAATATTCACTTGGGACAATATTTCAGTAATTTACGCTATGCGTACATAGCATGATTTAAGTGAAACAATAAATACAGACAAATATAGATGGCTCGTATCACATTATAGCAAGTTTGGACAAGTTTAGATTATATAGAATATGTAATTGAATGCCCAAGTCAAACAAAACATATGAAATATATATGCAAATAAACAATATAGAGTTTGAAAATATTATATATATCAAAACATAATGGATTTGGGTGATTAAATACAAAACAAAATGCTAAAATAAAGCTACAGGTATGTGGGTGTTTAAATAATTAAGATCTACAGGGATGTGGGTGTTTAAATAATTGAGGCTCCATGTTTGGGCAAGCCATGGACCCGGAAAAAAAATACTATGTAACAGTCAGAATTATCTATCTCACCAACACACTGCAGAATTCAAACCCCAAACACAAAACTGAACATTCTAGGAGGGGTTGCCTTCTAGATATACTAAGTTCGAATCTAAAGTCCAAATTTCACAATGCCACCTACATGATAACGCATCTGATGCTACTATTAGTATAACATTTTACCGGTACCTGGTGGTCAGAGAGAAACAAAAGACTCTATACTAAGATAAGTTTGGGTTGCTAATTAATGTCTATGGATGTACAAAAGAAATGTATAAAATTAGATATATAGACCGAGACAGTGATAGGAATCAACAAAATAAAATCAAAATTAGTTTTAAATGATTTCACAATTTATTTATATAGAAATATATATATATATATATATATAATGCCACTGTCTGCTTATATGAGACAGGGGTGCATATTAAATAATTGTTGGCATTACATTCCAATAAATGACAAAAGGTTTTAAAGCAAAATTATATATTCTATCCCTCAGGCTTATAGCATTACGATAATGTGCTAAAAAGATGGGAACATGTGTGAGGTGCTTTGAGTAATTATAACAGTTTAATAAAATATTTGATATTGCGGGTGATATAATATTTATTGATTTCGAGAATGGAATGGACAAAAGCTTACTAAGCAATAAAGTGGGGATGTGATCAAGGCATTTATTTGATAATAATAATTAAAACAGATGGGAGGTCAGTATTGCTAATAATGAATTTATTAAAGTTGGAGGGTGTGACACGTTTAAGTCACAGATGCTTTGTAAAAATAAATATATAAATAAAACAATAGTGAAATGTTTGGAATGACTACGGAGGGCAGATCACCACTAACCCATAGGAAAGTGTTGTCTTGAACAGCCGATACTTAGTGACTGGGTGACAACTGCATTTAATTCCAAGGTGTGACATTTGTGGACACATTCTGCCTGTAAACTGCAGGAAGCAAAGAAAGAATGGACTTGGCCATGTAAAAATCCTTGGAAAAGCAAAACAAAGTGGTCTCAACAACCAATTCATTTACCAGCAATACTAGACTAGTGTATAGCAAACATACTAAATGGGTTTTACTTGGATTAAGAGAAATGCCCAATCAAATTCCCAGAAATTCATTTAAAAGGGTCCGCACATTCTCGATGTCAATGATGAACTTTGTAATTAAAGTAGAACACAGTATTTAAAATAGGAAAATGCATGCTTGCGGGTTTGAAAAGTAAGCATAGGTTTATTTATGCAATCATGCATTTGGTGACACATTTATTCATTGACCTCACACATACTCTCATATTAGGTTAAAATCAATAAATGTAGATTTTAAACTATTTGATTATATATATATTAAAGAAGGTTAGAATCGCCCTCGAACGAGTGATTTGTGAGATAATAAAAATGGAATTATTATAAATTTAAAATATGCCTTAATAGTCGATTTTACTTTCAACAAAAGGGATAATTCACTCGGTCAAAGGTGATTCTGGCACATTATCATAATAAAATACAATAAAGCTTTATAAATAGAAAATATTAACCCAAGGATAGAGAGCAAAACTGTTGATTATATTTGAACACGTTAAAGAAGTACATAGTAAAGTTATGGGAAATAAAAGAAAACAATTTAAAATGGCTATAGCATGTTAGTTAGGAATCACAAGAGCTCTTGGGTTAATTTAGGTTACCTCTGGAGAAGCATTTGCATGTAGTTTGATGTTCGGCAGTTTTTATAATTCAGCAGCAAAATCTGAAATGTTCATATTTTTGGCAGCAGCAGCAGTTCCGGTGTTCCTTACGTGATAGCTTCCAATGGTCTAGAGCAGCAGACACCCATTCCTAAGGGAAATAGCCTCCACACCACCTCTACTCCGACATGTCAAGGTTAGCAATTTGTGTGGTAAACATGGTAAATTAATTTGGAGACGAAAACCCAGCTTCAAGTATAAGTTCGCAGGCACATAGCTAAAATCTCAGGAAAATATATTTTGAAGAATATTTTACTAGCACATTTCATCAGCAAATGACCAGAATGGAGAACAAAAGACAACCCTTCCTTTATAGTAGAATTGAACAATAGAACTGCCCTGGAGTGTTACAAAAATATATCGGACTTATCAGCTGTAATTAAATCTATCCGAATGTCTAAAGGAATTTAACAAAATTTTAATTAATTTCTATTGTTAATTTCCTTGTCGATATTTGAATTACAAACTAGATTTAATTAAAATTTACTTTTACTAATTAAAGAAAACTTTAAGTGGACATCTGCTGTTTTCTTAGACAATAATTACAACATGAAATAATTGAACTATTGTCCCTCATTTATTTTAACAGAAATATTTGGAATGACTTTTATTAAATTAAAGAAAATGGTTTTACTTTTTCAATTGCAATATTTGAATCTACCTACTAAATGAATATGAGTTTTATTTTAAATCAAAAATATATTACGACTGTAATATATTTTTGTAAATAGATTCAAACAAAATAATTTTAATTAACAATTTATAATTTTGATATGAGTTTTAAAAGGCATATCATAGTGTGTGCGCAATTACAACTTATATAACCTACTTTTTAAATAAATCTAAATTATGTGAACATATACATAATCCATATTATTTTATTTATTTGGGCATGAATTATACTTATATATAATATGAGCATTGTACTCGTGGTTTAAAATTAGGTGGGATTTTCGGTATATAAGCGTATTGCAGACACACTACGATAGATTGGGGTTCAAACTAAGGTATGAGGGTAGGAAATAGGTGAGAATAGGTGAAATGAAGATCTGCAAAGCAGACCTTACTGTTTCAATAAATATTTATTTTTATTTTTATAAAGCGCAGACAGTATTGAAATTAAACTGAGAGTGCAAATCTCTCGAGCGCTTATGACTATCACCAGCCAATCAGATCAAGCACTGAGACAGAGAATTTCACAAGAAAAAGGTGGTTCCACCTTCTTCTTTACTTGTCTTTCTATATATCCAATATATAATTAATTTTATCTTATAACAGAAATATCTAGAGATATATATTGTAACAAATATAACTCAGGTAATGATTAGAATTACATACTTTCGTGCACTACAAATGAATTTATCATAATCTAAACATACATCATTATAGACTTGTGAATTTATAAGGTGTTAATGACTCTATGCATTGATAAGTATTTTATTTGGCAAATAAAAAATCCAATAAATAAATGATTATCTAATGAATGTATAGTTTGGAATGAGTGAATTAGTAATTTCAAAATAAGGTCATATGTAGAATAGGTAAATTAAATAATGCATAGACTATTAACAGAATGTAAGTTTATTAAGCTAATAACATGAAATTGAGTTCAACAGTTGTGACTTAAAATAATCCATTGTATCTCTATAATCTATTCATGATATATTGCAATTACTAAGTTGTGATCTACATCTTAAAGATTGTTAAACATGCATATTCATAATTACAAAACAGCGTTAATGCATACAATCTCATTTTCTTTTTTAAATACCTTTTAAATTTTTAGATCAAGTAAAGCTTTCATCATAATTATTATGTTTAAAATTTTAAAAAAATAAATGTTAAATATGTTTAAATTTTGTCTTATTTTTAAAAACATTATTATCAATAATCCATTTAAGTCATACTTAATCTATTAATTAAGATTGTATTGAAAATATAAACTGCACTATTAATTTAAATTTTAAAAGGAAGAAATTTGAATAGATAAGTATTAATATATTATTATTATTGTTGTTATTATTATTATTTTGAACATTGAAGAAAAGTAAAAGTTAGTTTAGCAAAAAAAAATCATAAATTATTTGTTTATATTAACATCTATTATCAAAATCTACATCTTTAACATTCTGATTACAGTTATATTTTCCATGATATTTTCCATAACATTCTCATGATAATAGATGATGATATATGATTATATGGGCATTATCAATATATGCTATCCAATTATTTCTTTTATTAAACACTATGATGCATATCAAATTTAGATTTAATGGCTTCAGATAGTTTACTTAATTTATTCCTGCAGACATAAACTGAGGAGAGATCACCATCTCTCCTTTGTAATTCCTATTCAAAGTACATTACAGCTTATATAAAAATTCACAGAGGATTGAAGGTAAGCAGGTAAAATAAAATCTCTTAAAGCATGACTTTTGTTCTTTTAATCCTAACAAAGTTTATTATTATTATTATCATCATCATCATTATTATTATTATTATTATTATTATTATTATTATTATTATTTTTTTTTTTTTTTTTTTTTTTTTTTTTTTTTTTTTTTTTTTTTTTTATTATTATTATTTTATTATTATTTTATTTTTTATTATTATTATTATTATTATTATTATTATTATTATTATTATTATTATATATTATTATTATTATTATTCAATATGATAAACTTAAATATTTTATTTTGACATAAATAAATCATATATTCACCTAGCATTCACTTTACATTTGAATTTATTTAGTAAATATAAATAATTTGTAATTGTTTTCTTTATTTATCCGTAGACTATAAATAAATAATATGTGATGGATGTGTATGTCACCATTTATATATTAACTATAAGTGTCAAGTCAATTTAAAGTAGAATATAGTTTTGCATTTTTATTTACTGTGCCAATACTAATCAGTTAAAAGTAATAGAAATAACTTTTTTTATATTAAATGCTTTTATTTACCAAGCACTAAAAAGCAAAAAAAAAAAATTATTTAATCACAATTAGGGAATTTAGATTTAACAAAATGAAAATATGGGATTAATTAAGTCAATCTCTGGCCCTTAATTAATATCTGAACTTTCCATGCTTTTATTTCAAGTTAAATCTAAAAACCTAAATTGTGGTTGAAGAAACAATTTTTTTTTAGTTTATGGTAAATGAAAGGATTTAATATAATTTTTTTATCTCTATAATTTAAGTGTTTTAATTATTCTAGGTCTTCAATCTATACATGTTTTGAGAAATATTATGGATATATTTGAAGTTTTCTGAATCTATCTGAAAAATTTTTTTTATTAATGTCTAACTGAAAATTTTGATTATTTCCCATTATAATTGTTAATATTTTTGAAACTATATTTCAATATAATTTTTCTTTCAATTTCGGCTTATGTATTTAAAAAAATAATATTCTGAAAATATTGAAAAATTTCTCCTTACTTATTATAGTATTCAAAGAAGGCATCTTAAATTTATGAGATTTTTTGAGTATCACTAAACAGCTAAAAAAGTTGATAATGCAATAAACGAAAAAAAGATATTTAAATACTCTCTATCCAGACAGCAAACTGTATCAAGTATTTTATTGTACATAATTTTTCATTTATGACATGTATTATCTTCATTGTTATTTGATTTGCTGGTTTGCATTTATATTATCAAATTTGTTCTGTCTCATACAATCTTAAGCACAATATTAATATGAACAACTCAAATCAAGTCATTTCTAAATCATAAAAGAGTGGCCATTATAAAAAATTTTTTAATGATATATTAAATACATTATCTATTTTATTTATTTATAAATGAAACATGTTATATTAAAATGGAAAAGCAATCTATTATGCTGCAATTATTTATTACATAAAATAAATAAAACATTTGCATAAATTAATAAATTGAACATCGCTATCTACCTATGGCTTTGAAAATGAAGGCATAGCTCCTTCAAAAAGCGCTTAAGAAATAAATAAGTAGAAAAATAATATATATTTGAGTTTGTGTGGTGATATCACCATGGAATATCTGACTTTATAAATTAATAAAGAGATTATGAGTAAATAAATCCTATAAATTAATAAATTAAAACATTATGATGAATTAAATCCCTTATTTATTATAGTACACTAAATTGTAAAATATTTAAAGTTATTATTAAACATTAATGTATAAGTCAAACATAACAAAAATTATAATTTACAATTTTTTCCTCATGATGATTATGTCATCTGGTGTGAGCTTTAGTAATAAAAAGATACCAGATAACATTACTTAATAATTTCATATCCCACACTATCCTCTCCAACATTTCCCAGATTAGTTTCTATCTTAAGGCTTTCATCAATGAGAAGCTTTGGATCTGGATCTGATGAAAGCCATAAATTATGAACAAGTTTGGAGATAATGGATAAGACAGTACTAAATAGAAATTTATTAAACATCTATTGAATATTAAAGCAGTACTAGATGGCATAACCATAGTAAGAGAAAAAAATATACTGCTGATCAACATTGTGTAAGCTGGGACATGTGATGCTTATTTGTAATATATCAATAAACAATAGATATATCCAGATAATTTTCTGCTATGCAGTGCTAAAAAGTTTGACAAACATTTCCAAAATATTGTTTGATCATGTAAATATATATATATATATATGATAGTAGGCATATTTCTTGCATTAAAAACTGATTCATCATAACAAAATTTAAAACTTTATAGATATGAATACTTTGATTATTGACAGCAGTAGACCAGATTAATTAAGATTACAATGAATGACCCTAGAATCAAGGTAAAGAGAATAGCTCTTGAAAGCATACAAGTAAACTAAGAAATTCATGTGATTTCTATAATGATATCAATGATACCAATGACTAAAAGTTTGAAAATTAAAAAAATTATTTTCTGATATTAGTTTACATCCATACTTGGCCATATATTATTAGACAATAATGCAAATATAAAATATGTCCTAAAATAAGCATATAGTATTTTTATAATTATGCCAGCATTTGTTAATTTTTAATAATTATTTTAATATTAAGAAAATCACTCATACATCACATGATTTAACTTAATAAGCTTGTATTACAAATGTAATATAATGAGTGCACCAATAACTGTAAACAAACTTTTATGATAAATACCATAAGAGAAAGCATTTAAAATCTCTATCTAGAATTAACTCTATCCCCAAACCGGTTTCCAGCTGATTGCTCTCATCAGTGAGGATGTCTAAAACTTTCAGATTTTCTAATTAATAGTTAAATATTAGATAAATGGTGGGATTGAGTTAGTATTTTGGATCTAGTGTCTGAATATCCTAGTGATTCACTGATGAGGGCCATTAGCTCAAAATCAGTTTGGGGTTAGGGATAATTCTAGATAGATATTTTAAATGCTTTTTCTTGTGGCATTTATTGGGAAAGCTTATTTAGAGCTATTAGCACACTCATATTAATTTTAGATTTTTACTGTCATTTAGTGATATTAGAATATTTTACATTTTATCTTGAATCAAGTAAATGTTCACTTCTCTTATTTATAGCTCTTTTTTTTTATCATTTTTATATTGATGACAAAACTTACAGTTGTTTCCCATGAATCAATTATCAATCTTATTTTAGTTCATTATTTATAACTGATATTTTTTTTAGTTTCTGTAAATATCATTTATTTCTTAAAATAGAGATACATTTTTTTAATTATTTAAAATCAAAAAATAGCATCTGATTTTCTAGCTTCAATCATAATTTTGAGTAACTTGATATACATATAACAATTTAATTGGAACGACAATCTAGCATTTATTGCTTACTCAAGTTGATGATAAATAGCGGCAATGGAGAAGAATAAGTAGTTTTTTCTATAATTTATTTTTTAATGAATTTTCTAAGAACATATTTTTAATAAATTATATATATTAGGAATAAATTTATTTGTGATCTATGAAAAATATTCCAGCATTACATGTCAACATATAAAGGATTCTTGCGTTAGCTTTGACATTCATATCTTAATAAAAAGAAATTGCGTTATAAAAAAAATAGCAGTCTATATAAATAAAAAAAAATTAAAGCTAAGATAAGTGCGGAAAAAAATGAGTTATATTTAAGCATTATAAATAATTATTTTTCATTTGTTTACAAGGTCGTGTCATGTTTGAACACACTTTTCACTTAATTCCTCTGTGCTAAACAGTCATATAGCATTTCTCTATCTTAAATCAATAAGTAATTAACTTATTTATTCATTATACTGAATGTTTACTATAGTAAACAGAGGGATTTGAACTTAGGATTTTCAGTCTACATGGGTATGACTACAATATCAAATTTACCAAGGTCATTGAGCACTTCATCAGTGGTTTCAATAAAATTAATGGTTGAATTGTTGGAAGGGTGAGAAGATTGAAACCTGTCCATTAAAGTTTAAGGAATTGCTATCTTAATATAAGCCGAGCATTGATAGTATATATGTGTGGGAGACTGTAATCTGGCCCAAATGATGAGTGCTGATTCTGCATAAAATATTTATATATTGGGAATCATTTATCTTTTTCACATGTGTGTGGCCATGTTTGAGATAAATTGGAGGATGAATGTAGGCTGAAAATCTTAAATTCAAATCCCTTTATTTACTATAGTATATATTTAGTATAATGAATGAATAGGATTTTGCCTTGGAAATAGGTTTTATCCTAATATAAGTCCATCCATCCCTATCCTATTAATCGAAATGAATATGCAATGGCCTGATAATATGAAGAGTTATATTGACATAATATCTACATAGACATGACTACAATATCAAATCCATCAAGGGCTTTGAGAATTTCATTATTGGTTTTTCAATGAAATGGATAATTGAATTGTTGGAAAGGTAAAAAGATTGAAGCCTGTCCATTAAAGTTTATAGAATTGCTATCTTAATATAAGTCAAGCACTGATTAAATATATATATATATATGGTAAATTATAATCTAGCCCAACTGATGATTTCTGATTCTGCACAGAATATGTATATTGGAAATCATTTATCTTTTTCATGTGCCTGTGATCATGTGTATCAGTTGTTTGAGAAGGAGTGGAGAAAGAGTATACACTGAAAATGCTCAAGTTCAAATTTCTCTATTGACTATTTTAAATTAGTATTGTTGATGGCCTAGCGGTTAGCATAGCTGCCTTCCAAGCAGCAGGCCCGGGTTCGCTTCCCAGTCAACGCTTTGACATATAAAAAAACGACACCTAATTAATAAAAAACTTGAGGCTACTTAGATGCAACATAAATTACGATATCTCCACTTATATTGATTAACGCATGAATATTTTAATCAGTAAGTTTTATTTTGATGTTATTATAAAATAGACAAAATAGTTAACTTTTTAAAAATATAAAGAGTTCGTAAATTTTAAATGACGGGAAAGTCTTTGAAATCATAAAACCTCCTTTTATACGCCCACGTAAAATCAGAAATGCTTATATTTAATGATTTAATTTTTAGAAAAGAATTATATAGTAATATTTTCAATCTAACAACTGTAGATGTAATATATTTTGATTTAGTTTTTTTTCTTTAGTTAACATATATTTTAGTTATCTATGGATCCTTAGAGAGAAAAAAGGCTTTAATATATATATTGAATATGCCGTTAAAGACCCAAAAAAATGTTTGAAAAAGAATATAAATATATGATATAAAAAATTTATTTCAGAAAAAAAAAGCAAAATAAATCAATAAAAACTTTATTAGGTATATTGACCTTGAGAATCCATCAAATATATATATAAATCATTTTATCAATTCAGTTTATATTTATAAAAAAATATCTCAACGTTCAATGCCGTTGCCAGTGTTTGTGAGATTGATTTAAGTCTCATTAATTTAACATGAATTTGCGAATATCATTTTTTATATATGTAAATATGAAATAGAACAATGATATTTACTAATCCCAATTTGGCATTATTTTATAAACTATGTTAATTGGATGAGATCATTCTACCGATAAAAGCTGATCAACTAGATTTATCAGTTTTTATTTAGCAGTAACTACATCAATCTCATCGTATGGAATCTCTAAATTAATGTTATAAATAAATTCCAATTATCAATAAATAAAATTCATCAATTTTAAATTGTTAGTATTAAAAGACAACTTCGAAATTATAAATGACAGAATGATGAATTTGTAAAGTTTTGCTGGAAAACTGTAAATAATGAATTTGAAGTTAGTAAAAAAATAATAAGGTAATTTTTAAAAAATAAAGATGCACCAGGGATGCTGAAATATTACTTTAACCTAAATATCATCTATATATTAACTTTGAAATATTTATATTATAATATATTATAAAGATAGAAATTAAAAAATAATGGCAGGATAAAAAAAGTAATAAAAGATAAAGAAAAAATAGATAGTAAAAAAAATATTAAAATTTAAGGTGGGAAAAGAAGTTATTTGATAAAATTCATAGTGATATTGTAAATAGTTGTTGATAATTGGGATAACATAGATAATATGTTAGTGGTTTAGAATCATCAACGACAAGAAAAAAGACTCTTATTATCTGCTTAATTTATAAATGAATAATAAATTGACCAATGAAGTAACAAAAAGTTGTGCTAAGTTCATTATTTAATAAGTTATATTTGGTATTATCGACTAATATAGCGAACACAGCTCTGGAAAGGGGTTTGCTATTAACTAACTCTGACTTATCTTGGAGGCCTTAAAAGAACCAATCAGGGTAAATTTCTGACGTCTATGTCATGTGTTATTGTCATGGCATCTGTTATTACTATGCAATTATTAATGCAGTCTATAAAAATAGATGGGTTGTTACCCAACATGCATTAATCAGAGTGATGAGTTTGAAAAGGAAGATTTTTAATAAAGGTGTTTTACCAGTTCTCACTTATGAATCTGAGACTTGGACACTTAATAGAAAAGCAATACTGTGACTTCAAACCAGTCAAATAAGTATGGAGAGATACATGTTATGAGTAACAAGAATTGATTGAAAATGAAATACATAGGTTAGAGAACAAACAGGTGTTACTGATATCAGTCAAAGAATTAAATGACAAAAGTGGAGTTGGGCTGTACATATTGCTAGAAGAGTTGATAATAGATGAACAATTGAAATCTTAAATGAGATTCTTAGAGACTATAAAAGACCTAGAAACAGACCACATATGAAATGGAGGGATGAAATAAGTAAGTGTGTGGAGATCACGTGGAGAAGAGAGATAGAGATTGGAGAAGATAGATTGAACTTTGAGAGGCTTTTACCCTGCAGTGGATCAGTAATGGTTAAAATTGATGATGATGATGACAATGAAAATAGTTTAACTATTAATACCGTGACTTTTTGTAATGAATATAATTGCCATACAATTCTTTTTCAAAAAAAATGATATATTTTGAGTTTTATTACTTTTAATTTTATTACAATACCAACAAACAATAGATTTTAAGCAGTTAAATAAAAATAAAATTTATAACAGTTTTGACAAAACTGAATGTTTATTAAAATAAATTCAAAATAATTGTATATTAAAAAATGGTAGTCGTAAATAAAAAGAATAAAACAGCTGTTAAATAACCTACTGCAAGTTGGATGCATTTTTAGCAATATCTTATTGAGAGAAGAAAAGGGTACTCCCCAATTATCGAATTGCTAGTTGATGAGGGTTTGATAACTTGTTTTTACTTTTGTTTTACTCTATAGTTATAGATATGTGGACACACGTTTAATGATCATATTAGAGAATCATAAGTCCATATTAAAGATTAACAAGATCTGCTTGAATCAGCTACCAGAAAAGAAATCCAAGTCTGTTGATTTTTTTTAAATTTACTTAGCCCAGAATTAAACTCGGCTTATCTATAGAGATGGTAGATGCATTACTAATGCAAATGAGAACTTATAATAGTGATACTCTTTGTCGAATACCAGTGATATATCTTTATTATAATATATAGCATAAAAACTAATCAACTTTTTTCAGACCAGCAAATATTTATTTCAAATTATTATAAAATGTGAAATATAATTTGTAATAAAATACGTTATATAAAATATTTAAAAAAAGCTGGTTTCTTTGTCTTTTTCTATATTAGTGAAGACATTTTTTTGGATAACTAGATATTTATTTTAAATACAATGCAAAATATATCACGATATATATTTTTTTCTAAACTTCACAAAAATTGTATTAAAAAAAGTCAAGAAATTTACAACAATTGTATGGTTGAATGACATTCGTTTAGGTTTGATCTAAAAGCTCATAACATGTTGAATGTGTGCTTTAACTGTTAAGTAATATGGCTTTATACTTGTTTACTCGTAATCTTTATTTTAAAATTTAAAAAAAATGTTGAGTTGGGAAACAGTTAAAAAATGTAACTTGCACAGTGGGGTCAATAAAACACATATAATTTTACATTGACTTCAATTCTTTGCATCTTCAACTGGAGTTCAGTTTCTTGAAGTTCAGAAGGAACAGTTTTAAAAAAATGCAAATCAATTAAAGTTTTTCCAACTTCTTAATATCTGTTCAGATTTCTGCATTTGTTTTTTTTTCAATGTGGCAGAAATAACAAATAAGTTCAAACATCTGGGTTATGCTTATAATATAACCATAACAGAATTGATATATTGTTATGCTAAGAACAGTTTAAAGTTTAAGTTCAAAGTGTTGATACAATGCATATTTAATTCGCCATTAATTAATTTTTAAAATCTTTTATTGGAAATACATGAGTTTTAGTTTATTAGTAAATTATAAACATAAACTAATTAATTACACTGAGAAGGCTTTTGGCAAAAGACTGCCAAAATGATAGTGCTGAATGAAGTTGTGTGTGCACTAACCCTTCCTTCACCTCTGTGTATTACAGGGAATCTCATGCAAGTAGATCCATGAGAATTGCCCAACATGCATATTTTTACCATAGAGCTAAGGAAAAAACTGGATACAGATTGATTTTTTTAATAATCATAAACATATCATGGGTCACCCATTTTCCCCATCCAATGTTAGAACAATTTTCTCAAAAAGAAATGATAGAAAAAAAGTACAAAGAGGCTTGGAAAATTGAAAGGATCCATATCCCATCAACAAAAAGATTCATATGTTCCATTGCCTGAAAAATGATATGTCTAATTGACTTATTTGCATATTGTACCTCATTTACATATTACATCATGTCAATCATATAAGCTTATCTGGGAGTATTTTGCCAAAATCTGGTTCAGAGCAATTAAATAGTTTGTTTATTATTTAAACTTTTTCATCAGAATTCAAAGTCAAGGAGTGCTTTAGAATTACATTTTGTCATGAAAAGAGTTAAGACATTGAGATTTATCAGTAAATGTAGAGATGTAAATTTGAAATCACAAGAAGAAGGATAAAAGAAAAGAAAATAAGCAAGGCACACTTGTATTTCACAAGAACACAAAGCAATTATTAAAGCATTTATTTACATAAATTTTAACAATACTAAAATAAAGCAATAATTTAAAACAAATATAATAGCGGAGAAAAATTATGAATGAATTATTTAATTACAATTTACAATTTTGATTGAAAAATGAATTGAATAAATATTTATTCACACTATTTTAAAAAAAAATTATATTATGGTGACTGAAAAATGTAACAATAATTACTTTTTTAATATTATGCCGCAGTATAAATATTTAAGATCAAAAAGCAAGAATTGTAATGATAGTAACTTCAAGTGATAGAGAGGACAAGTTTTTAGAGAACATATTAAAAGAAAATTAGTCTTTCTGATTGTGTGATTAAATGAAATAAGTAATTATATCATTTAGAATAGATAAAATAATTTGCTTTCTCAAAAACTACAAATTCCAACAACATCAAAGCTAGAAAGTTAAAAAAATTTTAACAATCAAATACTGAGTTACCATCAATAGATATTTTTCAAATGGATCTATATAAAAACGTTACAATTCTATTATTTTGTATATATTTTTGAATTGCTAGATTAAATTTCTTACTGCAATATTGTATTTGTGCAAAGCTTTTTCAACCTCTCTAAGCACAAATATTCTTAGCAATTTGATAACTTTAAATTAAAAATAAATAAATTTATGACACTTTATCAAATGATTTCTGTAAAATTGTTATCTGTTATTGTTTACTCTATTTGATATAGAGAATGTATTGCATTACTGTAATATTAAAAACAGCTGCTTTAAATTTATCATCATTCCATTGATGAGATAATATTCTATAAATAAAATCTTTTTTCTCTATTGAAAATTATGTAAGAGCTTTGTAATTCAAATTTTAGTATTTTTCTTATAACCATTTAACTTTTCTAAATTAACTCACTGTATTTCAGCTAAGAGAATAATTTCACATTTGTATATTTACATTTTCTTTAATTCTATGTCTTATTTATCAAGTGATTATAAAATTTAGGCATTCCAATCCTGATTCTTCAATTAGAAAGATAGATATTGTTTTGTGGAGAAGTGTTTGAACTAATATGATTTCTTTAATTTTCACAAAGTAATTACTTATTTGTGGTACATTATACAAAAAGAGAAATGATTAAATCTTCCCTGGAGTACCCAATTTTAAAACTATTCATTTGGCACATTTATGTGGATATTTTCTTGTAATTATGTGTGCAATTATTTGCTAAATATTAACCACTTATTGATTTACATATTATTAGAATTATTTAATTTTTATAAATTTAAAGCACAGTAGTAGATTGGCAAATGAGATAATTAAGATTGGAAGATCACAGGTCAATCCTGTTATTTTGGGTACTTGAATGTCAATGGCTGCTCAAGCAATAGTGCATTCATCATCATCATCATCATCAATAACCATTATCAATTCATTGCAAGATGAAGATATCTTCAAGTTTACAACTCTGATGTCTAGACTCTCTAATCTATATCATGCCTGTACACTTTTTTATTACAACCATCTATCTCACATATGGTCTCTTCTGAGTTTTTCATAATCTCTTAGAATCCAGTTTAATATTTCAATTGTCCATCTATTATCATATCTTTTAGAAATATGTTCAACCCAACTCCACTTTAGTCTTTTAATTCTTTTGATGATGTCAATAACACATGTTGTCCTCATCCTTGTATTGCATTTTTGATCTCTTCTTATTACTACTAACATACATCTCTCCATACTTATTTGAGTGGTCTGAAATCTATGTATTGCTTTTCTGGCAAGTATCCAAATCTCAGATCCATAAGTTTGAACTAGTAAAACACATTTATTAAAAAAATTTTCTCTTCAAACCCATAGTCATATTTCTTTTGATATTAATTTATTTCTAACAAAATCTCCCCAATCAATTTTAATTCTATTTATTAATTTTATCCATTATGTTTCCATCTGTAATAATAATTTGACAAAGGTATGTATAGTTGTTAACTTCTTCTAACTCATCATTATCAATTGTTATTTTCATTTTCTGAGAAAATCGATATAACATTAGTTTAATCTTTTTAACATTTACCTTTATTCAGACTTCTTGACTTTCATCGGAAAAGTCTTGCAACATTTTCTGAATATGTGAAGCATTATTTGGAAAAACAACTACATTATCTGCAAAAGCTAAATGACTTAAATAATTGTCATTTACTTTTATTCCTTTACCTTCCCATTTTAATCCACATAGTAACTTTAACAACACTGCTGCTAAATATTTTGGAGATATGGAGTCACCCTGACTTATACCCATCTCAATGTTAACCTTTTATATAAAGTTATTGTTGCTGCAGCATTTTTATAAATATTCTTCACAATATGACAGTATCTTGGGTATAGACCTTGATGATCCAATGCTTTAACCACTGAAGAAATGCTTATAGAATTAAATGTTAAACTATTTTATAATATAGTATTTTTCAAAGAAGACAAAATCCTTTTTATTGCAAACAATCTTTAATTAAAGTGAAAGACTGAAACCTTTTTGCATGCACATTTAGAATGCTTATATAACAGCCAATCATATGTAATAATGACTGTATAGGTAGCTCTCAAGTCACAACACAAGATAGAGATTTTATAAGAAAAAGGTGATTTCACCTTTTTCTTTATTTAAATTACTAAAAATTAAACCCTCTTTCTTCCTCCTTTTAAAATGACACTGTTTGTAATAAAAAGAGTTTAAGTTTTCCTTAAAAAAAGACTATATTATAAAATAGTTAAAACATTGGTGTGTAGTTATATTTTTATAATATATAAAAATCCAATTTTAAAATTTTTTTTGGTGTATTCATTTATATATATACACAACTGGGTCTCATTTTATGCAGTAGATAGGTCCTCAGAAAATGCACACAAAAGAAATCACACAAAAATAGACTTAGCTTACCTTGAAAAATGGGGGATACATACTGTAATTTTCAAAAATCGCATAAAAGCAAAGCAACAATGTAAAATTACTTTAAAATTCACATTAAAAAAAATAAAATAAAATATGACTAATAAAAAATACCAAATTTGAAAAAAAAAATACAAACTTTTTTTTTACTTTTTGATTAACTACAGTATTTAATTTTATTCAAAACAATATATTTTTATTCATAATTTACAGTATTTTACATTTTTTCATACATGTACAGTATTTTAATCATTATCACTATTTGATGATATCCAGGTTCATTTGTGAAATAGTAATTTATCACAAGAGGAAATACAACTAGCACCAACTTAATTTTTTTTTAATTGTTGTTATAGTGGACTTGCCCAAACTAAAATGTTTTTGAATTATTGTTGATCCTTCCCATTTGACTAAGTGATCTAAAATTGAAATTTTTGTTTCCAAAGAAATTCATTTTCTTGGGTATTTTTCCTCTCCATTAGGATAAACTAAAAGTTTAAAATAAAAATAAGAACTTAGATTTATGATAATAAAAAGAGACCTACTCACCACTGTTGGGCAAAATTTAATTAAAACTAACAATTAAAAATTAAATTATTTTTGTCTTCAATTTTTTAATTTTCAATTCCATTTAAAAATCAAATTCCATTGTTTCACATCACATTAATTTCAGATCACATTATGTGATTTTTAAATTGTTAATTACAATTAAAAATCAGATTTTAATTTTTAATTGTCAAATTTAATTGTGCCCACCACTGTTACTCATCTTTTAAAAACAAACTTGCAGATACTAAATGATTAATTGATTATGTACTTTTTTTTTTAAAAAGCAAAAATATAATGTGATTTAAAATGCAAAAACAACAACATGCATAGTATAGGCATATATAACATTTGAACAGATTTGCATTATAATCTTGTAAAATTTAATTTGTATATATAAAATGGGGAAATGCTGATTTTAAGTGAATTATGAACAACTTTATTGCATAAAATCTATTGCAGTACTATTATAAAGTGCTGAAAATATTGAAATTATTAGATGGAAGTTGAACTCCGATAATGCGCTATTACTTTAAATATGACATGCGTATGTGTGAAATTTATAATATTTAAAGTAATAGTGCATTATCAGAGCTCGACTTCTGATCTAATAATTTTTATCACATAAAAGAAAACTGCATTCAAAGATATTAAGAAGAAACATGAATCACATAACTTCAAAATCGCATTTAAAAAATCTGCATAAAATGAGACCCGGGTGTATATATATAAAGACATATATATATATAAAACATATTTTTATACATCCCATGAAAATCTTTGTATCTATATATATATATATTGAAAGTTATGAACTATTTTTGAAAAGAAAACTGTGTAGATGATAGTTTAAATTTTATCTGATACACTACCAATCTCCATAATGATGTTCTACCACTTTTTATTTATAATGAATCCTACTTCACATATATTTTCAATATTTGTACCTTTTTAATAGAATCCATATTCATTTTTTAAGTCAATTATCTCTTTATATTTTTTCTACCTCACAAAGTCCAATAATGTCCTGTTTAATATGAGACAGTTCTTCCAATTCTTGCAGTCTACCTTGATTTGAAAGTGATCTGCTGTTATAAATCCCTAAATAAAAAAGTCATCATAAATAATAATAATAATAATAATAATAATAATAATAATAATAATAATAATAATAATAATAATAATAATAATAATAATAATAATAATAATAATAATAATAATAATAATAATAATAATAATAATAATAATAATAATAATAATAATAAAGTTATTCAAACTATAAACTTTAAAATAGCATCTTTATCACATCTACTAATTTTACTTGGTGATTTCAACATGATATCACATGATCACCATTTCTTAAGCTTGCTCATAACTGTTATTAAAACAGGCAAAACTCTCCATACAGTAGTGCCACTCAGTGCAAGCCAGAGTAATCAATGGATTCCAGAAGGCTTGTGCATAAAATCCCTATCTAGTGCTTACTTGTCCACTATCCCTAGACTAGTTTCTAACTTGTGGCTTTCATCAATGAGGAGTCTTAGATCTGAGAGCACTGTATGTCTAGTTTTGCCTGCTTTAATAACAGTTATGCGTAAGCATAAGAAATGGTGATCATGTGATGTTTAGTGGTTTAATACCGATCCTGCCTAATAGGATAGTGGTGGCTATAGTTATTAAAGAACCAAAGACATCAAAATATATGGGTACTGTACTGAGTTCAGACTGATATGATTATATAAGCTAATGAGCTTGAATTGAAAATATATTTGCATTTTCAATTTTATTCTCATAGTTTTGTAATTAAGTAGAAGTAAAAAATGGCCACTGGAGGGTCGCGTTAGATCCTAAGATCTAGGTGCAGTGCTCTCAGATCCATGAAAGCTACAATAAACTAGTCTGGGGATATTGGATGGATAGACACTAGATAGGGATTTATGCACAAGCCTTCAGGCATCCACTGATTACTCTGTCTTGCACTAAGTGGCACTTCTGTAGGGAAGGTTTTGCCTGATTTCAACATGTCATAAAATGGACTTATAAAATGGTTGCACTTACTAGCTATACTCCTTATGAGTGGAGAAGGCTATCTCCCACAGAATTTAGTCACATTTAATAATGGCAGATTTTCATCAGTAATTGATCTGGTTTTTTAATCATGAGTGTTGGATCATATGATCAGCCTAACAATAAAAAACTCATTCTTATCAAATCATTTTGCAATTATTGTTTCACTGAAAAATGATTTTATACAACAGATCACTAACATCTATTGGAAACAATTAGCATACTCCTTCCATGTGAAACCCCATAATATTTATTCTTGGAACAATATATCTCTCTTTTCAAACTTCAAGATATGGAAATGGATCCAGTGCAAACGTGGATTACCTTTGTTAACATTATTCATATACAATTGATGTCATAACAAAGGTCACTCTGCCTCCCTCAAAACTTTTAGCTTTTGTAGATGAAACACACAAGAGAATCACAAACAGTACAACAAATAAACATGGCTGTTAAAATGTGATTTGCCTGAAAAAACTTTATCAATCAGTCTCCGAAGAACTTAGAGAATATCTGACAATAAAAAAAGAAAACCTTTTAAAGACAGATACACACATGGGCCAAACACTAAATTTGCTGGGCAATGGGACAAAAGCCATCAACTCACATACCAACAGCAATTATAATACAAGAAGAAATAATCTCTGGTTGCTTCTTGGTGTTACCTCTCTACACACATTTTAAATCCAAACTTCAAAAAAAGAAAAAATTCAATCCTGCACCATTTTTTTTTAGTGAGCCAGAAGAAGAAACAGTATTTACTGCCAAAGATTTTATTTAAAAATTAGAAGCAACCCCAAACTCCAGTCACTCAGGAATGCATGGAATACCTTGATTTGTATTCAAGCATTTAGCAAAATTTACTGCACAGTATTTATGTAATCTAGCTAACTTTCTAACAAAAATGTCTATCATATACATGGATTATACTCTATTTTACTATTACCAAAACACATGGAAGATTAACCACATTAAACAATCTAAGGCCCATATCAATGAGCCTATTGGTTTCAAACTGCTGGAGTCAATCATTAAAGAGACAAAACAGAATCCCATCTTATACCTATACTATCTAAAAGGCAATGTGCTAAAAAGGCTCATCTACAATGAAAGCTGTCTTTCTATTCAAAGCAGTTATTGATTCTGTCAGAAATAAAAAAAAATAGTCCACTGTGTGCTCCAACTGGCTATAAAATCAGCATTTTATATGATTCTGATTGAACTCCTTGTTGAAGCATTAGCAGACACAGCAGTGCCAAGAGATCCCTAGTATATTACATCACCAATCTTCTATTAAGTCGAGAAATAGATATTACATTTAATGATAAGAATTCACGCTCTTTTGTACCTTAGTTGTCAATTCTATAAGGTTCTCTACTAAGTGTTCTTTTTTAATATCTATATCAATCCCCTACTGATCATCATAGAAAAATGAATTATCAGGCATAAACATACCGATCTGAAAGCAAACATCAATGTTTTCTACATGGATGATGTCTCAATTTTTTAACCTCAAAAAACAGATGCCAACTCTATTAAAAAATTCTTAATTCATACAGTAACAAATACAAGCTGGAGTTTAAAATGGATAAATCTTGCGTTTGGTCAATATATACAGGACAATTTCACACACCCCATTTTAAAGGAAATCCTAGCTCTATTGTGGGATTCCCCTTCTATTTGAGCAACCTAGAAATACATTGACAAATACAAGACAAAATTTAATATAAAATTGAAAACATAATTGATTCACTTTCAAAATCTTACCTATCATTGCACTCAAAAGTACTCCTGTTTAATCTATTAATTATGACTTGAATCATATACTATTCTCCAATAATACTATACATTAAATTTTTTACTAGCAAAATAAATTCATTATGTAGAAAGTTGCTGTGGGAAAAAATATTGTTTTAATTTCACTAAAACATGTTCAAGCTTTTCTAATACAAAATGGTTTGGGACTTCATTCAATGAATATTTTTAACATTCAAAAGACATTAAATATTATTTCTGCTTGGGATTATTTATTTCCATACATGAAAATGTTCTTCAAGATTACCCCAACAGATAAACTACCACCAGTCAATAGAAACTGCAAAATCTTGCTTACACTAGTTCATCGCCTCAAGATAAATTTAAAAAATTGGGATATATATATAGGATGCTGAAAGGAGTTTGCTATTAACTGAAAGGAGACCCTTTGATTCCTCTTGGAGGCCTTAAAGGAACCAAGCAGGGCAAATTTCCTAATGTCCACTCCATACGTTCTTGTCATTACAGCTGTTATTATTATGTGATTATTCATATAGTATATGAACATGGATGGGATGCTCACCAACATGCATTAGCCAGCGTGGTGAGTTTATTGGCTTTTTACCTCTGAGTTTAAGATCAAGAAACACCATGGTCTTTCTTCTCAGTGCCTGATAAGGCAGAATGAATGTTTGTGTAAATGATAAATATTTTTCCAATACATATATACAATTATGACAGACAAAAATAAAGCATGGCCCTGATTCCCAGGAGGCTGTAAAGTCACCAACCAAGGCAGTGGTTGGTGGTCGAAGGCAGAGGGTGCTAAGAATCCCCTGATTGCGGACTCAGGCTGCCATTTGATGACAACTTTTTATTTAGGTACTTACAACTGTAGATCACTTTCAAGTGAAGGAATATTGCAAGAATTAGAAGAAGAACTGTCTTATATTAAATGGGACATTATTGGACTTTATGAAGTTAGAAGAAAAGGTGAAGAAACAATTGATTTAAAAAGTGGACATATACTCTATTATAAAGGCACACATATTGGAAATACAAGTGGAGTAGGATTCATTATAAGTAAAAAGTGGAAGAACAATATTGTGGAGATTGATGGTGTATTGGACAGAGTTGCAAGATTAGTTATACAACTT